>PVIW01000141.1:0-710000 GCA_004026585.1 Noctilio leporinus
GGCCTGCGAACCCAAATATCGCAGGTTCGATTCCCCAGCCAGGGCACATAACAAGGTTGCAAACCAGGTCTCCAGTCAGGTCTGTGGCTGGCGGCAGGTGAAAAGCAGCCATACATTGATGTCTGTCTCCCTCTCTGCCTCTCTCCCTTCCCCTCTTTCTAAAAATAATGAAATAAAATCTTTAAAAAAAAAAAAAAAAAAAAAGAAATACATCACATTTAAAGTATTGTGTCCACTCCCAGTTATGACCTTCTGGGAAAGAACAATTTCTTGGTTCTTCATATTCTCCATATTTAGGCACTAAACCTGTCATGAAATATGTGTAATTCGTAAACAACTGAGTTGCTATGGAAACAAGTGATAAGTTGAAGTAAATCATACATGTTGTCACCTTATCTGCCACCCAGTTTGTGTTTTTCTGCTTTTCTATACACTCTATTTCTGGAATAACAACTTAAATGCCTCTCAGGCAATGACTAAAGTTTCTTTTCTGTCACTTTTGTATGCTAGTTCTCTCTTATCTCTAGAATGGCAGGTGTCTTCAGGTGTTTGTTTCCCTTCAAAAAATGTCTATCAAGAGTAGGAATCATGCTTTGTTCATTTCATAGCCCCAGCAGCAGATACTTGTTGAGTGCTTTCCTACTATTTCTCGGATGTCTGGAGCACCAGGGTGCATTGCCTTTTATTGTCAGCCTCAGAGTTCTTGTTGCAAGAAACAGAAACAGATTCTGGTTAAATTAAGCAAGGAGAAATGTATTATAAAGATAGGCAACACTCCCATGATCAGTTAGAGATGGACAATCAGCCTCCCAGATATATGTATAGTCCCATGAAACCCCACACAGAAGAGGAAAGATAAATTCCCCAAATAAGAGAATTCTCATTGGAAAGGTGAATGAATTCTGAATAGCAGAAATCACTATAAATATTCTGTTATTCACTTTCTATTCTTTCCTATACCATTGTGCCAATACCATTTCTCAGGACCAGTTTTTCTTCTTAGAAAAGATAGAATGCTACCACACATTGGTCCCTTATCAATGGACTTGATGACGGAGGTGCCAAGGGGTAAGAAGTCATAAAAATGTGTGTGTCATTCCTTGAAAGATGGGACATCAGAAGAGGATCAGGTTGAGATAAAGGTTATGGTTTAAGCGTTGGTTACCTTGAATTTAGATGCCTTTAAGACATGTAAGTGGAAATATCAAGTAAAGAGTAGCCTGGAATTTTTAAAAGCTTGGAAAGTTAATGAGTGGAAAGAATTTTAGCCTACTAAATCTTATAAAGGGGTAAAAACCCTTTCTATTACAATGAATATTTTATCAAAATTCAATACAATATTAACCTAAACTCATCACAAGAAGTGCTGTGTAGTGTTCTCCTAAACTTTGCACGGGTTCAGAACAGGTCTCCCCCCGGGGTGCTGCCTTGGCATGCTGATTATTTTGAGCTGAAAACAATCAAGACCCTGTGACCTCAGCACACACTTTTACCACTTCTCCACAAAATTTAGATGGGGTAAAATACATGTTATTTCCAGAAATAACATTTTATGACCTCTCATAGGGCAGAGCTGACATCTCATTGCTGAGCATCTGCTCTTCTTATTATCCTACAGATGACCTTCGTCTCCTCTGAAGCCCCAAGGTGTCTTACCTTATTCTTTCCTGAACCTTAGCTCAGAATGTCGTATTTACCTCATTTCCCTTTCTGTCTCTGAACCTCACATGTATGTATGAATGTAATTACATTTCATTGTTTTTTCTTATTAGTGCAATCTGTCACATGTAGATTTAACTGTTAGCTCAGCTGGGAAAACCTAGAAGGGGAAAGTTTCCTTCTCCTCTACAACTTTAATATTTGTTATTGTGATTGATACTTTTATACAGCATATACTACTTTAATTTCTAGATTTTTCTTGTTTTTAAAGACTTAATTTATTATTTTCAGAGAGAAGGGCAGAAGGAGGAAAAAAGGGAGAGAAACATCAATGTATGGTTGCCTTTCACCTGCCTCCAGCTACAGACATGGCTAGAAACCTGGTTTGCAACCTGGCTATGTGTCCTGACTGGGAATCAAACCAGCGACCTTTGGGTTCACAGGCTGGTGCCATTCCACTGAGTCACCAGCCATGGCTTCTTTCTTTTTAATGACTAAATGAACTCAAAGGTGCTACAGGAATGAAATAATAAATAATTTTGGCCTGGATCATACAAATAGGGTGAGCCAGAATTAGAGCTTTAAGCACATCAGGATTCTTGACTCCTAATCTAAAGCTCTTTGATAGCCTCATTCTCCTGGTCTTGATAATTTGGGAGAATGTGATATAAAGAACAAGGGCTGTATACATATGTGTTCATTGTCACCTTTGAGCAGACAAGTCAGAAGCTACCGCTGGGTATGTTTTCTTCTCTGCTATCGCCTCTCCAGTTACCCAACTCTTCCACCTAAACAATGCTTGACATGCCACCATGAGTATTTCATTTATTTTTTTAAATTGTATATTTTTTGATGCAAACACTTCTGGGAATGGCAATTAATAAAACTTAACTCTTCAAGTACACTTTAGTGTGACTATATGATAATCCCCAAATAAGGGTACTTGACCACTTCATGGTAAAATGGGACCTACTGAGGCGCATTCCAGATCTGAGAAGGAGGAACCGTAGGTGAGGAAAATTAGGGAAAGATACTGGTGAGGTGAGACAAGTTTCACAGGCATTTTGCCTAAAGCCAGGACTTTACCTTTCTTACGTAGAACCCGTTTTATAAATCTTTTAATTCTTTTTTGTCTATTTACAGATTTTAATATCTTAGGAGCTCCAATTGAAAGTCAAATGAAAAGTATTAACCTGGAGTCATTGATTATATTATGGTTACATCATTAAAATAATGCCAATTAATAGCAGTAATTATTAAGTTGGGAGGTTCAGAATTTGATTGATCCCTTTTCAACCCAACTTCGTCACTGAGTGAATAATACATTTGAATTTACTTATAAGGTTAATACTATAATTTATCATATTTAAAGTTACTTTCCTATTCTAAAAGAGATTCTTGTTGGTTGTTTCTGGATTGTCCTACTCCTCTTTTCCTTATTTCTCTTCTTTTCCCATTTTCAGCCTTCCCTCCCCCACTTTTCTCCCTTTCTGAACTGACTCTTAAAATCATAATAGGAGCTAAGTTGTTTTTCTACTTATAGATTCTTATTCAGTCTTTCTTTCCACCTTTGCCCTTATCATACTTAAGAAAATCCTGTATGAAAGATAGTAGAATAAAGATAACAATTTTTATTTGTATTTCAGCTTTTTCCTTTGTAAAAAAGCATGAATATTTTTTAAAAAATAATTATAACACTTTTATAGTATGATCTGCCAGGTAGTCTTCCAAGCACTTTACATGCATTTTAATCTACACAGTAATCCTTTGATGTAGCTGCTTATATCCCCATTTTACAAAAAAGCATAAATATTTTTATTTGATGTATTATCATGTTATAATTCAAGCAAGGATTCTATCACCTAAAATATTTATAATACTTTAGCATAATTCATACATACTCATAGATATTCTATAAATGGTATGTGATTGATGAAGGATATTATTTAAATTATAGGACAATTGTGATTGCAATGTTATGTAATATTGTATGGTATTCAAAGGATAGCAATGTCTATTATCATGATAGACTTTGATCAACATACCTACAAATCTTCATCTTGTATCAAAGCATGACAAAGGCTGACTCCCTGCACTTTCTGCCATTGTTACCAAGTTATTAATTTGAGGACATTTAGGCAAAAGAAATGGGTAGAGATTTATTGTGCATATAAAATGACATTGTTGTGTTTCCTTAATCCTTGTTCATATCCTCCACATTGGCTTTTGGATTGCATATGTCCACATGACCAGATTCATATCATTGGCTTTAAACTGACCAATCCGGAAATGTTATCACATTTATGGTGTTCAACTGAGAAATACTTTTAAAACAATATCTCTTACATTTTTCTTGCTCCTGCCAAACAAGATTTTATCTACTCAGTGACTTTTAACTTGTGTTTGTTTGATTGATAGTATTTTGATAGGAAATATCTAGGTACACAGCTTTAAAGAGGTGACAATTGTATAAGATGTTATATCTTATCTTCCTCTACTTTATGAATTCTTTTCATTCTCAACTCTGGCATAAAACAGACAATATCAGTTTCAAGGTAAGATTACAAACTGACAGCAAAGAATGAACTCTTAAGAGTACTATTATATTGATTTTAATATTTAGAGATTTAGAAAAATAATGTTATTCTTGAAGTAGTTTCCTGAATATTGCAGACTTTGAAGATTACCAAGTTAATTTTATTTCATTACTGTTTTTAAATACATTATTTTATAAGATGTAAAGTTATTTTATTAAATGCTACAAAAGACACAAATATATGTTTTCAGTGTTCAAAGATATACATATGTATATTATATATTAAATAAATATATTCTAGATAATATTAGATAATTACAGTTGAGATAACCCAAGCAAATTTGGGGGTAAAAAAGTTATATTTTACTACAAAAATTAATACACAATAAAACATTTAAATTATTTTATTACAACTTGCTCTTTGGTTGCCTTTCTGGAGTCTAATGAACCCACTGTTGAACAACAAAAAGAAATATAAATAAATGAAAAAATTTTGAAACATGGCCAGTGCAACAAAAGAAAAAATTAAATTTCAAAGTTACAGTTAATTAAAAACATATCAGTGATTAGTGATCAATGAGGTTGGATTCATGTAGTTGATCAATTTGTTTTCTTCTTTTTTTGCATGAGCTACTAATATAATGAAAACTTGAATGAAGAGGACATTATACGAGCCCAAAGGTCACTGGTTCAATTTCCATCCAGGTCATATAACCAGGTTGCAAGCCAAGTCTCCAGCCAGGTCTATAGCTAGAGGCAGGTGAAGGGCAACCATACATAGATGTCTCCCCTCTGCCTCTCCTTACCCCTCTCTCTAAAAATAATAAATAAAATCTTTTAAAATATATACATATATATATATATATATATAAACCAATAAATAAATAAATAAAACATTATAATAGGTAAAAATGGAAACACAGAAGAAATGTGAAAATAAAGTACCTATATGATCTTGACTGCAAAATGCCAAAAGACACTGATGATGTATTTTCTTTGGGTTCTTTACTTGGCCTAATAGATCAAAAGGACACTTAACTTGTAATGCATTCTAATGCTGCTTTTCAAAGGACTATTTGGCTAAAGTTTGGAAGGATTCCTTTCTCTTTATTAAACTCAAAGGGAACTTATTTGCTTTTATTTTGAAAGATAACAAACTATTAAATACTTTAAGAAAAGTATTTTACTGTTGGCTCTTTTATATTTTACCTAAGATAAAAGTAAGAATAATTATCAAACATCAATGCTATTGGTTCCTTCTCTCTCTACCTATGAAGTTGCTTTCTCTGTTGGAAAGGTTTATTATTATTATTTATTTTTACAACTTTTTAAAATTTGGACCTCTGAAAAGCAGGCTTCTTCTCTTTTTTAAACAGAAGTATTAGAGTGACTGTAGGCAATTTGGAAAGTTCCTCTTCTTCCATGGGAAAGAACTGTCAAATGGAATGGCTGACGCCATTGCCATTGACCTATCAGATAGAATTTTCTAAGGGTCTTCAGAAATATCACCCAATCCAGAAATTCGGAGACTAAACATTCCTGATTAGTAATACCGAGGAATGTCTCTTTTGTGAGGTTTCAGCCTCTGCTCACGTGGCCTTGAGCTTCTCTCACTGTTTTGGGAGTAATATTTCTATTCCTCTGGGCTAACTCTCCTCACCCTCAGAAAGAAGCTGCTAGTTTAGGTGTCTAACACACATGTTTGAGTGGGAGCAACATTTTTCCAATGAATAAAATTATACAGTTCAAGGCAGCTGCCCTATTTTGGCCATTTCCATATTTCTGCTGCTACCCAGTCTCATTCCTATTTTTTACATAAAATAGTCTAATATTTTGTAAATCAGATAGTGTGGTTATTCAAGGATATAGATCAGGAATGGAAGTGTTTTGGAATGAGAGCAAATTCTGGAGGCCGAGGGCCTGAGGTCATTGAGGAGGAAGAGAAAGTGGGGATGGGTAGAAGAGAGAAAGGCATTTGGTCAGCAAAACTTTTGTGCAGCCTTTGACCTCTTTTATCCTGGTTCCTTTGCATTCTGCTTTTTCTTACCTACACTTGTTTTCCAAAGAAGGAGCTAACTGTATACTGATGACTCATAGAAGTTAAGAGGTGAATGAGTGTGAGGATCCCCAACAAGTCACTGGAAGATGTGCCTCTGTGGCATGTGGGTTGTTTTGAGCTTGTGGACTCCAGGGGAACTTCTGCCTAACTCTACCCATTCTTATTGGATAGAGGTATTTAAGTTAGGAGTTTGGCCCATTATAAAAGATTATCAGATAGAACTAAATTTTGACCTCTCCTTATACCCCTTCCAAATATCTGAAGGAAGTTGAATTACAGGTCTTGCCCATAATAAGAGGGTATCAGGCTAACCTTTTTTAAGGCCTATCTATATGGCAGGATAATCTGATAATCACTGAATATCTGCTTTCTTTAAGATCTTGCAGATGACCTTTTTCCCCGTGAAGCACCAACGTGTCTGACCTCATCCCTCGTTCAGAATGTCACCTGATTTTCTCGTCCAGTCTCCAAATCTCTCATACAGGCAGGGAATCTGACTGTCACGCACATGAAGTTCCCAACTTAGATAAAACTAAGTTTCACTTTTTTGTTGTCCATCTGTCTCATCTGGTTTTGATTATTCAATTGGCCCAAAGAATCAGAAGAGGAAGGGGAATTTTTTCAATTTCCCAACAAAGTCTTATTCTGACTTAGTTATTTTCAGACCTATTTCTCCTTCTTTATTGAGGGATGAGATTAGAAAGTGTGCTCCCAGTGGGCAGCAGAAGGAAGAGTGGATGCTGTTGAAAGAAGACAGGAAAATAATAATGAAGGAAACAGGATAATAATAGAGACATTGGAGAACCTTAAAACAAACACTGAGCTTCAAATTCAACAATTTTTCTTGTGGCTCTTTGTCATTATTTCCTGGAAGAAAAAAACTCAGACTGTGTCTTGGTTCTCCTGAACTATGAATATCAGAACTCACTAATATCTTCGTGTATTATAGGATGTAAAACCAGTATAGGGGAGGAGAAACGTTCCTCTACTCTCAAGGGTCTTTGGGCTGCTGTAATAATCAAATAAATATTATTTAGCAGGGGAAAGTAACCAAATTTAATAGATGCATATACATGGGAACCCTGCATATATGAGCCAGAGACCCCCACACATGCATGAGATATTTAGAGACAGAAAGAGAACATGGGCTAGAAGACATCCTGAGCTAGGGGTGAAGTATGGCCCGTTGGGGTTTCAGAGGGTTACTACACACTGATAAGAAGTGCAGCTGTTTAGTGGAAAAAAGTTTGTCCTGACCTACTGACAGGTCAAAAGAGGTGACCTCTGATAATCTTCCATTATTAGCAAGGCCCCAAAGTCAAGTTTGTCCAGGTCGACAACGAAGGGGCAGAAGTTTCTCCTAAGTCAGCAGCTAAAGTTGCCCTTAGCTCAAAACAATCCAATAGTACAGAAGCACGTCTTGAGGTGACTAGCTCTGCACACCATGCAAATAAGCTACCCTTTATCAAAATACTCTATGATTTGAGGTACAGAAGAAAGCACGCTGGAGACCCCATTGGGAACAACACAGCTGCACACACCACAGTGAGCAAGATTTTGCTATTCAGTATGTGTGTCTGAGGTCTCGGTCTCCATAACAGGATATTGCAGTTTGGTAATTCCCCCGGGGAAAGGGAAATGATCATATTGTTACTCTTTAACCATGAACAGGCTTGGAGATGACTGAATAGGGTATTCAGAAACCTAATGAACTATGCCGCTTCAAGGCAGAACAGTTATTATGCAGTCATTTTCCGAAGGACATTCAAGGTTATTTGCACTAATGCCTACTCCCCTTAACACCTGAAGGTTTTGTGTGTGTGTGTGTGTGTGTGTGTGTGTGTGTGTTTTAACAGTATTCGCATTGAAGAAACATAACAGTGGGGATTCTTATAAATATCTGAAGGAATATAAATGGTTTGAAATAACTATGTTCCAGCAATGTGCAGATAAATTGCTAATTATGTGGACTTCCTTTGGCAACATATAAGAATCTACTCATCATTGAAATGTTAACAAGCATTTAATATTGATTTTTCCATGGTTACCTGTGTTGACTAGATAGAATAAATATGTTCCTTAAGTTGGCTGTGCACATATAGGTGGATTATTGGATGCAAAGTTAAGTTTTTTTTTTTTAAAAGAAAACTTTACTCCATATTTAGAGATTCCTTTCCTTTGGAAACATTAGCCATTATTCAAAAGTTTATGAATTGTCTTAATCTGTCCCTCTTCTGTAGAGGAAGAAGAAACATCCCTCTCCCTCCTGAGTTCTTTCAGCTGTTCTAAAATGGAAATCAACATGAGACAGATTAATAAGAGAAAATAACCAAATTTAATTAATACATATCCATGGCTACTCCGAAACCATGAGCGAGTCAGAGACCCGGAATATATCAAAATTTCATAGGCAAAAAGGCAAAATGAAGTACATATAACATTCTGAGCACCTGGGGGCTTCACGGGGTAATGTCAGCACAGTCAGAGCAGATGTTCAGTCGTTAGTACTCTGCCCTGCCTAGTAGGTGGGAAGGTTATCTCTGATCATTTCTGATTATGGGCAAGGCCCCTAATTCAAAGTCTCTGTGGTAGTTAAGTGGGGGGTGGGGGCAGAAGTTCTCTTGAGCCTCAGGCCTTGGTTGCCTCTGGGTCAAAACAATTTGCCTACCACAGAGGCATATTTTGGGGTGTCTCATTCTTAACTCCTACACCTGGATCCAGATTGCCTGGCCCACTTGAGGTGTAAAATAACTAAGCAGATGAAAATCATTTCCATACCCAAAGGAAGTCACAGATAGGTCAGAGCTATGTCTTTCTATTAATGTAAAAGACATTTGGCAATTAGCTTCCTTTCTATGTTCTCTTAAACACTAAAGTTGCTAAATTCGATTGAGTTGCAATCATCTGGAGGAGGAGCTGTTTGTTGGTAGATGAAAACCAGCATCCAGATGCCGGGTTTGACAGCATTGAGTAGGAGCCAGTTTCCTGGTACAAAAAGAGTGGGTCAGGTGTAGGCTTTCCCACACTATTCCTCCTCAGGTAGCATTTTTTCCCTTCTGCAAATTATTTTAGGTTTTAAAAAATTGCAAGTTGCTTTCTCTTATATTTGCCCCCTACTAAGCATTTTACATTTGTTCTTAATGCATTTGTTTTTCTAACAATTAAAATGGAAAGGTCTTCTGCAGCCTTACGCTTTTCCCTCACACCTTATCCTACCTTCCCCTCTGTTGCCTGTGGACCTGGAGACTCTACCCTGACTGTGGGAACTTTCCCAGTTCCGCACAGGGCACAGCGTGATGCAGTGTGTAATACAAACTATGACTCTCCATACCTGATGTAGACTACACAGAGAAAAACACTCCCTGTTTGTTAGTAACATGCCCACTTTTCTTAGTTCTTCCCTCACTACACTCTGTAATGACCTTTATGATTGAAAAGGTCTACAGGTTTATTTGAGTTGATTTTTCTGTCTACTTTGAAAAGAATGAGAAAGATGATTCAATCATACACTTTTAAAAAGATTTTATTTACTATTTTCAGAGAGTTGGGAAGGAAGAGAGGCAGAGAGGGAGAGAGAGACATCAATGTACGGTTGCCTTTCACTTGCCTCCAGCCACAGACCTGGCTGGAGACCTGGTTTGCAACCTGGTTATGTGCCCTGGCTAGGAATCAAACCAGCTATCTTTGGGTTCACAGGCCAGCGCCTTATTCATTATGCCATCAGCCAGGGCTGATTCAATCATATTTTAAAGTGAGTTGCTTTTTGTGACAGTGATAGACAAATAAGGACAGGTTTATAAACCAAGAATTTTAAATTTATTTATTGCAATATTTGATTTATAATATATATGTGCATATATTTATAATATATGTACATACATATACATGTGCATGTCTGTATATTAAAATGACCAAAATATATTTTTCATATACATTGTCATCATCCACAGTTCCTGGCTTAGATCTTCCAAACCTTTGGAATTTCCAGAGCAGTAAGAGCAAACGGGACTTCATTTGTTACAATACTTGGTCTCTTGAAAACTTTCAGAGCCTGAAAACTTTCAGAGCCATAAAGGTGAACTGGATATCTTGTTGTTCGTTATAAGCGCTTTCCATAACCGGGTTTATGTTAATGAGGTAATTTTTGCAGAGCACCTGAAGGTGGGGGCTAATTGACCAGGGAACCAATCATGAATAGAGGGTTGGAGATTTCAGCCGCATCCCCTATTTCCCTGGGATGGGAGAGGGGCTAGAAGTTGAACCAATTACCAATGGCCGATGAGTTAATCAATCGTGCCTTTGTGGTGAAGCCTCCATAAAAACCTGAAAGGAGCATGTTGAGGGTGAAGGGTTTCCATGCTAGGGAATTGGAGCATTTGCATGTTCCACTCTGCCAGATCCCAAGCTCCAGGATGACAGAGGGTCCTTTGTTTGGGACCTCAACCTATGCATCTCTTCATCTGGCTGATGATCAGTGTACTTTAATATCTGTTCTAATAGATCAGTAATCTAGTGAGTAAATTTATTTCCTGAGTTCTGTAAGCCACTCTAGCAATTAATTGAACCCAAGAAAGGGGTCATGGGAAGTTCCAATCTGTCGCCTGTTGGTCAGAAGGCAGCCTTGTGACACTGAGTCCCTTATCAGTGGAATTTAATTCTGTCTCTGAGTAGATAGTGTCAAAATTTATTTGAATTTACAACTCAATTGCTAGTGTCCAAGAATTGCTTGTTGGTGTTGAGGAGCCTGTGTGTCCCCTCCCCCCATATATGTACTTTGAAATTGGGTCCAAGAACCCAATTTATTTATGTAGCAATATATTAATTTGTTACAAATGTCAAGAAAAGTAGTTCTGAAAAACAAAACATGTAATGAATGAAAGGAAGTGAAGTAAAGAGAGTCACAGATGTCGTGGGTGAATTTCATTTGAATGCTTTGCTCCTTTAAAGACCTCTTGCACAACTCTAGGCGCTTGTTAAATGACAAGAAGGCTGGTGATGTGCCACCCCCTGCTGACCTGTAAGAGAATGCTGTGCCATCACCCCAAGCAGTTACTCTCATAGGCCCTTCTCCACTGTCATTACGATGACTGGTGATGCATTTGTTCCTCAATCCAGATCACAATGGGAGTTGGGAGTTGTAGAAAAGTTTAAAAGGCCATTTAAGACACTTACACATTTTTACCCTTTATTCTTAGATTCTATGACACTGAAATTGTCCTGTAATTTAACCACTTTTAGCCATGACCAGACTGTCTTAGAATTATGCTGTATTGCTGTCTTAGAATTACCTGGCTCATTGGAAGAGCCTATAAGCATTACCTGCTATCAGAATGTTCTAGAGCAATGGTACTTAGAATGTGATATACGATACATGGTTACTCCAAGGGCCTCAAAATCCCACCAGGAGGTCACCAAGGCAAAACATTTTTAAAATAAGACTAAGGTACCACTTGCTTTTTATTTATTTAAGCATTATTAGAAATCATTGTACTTCACTATTAGCACTGATACTAATACAGTTCTTAAATTCTTTACCACCATGTATTTTCAGTTAAAATAAAGTCTGTCACTTAAGAATGCCCTTTATGTAGTAGTAAAAACTAGTCATTTTATTTAATCTCAACTTTTGAGTATATATCCCTTTCATATTCCACATGACACAAAGGAAAGAATACATAAAACACTTCTAATGGGCCCTGAAATGTGATGGTGTCTTAAGAAAAAAAGCATGTGTATAATTGTTTGAGTTGTGAACTAAACTACAGACATTTTCATGAAAAATGCCACTTTTTTAATAGAAAAAGCAACCGACAAGTTACGGTTATGTAAACTTGAATATTTGGCATTCAATTTCTCAAGATAAGTGGAGCGAGCCTGTCCCTTCAAAAACAAACAAACAAACAAACAACAACTACCAGTGTTTGTTGCCAATAATAGCATTTGAATTTATAAAAGAACATTCACTCCTATGTGGAATCTAATGAACAAACAGAACTAACAAGCAAAATAAATACAGACTCGTAGGTAGAGAGCAGGCTGACAGCTCTGGGTGTGGGGAGTGGAGGGGTTGAACACAAAGGAAAAGGTTTGCAGACACAGACCACAGTGTGGTGATTCTGGTGAGGGAAGATATTGGTAGAATGAGGAGAGGTATAAGGGGGATAAATGGTCATGGAAAAATGCAATAAAAGTAAGTTATCAAAAGAAAAAAGACTTCTGGAAAACAAATATGCCACTGTGAATTTGACAGTTTCTAAATACTTCTTTTCTGATGAGATTGGTTGTAACATCAACAAGGGTGATTTTGTTTGCTATAGTGAAATGTTTCAACATTTTAAAGAGCTGCATAACTCAAGTATTTCCCAAACAAACATATTATACTTCAAAATCTTGCATGGGTAAAAGATCTATTTAAGAGTAAGATCAATGTATTCAAATATAAAAACGTTCAAAAAGTTGACTGATATTTGGTTTCATAGTCCACATTTTAATTCACTTTCAAGAAACTACCATTCGTTAGGCTTGGTTGAGGTAGCAGAGGTAATTTTTTAAATGATTATTAAAAGATGTCTCTTTTTCCAATAACATATCCTTATGAAGTCAGATTTTTTTTTTTTTTCTGAAGCAACATATGCTAATAGGCTGATTATAGAAGTGGCATGAGAATTTACCTATGTTCTCTTCAACCAGGCTTTAAAGGACTTTGCAAACATGTCCAATAATGCTACTCCTCTTAATATTATTTGGTTGACAAGTATTATTTTTATTATAATATATTTTTGTTAACATATAATGAGTTTACTACTATTCTTTAAAAATAAACATATAGATCATTATCTTAAATATTCTGCTTTGATATAAATGCAATAGATGCCAATAGCTATATGCCACAGAACCAAAAAATCTCTTGGTTCTCAATAATTTTAAGAATGTAAAGGGTTCTTGAGACCAAAATATTTAAGAACTTCCCACCATATAAGCTCTTTGGGCTAGGGCTCTGGAAGATAAGATGCAATGAAATGAACTGGGCTATTACAATAACACGGCAATCAGAAATAATTGTAGAAATCGATTGCTTGGAAATAAGGAGAATAAAGGAATATTTTTTTTGTGACTAAAGGTATATACTAATTAAAGAATAAAATGTTTTTGAGAGGTTTTTTATGGTATGGTTTCAACCAGAAAGTTGTCAATGTTCTGTTTAGTGTTCTTAGCAATATAAGAAAGTTATAAAGTTAAAAAGTACCCAAGGTGGAATTCTCACCTTTTAAGCTGGAGAAAGCAATGAATAAATGATATGAGGTCTGTCTGGAAAAAGTCCAGCCATTGTTAACGTAATAAGAATGGTTTGCGCAACATCCGTGTAACCTGGCAGCCAAGGAGAGTGGACTGGAATGTGCATGTGTGAACAATGACAGCTTCAGTGTACTAGTCAGTGGGGATGTTCGATACTGTTGAGCAAACATGTGTAAGGTGTGGCCATCACATTCAAAATGGCTGAGTGAGTAGCACAACGTATCTGCATCAAATTTTACATTAAGCTCAAGCATTCCTGCGCAGAGTCTATTTGGATGATTCAGAAGGCTGCAGCTATGGGCAACTAGTGATCGGCAGTTTCATCATGACAACGCACCTGCTCACGCATCATGTCTCATGCAAAGTTTTGTGGCATAAAATCAAATCACCTAGGTGACTCAGCCCCTACAGGCAAGATGTGGCACCTTGTGACTTCTGGCTTTTTCCAAAACTAAAATTCCCTTTGAAAGGGAAGAGATTTCAGACTGTTCATTATGAAACGTTTCCTAATGGTCATTTCTTAGATTGCTTCTCTACAAAGCACAATAGTTTTCCTGAAGCCTTTCTTTGTTCTACCAAGTGCCTTTACTAAGTTTGAAATCTCAGTGAGGTCTTGGGCTCTTCTTTTCTACTTTACTTCTAATCAGCTGCCAAACTGTACTGTCTCTTTTATTTGAAGTTGTTTCACTTTTGTTTCTTTCTTCTTAATTCCCCCTTGCCCTCCCTGGTCCAGGTGGTCCTCACCTAATGCTTGGATTTCTATAGCAGTTTCTCGGCTAGTGTCTCTGCTTCAAGGCTCGTTAAAAATATGAATAAAGCAATGAGCTGACCTTGTCATTTCTTAGCATAAAACCTTCCAGAGGTTCACCACTCCCTACAGAATAAAGTTTTTCAGTGTAGTATTTAGGAACATTCAACACTATTATTTGTTCACAGACCATGAATTCAGAACATTTTTGTCTATGGCTTCTCATGAGCCCATTATTTCAGGAAGGCAAGCCTTCCCACTGTCTTACATAAGACATGCCTTTTATTAAAACTACAGTTTTACTTTTGTTACTCTGAACATAAATGTCCCCTCCCTCTTCTAGTTACAGGCTCTTTTCTCACTCCCTGCCCAAAGTTTGAGTCCCAACTTTTCTTTGAAATATACTCTTTTTTTCTTATAGTATTGAAAAGTAAAAATATCAGTAAGTGTTATAATTTGAATGCTTCCTTTGTGCCTGAAATTCTAATGCTAGGCAATGTGGGGAGATTGGGGCAAAGGATAATGTACTATTTTCTTCATTGTTGAGAGGCAATGTGGTAAGCAGCAGTCCTTGGAGTTAGATGAACAATTTGAAACTCCAGTTAGTGTTAAAGGAATTTGGACAAATCATTTCAACTTTTTGTATTTGGTTTTCACATGTATAAAATAGAAATCATCATAACATCCTCACAAGATCATTGTGGGATCAAATAAGAGAATGTCCCTGGAAAATGATAAAGCTCCATAAGAATGTTTATTATTATCATTGCTATTATTGATCTTGTTTCTTGTATGAATATATTTTTATACACCTACTTAAGGGATAAGCTTTTTTGGAAGGGGAGTGTTGAGCCATTCTTTCAAATTTCCCCCTTAGTAAATAGTATTAATAAAGATTTGAATAAGGCTTATTAAGTATATACATAAATTTTTTAAAAAAGAAATGAAGAGGGCTGTGGTAACCCACAAGTAAATTTTTATATTAAGAAAAAAAAATACAGGGTGGAAGATGAGCAATGTGAAGATTAATGCTGCTTTTATTGAGGGATTGTCTTACAGTGGTGAAAATAGTCCTATTACTAAAATCTTTTGAACCACAAGAATTTTTTAAAAGATTCTAAGATATATAATTTATACTTCATCAAGGGAGAATAAGGTCAAAATTCTGCAGGGAAAGAATGAACCAGAAAGAGGAGACTTGAGTATGATTGAATGTGAAAAATTGAAAATAAGTTTAGCTAAATTCTGGGCAGGTAACACTTCTTACATCAAACAACTTAGCAAGGAGATGAAAGCTGAAATCATCTATATACTTAAACTCTAAAATGTTCAATCTGCTGAAGAATTGACAGCTGTTATGAAAGATTATGGTCCTATAAGGAAACCAGAATAAAATTAATAAATTTTCAATGCTTCCAGAATGATCAGAAATGCCATTAAATTTCTGATAACAAAATATTGTCTTGAGTTATCACATCCTATAACTAAAATAAATTCTGATTCCATGAGAGTGTTCAAGGTTATGGGTAGACTGTTAAGAAAAGGAGTATATAGTACCATACATGTGAATACATGTGGGAAGAGAGAAACAGAGCAAATAAGCCTCATTAAAGAGGGATCATTGTGGGGGAACTATAGGGTAGATCTAGGAGTCTAAGATCCTGCCTGCCTCCTTTCCACTATCTTTCTCCAACCTTTAAATGTTGGCTAAAGCAGAGGGGTCAAATTGCTAATTAAGAAAATGCATGTAAAAAGTTGAAGTGAGGAAGATACTGACTGACATTGAATTACAGGCTCATGTGGATCTAGGGGTTTCTGTGGCAACGTGGGGCCTCATAAGAGTTTGGAACTAGGAGTTTGCTGAAAACAGGAATCTAGGGGCTCTGAGAGTCTGGGGAACAGCAATTTTTGGTCAGGAGCCAGCTGGCAGAGTAGAGATATTCATTCATTTATCATTTAACATTCATTAATCTAACATTTATGGATAATTTACTATGTTCTATTTAGGCACCATGGATGCCATAGGGAATAAAACAGAGAAGGCCTCGAACCTTCTGGAACTTGACATTCTCGTGGAAAGAGACAGGAAAGGGGCAATAGTACAAATCAATAATGAGCAAAATTGCTAGATTATAATTGCAATGTGGAAATTAAAATGAATAATATGGAAGAGAGGTTGAATTGTTCTTTCATGTGGGGGTGGAGGAATGAAGTGAGTAGGAAAGGTTCTTTGAAGATGAGATATTTAAACAAAGGTCTGAAGTCAAGATGGAGCCACACACATATACACCTGGAAACATGTATGTGGCTGAGATGAGCTGGGACTGGTGGAGTAACTCCCAGCAGACAGACTAAGCCCAAAGCTGTGTGAGGACAATGTGTTCAAGAGGAGAAGGCCAATGGCTAAGCAAGCAAGCTGGTGAGGACCCCATGGGGAAGGATTGAGGGACCATAGTCTGAAGCTATAAAGAAGCAGAGAACCATCTGTGAGAGAAGGGGTCCAGGGACCAAGTGTGGGCATTCAGTCATGGATAAATTGGGTATATTTAGAATTCAGCAACCATTTGCTGTAAGAAAGGAACCATAAATTAGTTTGGAATTAAGGCAATGTTTTCTGGTATAGGTCTTTATAATAATGATAACCACAGCAATTATTATAGTAATTTACCCATTTGTGACAGCCTGTTGCCTTTCTTTGCCTTTCTAACTTCTACTTATCTTTGCCTGTTGGTTGAAATAGGGGTCCCATCTTCCTTCACTCGTCTAACTCCCAGATCTTAGTAGATTTCAGGCATTCTTACTAAGGGATTTCCTAGTACAAAATGTGTTGTTATTCTCACATAATCACACTGCTTCCTATTTTTATTTTCACATTTTGCTATTAGGCAAGGTTTTTCAGGGTATGGGATCATATCTTAATCTTCTTTATATCCCAAGTAACTGATATATGTAGTACCTGACACATGGAAGTACGCAGTCTAGGACTTTTGGTTGAATAAATGAATGAGAGAATGAGCAGATAAAGGCTTGCTCAAATCCTTTATGAAACCAGGTGGGGCAAATACATCAACTAATAGTGCAAAGGTACAAGTATGTCTAATACATGCCAGCTGCTTGTTCCTTCTCACAGTAGGTCAGTGTGGTGGAGAGTAAATCAATTTGTTCTTTAGAGATAAATAAAGTGTAGTTCAGAATAATAATAGCAGCAATGTTATACCCCTAGTGACAGGCAAGGCTAGGGAACAGTAATGGATTTTTGCCGCTACCATGCATGTCCTATCCAGTTCACCCAGGGTCACCGCAGTGATAGTGTTGAACTCGCAGGTATGTGTCCAACAAGGAAAATTTCCTGCCAGGATGCAGATAGTTCTTAATTGCTGTGAACATTTTTTTTTTTTTTCTGATGTATTAAGCAATGGAGAACCACTGGATTTTTAAAAAAGATTTTAGTCATTATTCTTAGAGAGAAGGGCAGGGAGGGAGGAAGAAAGAGAGAGAAACATCAATGTATGGTTGCCTTTCACCTGCCTCCAGCTGGAGACCTGGCTGGAGACCTAGCTTGCAACCTGGTTATGTGTCCTGCCTGGGAATTGAACCAGTGATCCTTAGGTTTGCAGGCCAGTGCTTAATCCTCTGAGTCACACCAGCCAGGTCTGGAAATAAGCAAAACAGACCAGATATATGAATACAATGAATAGACCTTCAATAGGCAGAGGGGAGGGGGGGGGAGGAGGAAGGAAAAGGAAAAGAAGGGGAGCAGTTTAGTCAAGGAGCTACATGGAAAAACCATGGACATGGTCAACAAATGAGATTGACTTTGCAGGAGAGAGGGTGGATGGGGAAGGGGACAAACAGAAGGAAAAAGGGGATGGATGTAATAAAACAACAATAACATTACATTAAAAATATTTCTTGATGGAAATGAACTTTGAGATAAGTATTTTCGTTATTCCGGTATTCTATAGAAGCTGATGACAAAGAGGACATTTCAGAGTTCAGCACAGTTCTCCAGTTGTGGTGCAATGAAGAATTAGACTTGTGGCTCTAGAACTAGATGAGAAAGAAAAATAATTTAGGTGATACTGAGTATGAAAAGAAATGACAGAACTTAACACCTGATTAGATGTGAGGATACAAGGAGAGCAAGCGTCCATTCAAATATAACTGAAAGAGTTTTAGTCTAGAGATGTTAAGAGCTTTATGGGGTAGAACCTAATTTGAGAAATCTGCTAAACGCTACTTATTTTTTATATTGTCATTTTATATTTTTATATTGTCATAAAAAAAAAATCCTGAAATGGGTGAGTGCAAATCAGCGCACAATTCATGTCTCAGTTCTTCATCTTTAAACTGGTAAGAGTTTTCTTGGGTGATTCTCAGGGTCATTGTCCTCTCTAAATGTGTAAGTCTTGTGAATGAAGCACTTCCCTTCCTTTAAATGCCCCTGCCTTTCCTTCCCTTATTCTATTGCAAAATGATTGTCCTGAAAGTCATCATTATCTGTAGGAACAAATATGTGTAAAAAGAGGTATATAGTTAGAAATCTTTCCCAGGTTTTTGTACACACAAATGCATCATTTGGTTTGTTAGGCTTGGAAATGTTTGTGACATGGCTTCAATATGCACTTCTCCACACAGCCACCTGTTTGGTAGTTTTTTAGTCACTTAGGATGGGGCTAACTTTCTCTTGTGGTGTCCTCTGCAGTGATTGTTTGATAGGAGTCTTCTCCTATGGATTTTGATGCCAATCAATTCAGTGCAGATTACCTTCAGAAGTGGCTGAAAAACCATGCTGTCACCCATCATCTGGCTGAGATATGTTGCAATCTGAAAAGTTTATTCTAGAGCTGTAATAAGGGAAATAAGAATCATACCAGTTTGGGTTAATTATGCCCCAGAGTTCATTGTACCTTATCTTAAGAAGTTCAACCAGAATTTGGGAAGTATGATTCTGTAGCACAAAGGAAAAACGTTATAAAAAGCCGCAAATTAATATTTTAAATACAGAGTGCTGGAGCTTTGGAATTTGGGTTACTGGTTAGTCACAATGTCTTTTGAGTCAATGAAGAAGGCTTGTTAAAACCAATAACTGGAATAAAAAAATACAGAAAATAAACAAAACATAATAAGAGGATAGAGCTTGAAAGGGTAAGCAGAGGGAATTCATGAATTTGCAAATAGTTATTGAATGCCAATTATTAACATATTCAAGCATCCTGTTAGTCATTAGTTATACTGCAGAACACAAAATAGACAGTCCCCTTCCTGCCAGAGCTTCCAGTTTAGAGCTTTAGGGAATGTGGGCATTGCATAAGTGATTAGAAGTTTTAAGTATGGAGAATTGCAGGTGAAATGGAAGAAAAAGGAGAGAAGCCTGACTTTGGGTGGAGGAAGAGAGGTGTTGACCTGGCACAATTTTTTTTTTAGGAGACAGGATAAAAACCACTGCTACTTTATCTGTGAACCAACGTTCACTTAAGATGGAAATTCAACATAAGTCCACAACTGTGCCTTCTAGGATAGACTAGAAGGAGGCTGAACTTCTCTTACTGAGAAAGCAGTATTAGGTGTTAATTCATTGGAAGGGGGCAAATGTTTCTCAGAATATTCCTTTGCTTGATGGCTACTAATTTTAGAAGTATATTTATAAAGCAGAAATAACATAATTCTGATGAGTCATCATGCTTTCACAGAGGCTGTTGGCAAGTAACCTCAGAATAAGAACAGAAACTGAAAACCTATTTTGATTTCCCTGATTTATAATATTTTTCCAAGGGACAAATAAAATAAAATAAAATAGCTGCATATATATATATATATATATATATATATATATATATGATTGAAAATATTAATATCCAGGGAGCACCTCTGAAAATGCTTGTTTCATTTAGTAGAAATCATGTTTTTAGTTTTACAAATTAGAGGGAGAAGAGAAATAATTGGTAATGAGAAAATTTTGAGGAGCAATTAATTCTTTTTTACTTCATTATTTTAAAAAAGATTTATTTATTTATTTTTAGAGAGAGGGGAAGCAAGGGAGAAAGAGGCAAAGAGAAACATTAATGTGACCAGGGACCAAATCTACAACTTAGGCAAGTGACCTCACTGGGAATCAAACAGGAGACCTTCAGCGTTGAGGAATGATGCTTGATCAACTGAGTCGCACTGGTCAGGACTTTTTCACTTTATTCTTAATTATAATATTGTATGTGGTGGAAGAGAAAAAGTGCAGCTTTCCTCTCTGTACCACTTTCTTGTCTGTGTAAAGTGAGCTTGTGAGTTTAGTCTTGATTTGGAGAGGAGGAACACTAACACACCTCTCACCAGCACAACACGAATTTTTCCAAAAGAAACAAATGGGTTACATCACACTAAAAAACCTACACACAGCAACGAACGTTAACAAAATGAAAAGACAACCTATGGAAGGGTTGCAAATCATATACTTGATAAGAGGTTAATGTCCAAAATATATAAAAAACTCACATAATAATAATAATAATCTAATTAAAATGGGCCAAGGATCAGAATAGATATTTCCCCAAATAAGTACATGAAAAGCTCTTCAGCATCAGTACTTATTAGAGAAATGCAGATCAAAACACTGAGCTGTAACCACATGTCTGTTACAGTGGCCATCAGCAAAAAGATGAGAAATAACAAATGTTGGCGAAGATGTAGAGAGAAGGAAACCCTGTCTACTGTTGGTAGAATTGTGAATTGGGGCAGCCACTATGGAAAACAGTGTGGAGGGTCCAGAGAAAAATTAAAAATAACACTACCATATTATTCAGCAACTCCATATCTGAATTTATTGGAAGGAAATGAAAACTCTATGTTGAAGGAATATCTGCTCCCCCATGTTCATAGTAGCATTATTTACAATAGCCAGAACATGGAAACAACCTAAGTATCCATCAGAAAACAAGAAATCAGGAATACCTGATACTAAAAATTATATGCACATGCATAAAATAAAATAGCAGAGCTATCTACAACCAAATGGTAACCATTGTTGTCTCTAACTGGTGGGATCTGTACTGCTTATTTTCTTTCTTCTGTATAACTAGATGCAATGACTGTATGTAAGAAATGCTGTGTTTCTTTTTACTTTTCTAAATCAAAGCTAAACTGCCCCTAATCCCTGATTCCAAATAAGAATAAACTAAATGGGCATACTTATTCTGCAGTAAATTCATGAGGTAAACAGTAATTTGAAGTTTAATTCTTAATAAAAATTATTAAATACATACCATGAATAAGAATTAAGCCCTTAACTCTAAATTGTGTCTCCAAATCATTCGCCTTCATGAAGATGATCTTCTCCTCTTGTGTGGTTGGTTTATACCTGTGTTGACTTTTGCCAAATTGTTTCCACCCTCCATTTTCATCTTTTCCATCCTGAGTGGCCTCTTCCTCTATGAACTGTATCATATCTTCTTGACACAGCAATCACTTTGGTTTTTTCCCTTCATCTATTGCTGTCTCCACTCTCCAGCCTATCCTGCTGTCTTCCTGAAAAGCAGTTAAAAACGCCATTCCCCTGCGAAGGTCCCAGAAACCAATACCCACCTCCAGCAACAATCAATTACCAATATCAAAACAAAACAGTGCAATTAGCCACCACCATCTCTGAAACCTGAAAAGTGTTTTGTTTACTACAGTAAAATGTCTAAATCCTTCAGTCTATTATTCAAGAATTTTTCAAGTCTCACCCCAATGAACATTTCTCAGCTTCCTTCCTCTTAGCTTCCCCATAAAGTCCCTTTTTCTCCCAGAATTGCCTTGGCACTTCCTGTTGACCGTTAATTTCACCTTTGCCTTTGCTACTTCAAGTAGGGGAACAACCCATTAAGTTCCATTCCTAATTTCATGGCCCAATTTACAGAGTTCGGGCTCAAGTCAGTTTTCTCTTATCTCTCTTTCCTTTCTCTACAGCTTCCTGTTTGAGATACCGGGGGATGGCTTTTGGTGATATGCATCTTGCATAATTTTATGTGCTTGCACTTTTGGGTTCTTCTATTTGAAACATTCCTCGCACACTCAGTTTCATGGCTGGTTGTTCTCTAGGGTTTTTTCTAGAACATGGTGTTTATTGTTGTTGTTGTTTTAAGTCATTATTTTGTTTAGCTTGTTCTTTACCTGTCCTGTCCATTTGAATATAAGCTCCTTGATAACATAGGGCTTGTCTATTCAGTTTGCTCTCTCTGCAGTGCCTAACAGCATGCCAGGCACATGAGAAGTAGGCAAGAGAGATGGTTTTGATGTTTTATCCACTGATGCATTCATTGGTTGATTCTTGTATGGGCCCTGACTAAGGATCGAACCCTCAACCTTGATATATCAGGACAATGCTTTGACCTACTGAAGTACCTGGCCCGGGCTAAGTTATAAAAATTTTAAAGGCTCTTCTAGCAAAGACATTTAAAAAATCATTGTGAATGATTGATCAAGTTAACAAATCCTACTTGTTAGGTGATTAGATGCTAATTATTAAATGCATATTATATCCCAGAAGAATGCTCTATAAGAGTTGGTAAAATGCAGGTCTCCAGTCAGGTCTGTGGCTGGAGGCAGGTGAAAAGCAACCATACATTGATGTCTCTCTCCCTCTCTGCCTCTCCCCCTTCCCTTCTTTCTAAAAATAATGAAATAAAATCTTAGAAAAAAAAGTTGGTAAAATGTTCTAAAATAAATGACACATATAACTTAAACCATGCATTTATTTTAAACATTTTTTTAAAGATTTTATTATTTTTAGAGAGAGGGGAAGGGAGAGAGGAAGACAGACATCAATGTACGGTTGCGTTTCACCTGCCTCCAGCCACAGACCTGACTGACTGGAGACCTGGTTTGCAACCTGGTTATGTGCCCTGGCTGGGAATCGAACCTGCGACCTTTGGTTTCGCAGGCCGGCGCCTTAACCACTGTGCTACCAGCCAGGGCTCATGCATTTATTTTAAATGTAAGAAAGGACATTAATAGAAAATAGAAATACCTAGAAAACCAAATGAAAGGGAGATTGTTTTTCTATAATTATTATAGATAGCAAAAATCTTCCGATTTTAGTGATAACTCAAACTATTATTGATACTGCAATACTTCTTTAACTGTGGCAGATTATGAGCAAGAATGGATATGCAACTGTTTAGAATATTAGTCTTTTATTTGATTAAGTTCTTGGAGCAGTCTGCTATTATTAAGAAAGTAAAATATTGTCCTGGCTGGTGTGGCTCAGTGAATTGAGCACCAGTCTGCAAATTGAAAGGCTGCCAGTTCAATTCTGGGTTAGGGCACGTCTGGGTTGTGGGCCAGGTCCTCGGGTGGGGACATGCGAGAGGCAACTGATCAAGATGTTTCTCTCACACATCAATGTTTTGCTCCCTCTCTTTCTCCTTCTTTTCTCCTCACTCTAAAAATAAATAAATAAAATAAAATCTTTAAAAATAAAGTAAAAATATCTCAGTAGGTATTAAGAAGTCTTTAAATATATTATGTCAGCAATATTTTCCTTAATGGTCTCAGCTACAGAAATAAAACAGTGGGATCATTTTGCTAATTTGAAATCAAGGTAATTAAGGTGAACGCACTTGTTTTTATTTATTCATGGCAATTTTTGGAATTCTGCTGTAGTTTTGAATTACTTCAAATTTTACTTCACCCTAAAAAATATGGGAAAAGCCAAGATTCAAGGCTAGATCATAAATGTAATGAATTTAAATTCTAGTATGTGACTGTTTTTGTCATTTGAGCGAAGACAAATATTTTCTTTGTTGTGCTTCCAATCAGAGAAAGATATATAGATTTCCAAAGAGGAAGGGTTAGATTTGACAGTGTATTTGAAAAGTCAAGTTAAAAAAGAACAAAAGTACTTTTGAAGCTGTTTAGCCACTGATTTTTGTTTGTTTGTTTGTTTTGGCCACTGATTTTTTAAGTAGTATTATCTCAGTCTTATGAAAACCATCTGCTGACATCTCTCAGAGCTCAGTAACTTGAGGAACTTTGGACATTCACTTAGCAGTAACCTTCCTACTCAGAATTGCTTTCTAAACCAAAGATATGGGCTCAGACTCTCATGGTCATCAGTATGTTTAAACTCAAGAACACAACTGCTATATTTAAAAGCCTGCGCAGTGTTTGCAAGTTAGTTTCTGTGCTATGTAATTGGACTTGTGCCCATTCTGACAGAATTGATGAAATTAGGCACTTGTTTTCTTAAATTTAGAGGGATCTTGAGGAGCAGAAAACAACTTGCTGAATTATTGCCACAAATCAGTAAGATGAGTTAGGACAACTTGGTTTTGTCAACAGTCCCTGAATATGGTGTGTCTGTAGTCAAAATATTCTACTGTGTATTAAGTCATATCAGTGGTTGCCTGGTTCCATTTATACAATATAAGTTTGTAATTTGTGATCAAATAGGTAGGAATCCTGATTTAATTTTCACTTCTGCTTTATCTGCAAAAGAAAAAATATTATTAAGATGTTTTGTAGAAGTCAACAGGTGGTGGAAAGGCTATTTATGCTGAAAAGGGTAGTTGGTGGAGAAATTTTCTGCCCTAGGTAATAATAATTGAGTTAGGGCTTCCAGGATGGGTAGGATTCGTTCAGTGGAATTTAAGGGAAAGCCATGAGAGAATGGTCTCTGTGTTGAAAGAAAGATGAGAGTATATTAGTTAGATGCCAATAGGTAAGAATTACTTCTAATTTGATTCAGATGTCTTAGCTAACTTGATTTTCCTAGTGTATAAAGAGAGAAATGACTCACATTAATGCTATTCACAGACAAATAAATACTAAGAGCTTACACTTGCATTATGGACCAGAATACTCAAGCATAGCAGTGGATAAGAAGGATGTATTATTATAAGCAAATTGTTTCATTGGTGATCATTGAGAATTTTCTCTGTGTATGTCCATCCACAATCTGGATTAGATTTCCATATTCAACTGTCCCTTAGCAGCCTAATAGAATGCTGATTAGCATGCTGGCTAATTATTTTTACTGGCTGTATGGAGTTAACTATCAAATAGTATTTCATTGTTCATGTCCAAGGAAACAAATCACTTTCGTGTACCAATAAAGTACAGGATAGATGATGTGGAAGGTCATAAAAAAGAGAATAGAAGCAACTGTGAATAAAGGAAGTGAAATCAATCATGATGGGGTTTGACAAGTATTTCCTTGTTAGTTAAATCAACCACTTTTGAGGATGTTCTTCTTGCTTACTTGTCCAGTGCTAAAATTAACTTATTATTTTCAGCCTAAAATTCTAAGTTGTTGATAATTCATAGCAAATGGTATTAACTCATTGGCAATGATGCTGCAATACCACTCAGTTTCAGCTGGTTTCCACATTTATTCCTTTTCTGAACCCAATTTCATTGGTGGACAGACCCAAGAAAGAGGGGTCTTCTGACCTAACTGATCTTACTGCTCTACTTAGGCTATGAGGGCAGAGTCTCTCTTACCTAAGGTGGAGTCAGAGGTTCTTGGAGCCAGTAGGTTAATACTGGAAATATTTTTTTGGGGGGAGGGTGGTGAGGATGGACAAAATAAAGGTAATGAATCTGAACTTGGGCTATCCATCCTGGTTCTATGTGGACAATGAGATCACAGGTAAGGAGTTGAAACGATTATGGGATGGAGGCCACAGAACTCCAGCATGGGAAACAGGAGATGTACTGTACCAGTTAGTAACACAGAGGGAGAGGCAGGCTGTGGGAGCTGCCATTCACTGCAAGCATGGAGATGATCAGCTTGGTTCAGTGAGACCGGAAAAGGCAAACATCCTCCCATAAGTTTTAACCCTAGCCATACGACCTATGAAATTGTCTTTAAAAGCACTTAGTCAAAAAATTTTCTTATCTTTGCTCTGGCTATTGTGGCTCAGTTGGCTGGTCATCATTCTGGGATGTGGGTCTGATTCCCAGCCAGGGCACATGCCTGGATTGTGGGTTCGGTCCCCACTTGGGACACATGCATGAGGCAACCCATCAATGTTTCTCTTCCTTTTCCTCTCCCTCCTTCCTCTCTCTTTAGAATCAATTAAAAAAAAAAAAAAAGTAAAATTTTTTTCTTCAACATGCAACACACTATTTATTGGATATTCTCTTCAAGTATTGAGAGCTACCTTTTATTATCAAACTGATAAGAACATGTGAAGCTGTTTTTCGGTCAGTCTTAGGGTGACTATGTCCTGAAAACATATTTTTTCCTTCACCAATTGTATGTGGAGGAAAAGGTGAAAAATAGCAATGTATTCTCTGCTCCTCTACTTAGCACATACCACTTTTTAAGAAATTCAGGGTTGGCCCTGGCTGGTGGCTCAGTGGATAAGGTGCCGGCCTGCGAACCCAAAGGTGGCAGGTTCAATTCCCCAGCCAGGGCACATAACCAGGTTGCAAACCAGGTCCCCAGTCAGGTCTGTGGCTGGAGGCAGGTGAAAAGCAACCATACATTGATGTTTCTCCCTCTCTGCCTCTCTCCCTTCCCCTCTTTCTAAAAAATAATGAAATAAAATATTAAAAAAAATAAAAAGAAGAAATTCAGGGTCTTTGGAAAGAGAAAGATCTTGATCCCCACTAGATACTACTAGCCTTTCCTAAAGGAGAGACTTATAATATATCAGGTTGAATTTATGGGAGAAATAAAATCTTTAAAAAAAGGAGTTGATTGTTGAGCTATAGGAAGTATAAAATACAGAAGATTTAATGATAGGATTTACAGAAATTAGATTCTTTCAAAATGTTATAAGAAATCTAGGAGAGTGTGCTCCGTATTTGATTAAAGGTGAAAATAGAAGACACTGGGTTTGAAAACAAGATATACTAACTGAATCAATCTTGAAAGACATTCATTCATTCTTGTGAAATTTGGATATATTTAAAGAGCACCTTCTTTGTTGCAGTGGTGTCTGGCATTTTAATTTCCATTGCAAAACTGGAGTTCAACCTGATTTGATCTCTGATTCCCGCCCAACTCCCTTGACAGGTCTCAACATATATGTGTTACAGTCTCTGGTATGCCTTTAGCCTTAAATTTACAAGCAAATGGTTATCAACTCACATGTTTTAAGTTTGGGGAAGAAATATTTGAACAGATTTGATTTTAAAGTGGTCTTCTACTGTTCATCTTCAAAATGCACTCGTTTTCTATTTTGGATGATACACTATGCCTTTTGGAGAATGTGAAAAGGTTCTATTCGTCTTTTCAACTTAGTCTTTATTTGTTTGGGGGAAAAAAAGAGGAAGCTGTAACTATTTAAGGACAAGAAGTGCTTCCAGACACCACGCGCTCACACACGCACCAGCCAGCATCGGTGTAATTTAGGACCCATTTCCTCCCGTGTTGTTGAAGCACGCGCTCCGTCTTCAAGCCCCTGCTTCTGTTCCAAGTAATCGCTGACATTTTTGGATACCAACTTCGGTAGGGATGATGCTTTCCCCGCTTCCTCTTTCATTCCACCTTAAAACATCTGCGAAGACTCAAGAAAACCGGCCCACGTTTTAGCCCCTCCCACCAAGGATCTGACTTTTAACTTCTCTGTGGTCCCCCGGCTGAGAAAAGGATCCTGGCCGAAAGCTAGAGGCAAAACCGGGAGCCCGAAGAAGCTCACGTAACCCTGAGAACTGTAAGCAATATACTTACTCTCACCCCCGCTCCGCCCCACCTCTCTCTTCCACCCCCCTGAGCTTTTCGTGTGTTTCTCACTCTCGAGGAGCACTGGAAGGAGGGAAATCCCCCTGTTCACCGCTTTGAAAAGTCTGCGGGTCCCTCTTCCTTTGGAAAGAAAACAGATCGGGGAACTGAATCTTCTTCTAACTAACGTCAATTTGATTTCCAGGGTCTACATGCACTGGGGGAGCCGGGAGATAGGATTTCTCTTCACTTAGAGCTGCGAAAGAGAGCCAGCCCCGTGTTTATAAGGGCGGCGGGGTGGCTCCTTAGGGCTACCAGCCACGTGGAACATCCCCCCCCCCCCCCCAGGGTCACAGACTCGCACCCTGGAGCAGCGTGCAGCTGACAACCCTAAGGCTCTCTAGCCACAGAATTTGAGGACTCACTTGATTTTGATTAAGAAATAGTCCTCTGCGTTACTGATGCAAAGCATTCCTGGGTTATTGAATGCGCCTCGGCGTTCGGAGAGGGGGCGGAGACAGTATTGGAAAATGAATGGTAAACCAACTGGGATTCTGTTCGCCTTTCCCTAAGTCCCGGGCGTGCTAGCTCTTGAGTTCCCAGCTAGATGCTGGAGAAGATTTAATCAAATCATTGCGAAGTTCTGAGTGGGAATACTATTTTTGTAATTTCGTTTTTGAAGAAGCAGTTAAAAAAAAAAAAGGCATTGGATTTGAAATAATAGTGGCTGAGCATATCTAGGTCTCCTCCAGGACACAGTCATGTTAGTCTTAAAATAATGATTTTCATCTCAAACACTAAAATAAGAAATGCTTTTCTATTGGTTGATGATGTAAGCATTTAGTCAGCTGAGGCGGACAATTTGGATGGGCGTCAATTCTAAGTTATGCTATTTGCGTAATTAACGCCTTCAAGGAGAATTTGTGTTTTGGTTTATTTCTGTTTGGTGCAGAATTGTGAAATTGCCTCCCAAGATATATTTGCATGGATTAATGGTGAAACAAACCCTGTTCATAGTCTTTAAATTCTATTCCAGAGGTCCCTAGACCTTGCCAGTTAAGTTTGATGATGGGATAAGAAACATCTATTTGCTTCTTTCATTGAGTGGAGGGAGAGTTAACTTTTAAATTAAGCAATAATTGTGAAATGCCTAGAGAAGTGTTTAATTTACATTTGCTCAGGTCAGCTTTACAAAACGCTTCCCTCCTATAGGGGAAGCACATTTTATAGAACAAGAAACTCAGAAATTGATTCAATCATATTTTCTTTTCTTAAGTAAACATAAGTGCAAGATACTTCAAGATTGATCTACCTTGTTGAAAAGAAGTCCCTTGGGAAGTATTTTGCACTGAGGTTAATCAGGAAAAGGAAAATTACTGAACGGGTTTCTGAGTACATGAAGAAGTTCACGACAGAGAAATACTGCGTCAGTCTCCTGTCTAGTGTCATGGCTTGGAAAGCAAAGTCATGAAACCAAGCTATTTGCATATTAAAAATAAGTTCCAGGAAAAAAAAAAAAAAAGAGGAAGACAGAATTAGCTGTCTTTTCCTCTCCTTTGCCTTTTATTTACCATCAGTTTTATTTTTCATCCTCTTGTTTGCAGACTTGATAGCCTTAGTTATTCTCAACTTTAGAAAAAATCATGGACCCTCTTACAAGGAGTAAGTAGGAAAGCTGTAGACCCTTCTCTGTTGTAATGTGCATGTGCTCCCAACAGGCAAAAATTTGGAAACAGCTTTAGGAAGTTCATACCCCTCCCTCCAAACAATTCATATTACATGAAGAGGCAATAATTCTTAGAAGTTTTGAGTTTTCCAATAATATCAAATAATTACCAAATGATTTCATTTATAAGTAAGGAAACCCTACCGGCAAATAGTGCAATAACTATGCTCGCTTATTTGTTAGTATTCAGGAACTCTAAGCACTTTGGTGCAATGGAAAAACTACTTGCCTGGCAACCAAGTGATCTGGCCTTGACCCCAATAATAACTGGCTGTACAATATTAAGCTTGCCATTGTCTTGTTGCAGCTGATATATTTTATTGCTGAATGCAGTAAGTAAAAACATAGTATAGGCCTGTCCCCCTGGGTCTGTCATAGTGCCCCATGCCAGAGCAAAGTGGCCTTGACCCATTGCCCAGCCTCCACCTGTAGGCTGCAGGCACTGAAGCAGGTCACACAGCCGCTGGGAACAAACAAACAAACAAAACAAAAACATAGTAGGAAAACAAGAGACAAGTTATTTTTAGTTGGATTGTAGGATGTCTATGCTGCTCTTTTATTTCACAGTTCTCAACTATTTCCCAGCATCATTATGTTTTATAGTATTCTCACTTATTACAGCAGTAATTCATGTTCACTGTTTAAATTTCATTAAATATAGAAAATTGCAAAGAAGTAAAGGGAAAAATTACCTATAACCTCCTAAAAGGGTAACTACCTTTAAAATGTCATTCATTCTTTTTTTCAGTCAGCAAATACTGAGTGACTAGCACGCATCATCAAAGAGACAGGAATTACTCTGTGTACAACTCTTTGTGTTTCTAGATGTTTTAAAATCCATGTACTAACAGGTAGATGTTATAAAATTATCACACAAAGGTCTGTCCTGAAAGTATCTAGCCAATGTCAACATGATTAAAATACTTTGCGCTGCTGATACTTTCGGGACAGACCTGGTACAGGCTGAAAGATAAACTGAGGCATATGAAAAATTTTAAGAGCTTATGTGAGCAAAATCGACTGGAATGAGGCAGTGCAAAACTGAAAGTGGTTAGGAGTACCTCACCCAAAGGATCTCGGGGCAGAGACTTTTACAGAGAAAGAGGTGGAAGCAAAGTAAGAAACTTATTGATTGAATATAGCTTAAAGCCTAGTTGGCTGTTTGTGATTGGTTGTCCTTATGTTTCTATTTGTAACTTTGAGGCATTTACAGGTTTAGATTTTGGTTTGGTTATGGTGACCACCATGGCATTAAAAGCCACCTCAGCCTAATGACCTCTTTGTTTAATTAATTTAACATACTGTTCATGCTATTTTATAACATGCTTCCTCCTCAATCATGAAATTTTCTGTTAAAAATATGATTTTTTGTATTCATGCATTATATTGTATTTATTTATATCTTAAACAACTATTATTGTTATTATATGGTACACACTATGCAAATAATGGCAGTCTATCCATGCGCAAGAGTATGGTTCTCACTGTGATGTAATTTTAGTCTGTGGAGATGTTATACTGGCCAATTATAAGTTGTTGGATAGTTAGAGAGATTACAGTTTTCCACTATTATAAATCATGTTTCAGCTAGGATCTCTTATATAAGTGTGCATATCTTTGCTTAGTTTCTTTGGATAGACTATTATATGTGTATGTTCTAACAAAAGATCCACTACTTACCAGTTGCGAAATGACCCAATAATTGCTTTAGCAAAATTTCCTTTTCTCAACTGTAAAATAGAAATAATAATAATAATCGGTTATTTGGAGGATTCTTAAAAATAACTAACAACATGTCATGGAATGCTATTATTATTTTTGCCACGTTATTCTTGAGAAAGATTGTATCCTTTTATAAGCAGTAAAGAAGAGTAGAATTTCCTTAAGTCAACGTTATGTTATCACTCAAACACAACAAATAACATTAAAACCTTAGGCAATTGCTATGTGAAAACAGTATCTCATTTAAATTTGTTATTTTTTTTTTCAGAACTAAGGTTGAATAATTTTCAAAGTGGCCACTTGCAGTTTTGTGTGTTTTTTTAATTTTTATTGTTGTTGTATTACATCCATCTCCTTTTTGCTCCCCTCTGTCCCCCTCCCCACCCACCCATCCCCCCCAAAGTCAATCCCACCTGTTGTCCATGTCCATGGTTCCTTTATACTAGGTTCTTGTCTAAGCTGCTCCCCTTCCCTGCCTCTGCCTCCCCCCTCCCCCCAACCCCTTTCCCCCTGACCACTGAAGGCCTATTCACTGTATTCATATATTTGGTTCTGTTTTGCTTGTTGTTAGTTTTGTTCATTATTGTCCTGTAATGGGTGAGATCATATGATATTTGCCCTTCGCTGTCTGGCTTATTTCACTAAGCATAATACTCTCCAGTTCCATCCATGTTGTTGCAAAGGGTACGAGTGCCTTCTTTCTTTCTACTATATAGAATTCCATTGTGTAAATGTACCAAAGTTTTTTGATCCAATCATCCACTGATGGGCACTTAGGCTGTTTCCAGCATTTGGCTATTGTAAATAGTGCCGCTATGAACATAGGGGTGCATAGGTTCTTATGAATTGGTGTTTCAGGATTCTTTGGGTATAGTCCTAGTAGTAGAATCGCTGGATCAAAAGGCAGTTCCATTTTTAGTTTTTTTAAGGAAACCCCCAGTTTTGTGTTTATGAATTGCCTTTTTCAGTGGGAGTTTAAAATTTTTTTTCAGTTTTAATCTCTAATTTGGGATATATCAGTAGCTATGACTCACACAGTTAAAGGCCCTTTGGGCTTCCCTATTTTGAAGAGTGTTAGGAGGTCTTAACATTAAAAACTAAATTTTGAAATGGAAATATACATTCTGAAAACATTGTTTTTCTGAGTTTTGGAGGACTGGTCTTATTTCCTGAAACACTTTTTAAAAAATGGGTAAGATGCATAGAAAAATGAAAGCAAGTCATTTCCATTTTCAGGGACTGTCATATTCTACAAAATTAGGAAGATTGAAGAGGGGTTCAAGAGTCTGACCAAATCCTTATTGAATCTCCTACATGTCCAGGAACATCCAGACTTGCTTCATGTAGAGGACCAAGGGTTACATGATGATTCCTAGTAAGGTTTTGCAAGAAAAATCATGTCCATGTTTATCATGAACCAACTTAAGAGAAAATGAATTTAAATTTTAGTTAACTCTTTGTCTTCTACTCCTTGATGATTTTAAAAAAAATTAATTTATTATTTTTAGAGCTAGGGGAAGGGAGAGAGGCAGAGAATAAGAGAGAGAGACATCAACATATGGTTGCCTCTCACCTGCCTCCAGCTACAGACCTGGCTGGAGACCTGGCTTACAACCTGGTTATGTGCCCTGGCTGGGAATCGAACCAACAACTTTTGGGTTCGCAGGCTGGCACCTTATCCACTGTGCCACCAGCCAGGGCTTACTCCTTGATGATTTGGATGTAACAGTTGGGTGAACTAGAAAGTTGGTTCTTGGGATTCAAAGAAGATAGTGAATAGAGCAGATAGTGTTCTGGTCTTTTGATACCATCATCTGCCTGAGAATATAGAGGTGTACCAAATTTTTGCTACTCTTGCTATGTGATTCTGTTTGGAAAACAAAATATCAGAGGAGCAATAATATCTGTCATTTGCACAGCAGTTTGTGGTTTATGAAGAGATTACTTGAGGACTTCATTTCGACAATACTCTTGTAAGTTAGCAAAGCATGTAGTCACATTTTACAGATATGAAATAATAAATGTTGAAATATCAAATGGTTTACTTAACGTTCAGGTCTTAGGATGTCCATCCTGATGCATTTCGTATGCTTCAATTGATTCATTATTTTATATTTGCAGTTTGTGTGTGTGTTATTTTTAAGGCTGTCAACCTCTTCCTATTTTTGTTAACATCAGGAAAATTACTGGGGAAGACCCAGACGACAGTACACGTTAACTCAACTGTTCTTCCCTTTTAACTGGATTACTGATTGACCTAATGGAAAAAAAGTTGCATTAACATTTAAGGCTAACTTAAAATAAAGCATTGTAAAGGATTTACGGTGGGGTCTTCTCCATGGACCTCTCTCAGAGTGCACCCATGCCAGAGTAAATTGCAACCTCGCACCATTGCCCAGCCTCCTTATCTGTGGGGTATGAGCCCTGGAGGGGGTTGTACAGTATGAAAAAAAAATTATGTGTGACCTAGAATTTTGTATTTTGGAACTATTTAGCATTTAATATAGATATATGCCACTTTAAGAAGATAATGCATATGAAGCTTTATCTTAAATAGATTATGAGTTATATAAGAAGTACTAATTCTACTAGAGGTTTTACTTCCATTTGGGAATAGAGCATTCCTTAGAGCCTATAGTTCTTTTTGGCTCTTTTTATTAACCCTAGAAGTTAGCATAAAGCATTTGCATCGAAATGGTTACTCTGACCTTGGATTAAACAATAATAGAAAAAAAATCATTATTTTTCCAAACAATTCAGCAGCATGGTAAACCAGATACATTTTATCAGGGATAATAACTTACATGAGTGGTAAAATGGTTTATTATACAAAGGTATAACTTTATAATACATACTAGGTCAAGTTTGAGTGCCTGATGCCACTGTGCCACTAGAAACATTAGGTCAGCGAATGGCTTCTGACTGTCCGTTGGTAGATTGACACACTTCCTATTTGCCCCATAGTGTAGTGCTTCACAAGATAAGCAAGTTGAGTTCCGTACATAGGCAGTAAGCTGGGACGTTAGGCCCCGGATGGAAGGAGGTATTCTTGCTGAATTCTTGCATCTGTATTCCCGGAGGACACCATGTTTTCCAAGTAGTTTGTGGGCAGATAAATGGTGTCTTCAAGTTTTCTTCAGGCTCTTGCACTTTATTTATTGAAATAAAAAGGTCATCTATTTTATGGGATTTTTATGTGCAGCATTTGATATAATATTATGAAAGTATTGAGAAAAGTAATTTAGAGCAAATAGGTAAGAATTTATAGAAAAGCAATTAGGGGAAAGTGTCTAAAAATGTGCACAGCTGTGGGGACAGCCTGTGTAGACTTCTGCATCTGTGAATAAGATTTTGTAGTAGCCATTGGTCCCTTGTGATAGCTACCCAGGACCTCAGCATGACTTTCTTCCTATTCAACTATCCTAAAGAACAGACACATGAATTTAAAATTGCTTGAGGTCCTGAGCTTAGATATTAAAGAGATAACACTAAGGCATTTCCATAGTTCAAAATAGTCATATAAATCACCACTTTCAAGGTGCATTGGTAATTCACATACAGTATTGTTATATTCTTGATTCTTAGAAGAGGCTACTAACATGGATTTTAGGATGATTTCTCATAGCAAAAAGTTCTAAATTAAATGGATTTTATGGTTAATTAAAAACTTAATTATGAAAGATTAAGAAGGTTACTTCTAATCTGCTACTTGGCACTTGCTTTGTGAGGTGGCAACATGCAGGAATTTATATTTAAAATATATAAAAAAGTTCATAATATTTACATGTTTTTTGTTGTTTATCCTTATAACCAAAGATGCCTCTGTTGTCAATGGAAAGCAATAGGAAAAAGAATTAATTTTGTGAGACTAATTTAGCATTTGCAGAAATTCTTACTATGTTTATACTTTTACATTGACAAATTGACTTGGTTGATTAATACCTTATGAGCTATTGTCACGATGAAAAGAACGCTCCTATAAAAATTACAATTTTCTGTGAGAAAAATAAATTCCAGATACCATTTAATTAATACATATAATATAGCTAAGAAAATAGGAAAAATGTATCTTTTTTACTTCTTAGGAAAAGAATGAATCTTATAGGAAGAAATTAGATAGACTGCTCCCTTTTTCACTTCAGAATTTTACCTATTAGGTCAAACAAATACAGATGCTAGTATCAACCAGGAGCTGCCGTTCCCTGGACTGGATGCATTTATTCTGTCACCAGTGCAGTAAGTTTCCATTAATACCGACTGTCAGTGTTTTCAATAATACCACCCGCATGTTAGGCATTGTGCTCCAGGTATATTTAGAGTAAACCCCTTGGAGGAGAGAGACAGCCATTAAGCAAAAGGTAAATAGATCATCAAGGAAGCAAATGAACTTTAATAGTAGAACAGAGCCAGGAAGGTGAAGTAGGGACCGGTTTGGCTAAGAAGTACAATTGCAGCCAGGCTGAGGGATGAGAAGCCATGCGTGACAGGAGAAGGGCTGAGGATGCAGTGTCTCCAGGTGGAGACAGCAGAGGAGAACATCTGTAAATAGGCCTGCAAAGGCACAACAGGAAATCTGGTGGAAGACCAGGGGCTGGGCCAGGTCATGGAAGCAAAGGCTGGAAAGTGATCCTAGAGGCTAGGAAAGGGACTGCTGGACAGTGGGAGGCCATTAGAGATCTTAAGAGCAATTTCAGTGCGCAGAGGAGAGTGAGCAGTGGACGGGCAAGGGAGATGGTGAGTGTTTGGAAGTGAGGACTCGGAGGATATGAACACAGTGTGTGAACACAATGTGAGCGAGCGGCCCTTGAGAGGACTCTGCCCATGAAACATAGTATTAAAATGGAGACATGGAGGGAAGAGGAGGAGCATGGACCAGAGGGACCAACAGGTTTTCCCATCCCATCATGCAGTAGCGCCCAAAGTTTGATGATTCAGAAAAGAGGCGTGAGAAGGGGTTTCGCACGCAGAGAGACCGGGCCTGGGGCCTGGTTTGCAACTGGAGGAGGAACTCTGCCTCCTTCGTGTACGTGTAGAAGAGTTCGCAGAGCTGGTGGAAGGAAGATGAGCAACTTCCCTCTGGTGGCTTCTGTGAGCTCATCTGCTGAAAGTGGAGTGGAGGTGGGGGTGGGGTAAGAGATTTGAGGGGAAGAAAGTCATTTTCTAGAGTGAAAGTGCAAGTTCAGGAGAGACACTGGGAACGATGCTGTGTAGTGTTGAGGGCCCCTTGGAGTTTTGGGAACGTGACCCTAAAAATGCAACCAGTCTGCCAGGTTCTGTGGTTTTTCTCCAGCCGTGTTAAAAAGCTAGGAGCAAGCACAGAGAAGCTACAATGGCTGAGTTCTAGAGTGGGAGTTTTTCAAAGAGGAAAGAAAGAAAATCTGGAAATCCTTAAAAATGAACCATCAGCACACTAAGCAAAAACACCAAACAAAAACTAAACGAACTCATTGAACAAAAATGCATAGGCACTCAGGAGCCTGTAGAATATATCCTTTTATCTAAGGTAATGTATTAACTAATAGGAAGTAGTCACAAATTAGCTTGGCTTCCAGTATGTAGTGGGCAGACACCAAGTCTTCCTGTTTGCCTGACTCTTATTGGAAGTTGTTAGGCCCAGTTTGGTTCTACACTTGGTGGGTCTCAACGCCCTTTACCTGTCCTCGGAGCCATCACTCTGGTTGCTTTTTCTTCAAGTCCCAGTCATTTTCAGTTCTGACTGTTTAAAAGCTGCCTCACTTACCTCTGCTGGATGTCTGGCTAAGTTCTTGTGTCTGGTCTTCATCACCTCTCTCAGCTTTTCTTAGCTTTTGCCCATTTCTCCAGCCTCCTGAGAGGCTGAAGGACCTCAATGTAAAGATGACTGAAACATTTCATTTTAATAATGGACCATCAAGAAAGAGGGTCTTCACAGCCCTGCTGTTAAGGCGTTCCTTCTTCAATCTGACATAAATGCTTCTGTTTGCAACTGAAAACCATTTCCTTTAAAAAAATGTGTAGAGCATTAGAGAACAGCTTGTATTAAAAAAACAAAATTCAACTGAATAAATTGGAAGGTCTAATTGGCTTCATTTGACAATTTATGAATTGGGCAGGATTCCATCTAACAAATAGAAAGGCTCATTCCTAGGAACTGTAAAAAAATGGAAGGCTTTTCTAGGCAGAAGGAGTGGGATAAGCAAGTTTCTAGTAATAAGTGGGCTGTTCAGTCAAGGTCACCTTTCTTTGAGGTGGAAGGGTGAGGGTCTGTTATGCAGATTACCTCAGTAATGCTGATCAGGTAATTCCACATTGATTATTTAAGGGTCACATGCCTGAGAGACATTGATTGAAACAGCAATTATGTCTTGGGTTGCCAGTGTGGGTCTTACTTAGCACCAGTGACCCCATTTTGGACCTGCTGTTTCTTTTTAAATACCGGGTACCATAATTAAAATGATATATTTTCAAGAACAAAAATAGTATTATTGAAATATGGACTCTATATTTCCTCAGAGTTACCAAAAACTCATGTTTTGTTTTTAAACTTCATTTGCCATTTTTCACAAATCCTTTTAATATTAAAATGCTTTAGCTTTTCACTAACAATGGGCAGGCACTGCTATGAATGGAAGAAGTGAGTCTGTGTGGGTTAAGCTGGGCAGTGTGGTGAGAAGGGGAAACTCTGTGGTCAGATAACTGGGGTTTGTTTCTGGCTCAGTTGTTTTTCACATGCAATGCCTGGCGCCCTGAAGGTGCTTTGCCCTCTTTTCCTCCTATCTCAGTGAGACATGTTGTGAGTTGCAAAGTCATTCTGCACTTTATTCCTGACTCTTCCCTTATTTGTTAGTCTATGGTTTAGGTACAGTTATCTAGCTGCCTCCTAGGAAGGAGATGTCTGCAAAATGAAAGGGAAAATACAGCCTTGTTTTTGTTGATTTTATATTTTCACAAAACCCACAGAGGCATTATACCACCAGCAGAAGCTCAGCCAAAACATTCTTAAAATTTTACTAATGTCCTTGACATCCTTTTCTAGCTTGTTGATCAATCGTTGAGAGAATGCGAATTTCACATTTTGGAGAAATGACAGTATTTCTAGTTCATGTCAACCTGTGTTTATTACATGTAATACCAAAATATTCAGGTTGTGCTTGCATGGTTATTATAGTGCTAGCTGAGGAGGTTGATGGTATTAAAATAACTTAGTTTTCTATTATTTTACCCTTTATTGTATTGTAAGTATTTCTGTCCTCCATATTTGTACGGCAGACTTTAGAATGATGTAGGTGTACCCTATAGATGTAGAGGGAAAAACCATGATGCCAAGTTCTAAAGCATATATACATCATCATTTAAGGGATCGTCTAGGCTGCATGGACTCTATGCATTTTGATATACTTGGTTTCCTTTGTAATCCAGTGTCTTATTTCATGAATTTCATAATGCCATACTGTATCCAGAGGTCTCTGGTCTTCAACCAGACTGCCGCAGTGGTCCATGCTACAAAAAAGATTAACAACTCTTAAGGATACTCCTCTCAAATGCACACTTTTCTATTCATAGGGCTTTATTTTTTTAAAAAAAGATTTTCATTATTTTCAGAGAGAAGGGCAGGGAAGGAGGAAGAAAGGGGGAGAAGCACCAAAGTGTGGTTGCCTTTCACCTGCCTCTAGCAAAAGACCGCGCTGGAGACCTGGCTTGCAACCTGGTTATGTGCCCTGACTGGGAATCAAACCAGTAACCTTTGTGTTCATAGGCTGGCACCTATCCACCGAGTCACCAGCCAGGGCCTCATAGCACTCTTAATACAGCAAAAGACTGAGTTTCCTGTTTGTTTCAGAAGTGAACAACTATCATTTCCAGTATCTAGAGGCATTATTTTCAAAACTTGTAACAACCTGACCGAAGAATGGTGAACTTGAACTTCTATTACACGTTTCCCACTCCAGGACTATAGAATGCTTGTCTAGTTCACCTTCACAGTAACCCCTGAGATGGGCAGATAGATATACGGCTGCACTGATGTTCCACCACTCCTACCCTATTTTTCTGTCCATTTTTCCCCCCACTTCAAGGTCAGTCAACATTCATACTTTAACTAAAAGATCAGCCTGCCACTCATGAAACATTCAAGTATGACGTTTTTCCTGGGGATTTTCCCGGGACTATTTACTTTAGAAAAAACAGTATGGCTTTCCCTGCTGTGGCAATCTTGAGTACGTCATGAAAAAAGGCAGCAATTATAGAGGGAGTGGAAGCCTCAAGAAACAAATGCTTCCTGGGGGAGAATATTGGCAAACTGTCTGGTCTGGGGAGAGAAAACTGTAGAAATAGAATGCGCTTCTGAAACACACTCCTCTTCCTAGCCTTTTGTGCTGCATTGTTAGATTTAAAAAGTGTTAATGCCAAGTACACCACCCTTATCAGTTTCTTTTCAAGTAGAGAGTAGAAAGTTACCCTGCATTCTCAATTCTCTGAACATGAACATAATGTAGTTAACACTTGTCAGTGGGATATGACTCCATAGTGGTCTACGTGGAAAGAGGAATTTCAGAAGTACTCCATCTACTGTTTGTACGTAAACACCGTGTAACTATTCTTCAAACCTAGACAACTATAAAAGATGAAAATGACTCTTTTAAAGATTTATTTGATGAATCAGAGAGAGAAATGCAGTCATTCACTTCCCTCACATTCAAAGCTTGAGCCTACCAGCAAACAACCAGGCAACTTAAAATTTTGGTCAAATTAAAATCTACTTACATGTCCTTTTTTCTTTTGGCTGTGTTTCCCTTTGAGTAGCAGAGGAGAGAAAAGGGTGCTGGTAGTGTAAAGAAAATGTACGTAGGTGAGGGTGAAGAGATGCATTTAGCTGACCCCACACACACATACATACACCTGGTGCCACACATAGTTATCACGATGTTGTTGACTCTATTCCCTGCGCAATACTTTACATCCCTGTGACTATTTTTTCAGCCACCAAATATGTCCTTCTTAATCCCTTCATCTTTTGTAGCCAGTTCCCCTCTATCAACTATGAGTCTATTTCCTATTTTATTTGTTTGTCTCTTTTGCTCTTTAGAGTCTAAGCTCTGTAAAGCACAGGATTGTCTAAGCCCTCTGCTGTACATCTGAAACTAATATGGAATAATTGTGAATGTGAACTGTATTTGGAAAAAAAAAAAAAAGAGAGAGAGAGAGGCATTCAGCTGTTTCCTGAATTCTGGTGAGTTTAGATAAATTTGTGTACATCTTTAGCCTCATCTTACACATTGGCACATGGAAGTTCTGTCTAGGTGGTGATTACGAACCTTTTCTCCTGGTTCCAAAATTGTCTGACCTAAAATAGAGCCTACATGGCTGCTCGTTCTAGGCCACCAAGACATGAAACAATGGAAAAGAACAAGAAACCAGGGAGAGAGATGGTCAAGGAAAGTTAGGAAACTGGCCCCTGGTGAGGAGACAGGCTTGCCTTGTCCATCAGGCTGCCATGGGGTCGGACCAGCCCGTTCCTAGCCCTTAGTGTGGGTCCACCTGGATTAGTGCCCCGCAATCGAGAAGTGGTGAAAGAAACCATGTTATGTACTGTGTTTCATTTCCATAGAATGTATGTGTACTTTTTAAACAACCAGATGGAGGAGGCTGGCCCTTTTAAGGATGCCGCGCTCTCTCCCCTTTTCCCCTCCACAAGCCTAGTGTAGGAGCGTGTCATGCCACACCTTGGCTTCTCTGGCAGACTGTGTCCCTCCCTCCTCAAGCACGACTTGTCTCCATTCATAACTCTATGCTTCTTTGTTTAACTGCTGTTTGTGGTGCTGTGTGATAGACTGAACTGTGCCCCCGTTGCAACCCCAGTTCATAGACTGAGGCCCTGACCTCCCCCACCAGTGGCTGCAGTTAGAGACAGAGCCTTAATAGAGGTTATAGGGTTAGAGTCCTTAGGGTGGGCCCTAAACCAGTCTGGCTAGTGCCCTCATGAGAACAGAAAGTTTGGATGCACCAGCAGACAGCAGGGATGTGTGGGCTCATGAGAGGCCATGTGAGGACCCAGGAGGAAATTAGCCATCTGTAAGCCAATGAAAGGGGCCTCCACAGGACCCAAGTCTGCTGACACTGATTTTAGATGCCCAGGCTCTAGAACTGTGAGAGAGTTTATGTTGCTGAAACCACCTAGCCTGCCCTCTTGTTATGACAACCCTACAAACTAATCCAAAGCATCACTTCCATTTTACTGGCTCTCTGCTGAGACTCATAATACTACTGCTTGTTGTATAACATGTCCCTCAAAATCCCTCCTGTCCTTGAGGAGAGAGTGGCTGAATGACATGGAAAGAAGGATTTGGTATGAGGCGGAGTGTCAGGAGTTCAGGGCCAGCTCAGCCCCTGTCAACACAGATAACCTGGGAAACTGGCTTAGTTTTCCTGGGAGTTGGTGCTCCCTCCTAGAGCATGGGTGAGGGACACAACTGCCTCAGTCTGAGCTGCCACTTGATAAATCCCTTAACTTTTCCGAAGGTTAGTTTTTTTGTTTTTTATCTCTAAAATGTTTATAATAATCCCTCTTCTGTTATGAAGAAGAAACAAGATGGTGTATATAAATTTCTTAGCATAGCACCTGGCACCTGGAAATTGCTGAATAAATGTGAACTTTGAAAATTAAGTAAGCAGCAGGGGAAAATTGGGACAACTGTACTAGAACAATTTTAAACAAAGCATAAAAACATTAAGTAAGCAAGTTAGCAATTGCTAAGATGTCTTCCAGTTTGTCATTCTAGACTATTAACAGGCTCCACCTCCCCTTGATGATTTCTCAACACAGGACCTCATCTAGGGTCTGGTCACTTCCCTCCAAAACACCATACAAATTCCCAACTTTGTTCATTCACCCTTCAGTCAGTAGTCATTGGGTGGTCACTTCAGGGCCCAGTAGGAAGACAGAGAAAGAGACAGAAGATTCCTCACGTTGCTCACTGATGGGAAGACATGTACTGCTTATGCTGGTAATGTGTATATAACTTTGTGGTTAGAGAGACCACAGGGAAATATGACTCTTAACCCAGCAGATAGTTAAAAAAGATGCTTTGCTTAAGAGAGTGAGTGTATCACACGGACCCCTGGCGGACAGGCAGACTGTCCTGCAGAGAAGGTCACGCTGGTCAGACAGCGACAGGCATTTTCAATTGTTAGTAGTAGCAGTAGGCATTTTAGGTTTCTATTCAATTAAGATATTCCTGTGAAGCTAGCCACAATGAACCAAGAAATGTTGTGTACGCCCCTCCACCCCCATTAGCTCAGGCCTGGAAACATCATTGCAATTGCACAACCATGCACAAGGATGCTCCATAAAAGAGCAGTTTGGGTTTTGCTTGTTTATTTGTTTGTTTGTTTAACTAGCTGAATAACTATTCTTGTTGAGTGTACAGTCTTTTAAGTCTGAAGCAACAGCTATAAAGTTTATGGTTTCTTTGTTTTTTTCTTTTCTTTCCCTCTTTACCAATTTTTGACTGCCCTGTAATTAGAAACTTCTGGAACACTAATGAGAGGGCATTTTGAACTCATTTTTCAACACACGGTTTGTCTGTGCAACGCCGCTGCTGGCTCTCAGTGAATTCGCAGCAGTGCGTGGTCTGTCTGAAGCCCCTGAGTCACACTGTTTGGGTAAGATGGGCTTCTCTGGAATAGTGAGCCAGCATCAGAAACATTAGAGGCTTTTGTCAGTTCTCTTTCCCTGCACGGAGTGATAACAACAGGAAAAGGAGGGACTGTTATTAGGTTGTGGAAGCTGGAGGGAAAAAGGATGGGAACAGAGAGGGCCCTGTTCTGTCTCCCGCCCTTTTGCCGTGTAGCAGAGACGAGGAGGTAATATGAGGTTCAGCATGAAGCCCTGGGAGCTCCTCTCCTGGAGCCAGACTGGGTTGGGGTCCAAGCCTGTCTCCCTCTGTCCTGCCTGGGTGACCCTGCTCCTTGGCTTCCTTAGCTGAAAAATGGGGAGATGACCCCCACACCTCACAGAGGTGGTGGGAGAGTGAAGTGAGGAAAATGTCCGTCAGTCTTCAAGGCTACTCCCTAATGGGCCATAAATATACAACATTTATCATCTGTTGATCTTACTGTGAATGAAACTGATGCTTTTCCTCAAACTGCCTCAATGTCCTAAGATGTATTTGGCTCTTTGAAGATTTCCAATAAATTCAAGGAGGCAAATTTAAAATTTTAGCAGTGCAATGGTGGCTTTTTTCCTTGGCTTCTGAAGAGATTGACTATGATGTGTACAGGTTTGAATATGTTTGTATTTATCCCACTTGAAATTGATTCAGCTTTTGATAGGTTTTAATCAAATTCGGGAAAATGTTAGCCATTGTGTCTACAAGTATTTTTTTTCTTTTTCCTTTTTCTTCTCTGAAATTCCCATCAAATGCACATTACTATGCTTGATATTGTCTCCCAGTCATTATTTTTCTCCATTCTTTTCCCTTTTCTTTCTGTTTTTCAGATTGGATAATCTCTATGGATATATCTTTAAATTTATTAATTCTTGTGCCAACTCAAATCTGTTCTTGATCCTCTCTAGTATATATACTTATTTCCATTATTTTTAAATTATATTTTATTGATTATGCTATTACAGTTGTCCCAATTTGCTCATCCCCCACTCCCTCAGGCAATCCCCCCACCTTTGTTCATGTCCATGGGTCATGCATATGAGTTCTTTCCTACTCCAATTTCTATACTGTACTTTCCATCCCCATGGCTATTCTGTAAATACCTATATGTACTTCTTCATTTCCTCACCTCTTCACCCATTCCCCTACATACCTCTCCCATCTGCTAGCCATCAAAATGCTTTCTGTATCCATGACTCTGTCTATGTGCTACTCATTTGCTTAGTTTGATTTTAGATTGAATTGTTGATAGATACATAGTTATTGCCACTTTATTGCTCATAGTTTTGATCTTCTTTTCTTAAATAAGTCCCCCTAACATTTCATGTAATAATAATTTGGTGATGATGAAGTCCTTTAGTTTGTTCTTGTCTGGGAAGCTCTTTATCTGCCTTTGAATTCTAAATGATAGCTTTGCTGGATAAAGCAATCTTAATTGTAGGTCCCTGCTTTTCATGACTGAATATTGCTTGCTAACCCCTTTCAGCCTATAAAGTTTCTTCTAAGAAATCAGCTGACAGCCTTATGGGAAATCCCGGTAGTTATCTGCTTTTTTCTCGCTGCTTTTAAGATTCTTTCTTTATTTTTAACCATTTGTATTTTAATTATGATGTCTTGGAGTGGGTCTCTTTGCAACCATTTTGTGTGGGGCTCTGTGTTTCCTGGATTTGCATGTCTATTTCCTTCACCTAATTAAGGACATTTTTATTCATTATTTTTTCAAATAGATTTTCAATTTCTTGCTCTATCTCTTCTCTTTCTAGCACCATTGTGATAAGAATGTTGGAATGCTTAAAGTTGTCCCAGAGGCTACTTACACTACCTTCATTTTTTGAGATTCTTTTTTCTTCTTGTTCTGATTCATTGTTATTTTGCTTCCTTATGTTCCAAAATATTGACTTGATTCTCAGCTCCACCCACTTTACTGTTGTTTTCCTGTGTGTTGTTCATTATTTCAATTAGTGTATCCTTCATTTCTGACTGGATCTTTTTATGCTGTTGAGGTCCTCACTGAGTTCCTTAAGCATCCTTATAACCAGTATTTTGAACTCTGCATCTGCTGGAGTGGTTTTCTCCATTTTGTTTTGTTCTTTTTTTTTATTATTGTTGTTGTATTACATCCATACCCTTTTTGCTCCCCTCTGTCTGTTTTGTTCTTTTTCTGGAGTTTTGATCTGCTCTTTCATTTGTGTCATATTTCTTTGTATCCTCATTTTGGCAGCCTCCCTGTATTTGTTTCTATGTATTAGGTAGAGCTGTTATGACTCCCTGCCTTGGTAGCATGGTCTAATATAGTATAGTAGGTGTCCTGTAGGTTCCAGTGGTACAGCCATGTCTATCACCACACTGGGTACTCAAGGTGTGCACTCTGTGTGGGCTGTGTAACCCTCCTTTGGTAGTTAATCCTTGATTGCTCTTGGCAGATTAACGTGAGGGATTTACTCAAGCCAGTCAACTGCAAGGATTGGCTGTGACCACTGACCACCAACTTCTGCTTTCCTTGGAGGATCAGCGGTGCAGGGACAGGGAGGTGGTGCTCTGACATGGTCTATAGTTGTCCACTGGGTGCACAGGCTCTGGAGTTTCCCAAGGGGGCCAATGGCAGCCCCCTCTTGTGTTCTGTCCGGAGCCACCCTGCAAGAGCTACAAAATACTCTGCAGAGGCTGCTACTTGGCTGGGCTTGGAGGTTCCAAGGTGAACCAAGCTACAGTATAAACCTAGGCTGGCTGCTGCTGGTTTCAGGCCTGGGGCCATTTAACAAGAGGTAGAGGGGCTGGAGGCTTACTAAGGCCAGCTGTTGCTTATTTGAGAGAATTTAGAAAGTTATGAAGCATAAGCCAAGACAAGCCATTCGTATGGAAAAAGCAGTGGAACAGCTTGAGTAGCCGCATAAGTTGGGTTGGGCAGATTATCAGGGGATCTCTAGGGTGGGGAAAACAGTGTTAGCAGGTTGATGGAGTCTCAGATATGGCACCCACTTGCCAACTCTGTGGCTTTGTGTGGGGAAGAGCTCAGAAAAAGGACAGTGGCCTATGCTTACCTTTCTGTCTGGAAGAAAGCTGTTCCCCAAGCTCTCACCTTGATGCCAGACTCTTCAGTTCCTCCCTCTCTGCCACTAATGCCTTTCAAGCTGCTACCCTGGTGCTGAAGCTCAGAGGGAGTGAGTCTGAGTAAATCCATTTGTGGGTTTTTTTTAAGAGGAACTGCTTGTGATCCCAACAGTGTCTTCCAACAACTCAATCCCTGCTGGTTTTTATAGCCAGATGTTACGGGGACTTATCTTCCTGGCACTGGAACCTTGGGCTGGGGGCCCTGGTGTGGGTTATGTCATGCCTTAGACATAGCTTCTGAAGTTTTATCTACCACACATGGTTGTGGGACCAGCCCATTCCATGTCTCCACCCCTCCTACCAGTCTGGATGGATGTGATTTCTTTAATTCTGTAGTTGTCTGATGGTTCTGAATGACGGTTGTTCTATAGTTTAGTTATAATTTTGATATAATTGTGCAAGGAGGTGAGTGTTTACCTATGCTGCTATCTTGACTGGAAGTCTTTGATTATGTTTCTTTTTCTCATTTTGAAATTTTTGACTTAATCTTTATTGTATTTTTTTCATTACATGTAGTCCCCTTATACCTCCTCCTTCCAGAATCACTACACTGTCGTCCATGTTCTTGAGTCATGGACAACATGAGCAAGTTTCTTCTTGCTCAATCCCTCCATCCCCTAAGCTTCTCCCCACCCCCAACCAGCTGTCATCCTTCTCTCCATTCATGAGACTATCCCCATTTTCCATGTTAGTTCAGTTTGTTCATTAGATTCCACACATGAGTGAAATCTTATGGTATTTGTCTTTCTCTGACTGGCTTATTTCACTTAGCATAATGTTCATACTGTCACAGAGGGTAAAATTTTCTTGTCTTTTACTTTTTTTTTTTTTTTTAAACATTCATTATTTTCAGAGAGAAGGGCAGGAAGGGAGGAAAAAAGGGAGAGAAGCATCAATGTATGGTTGGTTGCCTTTCAACCTGCCTGCAGCTACAGACCTGGCTGGGGACCTGGCTGGAAATAAGAAGACAAAGTTGCTGACAGCACACTTTGGACACCAGCAACATATTTCCTCTAAATCTTTTGAGAACTAGTTTCACCCCTTTTGGAATTTCAGTTGTTCTGCTTTTGCTTTTGGTATTTTTACTTAGAGATTGGTGTTTAACATTGTTTGATATTAAGAATAGTTAGGGTCCTGGCTGGTGTGGCTCAGTTGGTTGGAGGGTTGTCCTGTAAACCAAGAGACTGAGGGTTGTGTTCCCAGTCAGGGCATGTGTCTGGGTTATGGGTTCGGTCCCCAGTCAGGGCACATACGGAAGGCAACCAATTGGTGTTTCTCTCTCACATTGATGTTTCTCTCCCTCTCTCTTCTTTTCTTTCCCTCTCTCTAAAATCAATGAGCATGTTTTCAAGTGACGATTAAAAAAAAAAAAAAGAAGAAAAAGAAGAAGAAGAAGAAGAAGAAGGGTCAGGAATGAATAAGACAGACACATCAAATTAGAACACTGGTACTATTCTATAAATTTCCTTCATTCATAAACCTGGCATTGACTAATATTTGCCCATCTGTCATCCATCCAACAAATATTTACCCTGAAGCTACTATTTTTTAGGCACTGTGCCAGGCACTAGGGGTAACTCTATGAATAAGGTAAGTATGGCCCTGACTTTGTGTATGTTTAGTTCTCTCAGGCAACATGTGAATAGAATGAAAGGCTTAAAAGAAGTATATGGTACAAATGGAACCAGGAACAGGCTGACCACATCTGCTTTCAAGGCTTTGGTAAGCTTCTCTATGGAAGTGGCATTTTAGCAGAGACGCAAGACATGCGTGAGTTTTATTTAGGTGGGCAGTAGTTAACCACAGATTACTGCAGATCTGCCCACCCCTCCACTGCCAACGGAAGCCACTATTCACTTTTGCTGATATTCACTACCCACCCCTTTTGTCTCAATTCCTCAAAAGGCCAGCCTGGAACACTGTCTTCTAAATATACTCCCTCCCCACCCTCTTGGGCTAGAGCTCAGGCCTAGGTTGTTCTCTGAATCTGCTTTTTGTTTGTTTCCACCTATTTTATTTTATTATCTTTATTTTTATTTTATTGCTGTTCTATTACAGCTGTGTCAATATCTTCCCCATTGGTCTCCCTGCCTTGCCCCCAGTCAGTCACCACCCTGTTGTCCATATCAATGGGCCATTTATACTTATTCCTTGATTAGACCCCTTCCCTTTCTTTCTCCCCTTCTCCCTCGAATATCCCTCCCCTCTGGTCACTGTTAATCTGTTCCTTGTTTCCATGCCTCTGGTTCTGTTTTTCCCCCATTCATTTTGTTGATTAGGTTCCTGTTAGGGGTGAGATCATATGGTATTTGTCTTTCCCCACCTGGCTTATTTCACTAAGCATAATACTCTCCAGTTCCAGCCATGCTGTTGCAAAAGGTGGGAGTTCCTTCTTTCTGCTGCATAGTATTCTATGGTGTAAATGTACCAAAGGTTTTTTAAAAATATTTTATTTATTTATTTTTAGAGAGAGAGGGAGGGAGGAAGAAAGATGGAGAGAAACATCAATGTATGATTGCCTCTTGCATGTCCTCAACCAGACACCTGGCTTCCAACCCAGACATGTGCCCTGACTTGGGAATTGAACCAGTGACCCTTTGGTTCTCAGGTCAGCGCTCAATCTGCTGACCCATACTAGCCAGGGCTGTACCACAATTTTTTGATCCACTCATCTGCTGATGGGCACTTAAGCTATTTCCAGCACCTGACTATTGTAAATAGCACTCCTATGAACATAAGGGTGTGTAGGTTCTTTTGAATTGGTGTTTCAGGATTCTTTGGGTATAACCTCAGCTGTGGAATTACTAGATCAGAACGCAGTTCTATTTTTGGTTTTTTGAGGAAATGCCATACTATTTTCCACAATGGCTGCATCAGTCTGCGTTCCCACCCACAGTGCATAGGGTTCCCTTTTTTCTACATCCTTCCTAGCACTTGTTCTTTGTTAATTCATTAATGATGGCCATCCTGACACGTGTGAGGTGGTATCTCATTGTGGTTTTAATTTGCACCTCTCTGATGGCTAGTGATGTTGAGTAGCCTTTCATATGCCTATGGACCCGCTGTATGTCCTCTTTGGAGTAGTGTCTGTTCAGGTCCTTTGCCCATTTTTTTTTCCAAACATTTACTTTATTTTAAAAAATATTTTATTCATTATTTTTAGAGAGAGGAGAAGGGAAGAAGGAAGAAAGGGAGAGAAACATCAATGTATGGTTGCATGGTTGCCTTTCACCTGCCTCCAGCTGGGGACCTGGTTGGAGACCTGGCTGGAGACCTGGCTGGAGACCTGGTATGTGCCCTGGGTGGTATCAAACCAGTGATCCTTGGGTTCATAGGCTGGTGCTCAATCCACTGAGCCACACCAGCCAGGCCTTTGCCCATTTTTAAATTGGATTGTTTTTCTTCTAGGTACTTTATTTTTCTTATTGCTGTAGTAAGTAGGATTTTTTCCTAGTTTCTGTTTCTGATATTTCATTGCTGGTATACAAAAATGCCTTTGATTTCTGAATATTGACTTTCTGTCCTGCTATTTTGCCACATTCACTTATTAGGTCAACTTGTTTTTTGATGGAGCCTATAGGGGTTTCTCTGTACACTATCATCTCATCTGCAAATAATGATAGTTTTACTTCCTCCTTTCTATTTTGAATGCCTTTTATTTTTCTTACTTGTCTGATTGCTATGGCTAAAACTTCCAGTACGATGTTGAATAATAGTGGTGAAAGTGGACACCCTTTTCTTGTTCCTACAGAGCCCAGCCAGCCAGCCTTCTTGTGTCTCCTCTGCACATTGTACCAGTCACATTGTGGGGAAGTGATTTTGTCTTTCTGTCAGTGGTTATAAGGCTTCAGCCCAGCTGTCATTCAGTTGGTTATTATTCAGAATTCTTTCTCTACAAGTTAGTTGTGATTCCAGATTGGTCCTGGGAGGAGGTTAGATTAGCTTCCACTTACTCCTCCACCATCTTGGATCTCCTGTTTCCACCACTTTATACATATTTATTTCTAAGAAATAAATTCATTCATTTCTTGGATTACTTTTTTTTCTGACCGACCTCTAGCAATGTAAGTTTCAAGGGGAAAGGGAATGTATCTAACTATTCAGGTTTGCCTCCCCTAACCCTGGAATGCTGGACACAACAGAAATTGTGTCTCAAATATTTGTTGTAAATGGATGGAGGGAAGAGGTAGATTACAGCCCTGAGTTAAGGAAAGAAGGACACATTTGAAGAAAGGAAAGAAAAAAGAGTATGGCTGTCGCAAAGAAAGAAAAGAGGAGAGTTTGGGGATAAAACAGAGGAAGTAACTACAAATCCAATCTTGAAGTCTTTTAGACCAGCATTTTCAGATTTCTATTAGTGGGTCATTAAATCAATTTAATGCTGCGACTAAATGAAATAGAACAAAAACCAGAGCACAATATTCTTAGTAAGTGTTATATCACAAAAATTTTCCATATTTTAATGTTATATCACAATACAGTTTTTGTATTTCATTTATATATGTGTGTATATAAATATTTGTGTATTATCATGTGCTGTAAAAAGGTTTTTCTGCTTTGGTTTTTGGTAAATAATTATGAATGCCGTAGTTGTAGACCATGTTAAGGATTTTGACTTTATGGTAAAGGAATAGGAAATCATTGAAACTATTCTCACAGAGGATTAGGCTCCAAGATTCCCTTCCAACCCTAGGCATTAATCATAGAAAGTGCTTTTAGCAATATGTGAGCATGGAGTACCAGTCTGGGCTATATTTAATGCCACCACTAGATTACCTTACTATGCTTACGGAAGGCAGAAGCTATGCCTTATCCATCTTTGCATTCCCAGGGCCTACCATACGTTAGGTGCCTCTCTTGGGTAAAGCTACTGTTGTGAACTGAAGTCTCTAGGTCTCAGTAAATGCTCTGCTGCTCTACCCATTCCATGAGCACTAATTTTAGATGGAAACTTTTGGTGAAAATAACTTTCCATAGTCCTGTTTACTTTTTGAGTTTCCACTATCGATAACAGCAAGTAAAACATTTATAGAACTACAACATTTCATAAGACACACCTGAATGGTTCATCATTTGTTCATCCTTCACACATTGCATAGTATGAAGGATGTTGTTTGTGGAATGATGAATCCATCAAAAATTTTCCAAGTTTCCAGTCACAACAGTGATTACAGCAGACAATACGTTTTCAAAGTAAATGTCTAGTTATTAGCTGTCAGTCCCTGTAATCTCAATCAGAAGAGGGAAACTTAACTGCACTGAGTGTCCATTGTTGGACAAGGGCCTTTCACAACTGTTAACTCATTAGTCTTCACTATGATGTTTAAGGTATTGATAGCCACATTCATTGGTCTTAGAATGTAAAACTGAAGGTTAAATAAAGGTCTTTCTGATCCTATATCCAGTGGCTATGGGTGCCTTTTCCCTTTCTTATGATATTGATTCATTCTTTCTCCATTACAATGATAAAGCATCCTGGGTGAAAATACATTCAAAAGATACATCTGATAAAAGTCTGTTATTCAAAATATTTTTTAAAAAATTCAACATAAGAAAATGAACGACTTGAATTTTACAAATGGACCAAAGACTTTTTTAACAGATGCCTCACTGAAGAAGACATTATAGATGGCAAGTAAACCTATGAAAAGATGCTTCACATCATACATCATCAGAAAATGAAAATGAAATCAACAATAAGATACCACTACACACCTATTTACATGGTCAAAATCCAGAACATTGACAACAGCCCATGTTGGTGAGGACAAGGAGCAACAGAGCTTTCACATTGCTGAGAGCTCTGGTACAGACACTTTGAAAGATAGTTTGGCAGTTTTATTTCATAAAACTAAACATACCCTTATCATACAATCCAGCAATCACACTCCTTGATGCTTACCCAAAGTAGCTGAAAACTATCTTCACACTAAATCATGCACACAGATGCTTATAGCAGCTTTATTCACAATTGCCAAAATTTTGAAGCAACCAAGATGCCCTTCAGTAGGAGAATGGATATGTAAACTGTGGTACATCAAAAAACAGAATGTTACTCACTGCTAAAAGGAAATGAGTTATCAAACCATGAAAAGACATGGAGAAAATTTAAAATGCATATTACTAAGTGAGAGGAGATGATCAGAAAAGGCTACCTGTACACTGTATAATTACAACTACATGGAAAAGGTGAAATATGGACACAGTAGAAAGATGGGTGGCTACCAGAAATTGGGGGACAGGAAGGGATGACTAGGAAGAACACTTTAGGAGGTAAGGCTAGGAGGATTTTTAGGGCAGAGCAAACACTTTTCTGATACTGTAATAATGGTTACATGCCATTACATATTGTCAAAACCTATAGAATATTCTACACCAAGTGAATCCTAAGGTATACTACAGACTTTGGATGATTATGTCAATGTAGTTTCATCAACTGTGACAAATGTATCACTCTGGTGGGGGGATGTTGATAATGGATGGGGGGTAATAATTATATAAGAAAAACAAAGTATATAGTTTATAATTTTTCATTAAAATATTTCTTGCTTACCTGCTTCCTAATTAAACTGGTTCCTTAATATGAACAGGCATTTCTTTTTAAAATATCAACACCAAAGTTGAAATTCAACATGAATATATTTTTAAAATTCTTAAATAGCTGCAGTGAAAAGCACTCTTTTCTTATTGTGAATTTGTATTATACTGATCCAACTGAGAAAGCTAACAATGGCGGGTGGCTTTTTAAATGATAAACAATACAAAAAAATTTGAATTTTCCGTAATGTCAATGAATTTCTCATAAAACACTTGGCAAATGTGAAAAAAAATCCTGGAGTTTCTTAATAATTACTCCCAGAATCAATTTGAACAAATAAATATAGAAATTAAACAGTACTATCAAACTCTGTGTGTCCCCTTCCTAAGTTCTATGTGTAAACTAACAAGTATAAACAATTAGGAACTCGGTCTATTTGACTCCCTCGGGTAGACTTTGATGTTCCACAGTTCCTACCCATCATCGAAATTTTGGAACTACATCCAAGAGGAAGCTTAACAATGATTGTTTATTTTGTAGGCTCTATCGAAGCTATCTTGCTACAGAAGATCTTTGAAGTGTGAAGAGATTTCCTGTCATTGAAACCAAAATGTCATTTATAGATCCTTATCAACACATTATAGTAAGTCATTTACTGTTTATATGTTCTTTCTGGGAGGAGGGCCAGTTTACCTCTGTGCATGGCTGTTGCTGGTATTGCTTTTCTGTAAAGTAAAACTTGAAGACAAATCCTGGAGTTTTTTATGAATCATTTATGAACTAAATGTACTACGAACAGACTACAATACCTAATAAAACTAACCCATTTCTTCTTTTTATCACTGTGACTTTCAGCAAATGAGGTCCTCAGAGGGGAAAAAAATACCAAAACATCTGCCACAGTATTGAACTTTTATGGAGCAATGAAAAATGTAGTTATCACCTAGCAATTATGAGCCCCATATCTTTTAGGTGAATGGGTATAGAGAAGATAAAAGGGTTGTAACTTGGTACGCATTTTCAGGGTAATTGATGCTGTCAACTTTCCCATAGAGATATTTAAGTACAATGTTTTGTGGGTGGTTAACTTTTGCTAAAGAGTTGAGTCATTAACATAAGATGTAATTTTTCAAACTCCATTGGAAATATTCATGTTCTCTTCTGATAAAAAATTTTAAAAAGCAGTGGAGAAATTTCTTCGCTGAATTTAACCCAAAGATCCAGTGAGGCCTATAGGGACTAGAAATAGTTTCTATGGATAGTAAGGAAAAACAGTCTCATTTTCACTTCAAAGGAAACACTGTTCTTTAACCCTATCTATATCCCTCTCTGAATACCATCCTCTTTCTTTCCCCAAGTGGAGAGCAAGGCTTGATGTGAATCCCTGAAAGCTGGTCTCCGCTTTTCAGTCCACAGAAAGGACCTCTTTGGTGTTGAATCCAGTGGACTCTTAGTTCCCCACCCCTACCTCTGCTACTTGCTTGTCTCTTCTTGAAATTCTTCTCAATTTTCTCTGGTTCCCTTTCAGATTTCTCAGATTTAGTTTCTTGTCTTCTTGCTATTGATTCCTTCTCAGTTTTTTGTTTTTTTTTTTTTTGGAAAGCTTCTTTTCCTGTTTGATTTTTTAATATGGAAGTATAACATATAAAAATAATAAATTTTAATTGTTCACTTTGATGATTTTTAACATATGTATTCCACACATGAAACCATCATCCAGATAAAAATATACAACCAAAAGTTGCTCATATCCTTTCCACTCCATCAATTTCACAAAGGTAACCAATATGTGACTTTTATTACTATAGATAAATTTTGCCTATTCTTGACCTTCATCTAGATGTTTGCATTCAGCATTATATTTGTGAGATTCATTCATGTTGTTGTGAGTAGCAGAATTTTGCACTTTTACATTGCCATGTATTATTTTATTATCTAAGCATACTACAAATAATTTATCTAGCCAACTGATAACAGTCAGCTCTTCACTGAATGGCTATGGTGCCTTTGCTCTGAACCAGGCAACTATATATGTGTGTGACTTGATTTTTATTCTGTTCTGTTAGTCTATTAGTCTGTGCTTGACCCAGCACCAATCTTTCTTAATTTTGCTAACTTTGAAATGTGTCTTTACATATGGTAATGGAAATCCTCCACCTTTTTCTTCTTTAAGATTGTCTTGGCTATTTTCTGTTCTCTGCATTTCTATATAAGTTTTGGAATCAATTTGTCCATTTACACATACACACACACACACACACCGCTGACATTTTCATTTGTACTGTCATAAGTCTGTAGGTCAGTTAGGGGGAGATGACATGATAACAATATTGAATCTTCCAATTCATTAACAACCCATGAATTTAATCCAAAACTTAGATCATCTTTAATTCTCTCAGTAGTGAATTGTAGTTTTCAGTGAGAAATATTTTGTATCTTTTTATATATTTTGTATTTTGATAGTTGATGTTTTAGTGTCTCCGTAAAGGTAATTATAAATTTAGCTTTCCAATTAGTTTTTGCATTTACATGGCAACTGATTTTTTGTGGATCCGGTGAACTTATTACATTTCTTTATAATTCTAGTTGTTTGGGTATTCTTTTGGGGTTTCAGCTTACATATTCTTCTGATTTGTAAATTATGCCAATCTTCCTTCTTCTTTTTTAATCTTTAAATTTTTATATTTTTCTAGCTTAATTAATTTTTGACCACTTATTTTAGATATAGCTCATTAGTTTGGAAATGTCATATTTTCATAATTGTGCAATTAAAAATATTGTCTAACTTTTGCTGATTTATTCTTTGACACATAGGTTACTTAGGCTTGTGTTTCTTAATTTTCAAATACTTGGTAAGGTTTTTTTAGTTGTCTTTGTCATTGATTTCTAATCTAATTCCACTATCTTCAGACAATATACCCTGCATAATTTTGTTTGTAATAGGTTTACATATGATTATGGTCCAGCATATTGCCTATTTTGGTACATCCTTTATATATAACAATATAATCCATATTCAATTTTATTTTATGAATTTTGAAGATATGTTATTAGTGCATATAACTTGTGAATTATATATTTCTATGTAATTGATGTTTTATCATAATGATAGGCCCTTTTAAATCTCTAACGATTACTTTGTTTTAAAATTTTATTTTTTCTTTTATTAATATAACCCTTTTTAGTTTCTTTGATTACTATATGCATCCTTTTATATTCAAATTTATGTTTTTCTTCTATTTAACGTGTTGTTCTTGTGAAAAGCAAACAGTGAATTTAAAATAAGATAATTATTGCTGAAACAATAGCCTACTTTTCACAATTATGATTTTTCTATATATAAATTTCAACAATGAAGCTATGTTCTTTTCCATTGCTTTTTCTTATTAAGTTTTTATATATTATGTGCAGATTACTTTTTCTCACCCCACCGCCTTCAGAAAAGTATGCAAAAACCACATTATCTGTGTCACATTTTCTTTACCCTCCCCATCATCAGAGTTGGACACTGAACCCGTATTTCAATTTCTAGCCCCTTTAAATCCAGATATCCTAAGAGCTTTATAGGTTTGCTTATTCTTCTTGTTCTTGACATGCATTATGAAAACCTATGTGCTTGTATACGTGTGTAAATTATTTTAGTGGCTTTCCCTGCTGTAGTTTGCAAAGAAAAATACTTTTCAAAATATACACAAGCACGCTCAACCTGGGACAATTTTAGGATAAAGAACAGATGGGGGAAACTAAGCCAGCTACTTAGTAATGAACAGTGCCAGATGGGCCAGCGCAGCCGGGGCTGCCTGGGGGCACAGAGCTTGGACTGTGGCTCACACACGTGGTGCAGCCCCAGGCTGGGGAATCCGGTGGGCTACTGCAGCCCTCCTGCTCCCAGTGGCGCTGGCTTCTAAGAATGTGGTGGAAAATGGAGTGAGGTGCTTTCCAACCTGAAGAGTATTTACATCTGCACAACTTACTGAGGTTCTACTGGGCCAGGGACACTTTTACAAGGATAGATCAAGTATTAGACATTTATAAGAATTTCCATCTTTTTTACCCTGAAAATATGAGTCACTTTCCTGAAATGAAAAATAAATCCACACCCCTTCCCACCACCTATTATTAGCCCCAGGGGGTGCATAGCCCACCCACATCGATAAATATTAGGACTGTCTTCACCTCAGAGACGGTTGGCCACATGGGCATGCTAGTGTGACTGCTTGTTTAAATCCTGGGAACTTAAAAACATGTCATGTAGGACGACTGGAAATGTTACCAAAAAAGTACAAAGATATTATTTTAGATTATTATGGTAACGGGAGGAAACACTGGGTTAAGTAATCAAAAAGCTAGTGTTCTAGGGGTGGGTTCAGGCTTTAGTTACATGCTCATGAGCATTTATACTCTGAGTTGTAGCTGCTTCATGTGGAAAACAGGATGTGAATAGTACTGGCTACGTTTGTGTCACATGGCTTTTATAAAAAATAAATGGTTAGGTTACAGAAGTATTCTTTAGAAATGGAATAAGGGAATGTATTCCCAGGAAACTTCAGGAGATGAGATGCTGTTACTGGGAAGTCAAAGCATAAAGGAGACTGAACTGGCTATGACAACAGCTCAGTGCACAAACTAATAATGAGTTTTGTGGCCAATAGCATATTTTTTATGAGTACTAACAAATTCTACAGGAGTGAGGACAAGAGCAGGTAAGTGATCATCTGCACACCGTCCCTGATACCAACCATTCCCTGCTGCAACCTTCTGAACTGGGCCAAAGTCGGCACATTTCAAGTATCATCTGCATTTCTGCTTCTTCACTGTAAAACGTAGCTCAGAAATCCTTAGAAAGTCACCAAGTTTACATTTCAGCTCTTGAATTTATATTTGGTTCTTTTAAACAAATCTTCTCAGCCATTTTTTTTTTTTTTTTTAACAGTTTCCAATTCCAGGTAGTCCTACTTGAGCTTGACCTCTGTTTCCTTGAACTCTAGTGTGGCTGCTTCATGGATGGGTCTGTTTTTATGCATGTTAATTAATTGTGCTGGCATGTTGTCATCTTATTTTCCTAATTATCTTTGGTTTTGCTGAACACAATCATGGAAAATTATCTGCACAAATAATTCTTTGGAGAGGTTTTTTTTTAATTTTTTTCTTTTTTTTTTTTTTAAGATTTTATTTCATTATTTTTAGAAAGAGGGGAAGGGAGAGAGGCGGAGAGGGAGAGAGACATCAATGTACGGTTGCGTTTCACCTGCCTCCAGCCACAGACCTGACTGGAGACCTGGTTTGCAACCTGGTTATGTGCCCTGGCTGGGGAATCGAACCTGCGACCTTTGGGTTCACAGGCCGGCGCCTTAACCACTGTGCTACCAGCCAGGGCAAGGAGAGCTTTTTATTGGCTTCTCTAGGCTCTTAGGGAAGCCGGCTGTCTGGGACAAATGTCACCCAGTTTTAGGTTAGTTGTTTCCTGGGCTCTCTGGGTGACACTAAAATGGTCTGTCATTACATGGAAAGGCTGATCATACCTATTCCTATGGTACCACCTATGGAGTGGAGGGGGCGGAACAAGAGAATGTTTTACTAGGATCCTTAGCTTTAGAGGGCTTATGATCCTTCAAGGCTGCTCAGTCTCTAATCTCCTCTCCCCTGATTCAAGATGCCCCCTTGGCTAAATGGCCCTTACCTTTCTGGGATATTGTATTCGCCTTGATCTCTGATCTTTGTCTTGAGGGTTAAGACCTTCCTATCTTATTAGGTTTCTTGTTACTGTATTAGTCAGGGTTCTTTAGAAAAACAGAATTAATAGAGATAGAAAGAAAGATAGATATGAACATACTACATATATAATGTCTTAATTCATTTGCATTGCAATAACAAAATACCACAGAATGGATAGTTGAAAAGTTACGTAAATGTATTGCTTACAATTCTGGAGGCTGGGAAGTCCCAGATCTAAGCATTAGCCTGGATGCATTTGGTGAGGCTCCTCTTCCTATTCACAGCTGCTGTGGCCTCACAAGTCACAGATCTCTCTAGATTCTCTTTTCTAAAACCAGTAAGTGTACCTTCCAATACACTTGTGAATACCCTTATGTCTCTGGTTTGTTTATTTTAGTTATGAATCTTTCACTTACCGCTTAATGGAAAGAACAAGAAAGAAGTCTCTGAAGGTAAAAATAAAGTATCCAAAATGACATCTATAACTCTATTTGTATTTCCAAGTCTTTTGGATCTACTAGACTTAACATTCCTATTGGAACATCGTCAATGCAAAGGCGATGATCACCATCAGATTTGAGTGAACATGACTTATCACCTAGGTCAGCAATTCTAAGCCAAAAGGAATCTTTAAGAATGTGTGAGGATAACTTTTCAAGTGCACACACTACTTCATGTGTTCTAAGGAGTTCTTTCAGTGGGGTGAAGGTGTACTTATATCTCACTGTCCTTAAGTCAACCATAATTATTCCTAGGAGACTGTAAATTTTTCTTCATGGGCAGAAAAAATAAAGCAAATGATCAAACATATTTTGCATGGTACTATGGCTAGTTAATTACCACAGATCTAGAATCTGTATCTCAACTAAAATTAAGGTGCTGAAATTTTGCATGATTGTTTTATTTTAGATATCTTGAAAATAAATTATTGTTATAAATTCATAATGAATCATTAAATGAATATGTTAGATCCACACTGTCATCATCAAATATTATGTTGTATTAGTTACCACCAGAGCAGCCCCAGTAATCCTATTAAACTAGGACTTAAAATCTTCTAATTTCAATGCAAATGAACTCTATATTTAATTTAATTTAAAAACATATTATAATATGTTATTACCATATTTGATTACAAGTGGAAAGTTTCTTATTCACGAAGAAGAAACTCAAGACATATTTCTGATTTGGTTTTCTTTTAATGATGTATGCTAGAACTAACAAATTCTGTTGTCAAATTAGTTGTTTTGGACATTAGGATTATTTGTACATATAGCCAATCCATGACTGAGGATTTGTAAAGGGAAGTTAGCTAGCATTATAGATTGCAAATATATAAAGTGATTGCTTTTATAAAAATGTGGGAAAACAGCAACACCCTGCCTATACCTCTTCAATGTATTAGAATGAGACTCCACATCGCTTTTTATTCTAAAAAGTATCATGACTCATGGATAATGTCAGTGCAGCAATGGGTGAAGGCGGTCAAGGTGGGGGAAATGTGGACATCTGTATTAGGGCCAACAATAAAAATTAAGAAGGGAGAAAATTATATAAACCTTCATTATTTAACAAAAAGAAAAGCAAAAATACCCATTTCTGAGCCCTCCTGGTAGCTCAGTTGGTTGAAGTGTCATCCTAATGTACTGGGGTTGGAGGTTCAATCCCTGGTCAGGGCGTATGTGGGAGTCTGCCAGTGCGTGCATGTCTGGTGGAATGGTGGGTTGATGTTTCTCTCTCTCACTTTCCCTTCCCCCTTTCTAAAATCAATCAATAAAAATAAATAAATACAATCATAAAAACATTCCTGAGCTCTGGCTGGTAGCACAGTGGTTAAGGCATCGGCCTGCGAACCCAAAGGTCGAAGGTTCGATTCCCCAGCCAGGGCACATAACCAGGTTGTAAACCAGGTCCCCAGTCAGGTCTGTGGCTGGAGGCAGGTGAAACGCAACCATACATTAATGTCTCTCTCCCTCTCTGCCTCTCTCCCTTCCCCTCTTTCTAAAAATAATGAAACAAAATCTTAAAAAAAAAAAGTCCTGAGATCTGTTTGAAGTTGCCTGTTGTTGATTGTGGTGGTGGCAGTCTCTGGGTTCAGTGCCAGATTTCTGTACTCCTTATCATACTAACAGTGTTTAGTTTTAATTTGAATTAAAATTAGGTAATGGGAGTTGAATAAAGAAAAAATTGCATACAGAATCTACCTTCTCCCTCATCAGACTTGTTTTGTGATTGTTTCTTTGGTTCTTTTCCTAACAGTATAACTTCTAACGTATCAGGACAATCATCAGATTGATTTTGTACAAATTGATTCTTTTTTCTAATGTCCAGTCATTTTAGTTACAGATATCAATATAATTCTCCAGAATGATTTTAATACAGAAGCTGTTTTCATAATGACTGGGTTATTCTAATATTACAAAGAAAAAGTACTGTGATTTTCACTATGGAAAATATTATAGATGAAGAAAGGCCCTCAAGCTAAGGTAATCCAAGACCTGAAGGCAAGGCTTACTCTTGGTGACTAAGTCAGTATGTTGAGCTTGTATTTGACATCTCAGTTGAAATATGGCATCTCCCTTTGTGCTGAGTCGTTAGTTTCCTTGGCAACGCTGGTTGTGGATTTTGTAATATAATTTCCTCTGGCGCTATCCCTGACACAGAAAGAAAAGTCTCCTATTCAACTTGAAAGCTAGCCCTGTTCATACTAGTTTGAAATTTTATGTGGTACTGTTCCCAGGAACATGCCAAAAGATTATCAAAAACTATTTGCTTCAAACTGAGACCTTTCTGCCAAGATTTTGTATGTAATTTATATATAGATACTCTCTTGGTAATCTTCACAGCTCTTAAAGATTGGCACAATTATTGACACTTCTGTTTTGAAAATAGTTTACAGGTGATCTGATGATTTATGATGTTTCCAAAATGAACTCATAAGAAACCAGGAAAGAGTTGCTTTGCTCCTTATTTCCTGTCAACAGTATGCAAATATTTAATTCATTATAAGAGTAGATAAGAAGATAGAATTGAGGCCAATGGAAATAAAAGCAGATTAAAGTGTAGAGTACTTGACTGATGAAATATCCAATTAACAGAGTTTAGAAGAATTATGGATATAATTGACAGACTAGATTGTAACTTTCTACACCACTTTAATAAATGAAAAGTCTTTTTTTATTTTCACTGTTAAAGGTATTTGTATTTTATTATCATTTTTTTGCACAGCCAAAGAATATAGAAAGAATATAGAAAGAATATTGGGAATAGCAAGACTGGATTCTAACTCAAGTCTAACTTTTACTATTTATGAGATACTGGGAAGTTGACCACTTAGAATCTCATATTACTTATTCTTAGATTAATAAGTAATAACACCTGTTTTATAGGGTTTTGAGAAAATTAAATCAGAACTTGCATATAGAATGTCTAACATATGGCTTATGTTCAATGAATCCCTATAATAACAATATAATTTTCTGCATGTAGTATTAATAAACGTTTGACATATGAATACATTTGCAGCAATTTCAAAAATTGTATTAAATATAGATAGAAATAGTGCTAATAATTTATGTTACAAGGGAGTTTTTGAAAACCCATGTGGTATTAGAAGTTCTAGGATATGGAGAAAGGTCGTAAATAATTTGGGATGGTATGCTATTCCATATAATAATTATTAGTGATCTCTCTTTAGTGGAGAAAAATAATCCCTAAATTGCATCTCAAAAGCACTTACCTATTCTCTTTCAAACCCAGGGTAATTCTGGCTTCAGAGAATGACTTAGGAACTATTACCTTTGCCTCTATCCTCTGGAAGAGATTAAAGAGTATTGGTGTAACGTCTTCCTTAAGTATTTGGTATTCATTAGTAAATCCATCTGGGCTTGGTGCTTTCTGTTTTGGAAGGTTAAGTATTGATTCAATATATTTATAGATTTAGGTCTATTCCAATGGTCTTGCTACTTGTGTGACTTTTGATAATTATATCTTTTAAAAAATTGGCCCATTTAATCTAGGTTATCAATCTTGGGCCTCGAGTTGTTTCTTTATTATCTTTTTAATGTCCATAGGATCTGTTCTGATCTTTTCTCATTCATTTATATTTGTAATTTATGTTCTCTATCTTTTTTCTTATTTAACTGGCTAGAATCTCATCAATTTTATCTATCTTTTCAAGGAACCAACTTTTGGTTTCATTGATTTTCTTTATTGATTTTCTGTCTTCAATGTTATTCATTTCAGCTCTCATTTTTACTATTTTTCTTCTGCTTACTTTGGACTTAACTAGTCATTTTTCTAGCCTCCTAAAGTACACAACTAGATGACTACTTTTAGATCATCTTTATATATATATACACACACATTTATTTTTGTAAAATATTTAATGCTCTAAATTTCCTAGTAAGCACTATATTCATGGTAGTCCCCCAAATTTTGGTAAGTTGTAGTTTAATTTTTATTTAGTTTCAAATATTTTAAACTTCTCCTGAAACTCCTTTGACATATGTTTTATTTAGAAGTGTAATATTTAATCTCTAAGTACTGTGTGGTTTCCAGCTATCATTCCGTTACTGATTTCTAGTTTCATGCCACTGTGGTGTAAGAGACACTGTATGATTATTCCCTGCAAACTGAAGAAGAATGTGTGTTCTGCCATTGCTGGAGGAAATAGTCTATAGATGGCAGTTTCATCTAGTCGATTGATGGTGGTGTTGAGTTCAATTTTGTCTTTAATGACTTTATGCCTATTGGATCTGTCCATTTGTAATAGAGAGGTACTGAATTATCTGACCGTAATAGTAGATATTCATTCTCTCTTTCTCTCTCTTATTTTTGGTGGGGGCAGTGCCTGCATGTGAATTTTAGCTGTAGTTTAAGGCCACACAAGTTTTAAAAAAAGGCTCATATTTTCTTCCTGATAGATCATTTTGTTCATATAAAACTTTGGCCACTCAAAGCTCTTCTAAATATGGAAGGTATTTCTCTTGAAAGGTTTTACATGTTTCTCTGCCTTTACAAACAAAACACGCCCATCATTCACGACTTGACCTCTCCTTCATGCTGTATTATGAATCTGGACATTAATTACTATATATTTTTAAAAGATTCTATTTATTATTTTTAGAGAGAGGGGAAGAGAGAGAAGCAGAGAGGGAGAGAGACATCAATGTATGGTTGCCTTTCACCTGCCTCCAGCTATGGATCTGGCTGGAGACCTGGTTTGCAACCTGGTTATGTGCCCTGGATGGGAATCGAACCAGCGACCTTTGGGTTTGCAGGCCAGCATCTTATCCACTGTGCCGCCAGCCAGGGCTCTAATTACTGTATTGATAGAATGATATTTTAAGAAAGTGTGAATGCTGTATAACTTTTTTAAAAAGATTTTTATTTATTATTTTTCAGAGAGAGGGGAAGGGAGAAAGGTATAGAGGGAGAGAGACATCAATGTACAGTTGCCTTTCACCTGCCTCCAGCTACAGACCTGGCTGGAGACCTGGCTTGCAACCTGGTTATGTTCCCTGTCTGGGAATTGAACCAGTGACCTTTGGGTTCGCAGGTCGGCACCTTATCCATGATGCCACCAGCCAGGGCTTGCTGTATAACTTTTTATCCCACTAATTTTAGTCTTTATGACTTTATTTTTTTTTACAATAGTTTTTTTTTTTTTGCCTCTTTATTTTTTAACTGTTATTGTTCACTTGTCAGTAATACTACTATTTTTTAATATTAGTATTTTAGCTTATTTTTAAACAATTATGGGCTTTTCAACCAATTAAGCAAGTCTATTAAACATAAGTACGGTAGAAATAGCTTATAAATGTGAATCTCTTCTAAGAAAACAAAAGTCCTTGAGTTTTAGATAAAAGCTTGTAATTTATCAGTTGCTTGGAGAACTACGTGCATTCCTGCTTCCTCATCCTGATTGTTGCCTAGAGTTGCTTGATAGCTAATTTCTAGTTAAGTGTTTGATGAAGCCTTCTATCTGTTAATACTTACGATGTGCATGCAAACTATTCAGCTGATAGAAACTTAACATTGTTGCCATTGGTTTATGCTAAATGCATTAAAGCTTATATATCAGTTTACCTTTTATCGCCTTGGGTCCAAAGGTTGAAAACTGTTCCGGAACTACCTTGCTAAAAAGGACTTGCATTGAATAGTCACGGTAAAAAGCAAACAAACCTCAATGATGTCTTGCTCTGACCTTGCTTTTCAAAGGCAGGGCTTCTTAGTCACCCAGTACAAAGCCTGAGTGTGCTCCTGGAAGCACTACAGCCCTGATTTACATTTTTGCCCAAGTGCTGGGTAAAGCAAACCGCAGAGAACTCCTGAGAGCCAAGCTGTGATGACACTTGAAAGCATGATCTAAACTGACTAATTCTGTGATGGGAGAGGAGAGAATCCAGAAGGGAATCGCTAGCAGATCAAAGAATGTTTCTGGTATGCATGTTAACTTCCTTTCAACCAGGAAACAATGAGACCGCTTTATTTGGATTCTATATTGGAAGTTTATTTTACATGTGCTATCATTTTCTTTTCAGGTGGAGCACCAGTATTCCCACAAGTTCACAGTGGTGGTGTTACGTGCCACCAAAGTGACAAAGGGTGCCTTCGGTGACATGCGTAAGTACCTTCATTTACTTTTCTGTTGAAAAGGGTTATGGTTCACCCTTCAGTTGCTTGAGGTCCTCCACATACACACACACACACACACACACGCACACACACACGCACACACAACCCAGGGGCTGTGTCTTCTTTAAATGTGGTTATAATTGCTTCTAGATCTCTAAATGGTAACATTTTGAATGGTTCTCTGATGCTCTTAAATCTGTTGGAGTAGGATTTTACCTTCATCTTACTGAACATTAACTGAGAGGACTTGAAGTCAGATTAAATAATTAATTGTCTTATAGGTATCCTTGGAATTCTAAGAAATTGTATTTAACTGTATTGCGGGAAGAGTGCTGTTACTTTGAACACGCTGGCTCTGTAATTTATTGTGACTATAGGTTTTAAAAAATGTAGTTTCTCTAGTTCTCTGAGTGTGTTTATTATGAGTGGCAATAGCTACAGAAATTGGTTCATGACAGCTTGAAATGACTTGAACCAGAGCCGGGGAATAATATTGAATTAACTTGCTGGCAGTATCCTTCTTTGTGCTGTTAAAAACAGTTTTCCTGGTTAATCTTATTACTCAAATGGCAGAGGGTCATTGAAATGGGAAGACAAAGAAAGATGGAGAAATATGATGATGATGATGATGAAGAATTTGGTAAAGTTTTAGATTATTGCTAAGATGCATGAATGGCAATCTATCCCACAGAACAGGTTTTGGAGAAAGAACTGAGAATTCAGTTTGTAACTGTGGAAAATGGGGCAGGGTGCAATATCAGGGTACTTGAAGGAAGAGCATGTCTAATGTAAGAACATGGTGAAGACCTAGAGAAAACAGTGTGTTCAAGGGCGGAGGCCAACAGAGCACTTGTGAAAACTGAGAACGCATCCATCCAATGTTGTTAGAGAAGAAAGGAAGGTCCAGGAGAACACACACTCACATGACAAACACGGAGAATTGAGATTTTGATCAGAGAAGCCATGGGAAGGATTACACAATTGAATCTTTTAAAAAATGTTTGTTCTGGCCTAAGCCTGTTAAATGTGGTGGAGGCGAATGTGAAATACACTTTTTATTTTGAAGACTAGGAGAGACTTGGACTTGTTGAAATCACAGAAAAGTGCTAAGAAAATGCTAAGTTCAAGAAGTTAAATTCTAAGAAAAGAAAAGTGCGGGCTCTGTGCTCAAGGCGTCAGTGAATGAAGAAGGGTGCCCGGGCAGCTGGTGAAAGTCAGAGAAGGAAAGGGATGAACAGGAGGTAGAATGCAATGCAAGACCTGGGATGAGCAGAGGCTCACTTTCCTGAGAGGTGAGGGGAACAAGGACAGCTCCTTCAAATCTCGTCTGGCCCAGGGGCTTCTAGTCTAAATTTGATCTCATACTTTAGTCTAACCCATTTCATCACTCCTTTGCTAAGGCTCTTCTTATTTTGCTTTTTGTAATTCCTTGCATTTCCATCATTCAAAGGAGAGTTCAGTGGAAGAGAGGTTCCTGTGAAAGGGGCCACGTCAGAAGCCATGTTTAATAAAGGTTCTCCTTCCTGACCTGGAGAAAGGTCCAGGCCGTACAACTCAAGAGCGCTTACTGTTAGTGAGAAAGGCCATTCTTAATTCAACGAAAGGCTGTCTCAGTAACTTGCAGAGCATGTGAGTTACTGACCCGGTTTGACTTTGAACAGATAGAGTCACCTCTTACAAAGACAGCAGCAAGCTCAGTCATGTAGTGACAGTGGGTGTTAACACACTTAAGATGAGCCAATGGCAGTTCAGATTCTATGTGTGTGTCTCCTTCAGCTGGTGTGGGTCTGATTTGTTAACTACTTTGGTGGCAGGCACCGAGGTCCTGGATTCCTTTTTTTTTTTTTTTTTTTTTTGATTTTTTTTTTTTTTCAGAGAGAGGGGAAGGGAGAGAGGCAGAGAGGGAGACTGACTTCAATGTATGTATGGTTGCCTTTCACCTGCCTCCAGCTACAAAGCTGGCTGGAGACCTGGCTGGGAATCGAACCAGTGACCTTTGGGTTTGCAGGCTGGCGCCTTACCTACTGTGCCACCAGCCAGGGCTGATGGATTCTTATGATTAACTCAGGGGAGAGAGGAACGCTGTAGGCGTCTTCTTAAACCTACCTGAGTTGACTTTAAAAATGAGCTATTCATTCATCTCACAAAACAGGGAGCACGTACCTTTTGGATCCCTGCAAGTGAGACCCTTGATCTCTAGAACCTTCCTTAGCCACTGGAGATTAATCATTCTAGGAGAAAAGATTGTGCTAGAGCCTTCTGTTGGACTTTATATTCAGCATGTGTATCTTGATTTCTGTTTTTTTTTTTTTTTTTTTTTTTTGAGTTATCACATAATATTTTTTGGGCAAGAGGAAGGAATGGTTGCCAACCCTTTATGATCACCTTAATGAGTTTGCAGAAAGTCAGGAAGAGTTAAGAATAAAGAACAAGGGAGAATCTTAGAGGAATAAATTCTAAGGCTAGCATGTAAAAGGGAAAGGACATTCTATGGTGCCAACACTTTACTTTCGAGGTGTCGGAGGAGGTTGTAGTGAGGAAAGGTGTAGTCAGTAGCTGTCGCTTTTCTAGGAGGAGTTAGGATGGTATTGCAGATGAGCTTGGTCTAAACAAATTACAGGTGAGCTGAGCTGGAGATGTTCGTGTATAAAAGTCCTTTAAAGACTGTAAAACATGTCTGAGATATGCAGAGACCAAGAAAACAGAAATCTATGCTGTCTTCTGTTGCCGATAGTGTAGTGTCTGCATTCATTTAAAAAGGCAGATGTCCATAAAGTTTGATGTGTTTGTAAAGAAGAATGGTGTTAGTATTGGGATGAGGCAGTTTTGCCTATGGGGGCTTCTCAAGGGCACCACGCAAATCAAATAATTGATTCCTGGTAAAATACCTATTATCTTCTCTCTCTCCCTCTCTCTCTTCCTCTCTCTCCCTCTCCCTCTTCTTCTTCCTTCCCTCCTCCCTCCCTCCCTGCCTTTCTCCCTCTCCCCATCCCTTCTTCCCTCCCTCCTTTTCTCTCTCCCCCCATCCCTTCCTCTCTCCCTCTTTCTCTCTCTCTGTTTTTTAGGTAATGTAAGTTTATATCTGTCTTTTATTTTGTGCCTTGATAAATCATATTCTGACTAGCATCACTTAGAAATACCACACTGCGCTTCTAAAAATCATGGTAAGATCAGTCGCACCCCATCAGCTACCTTTGACAGAGTCAGAGCTGAGGTTTCCATCATACCATCTCCCTCATTTCTTAGTTTTTACAGGAGAGCCCTGGGCCAGCCAAGAGAGAAGGCACCTTCCCAGACATAGCCACTCTTGTCAGTATGCGTGGGTGTGTCATTTATCCCCAGTGCCAGCCCGTCCCTAGACTCTTCTGCTAATGTCCTGTGAAAAGGTAGTTTGAAGTTCAGATTTGCACCTGGCTCACCACAGTCTTATTTTAAAGATAGGTAGTTTGCATTGATTTGACTGTGTGGACATAGCTCTACATAGCTCTCACTTTTGGTGCTCTAGGAAGTTGTAGCAGATGAAATAGGTAACAAGAGAGCATGTCAGCATCCTGCCAGGTGCTAAATGCCAGGCAGATACAGATGAAACTATCATCTGGATTGCTTCCTCCTCTTCTAACAGGAGATATGTTTTCCGAATGACCTCAGTGACTGTAAAATTTCAATGGGTAATAAAGTTCTCTTTGTGTGTGGGTGAAACGAAGCGTGCATCCATGTCACAGACCTCATTTTATAACCAAATGAAATAGCTGGCACACTATGGTGGTTTCCTCATTGAGGTTCAGCTCTTTCTAAAACATGTTGGGGAAAGTCCAGGTCCTGTACAATTGTGGAGGCCCGTCTCAGAATTCAGGATGAGGTAAAGTCATGTTTCATTCCCTAAGATGGAATCAGAAAATAAATACCAAAGTGTTTTTGAAATGATAAAATAGATATGTTTAAAATCTCAATTATGCATATGTGTTGAGAGGAGGATTCTTGTCTGGTCTCATTGGAAACTGACCTCTTCTTTCTCTTTTCAAAATTAGCATCATAAACATTAGGCTTTTAAGGACAGTTGTAGGATTGCAGATAGACCTAGTTTCCTTAAGAATTCAGGAGACAACAGAGCTTAGTGCCAACATTTAAACTGTAAGAAAAAAAAAAAAAAAGTAAATACACGTGGGAGAACTATGAGATTGTATTTAAATTAATTTTTAAGTTGCATTGCTTAATGTATTAAGGTGCTGTGTTACGGTTTTCTTAAGAAACTTCAGCTTCAGTTTTTCATAATGCCCGTGTCTGTGCATACATGGTGTTTTATTTCAGATAAACTCATACCAAGATCTGTATCAAGTTCCTAATTTTTAAACGGCTGGGCCATTTGCAGGTCTGAGGCTGACCTAATCTCCCCAAACATTAGGATCCATGTGACTCACCAGGGGTTCATGGTCAAAATGGAGATTCTGACTCAATAAGTCCAGGGAGTAGATTCTAACATACTAACAAATGACGCAGACAATGCTGATACATGGACCGCATTTTGAGAGAGAAGATTCAAGCAATTCCATTTTGTGTTTGCTTAGCCAGAGTCTGTGGAGCTTACAAGCACAAAAGGATTGAAATATTTTAAAATGAAATAAAGATTCTAAGGTTTTTGGTTTTTGCTGATATTACTTTTTTTTTTAATTTTAAGATTTTATTTATTATTTCCAGAGAGAGAGAGGAAGGGAGAGAGGCAGAGAGGGAGAGAGACATCCATGTATGGTTGCCTTTCACCTGTTTCCAGCCATGGATGTGGCTGGAGACCTGGCTTGCAACCTGGTTATGTGCCCTGTCTGGGAATCGAACCAGTGACCTTTGGGTTCCCAGGCCATCGCCTTATCCACTGTGCTACCAGCCAGGGCTGACATTACTTTTTTTAATGAAATAACCATAAACACCTTAATACTTTTCATTTTTTAAATTCATGTAAAGGATTAATGACCTGACTTGCTACCTTATCATTGAGAAGATTAATGAAAATAAACACAAATGCCTTAAACCTCTGTACCACAATTACATTATGAAATTTCAAAGCCTGTAATCATGATTATACCAGATTGCAAGCCATGTAAAACACTAGGAAATATATTTTTATCATCTGAAAGGTCACCATACATAATTCAATTGATCATTTATACTTAAATGATAAACTGTATAGAATGGTCTATAAATACACATTTACAAATATGTTATCTCCCTCATACCCACAAAGATATCTTCCATAACTATTTTAATATGACTTCATGCTTCCTCTTATTAGTTTGTGTTTGTGATCCTTGGGACATAACTAAGACCCAGGTTGGGTTACTTGTAGGTACTCTGGTTTTAACTGAGCTGTAACATTGGGAAATATTATTTTCCTCATCTCTGCAAAGGACTTTGGTTGAGAGGTGGCACACCTGTGCTGCAACATAGGTCAACTACATGAAACTTAGACAAATGCTTATTATTAAAAACAGAGCTGTTCTCTAAAATGGAAGTTTAAATGGACACCCCTCCCATATAATGTCAGAGAATATTAGTGCAAAACAGGGTGGTTCAAATGGAATGGGGGATTTTAAAATGTGTTAAGCCGCCTGGCTTCTTGTGGGATTCATGAACAACCTTGGCTTTGGACCATCTGTGGTCTTGAGGAAGAAGAGATACCCTGGGGTCTTCAGTGCTGTGTGGTCTAGGATAAATCAGCAGCCATATTGGGATGCACATGGAGCATATATAAGATGATTTGAAATAAACATGAACATTCTTCTGCAAATTGATTTTACTACATATTCCTGTATAAACCAACCATTAAGTACTAAATATTGGCAGGTATATTCAGTTTCTTTTATTGCACTTGGTTGCTTTGTAAGTCTTTGCAGTTCTAGGGAGGAAAGACTTACTCTAAGAGCTAACTCATGGGAGTGCAATGAAATGGTAGCCTCCACATCACCCAGGTCTGTGAAATCTCACCTTCCGTGACTTTTCTAGATCTCAGTAAGGTGGAGTCTGAGTCCTTGGTCACTAGGAAAGGTGGGAGAATGTGGGTGATCTCCCCCTTTCCAAGGACCCGTAGGTATTCTAGGTGCTCAGAGTAGCCTGTAAGGTAGGAGTAGGGCCTGTCCTAAGGGTGGCTTCCATCATTGGCTTCTAACCTCTGTTTTTGTGGATCCTGGAGTCCACTTTTAGCAGGCACTGAAATGGCTCTTTTAGTCTCCCCAGTGACCTTAAGCCTCCTCCGGGAGACCTGACCACTGTGTTCAAGGTGACAGTGTGTTGAGTTCAGATTCCATTCCCACTGCACAAGGAGCATGGCTTCCCAACATTTGTGGAAACCTAAGAAAACCCAAGCCTACATAAGTTTGAGGAAAGGTACACTCTTCCCTCCAGCCTTGTCTCTCCAATGCAGCCACCTCAACCTACTCACCTCTGGGACAACCCACACAATAAACCTCTTTGCAAAACAAGAATCTCAGCCCAAAGTATTAATAATTCCCTGGAATGGAGCTTAGAGCTCCGTCCTTCTCATTTGTCAATACTGGAAGATGGGTTGGGTATGTCTGTAAAGAAGCATCATCTACTGTCTTTTGAGAATCTTTGTCAGTGGCAAGAATGATGTCAAAATTGATGTGAAAATATATTATCCACTCTAGTAGCCATTCTTGAATCCTATAGTGATTAGACTCTCCAGAGAAGAGGCAGATTTATGATAAGTCCTGTTCTTCAGTGGCAAAATATTACTCACTAGTCTGGTGTCCTTGGGCAAGTTTCCTCTCATCAAGAGATGTTGTGAGAATTCAATGACTTGATATATGTGAAGCACTCACATGCTTGATGCAGTAAGTGCTCATAAATATTATCTTTCATTGTTAAAGTATTTCAGGTATCAGTATAAGATGTTGACATCTGAAATGTAACCTTAATATGAGCCCAAGAATATTCTTTTTGGGTAGTCTTGACACAGGGATGGATAATTTGCAGTTTTTCACCTTGGAGAGAAGAAATTTCCGTCTAAATTTCTGTGTTGGGCAAATTAATAGATGATTTTTTTTTTTTTCAGCTGTAGGGAAACAAATGGTGGAATGGTAATTCCATTGTCTAGCATGATATTCCTGTGCTGCCTGACAGTTGTCCAGACTTCTGCTTTGCACTTGTCACATGGGAGTCTGGTCATGCCCTTTATGGACCTGGGACCTGGGTCTCAGTCGCTTTTTAGAAAATAGGTCCTTATTCTTGAGTGTGGCAAATAGTAAGATCTCAGAGAATTTTGGATGAATAAAAAAAATACGTAAATACATGTAATTATATCTTTCTCCTTGGCTATTGCTTCATTTTTTTATTGTATTTTTTTATTTTTGCTTCACTAAAGAGAGAACTGTAAAAATAAGATTGTACTCCATTTCTTGTGGATAATACATATTCCTGGTTATTTCTACCCATAGACCTAGAATTTTCTTGGGTTCTGTGTACAGAGACTTTATGACAATTAATCTCAACCTTTTCTTGGGTTAGTGTCAAATATTATTTTTGATAAATGGCACTGAAGTTGGCCTACAGCCACCTGCTACCCTTAAGTATATCTTTTCTGAATCAAATATTTCCTGAACACCAGCTCTCAGGTTATACTTGAACATGAATTTTGGTTTACTAATATTTTTGGAATGTTTTTGAGCATCCACCCAAGATTTTTTAAATTCTAAGTGTGAAGAAATCATTCCTGAATGGGTTTTTGACAGAAGATAATCTTTAAATGAATGAAGTGCAACACACGTACACCTCTCATCTTATATCTTGTATTTGTTTTCTGTGCAGGAGGGAAATAGAATGTGTTAGGAAGACACTATTGTTGCTTGCTCATTGACTTAGAATGTTATGCAGTTTATTAAGTTATAAAATGGTTTTATGAGGACAGCTAGTCCTTTTCCTTGCTATTTAAATTTTATTAGATTTTGTGTTTTTGCTTTGTATATATGTACCAAAATAACATATTTTAATTGTTTTTGCATAAATGTTTCAACTTTTAGAGAAGCAGAGGTATTCTCTTTGTCATAAAAACTTTAAGAGGATACTTTTCTTAAAACATTTAAGTATTTAACCTATTTTAAATTGAATTTCATTAGCTATTAATTATACCTTTACAATGTAAAAGTGGTACATGTTTTTTGCAGAAAATTTACTTAGCATAGGAGAAGTAGTTTGCATATCATTCAGCTTTAAATTAAGGTTTCCCTTCACTTGGTAGAACACTAACATGATAAATAACATGTTAAAGAAACATGGTACTTATGGTAGATAACCTTAGTGTGTTTAGGTCTTGTGAGTATGATGCACAATACTGGCCTGTGACCTTCTGATAACATCAGTTGATATTGGGTGGATTTTCATCACATTTATTCAATAAGATAAAGGGAGCTGTACTCCAGTTGCATATTTGGCAGCAATGTTTGGTGAAGATAATGAAAGCAGGTTCCTGTCAAAACGTGGAGCACATTACCATACTAACAGTGACAGGTTCTCTTCTTTTTTTCAAGACCTGTCAGTGATGGACTCTGCTCATTTAGTTCTTTACATATACACCTTACGCTTGAGCTTCTTCATCTTAAAACACTCTGGTGTATTTTTCACATGTGTACTTTAACATGTTGATGTTCTACCCAAGTGAAGGGAAACCGTAGTTCAAAGCTGAGTGATATGCAGCTTACTTTTCATATGTTAAGTAAATTCTCTGCCAAACATCATGTATCACTTTTATATTGTAAAGATGTAATTAATAGCTAATGAAGTTAAATTTAAAATAGGTTGAATGTTTACATGTTTTAAGAAAAGTATTCTCAAACATTTTAAGTCAAAGAGAATACCTCTGCTGCTCTAAAAGTTTAATCATTTATGTGAAAAAATGATTATGTATGTAATTTTAGTATACTTTAATGTTTTAAAATTTTATTTAAAGTAAAAAGTATGTGATACGGGGATTTAAATGACTAATTTCTTCGCTGGGGTTGAGTCTGGGGGGTTTTATAAATTTTACTGACTCCTTAAATGCTCTTTTCGATGCTCACGCCCCACTTAATGTATTTTTAATGAAATATTTTAGATAAAAATGCAGCCAAAATGATTTGAAATTGTGTACGGAGGAAGTCCAAATCTCCAGCTGCAAAATGTAATACCAGTTTTGACATTTTAACTTGGGGAAACAAATGTTATGTCACCCAGTGCTTATTCCAGCAAAGGCCCATCAATAAATGCTGAGTATCTGCTGTGTACTTAATAGTCACTCAATGCCCTGAAGAATTGCAAAATAAATAAACATAATACTTACGGTGGATAACTTTATTGAGTGCTTATTTTATACCAGAGGGGAATACTGCTTTGTGATTAGAGCAAGGACTCCAGCAATGGCAGGCTTGGGATTAGCTTTCCCTTTCACTGTTAACCATGTGAATTGGGCAATTTATCTAGCTTTCCTAGGTCCTAATTTCCTCAACTGTTAAATGGTGGTAATAATTATATCTTCCTCACAGGATTTATTTTATGGGGATTAAATGAGATTATGGAGTGCTTAGCAAAGTACTTGATGCGTAGTGTGTATAATAGAAGTGTTTGTTAAATAAATATGTAAAAATGTGAAGCAGTGTTCCTGACTTGTTATACTTCATTTATTCACTTCAGTAACACATATGAGATATGAGCTGTTTTTACTTACATTTTACAGATGTAGAAATTTATTTAAGGACATTAGGTGAAAGGTCCAAAATCACACAGCTGTAATGTTTTGGGGTTATAATTCAAGTGTCTTGCTCTCATGTCTGTGTAGTAGTTTTGCCTTTGAGCTACTTATGGCCTAGCAAGGAAGATGAAATGGGTGAAAATAAATCTTTGGAAAACCAACTGAAGAGAAGAGATACTCAGTAACTGTGCATTCAGTTTATTCAGTATTACTAATTTTAAAAATTATTCGCAAATAAGCTTTTAAGAAGACTACAACTTGAATGGAGGTCGAGAGTTTTATAACTTCAAGTTTTCATATGTGGAGTGGATGGGGGACATTTAAATTTGGGAAAAAGTCATATGAAAATGTTGTAAAAATGAGATTGACACTGTATGTCTAATACACATTATTTAGGGTGATTGGCTCTATCTTTACTGATTTATGCTAGTGATTAAATGTCAGGTAGCAAGGATAGTGCCTTGTTTAAGGAGTGGTTCTAAACTATGGGCCAATTTTGTGTCTTGGGGTATGTTTAGCAATATCTGGAGACATTTTTAGGTGTCCTAATTGGGGGACCCTACTGGCATCTAGTGGGTAGAGGCCAAAGACAGTGTCCCAGGGCCAAAAAATATAGCTCAAAATGTCAATCTTGAGATCTCCCATTTTAGTAAAACACAATTATTTTTGCATACAGGGTAATCCATACATACAGTTAAACACATATAGTAAAATTAATAATATAAACAAATATATTTTATAATATTACATAAAAATGCCCTGGCTGGTGAGACCCTGCTCACCAGCCTGCTCACCAGCCATACCAGCCAAAGGGTCACTGGTTCAATTCCCAGTCAGGATACATAACCAGGTTGCAAGCCAGGTCTCCAGCTAGGTCCCCAGCTGGAGGCAGGTGAAAGGCAACCATACATTGATGTTTCTCTCCCTCTCTTCCTCCCTCCCTTCCCCTCTCTCTAAAAATAATAACTAAAATCTTAAAAATAAAAATAAAAAAACTACATAAAAACTTCTGAATTACTCTTCCTCTCCACCCTAACATATTCCAAGAAGCATCTCCGAGTATAAATCTTAAAAACATTCCAAGCCTACATACTGATACCAAAGATATTTTTATTTTCTTCCAAAAAAGTATTGAGATTTGAGTAAAAGGGCAATGCAAGCAACAAGAAAAATTTCATTTCTGTTTTAGATCTACACTTTTTTCTTTCTTTGTGTTATTTTGCACGTATCTTTCTTTGTTTTCTCATGAATAGCAACATTTCTTACACTGTCATTTTTACTGTATGCCAGATGGCGGCCCATCTCATTAATGTACTGTCCGTTTTTAGTGCACAATATACCAAGTCATTTTGAAAGTAGATGACACTGGTCTTTTTTCCTGACATCATTCAGCTGTTGGTACATTCTGATAGTTTCACGTCCCTTTACAAAAGGAAACATGTGACCTGAGGAAGCACTAATCTAGATCTGAGGCTGTGAGAAAATGGAAAAAGAAAAATAGAGTTTATATTGGAGACTCTGCTTAACTTCAGAATAATGTTGACACAACTGCTTTGTACTTTCAAATGAGACAGGGCTGCTTGGATTATCTGAGTTCCTGGACAATGCTGCCTCTGTTGTAAGGGCTTTGCTCTTACCTTTCCCGTCTGTGCAGAATGGCTGCCAAAGTTCTGTTTACTGAATTGCACAGACTCTTCACCCACCTTTCCAGCTTCCATAGTTCCAGCAATTTGCAGGAGCTGCTCTTCAACATCCGGAGCCATGACAACTCTGATTTAGGGCCTCTTCTACGGGGAGCAGGGGCTGCTACCTGTAACAAGTCACCTACCTAGCTGTCTACCCTTGGAGCTACTAGAGGAGGGCAAAGTGAGATTCAGGGATTTTGAAAAGTCCATTTAGCACATATTATTTGGAAATAAAGGTTAAATACAAATGCACTTGGAAGAAGTGACTGACATTGATATATATATTAAAAGTCAAGTAAATGGAGGGGGACAAAGCACGAGAGAGGTTGAGACATATTACCCAAGAGTGGAAAGAAGTTTGAGGGGTGATTGTCATGCCTATGATAAGGGTCATCTCTTCTATAGTATTGCTCAGGACTAGTTCACCATCCATTATTTCAATAATATTTATTACGTTCCTCTAATGTTTCAGACCTTATGTTAGACTCTTGGGCACAGCATTGAATTGGAAAATTGTGCTTCCTGCCATCATGGAGTTTATAGTGGAATAGAGGCAAAAATAAAATAAGTATGAGATATTCATGTTGGTATAAATGAAAGAGCAATGAATTTGTCTTCAGAAAGACAAGGTTGGAGAGAAGACTTGAGTACGCCCTTTCCTCAAGGGAATAGCAGACTGACAATTAAAAACATATGAAGCCCTGGCTGGTGGCTCAGTGGATACGGCACTGGCCTGCGAACCCAAAGGTTGCTGGTTCGATTCCCAGTCAGGGCACATAACCAGGTTGCAAGCCAGGTCTCCAGCCAGGTCTGTAGCTGGAGGCAGGTGAAAAGCAACCATACATTGATGTTTCTCTCCCTCTCTTCCCCTCTCTCTAGAAATAATAATAAATAAAACCTTACAAACAAACAAACAAACAAAAAAACCCATATGAAGAAGTACTGGACCTCATATAGTCATGAAAATTGTGTGAATTAAATCCACACTGAGGTACCATGTCCTATCCACCAGCTGTTTAAAATGACCAGACTGACAATATTAAGTGTCAGGGAGGACGTGCTACCATGTGACACGTGTGCAGTGGCATAATCATTCCACGTCCAGGTAGTCCCATTCTTAGATATTTCTTACATGTGTTGGTGTATACCAAAAACCCTGTGCAAGAATGTTCATAGCAGCACCACTGCAGAAATCTAACTGTCTACTAGCTGTGGAATGGATAAACATTTTATGGAATAATCACACAGTGGAACAGTTCACATCAATACTAATGAATATATTACTTTACATGTGTCAAGGTGGGTGGATCTCCAAGCTTAATAGTGAACAGAAAAAGTAAGACCCAGGAGTTTATATTGATTTGATTTATGTCAAGGTAAAGAAAAATAGGTAAAAATAGTTTATGCTGATAGATGGCAGGGTGGTGTTACCCTCTGAAGGGAGGTGAGAGAGGCCTCTGGAAGTGCTGGTAATGATCTCTATCTTGGTCGGCGTGGTGGTATCATGGTGAGTTCAGTTTATGAAAATTCAACAAACTGTACTGTGACAATCTTCTCACTTTACTGTATGTATGTTACCCTTCAATAAGAACTTTACATTGAAAAGTAATGAAGTTTTTGCCCTGACTGTTGTGGCTCAGTGGGCTGAATGCCATCTTGCTAACTGGAAGGTCGCCAGTTCGATTCCCACTCGGGGCACATGCCTGGGTTGCGGGCCAGGTCCTCAGTTGGGGACATGCAAGAGGCAACCGATGATTTTTCTCTCTCTCTTTCTGCCTCCCCTCCCCTCTATCTAAAGCAAGTAAACAAATAAGATAGAACTTTTTTTAAAAGAACTAAACTGTTGTTGAAGTTTATACATTTACAGTAGAGCTAACCATTGCCTTCCTAGGCTGTGTGCTAGCACCTCAGCAAGCATATGGCTGCTGTTCCTAAAATCTTTTAATTTTCAAACCTTTAACTTTAATAGCTGAAATTTCTCCATGTAGTTACCATCGTAAATATTACTAAGGAGGGACCACATGTAAGAATAGTTTTCAGAGGCGTTTCTTTCAACAAATGGCCCTTTAGCTTTTGGTGTCACTGTCGCGTTCCTGCTTTGATCGTCACTGACACGGAATGCTTGCCCATTCAGCCCGTCACTTGGAACAGATTTCCAACTAACACACTCACGCGAGCTTGGTTCTTGGGTTAGTTTCCTTGGGGCCACTTGAAAATGTATTTGATGATTAGAGAGAAATAGAAGTGAATTGCTAGGTTGGCTTAGTATGTTCTGTGAGCAGAATAACTCCAGGACAAGAGGCCAGCAAGGCTACTGACTTTTCAATGCCAAAATGTTTCCACTTTCCTGTGGGTGTTATTGCGCCGTCGTTCTTCAGTTGAGTCTCATAAAATACTTGAAAACCCCACCTTTCAAACCGGTGTGCAGGAGATTTCCCCAATCAAGTTGTTAAAAAACCCCCTCCGAGCCCGTGTTGAAGAGTCTGATTGAAGATGCAATGAAGTGTCTGTGTTTTTGACACTATGTGTGATCCTAGGAGCTACATTTTGAGAAATTCTGCATTCAGCCAAAGTATTGTAGCTATTCAGAAGGTGATATTTGGCTATAAATTTGGGGGGGCTTTTCCTTTCGAGATATTTTGTTGTTTAGCACAAGAATTGCAATTGGTTATGGGTCATCATTTCAAGCAAAGGGTTTAAGTTTCTGTTGAGCGAAGTGGATATGAGAAAGTGGATGGAGACTATTTCCAGCAGGACTTAGAGATTACAAGCTCCAATCATATCATATATTTCTCAGACAAAGCTAAAATGAATGGTAGACCCGTCATCAATTTAGACAGGCGCTGTTTAAACTACTGCAATTCATGAAACATTTTACAGTCCTGGCATTTGGAAGCTATTCTGGTGTGTGAGGTTTACGTCATCTTTGTGGGAGCCACAAACAGCACTATCCCACACCCCCAACATTTTTGTATGTAGAGGTTTAGATAAAAGGATGAAATGAGAAGTCTCTGCCCATACATCCCACCTTTGCTTTACCACCTTCTTAGCTGGAACTAATCAAGGTGAAGCTGAATCCGTCTCAGTACCCAAGTGCCCAAAGGATTTAATTCACAAAGCCGTGGGAGAAAAAAGAAACATCCCTTTTCCTACCTTTGACTTTTCTTTTCTTTAATGCATTTCTAGGAACTTCTCTAAAGCAGTGGGCTAGTTTTGCTGTCAAAATGGACTGTTTTTCCTTTTCTAAGCTTTCATGTGTTACCTACCAATGCCAGTGAAGATCACACATTATACAGAGAAAGTGAGCTAAGCTATGCGATAATCACAATCCAGTTTTATATTAGCCTCTCAACACTTCTTTTCATCGGGCTGCTACAGATGTTTCTTAGAGTGCCAAGATTAGCAGACACTCTGATTGCAGTATTTTCACTGCCCGGCACCCTTTGATGTCTTAACACTGAAGCCTCTTGCTAATGAACCAAGAGGAGAAGCTAGCAATACTACCAAAACTTGAGAATATTGACTTTATTCAGAAGTAAATGAATCCAAAGGGACAGTGTTGAACAGGATTTCAATTATTTTTTTAAAAGCCCTGTTGATTTTTTTAAGAGTATACTTTATTTTTATTTTATTTTATTTTTAAATTCATTAGTCTTTAGAGAGAAGGGCAGGAGGGAGAAAGGGAGAGAGACATCAATGTATGGTTGCCTTTCACCTGCCCCCAGCCACGGACTTGGCTGGAGACCTGGCTTGCAACCTGGTTATGTGCCCTGGCTGGGAATCGAACCAGCAGCCTTTGGGTTCACAGGCCAGCCGTTGTTATTTTAATGGATAAATGTAGTGTTGGCATCTACAATAACACATGACTCACTGAGAAGATGGTTATGTTGCTGGTTGACTTACGCCACTTAAGTATGTGCTTTGTTTTCTTTTCTGGTTTCCCCCAAGGACCTTCCCTTTCTGCTTTCTCTTTCCTGGTTGGCCCAAGAAAACCTCCCCCTTCCCCTCTTCCAAGATTCAGGTGAGGACCAAACCTCAAAAGGCAATTCTTCCACCTACAGATTGACCTTATTTTATTTAGTAATCTGGGTGACTGAGTGACTAGTCATTGGCTTAATGAACCTACTTGTCTCCCACTTAGCCTTGCCTCTAAAATTAGGCTATTAGCATTTGACTCACTTCCACAATTCACATCTGCAGTCTTGTGTTTGGCTCTCAAAGCCTAACTGCTTCTTGGTGAGCAGTTCCTGGCATGTAGTAGACACTCAAATATTTGTTAACTGAATCAATTATATTTACCATCCTCGTGCCTTCTCCCACACACTTTTTGTGTTTTGCTTGGTTTTGTTTTTTCTGGTGTTTCAGGGAAGCAGATAAAAGAGTCACGAAGCCCTGGCTGTTGTGGCTCAGTGGATTGGCGCCGGCCTTTAAACCCAAGGGTCGCTGGTTCGATTCCCAGTCAGGGCACATAACCAGGTTGCAAGCCAGGTCTCCAGCCAGGTCCCCTAGCTGGAGGCAGGTGAAAGGCAACCATACATTGATGTTCTCTCCCTTTTTTTCCTCCCTCCCTTCCCCTCTCTCTAAAAATAATAAATAAAATCTTTTAAAAAAATAAATAAAAATGAGCACAAGCCCCATGAGAGTATTGAATATTCTCTTTAGAGTCACATAGTTACTTCTATTCCAAATGATTTTTCTGTGTAACCTGCTCTTCTAAACATGTAGTGTTCTGGTTTGCCACCTGAGCACTGGTGAAGGCAGAAGTAGGGAGAAAGTTCAGCCACCTCCTTCCCCGGGATCTGGGTTGAGTCATCTCCTCTGGGCTGATTCCCTTTGTCATCCTTCCTGCTCAGATTTTTTTGTTTTCCAGTTTGTCTCCCATGGTCCTGTTGAAAGATATAGTAGTCGTCCTCCATTTCCCATGGGCAAAAATGCCCAACACCCCCAGTGGATGCCTGAAACCAGCAGATAGCACCAAATCCTATACCTACTATGTTTTTTCTTGCACATTCACATATAGCTTTTCACTGAAAGCAAACACTTTGCTGCTTTTCCTCGGCATATCCAAATGGCCAGCATCAGCACTCTTGCACTTTGGGACAATTATTAAATAAAATAAGGGCTGCTTGAACACAAGCACTGTGATAGCATGACGGCTGATCTGATACCCGAGGGCTACTAAGCAAGTAAGGGGTGGGGAACATACGTGCTATAAATGTGCTAAACAAAGGGATGGTTCATGTTGCACATGGAATGGAGTGAGTCATCATGGGGCTTCATCACCGTTCAGAATGGTGCGAATTTAAAACACCAGTTGTTTATTTCTGGGATTTTCCATTTAGTGTGTTTAGACGGCACTTAGCTGTGAGTAACTAAAACTGTAAAGCAAAATCACAGCTAAGGGGTACTATTGTATAGCATGAATTAGAAACTGCAGTATATAAATATATCCAACCAATACATTGTACACCTTACACTTACACCGTGTTATTCCCAATTATACCTCAATAAGTAAACATAAACAAGAAATAAATGCAATTGCAATAACCACTTACATTCTTTCTCTAAAGTGCAATAACAGAAATGTGAACAGAAAGATAACCTACCTCAGTATCAGCTAGAATATTTGTTTAAAAATGCAGATATCCTTATTCTACTATACAGCTACTGATTACGGGCCTTAGGCAATCAGGATCAGGGTTTGTATTTTAACCAGCACCCTGGGCATTTATATTGCATTCTCGCTTTTGAGACTCTGCTGTCTTTGACCAATGATGAAGCCGGAAAATTAAATAAAAGATATCCCCAAATGCTTCTACCTCATTTGTAGATATTCCTTCAATATAATAAAAAGTACTCAAAAAATCCAATGATGACATTAAAGAGCTCTGTATCCATATGTCTACGTTTAAAAATGAAGCGGTGGCCCTGACTGGTGTGGCCAGTGGATTTAGGCACCATCCTGCAAACCCGACAGCTGCTGCTTGGATTCCCAGACCGGTACTGGCCCCGGCTGTGGGCTGGGTCCCTGGCTGGGGGAGTGCGAGAGGCAACTGATTGATGTTTCTCTCCCACATAGAAGCTTCTCTCCCTCACTTTCTCCCTCTCTTCCCCTTTCTCTAAAAGTAAAAATAAATAAAAATCTTTAAAAAATAAAAACAAACCAAAGGGCATTCATTACATTATTTGATAATCATAACTATTGTGGAAGGACAATGTGTACTTTAAAAAAAGCTTTCTTGGAAAGCCAATCATGAATCAGAACTACGTTTTTGCTTTTCCTTGGTTTTCCATTTTTGTATCATTTTATGTGGATCTCTGCACCACTTTCTCTCTCTACCCCTTCCCTTTTCTTCTCTAAAGCTCTGAGTGTAGCTCCTTTGTCCATCGTGATCCATACCTCATGATCTCATCTTTAGCCCTTAGGAGCATTTTGTCACCAAGAGATCGGCTCACGCAGTCAGACACTGTGCGGACGTTTGTCAGCTGTGTGATATTGGACAGGTTGCTTAACATTGCTCTTTTCCTATGCCCTCAACCCTAAAAAAAGAGCTGATAGGGCTCTTGTAAGATTTGAATGAGACTAATGTGTATAAAGTGCTTAACAGAAATCCTAGCAGTCATCATTCCATTGGTGTTTGTGGTTATGAATTCTAACAGCCACGTGGGAGAAGAGGTGTTAAAGAGAAAAACTGAGCCCTTAAGATAGGAGACAAATACTTGAATAATTGCTGGGTTCTGAAGGTGTAAAGATCAGCAAGACTTGGTCCCTGCCCTCAGGTTGTTGACAGTCTTGTAGGAAAAGACAGATGATAATTTTACTTACAAAATACAGTGAGTACAATACTGTAAGATAATGAAGGATGCAATGAAACCAGTAAAGAGGGATTGATTAATATTTTTGCTGTTCAGAATCAGTTGCCTTATTGAGTGTATGTACAGAGGGCATTTTAGTCTCATAGTTGGACTGAGATGTTGACCACAGTGAACACACTAAGTGGACAGAGGAATTCTGAATAAATCACTTAGAAATAAATCCCTCTCATGGGACTATTACAGAGAGCAGAAGTGTAATGTAATAAAAATAAAAATGCGCCCTGGCTGGTGGTACAGTGGGTAAAGCACACCAGCCTACGAACCCGAAAGTCCCTGGTTCGATTCCCAGCCAGGGCACATAACCAGGTTGCAGCCAGGTCTCCAGCCAGGTCTGTAGCTAGAGGCAGGTGAAAGGCAACCATTCGTTGATGTCTCTCTCCCTCTCTGCCTCCCTCCCTTCCCCTCTCTCTGAAAAATTATAAATAAAATCTTAAAAAAAAAAAAATGTAACCTCTGCTGTTCTTCTATTGGGTATCACCTTGTCTTAGACATTTTGAATGTTACTGAAGATTCATTGAAAATAGCATGACAAACTAATAAAAACAAACTAAGAACCATGAATCACACTTGCCTTCTTCTCACTCATGTTTAATGTCTGCAGTGGACACTCCAGATCCCTATGTGGAACTTTTCATCTCCTCAACCCCTGACAGCAGGAAGAGAACAAGACACTTCAATAATGACATAAACCCAGTGTGGAACGAGACGTTTGAGTTTATTTTGGATCCTAATCAGGAAAATGTGTTGGAGGTGAGTGCATCCCCTGGGGACTGACCTCTAGACAGCCATCATTCATTTGAGGTGGATGCTGGAGTTTATTCCTTCAGTGTCTTCTTTGTCCTCAGTTAGACGCAGTGGCGTTCAGCTGGGCAGCACAGTAGACCAGCTTCTAGGCAGTGCACATCCAGTTATATGCATCCGGTGGGAAATGCAAGAGTTAGGTAGGGCTGGGAAGATTCTTTTATCTTTCCTCTGGGCCTTGGAGAAAACATTTCTGCGATAGAGAAGATCCAGATACAACAGAATAAAAGTATTTTCAATTGCTTTTGAAATAAGGTGCGATGAATCTTCCCAAAAAAGTTGCATGGATTTTCTTATTTCTTTCTTATATTTCAAAATAGCCTTTCTTCTGAGAGGGGATGTATTTCCTTGTTTGAACACAAAGCAATGTGTAGGTCCATAAGGAAAATGAAAGAATTTATTATTATTTTAGTTGAAAATGTAGTATTTAGGAAATAAAAGTATTGTTACTAGTTGAATATTAACAATCGCAATGACTATGACATGCCGTTTCAGAATGTTAATTATTTTCAGTGTGGTGAAGACTTTAGATATGATTTTCAGAGATCCAAGGGAAATTTTAGACATGTGCTCTATTTTTTAAATTCTCTTTTAGATCACGTTAATGGATGCCAATTATGTCATGGATGAAACTCTGGGGACAGCAACCTTTCCCATATCTTCTATGAAAGTGGGAGAGAAGAAAGAGGTTCCTTTCATTTTCAACCAAGTAAGTAACCCAGTAGAATTATGTTCTATGTCTGGAATGGAGACCGTTGGAGCCATGGCCACGCCTCTGTGCTGCATCCCCGCCCAAGTCACTGGGTTCAGCTGCAGCTCGCGCTGACCACTCGGGCAGGAATGCTGTCTCCCGCTGCCCCTCCGGCTAGTGAGGTGCCAGTGCCAACCTGATCTCTCCCCTCTTCCTGCGGAGCTCTGGGCTGCGGGCCCCCGGCTGGGTCCCTGGCCCCGTCTCAACTCTCCTCCTTTTCCACCCACCTGTTGGCTCCCACTCGCCCACTGTCAGGTGTTTCAATGCACACATCTCCCAGATGTGTCTGTGCGTTAAACAGGAAATCTTTTGTTGAATTATAGCTGTTCAAAGTGTCAAAACTTCAAGGAGAGAGACCAGGGGGGCCTCTCATGCCACCATTTCTCTGATGTCACTTTCTCTGAAGTTTCATTCATTTATTCTGGAATAACAAAACCCTAGAAAAGAGACTTACATAGACCAAACTCACTGGGTTTTGAATTGTATAAGAAACTAAGTTAGTGATGTCCAGTGAGAAACATAAGTGAATGGAAGACAGTGTGCAGAAGGCTTGGATATCTTCCTTCTTGTTAGGAGAAGCTCTGTATTTTGCTCCTCCTCAAAATTACATTTTATTTAATTAATTTTATTTTTATTTTTTCGATATGTGTTTTTTTATTGTTGTTATATTACATTCATCTCATTCTTCCCCCTCTGCTCTCCCCTTACCCCTCTCCTTCTCCACAGTCAACCCCACGTGTTGTTTGTGTCCATGGGTCATCCATGCTGGTTCCTTGCCTACACTATTCCCCTTCCTTGCCTCCTTCTCTCCCTCCCCCACGCCCTCCCTTCTACACACTGAAAGTGTGTTCCCTGTATTCATGCTCTGATTCTGTTTTGTTGGTTTGTTTATTTGTTTGTTCGTTAGTCTCCTGTATTAAGCGAGAACATGCAGTATTTAATTTTTGCTGCCTGGCTCATCTCACTAAGCATGATCCTCTCCAGTTCCATCTCTGCTATCGCAAATGGTAGGAGTTCTCTCTTTCCGCTGCATAGAGCTCCATTGTGTAAATGTACATTTTGAGTCCCTCCGCTCACCCAAACCTGCCTAGTTCTTACCTCTCGCCTCCATTTTGATTGTTATCATCCCAAATGGCTTTCATAACAGCTAAACTACTCAAATTGTTCAATTTTTCATTTCTTAGCCTGTCCCTGTAAACTAAAATTTGTGAGTCAGGAAACTGGGGAATACTGATTATAGGTGCCTCATCACGGAGTTAAAACAGCTTATATGATTGAATGAATAGAGATCATTTGAGAAACCAACTTAGGCCCAGAAGCTACCTGACCAGTTCATGCTTCCCTATATGTCCCCTAGCCAGTGCCTAGAGATATTTCCGTGCACCTCTTATAAAGCAATTGCACTCATTCCTTTTGTGAAACTCGAGTGTCATTCGTTAGGGATCAGGCATGGAGTTTGGTGCAATGACCAGAAAGAGGGGTAAGGCCAGGGTAGCTCTTCTCTCAGCTGTATTTGTCCGGGGTGGAGGGGAGGGGAAGGTTGGAGGGGGATGTGGACGAAGGAGATGCAGGTTTGTGTGGAAAGAGCCACATGGCAGTGAGGTTGCAATCAGTGGCAGAGGTACAGAGTAGCCGGGCAAGACTAAATAAAGACAGATTGTGTTGTGGGAGGAGACCGGAGATGGCCCTGCCACACGGGACGATTCTGAGCCTACTCAACTCGGAACACAGTGGTTAACAGTTAATACCTTGGTAGCTGGTTTTAGATTCCAGGTCTGTGCTTTACCAACAGTTTCATTGTGGGGAAATCATTTAGCTTCTCTGTGCCCCCATGTACTCACCTGTAAAACGGAGATAACATTGCACAGGAGAGTTATTCTAATTTACATACATAATATACATATCCTATAATATGCATTGCATAGACATATATTGAAATATAATTACATACGAATTATAATTTCTTATATGAAATGGAGATTGCCTCTTAATTATGTATTTATGAACTACAATTATTTTATAGTAAATGTACAATGCTAATTGGTTGTAGAAATATGTATGCATACTATACACAGACATATAGTGCTTAGAATGGTGCCTGGTACATAGGAAGTACTCTAGAAATGTTCTTATCATTGCTGTTATGATGCCTTGAGAGAAGTGAAGAAGGTGAACAGGCAGAAAGGCAGTCACAAGCATTCTAGGCACAAGAAACTGCAGAAGCATGGAGTCTTAAAAGTAGAAAGCAGGTCGGGGCATGGTATGTTACACGGCTTGGCAGGTACATGCCAGTGAGTAGTGGGGCAAGGAGTTTAGGGGTGGAAGCTACTGTCTGCAGCCCTTACCTATGGCATGTAGCTAGGATCAGCTAAGTGTTTTTGTTTTGTTTCGTAAGTTGCTTTTTTGTTTGTTTAAATTTTAGTGTTGTTGTATTGTTTTTGAGGGCTGTGTAAGCATGAATCAACCTTTACAAAGAAAAATGTTTTTTTTTCCCCACCCTTCAGTCTAGGACACAAAGCCTGATGATAAGAAAAGATACTGTAGGAAAACATGCATTTCTTCTCCTCCTGTCATTTCCTGCAGTTAGGTGTGTACCCGCAAGGCCTCTACATTCTTGCATTTAAAGTAGTTTACACAATTCTTTTCCTTTGTGTCTGAGAAAATAGTCAGCCAGCTTTGTTTCATTACCCTGTTCTCAAGACACCTCTGCCGTTTTTAAAATCTGACTGGCAGTTCTTTCGGTTGGTGACCTGAGATGGTCAACGCATGATGGCTGATTGGACAGGCCCTGACCTTCTCGGATCAGGCGTTCTGCCCTCTGCAAGCCACCCAATCTCTCCTCCTCACAAATCCCATCTTTCAGATGAGGACAGCCTTCCTTCTGCAACGACCAGAGATGGTAAGAGAGGAATCATGTTGCGTGGGAGAAGAGATCTTTAAATAATTCTTGATGGGCATGGCAGTCCGGTCTAGGGAAAACACTTGGATTTGGCAAAGGGAGGGCACATGCTTCAAGCCAAGACATTATTAGCAAAAATTCCTTAAAAATTTTGTCATCTCGAAGTTAGTACCAAGTCAACATAGAGGGATTTCAGTGGGCAGGAGCCAGCTGGAGAAAGAGCTGGAGACTCCAGAGGGAGATTGCAAGATACTCAAGGGCTTTTGCTGCCCTCTGGGGCTAAACACTGTGGACCCGGTGACCCAAACTCTCTCATTTTAGTTTTGACACTAACCTCCCTCTAGGGTGTCTGGGTTGTCATTCTTTCTCTCTGAGTCTTATTTTCCTTCAGCTCTACGATGAAGGTTTCCTTTCACTTATTTCTTAGATCCATTCTAATGTATAAGATTCTGTGGTCTAGAAAGAATACTTGATTTTTCACTAGAATATTTTTACCCCAAAGTCTTCAATGTTTCCCATTTTACAGATGTGGAGACAAAATCATCGTAGTGCAATAATAAAATTATTATATAATTTTAAAATATTGAACTATCAATGGATTATTTTTAATATGAGAATTTCAGCTTTTATTGTGCACCTAAAACTTTGCTAAATATGAAGAAAGCTATAAGTTTTATTTTCAAGGAATGTGAAATAAAATAATGTTTGGAAAGAAGTAGACATTCATGTGTAGTATATGGATAGTTAATATAATCAACTGTATAATGAGGCATTTATTCATTAATTTACTTACTTATTAATTATTATTAAGCACTTGTTTTTCATCATAGGAGAGGGTAAAGCAGCAGGGGACATGACAGCTGATGTCCCAGTTCCCAGGGAGCTCGCATTCCTGGGGAAGGTAAATAGGCAACAGAAAGCAAACAGATTAATCAACACAGCAACAGCCAGTAATAAATAGTATGAAGAAACTAAAATAGAGGGTTGTGGTAGAGAATCCTGGTGGGCCACTAAAGTTTACAAAGCCAACGAAGGCCTTTCTACAGTATTATATTTTCCCCAAAGTTTATCACTAACATTTTTGATCATATAAAGAGCTAAAAGATTTGTACGCTGAAAGCCCATGTAACCCATAACATATTTATTCTGTAATAAATACTTTACTGTATTTGCTTTGCCACATATGTCTCCATGTATCCATCTGTCAAACCATCATGCATTTAAAAACAAATTGAAGACAATATACCTCGTTCTTAAACACTTCAGCACATTAACTAGAGCTTGGTGTTTGCATATTACAAATTAATAGTGCTGACAATAGGTACAGTGAGAGTTATGAGAAGGAATTATTCATCCATTCATTCATTTCACAAACAACTGCTGAGCACTTACTGTGTGGCAGACAGCTTGTGGGCACTTCCTATTCAGCCATGGACAAAAGCAAGAATTCCCTCCTCCATGGAACTTACCTCTACTTAGTAAGACCAAGAAGAAGCAAGGTAAATAAGTGCGAGATACCTGTGGTAGATAGTGAAAATAAGTGCTAAATAAATCAGGGAAAGGGGAGAGGAGAGCATATATAGTGAAGGGGGTTGCACATGAAGTTTAAAAACTGGCTAAGAAAAGCATCTCTGATGGTATCTAAGCAGAAAGGCTCTGAAGGAGGAGTTGGCCTGGTGTGTTGAGTGCCAGCAATGGGGAGAGGCTGGCTGGAACCAGAAGGTGGTAGGGAGAGTGATAAGAGATGAAAACAGAGAGGCCAAGGAGGGCAGGGATGGAGCAGACCATGGCAGACTACAGTGAACATCAATGGCTTAGGCTTGATGAGGTTGGATCGCTAAAAGGGTGAGAGGCTGTTCTGATGGAGGGAACAGCCTGAGCCTTTGCTCATCATCATGGGACCAGATGAGATGGGTGTGCTCAGGAAACTGTCTAGGCATGTGTGGTGGGCACAGAGCATTCGTGCATGAAGGGAGAACTGGCACATTGTGGATCAGGTCAGAGCTGAGCTCACATTCAGGATGTTGAAACTTAACTGTCATGTGCTTCATTAATCTGATTTGTTTGGACATGTTGACCCAAGTCAACTTATTTACATATAGGTAGAGCCACTAAATGTAGTGATTGTTTGTTTTAACACTCTTTAAAAGTGCTCATCATTCATTACTTAATACAAGTGTAGTTTTGGGTCACTTGTGGAAATATAGTGTCTTCAGAATTTAGTGTGTTTTGTGTAAACAAAGTAGTCACCTTCAACTAAGCCTACTTCAAAATGCTACAGTTTTGAAGTTAAGACAGAGAAAGATTACACTTCTTCATTCTCTGGATGAAATCAATTTGTTTCCAATGCTTGAGGAAAGTAGCCTATAAATTTACATTGTATGGTATTTTAATTTACTACCTTTGTTGAGAAGTTAGTGTTTAAAAATAGCTATTTCTTCTGTGGTATCTGATTTTGGCTGATCGCCTTTTCTAATGATTACTTATTCATGATAGCAACTTGAAAAATGAATGGGGCAGCTAGTGGCAAAACTTTTAAAAGTGGTAGTTTTGATGGTGAGAGCAGAATATTAAGAGAAGATCAGGATGGTAATTATAGGATACCATCAGCACACAGTTATGTGAAGACAAAGATTACAATTTAGCTATGTGAATGCGACAAAGCAGGGTTTGGAGGGAAAACAAGAGAACTATAATTCTGTGAGACATTTGGGAACTCTTTGGCTCAGGTGTGAATGCCATCAGATTGATGCAGAGAAGAGTTCAAACGTCAGTCAAACAATTCCTGCTTGTAAGAGAAAATGCATTTTTATTTTGGGATACTAGCAAAGGAAGCTTAAGTGAGTCCCTTTTTTTTTTTCTTTTGACACTTCTGCAAGTTCTAAGTTTTAAACTAGAAGGCATTTTGAACCACTCTTGTGTTCTTAGGGTTCATGACAGGACCTATTTTAGTTCCTCCAAGGAGAAGAACACAGTCAGTAGTTACCGTTCCATGCCCAGCCTGACCTGTATTGTCACCTGAGTCCATTTTGGATGAATGGATAAATGAATACACTTATGAAAAATACAGAAAACCTGGGGCAAGCATCAGCAAAATCAATAACGTTTGGAAAAGAAAGACACTAGAGTATGTGAGAAATTCCCACTCAAAGAAGAAGAGAGGATTGCTTTGGTAGTAGTGCTCCAAAAAATTGAGTTTATTGGGTGGTGACTAATGATTACAGTTCTTCCAGAACTCTCAGCCTCTACTGGAAAGGAAAAAATACCTTAAATTAAGGAATGAAAGTTTATGGTCCAATGTAAGGAGGAAATATTTGTGTGATAGAGTAGAATATGGCTACAGGGAAACGATTATATGTTTTTTGTCCTTCAAATTTTGGAAGATTGTCTGGAATATCTGGGGGGCACAATTATTTTGAACTCATGGATGGTGGATTAAATGATTCTTGGTAGTCAATGCTAATTTTATTTTATTAAAAAATCATATATATTAACTAGACTTACTAGGGTGATCATTTTGCAATATAAACAAATATCAAATCATTATACTGAGGAAACTAATATAATATTGTATGTCAATTATACCTCAATAAAAAATGAATGTTGGTGTTATAAAAGTATGTCTTTAAAAATGATTTTAGCAGTGTCGCATTCAACTTTAAACATGCAAGATTTATTTAGGTGTGACCTAGCTTGTATTGGCAAGGTTGTAAATTCTGCTGTGCACGTGAATTACCTCCTTGTTAGATCCACACCTGGTTTAAAATTATTTGACTATCTACATCTTTTTGTAATAGTAACATCAAAGGACCTTCTTAATGCCAGGCACTATTCTTGTTACTGTAGCTTTAATATTTCAAAATGACCCTGGAAAGTTTGCAAGCATATTAGTGAGTTAGAGACTTTCAAAAATATTTTAAAGTCTGCAATGGCTCTTTTTTGAAAAGTAGTTTCTCTTCCCCAGTTGCCCTCTCCTCACCCCCAGTGACACATCTCCCATTGTAAGCACCTAAAATTGTTTTTCAGGGTGGAATTCAAAGAAGAGGTTGTTTCCCCACAAGAATGTACAAAGAGTACAGCCTGCTTCTTACATTTATAATTCCTAGAAGAGGTGGAATTCTTCTCATCTGTTCTGGCTCCTAACTAAATATTCTGGGGTTGGGGAGAGCCGGGGAGAGTCAGACACCTTTCCTTCTCGTCATTGTCTTGATAATGCAAGCAACTCAGGTGACTGAGACAGACAGATGCTTCATGCCATGTGTGGGAAGGAGCTTGCAATAATTGTTTAGTGCCACCCAGGAAGTACATAGTTTTGTGGGGATATTATTTGGAGAACGTGTTCCAAATAAAAGGCGTGGAGAGGCTGCAAATGTCAGTCTCTGTAGCGTGTCTGAACATATTGCCCCAGGAGGGAGAGTTTCCTGTTTCCTCCCTTTCTTGTGGGTGATGTACTTGGGCAACAGGTAGAAGGAAGGATCCCAATCCACCTGAAAGAACCATGGTAACGCCATCAGGACTCCCCAAAATGGCAGGCAAGTCCTGTGTCTTCTCTGATCATGCTTTCATTTAAAGAGTCACATCAATCTGTGTAGGAACATGAATGTCGTAGCCAAGAAATGTCAAGGCTGGGTATGGAAGGGTCCACCTTATGGAGAAGACAGATATGACCACAACATAGCACAGTTGATTTTCCTTTTATTTATTAATGTTTGAGGACAAGTGGGCAGTAGATAAATCCAGGCATTGAATATTTTAATTTATAAATTGCTTGGAAATCTGCCAGTAGGGAAGTCATCTTTTGCCTGAATGCTTTCTGTCGTGAAGAGGAAGACACATAGGAACAGAGAGCTTTGGATCGTTCCACTTGTGAAAAAACCCCATGTTGAGTTGTAATATTGTTTTTTGTTTTTTTTAATTTCCATTCTCCCAGGGTGCTTTTGCTCTTTCAAGATGAAAACTGTAAGTCTAGTCTTATTTTAATAGTAGTTTTCCTGTATTTTTCCTTTTTTTTTTTTTTTTTTTTGCGAAAGACCCTATTTTACCCATGTCTTGTTTTTCTTACTAAGTATCTAAAGTAACCTTATTTAATGTATTTGTTTCAACCTCTCTTTGGGAAAGACTCCATTTGAAATTTTGAAATGGGCAATAGACATAATGTGGCGTGCTGTGGTCTGAGCAGTGTTTTTATTGATAGAATAGACCTTATTTATTTAGAAGCCAATCACCATTTTGACTTAAAACTGAACTATGATTCATCCGAACATGTTATAAAATAAAAACCATTTGTACTAGGATTCTTGATTATTTATTAACTTCAAGGTAATAATTATATGCTGCTTTGATGAATGAAGGTTCATAGAATTCCATACATAACAAATCCTGTCTGGGTTGGACCAGTCCCATGATTTTATCTCTAGAAGAAATGTGATGATCTTGATACAGATTGCCTGATGTACTCTCTCTCACATATACATGAACAGCATTTCAACAAATATTTATTGATTATAAATTGAGTGCCAAGTAATAAATTAAAAATAGAGACCTGGGTAGGACAGAGGATACAGTTTCGTGGGAGAGGCAAATTTTTGTACAGATGACTTCAGTACCTTTTTCTTACTCATAACATTTAGTACTGAGAAGTATCCGTGAACTTATTTTAACCTTTTGAAAGGCTCCTTCTGCTTTGTTTTTTTCCATCCCCTGAAACTGTGCTCGTGCTCACACACACGCAACCAAATATCAATAGCGTTTTATGTTCTAAAAATAAATACTCTTCATGTTTTAAGAGGCGTACTCTAGTTCCATTCTATTTGAATGTAGGAATCGGTTCACTCTACCTATATTCTTATGGTAACTAATATAAAAATAATAGCACCATTTGAAACAACCTTTCAAACACTTCCTTGTGTGGGTCTCATGACAACCTGCAGTTACATTACTCAGAACTAATGGTAGGGAGAGTGTTGAGAAGGCCTTTCTACACAACAGATTCATAGTCTTGGGGAGACACTTTTCATGTCCCTCTACTTTGTGGGTATTAGTCATTCTCTTTTCTATTAAACAGGATCAGGCCATTGCAGAATATGGTTCTCCCGTAAGTGTGGTTGGCTCACATCGTGTTGAACATAATAACCTGGGCCCTCATTGCATTGGGAGATGTTTCTTGAGCTGAGCACAGTTGGCTGGTACCTGGATCCTGCTGGCCACCTTGGATAGGCATTCAGTCTCCAGTTTACTACAACCCACACACAGCACAAATGCACATGTGTAAATTTTCACCCAGGCTCTCTTTAACCTCCTGGTCACTTTGGCTTCTGATTTGGAGGCATCAGGACAGCAACTGAAAAATACACAACACCTTTATGGTTTTTAGATCCCAGGCAATTTTTTATGTTTCATGAATAACAATTATGGAACTGAATAACTTCATTTTAGTGAAGGAAGAAAAATGCCATACAAAGGCAAGTCTAAAATTATTTAAGTAGGCTTATATTGTTAAAAAAAAAAGCAAAAAAATTTTTGAAGTGTGCCTGTAATTTAAGGTGTTCATGGAGCTATGTTACTTTTTTATGTTTAGGGTTTTTGTTTAGGTTAAAAATAATCCATCACTCTAATTATTTTGACTTTGCATTACATATAATACATATCTATTTATGACCTAATCTGTCTCTTTTAGGTCACTGAAATGATTCTGGAAATGTCCCTTGAAGTTTGGTAAGTGCATTTATTTAATTGAGTGGAAACTATGGGTAGTAATCCATTGATCTATTTCAATTGTTAAAAAGTATACTTTTAATATATGAAATAATTCTAACAGCTCTGATTGTAAAGATGCATTAAATGTACTTTCCTTTTCTTTAGCTCACTCTTAACACATTGTTGACTGGCAATTTTTATAGCAAAAAATTAATGCAAGTACAAGAATGCGTTGACTTATCATAGTCCACAATGCTTGGGCCTGAAAACATGATTTTTTTCGTGACTGATCAACAATGCGTTAAGAGCTACAACACTGAAAAATAGATCTAATATTCTTTGCTTAATTTTCCTATAGTTTGCTGGTTAAATAATAGATGTCAAAATAAGGGCTTTTAGCAAGCCCTCCCCCCAAGTTACATATTTATTCCCATAGAAATTAATGAGTTATGTAAGCCTATTTTCTATCATTGATATAAATAGATATTCAAAAAATGTGAAAATGAACAACAACAAAAAACCAGAAAAAGAAAAACTGAGGAGAGGGGAGAAGGAGGCAAAGAAGGGGAGCATTTTAGTCAAGGAACTAGCATGGATGACCCATGAACATGGACAACATGTGTCATTGACAGTTGGTGGGGGGATAGGGAAGATGGGGAAGGGAAGAGGAGAGAGGGAACAATTAGATTAATGTAATACAACACAATAAAAAAAAAAATTGAAAAAAAAGAAAAACTGAAAATGGGACATTTGTTTCGGTACTCGGCAGGGCTAAAAATGGTCAAGTTCCAGAAAGGAAGTTGCTCTTTCAAAGTGGGTTCTAAAACTGAAAGTTGGAAAATCTTACTTATTTTCAAATGATGAACCTCAGGGGAGTCAGGCCTGCCTGGAGAATTAGTTGATCTTGTATCCAGTGCAGATTTTGGTGAATCTCACCTCGCTCGGCCTCCCAGCATCTCTTTGAACTTCCCTGTGGAAGTGGGTTTTACCAAAGTTACCAGTGCAAATTTTATTTACACAAACCCCACAGCAGTTAGTGTCACATCCTCCCATCCTGTGATTTGCCAAATGTATGATAATGATATCTTAGCATTGATTTAGACATTGCTTTCTTTTATTCTGATCTCGGAACAAGTTGACCTGATTTCATAAATTATTAGCATAAATCACTACAGTCCCTCAATATATGTCAGGAAGCCTCAAAGGACAGTTCAAGTTACTATGTTGCATTTTTTGCATCACACTAACTATTGCTTACAAGTGATTTAATTTGGCATGTGATTGGAAATATTTTTGCTGTTTGTAAAATTAATGATATTTATTTTAATGGGAAATGGTCTTCACTGATAGAAGTAGGACCATAGTGTGTAACAAAACAAACACAGCTATCCAAAAATGTAGAAAAAAAACTCAGCTACATAATGTATACATGTATAAAAGCAATTTATAATGAATTTTAATCAAACTCTTTTTATATGTAAGTTTACATCTTGATTCTAAGGTAGAAATGTTTTATTTTTTAAAAAATTCAATTTTCCATGGAATGTCATCTATTAAATATAAAATTAATTTTAAAAGTAAACTAAAGATGATAGATAAGAGAAAGTGAAACAAACTTCTGTTACCATATTTATAAAATTACAAAGCATTTAAAAATTTTTCCAGATATTTTTATACCGATATCTTTTAAACATTTATGTTCATTGCTCTGTTCATAGATTTTAAAAAATTATGCCTATTGTGCTTAGTGTAAGACAATAATGATTATCATATATATTACATAGGAATATATGTCCCAGAATGAGAAAGAAGTCTTAGATGTAAATCTATTATGTGCTAATTATGTTAATGGCCAAAAGATTTTAAACACTTTTTTACTCACTTGTAAAATAAGAAAAGAGTACTTTATATCTATTATGATGACTTAATGAGATGTTCTTTCCAAAGAGCACATATTATAGGAAACTGTACTACACATACACTGTATGTTCATAGTGATGCTATTTGTAATAGTTAAAAGTAAATTGGAAGCAACATCAGTGTTCCCAGATAACCAAATTATGATATATTCATGTATTAAAAATACTCCACAAGAGTAAAAATGTGTGAGTTTTAGTTACATAAACAGAGATGAACCTCAAAAACAAAATGTTCAATGGAAAAAATAATTTGCACTTAAATAAGCATTTTAAACCTTAAAAACGACCCTATATCTTAATAGGGACAGAAATATATATTATTAAATTATAAAGAAACTTATTGAAATAAAGAATAAATTAACAATAGTAGTTACTTCTGAGGGGTGGAAAAGGAAATGAATTGAGGAGGATTCAAAGAATGATTTTTATTTTTTAAAATGATTAGAATATACCCAACTTAATATATAATAATAATTAATAATAATAGAAGTTTATCCCAAGACTTTACTTTGAAATTGCTATTTCACTATATTACTCTTCCCTGCTTTGTTACTTAATCTTCATAAAAATTAAATTTAATAACTGTATAATCCAAAGTTTTGGCACACTACAATTTAATAAGCTTTTTATAGGAAGTACAGTTAAATGATCTTTTCAAAATGTATGGTTCCTTTCCTTAAGGTAGATATCCAGAAATAGAATTACTAGGCAAAGGAAATACACATTTTATGTGTTTTTGCTGCTCATTGCATAATCACTTTCAAAAGCATTTTTGCAAATTTTTGTTTCTAAAATAAATATATGAGATTAACAGCATTACTTTATCTTTTCCAGTGCTAGAAAACAGATATTTTGAAAAATTTTTAATTATTAATTTAATAATGCCTGTATTTAAAAAATGTACTAGTGAAATTAAATATTTTTTTGTCTACTTTTCATTATTTCTTATACTTGCTCTTTTGTAAGTTTTCTCTATTTGTTCTCTGGAAAGTCATAATTAAAATATTTGCAATAATCAAATATCATTATAGAGTACATAGCTCAGAGTTGTACAATTTTTTCTCTAATTCTGTGTCTTTCAAGGAAGAAATACATTAAATGAACAGAAATAAGCTTTACATATAACTCCTTCTCAAGGGAAGGACTTGCTTTTATAAATGGTAAAGATACAATATTTTATTAGAAAGGTGTATAATTTAAGGGGTCTTACTATGCCAGACAGATATAAACAGTTTTCTTTCTGAAGCACTTCCCCAAAATTCTATTACTGTCATCACGTAAGATCGATAGGGGACTGTTTGTTTGCTTATTTGTCTTTTTCTTAAACATCTTACTGTTTTCCGAATGCTTGCCTTGGAACATGCTTCGCGATGCCATCATTCTATTCTCTTGTTTCAGGTCCTATCATAGAGAAAGACTGGGGAGAAGCAGTGAGCCTATATTAGTGTATCCACCAGAGTCTTGTGGGGACTGGGTGATGTGGAGGAAGGAAGCTGGGGGCCATGGCTCACGACTCTCTGTTTTACAGCTCATCCCCGGATCTCCGATTCAGCATGGCTTTGTGTGATCGGGAAAAAGCTTTCAGACACCAGAGAAAGGAAAACATAATAGAGAACATGAAGAAACTTCTGGGTCCAAAGGATAGTGAAGGCTTGTGTTCTACACGTGATGTGAGTTGAATGTTTTTCAAATGTTATTGCAATTTAATAATAATTTTGTTTGTGCTTTAATTCAAATTTTACCCAAATACAAAACCATTAAGATTGAGCATTCTGTCTCAACTTTTTCAGATAAGGTAAGTGCTTCATAAATAGACACTCTTTGAGGAAGGTCATCACAAATGCTGCCCATATTTGGAAATATTTATCAGCTATAGTTGTTAATAGAGGCATAAGCATAGTTATATATACAAGCAAAACGTTAATTTTGTTAGTAGGAAAAGTTTAGTGTCAGATCTAAATGGATCATTGAATTAATTTTAATATAGACTAAGATCAAACAACTGTGGAATTATGGAATAATACGTTATGAGTCTTGTTAATGATAACACAATTAATAAAAATAGATGTGAATGAGGGATAAAAGGAAATGTTCCAAATTTTTAACATTTCACAGCATTAAGTTAAAAGCTATCTTCCAAAGTTGACCAAGTGGCTAAAAATAATGACCTCCACATTTTAATACTTTTCATAATACTAATTATACAGAGGTCTTGAAATTAAAATATTTTTGTGAATAAATATTAAGATATAATCTTTCAATTGTACTTTACCTTGTTTTGCTTTCCTGAAATTCCAGTAAAATAAATGACATTATTTATTCAATAACCTTTATTATATACTCCATCTTTTGTCCAATTATTCATTCACTATCCCTTTATCTGTCTATATCTATCTATAATTTATCCATTCAGCCATCGTTCACCTGTCCATCTTTCCATTCATCTATTGATTTATCTTTCTTTATGAAATCTATTAAAAAATTGCTACTATATTGTGTTGCATATTTGAAAGTTGCTCAGAGAGTAAATCTTAAAAGTCCTTATCACAAGAAAAAAATTGTTAACTGTTTACGAAGATGGATGTTAACTTGACTTATTGTGATGACTAGTTCGCAATACATACAAATAGTGAATCATTATGTTGTACACCTTAAACTAATATAATGTTATATATTAATTATGCCTCCATACAAATTTTTAGAAAATTAATTGCTGCAATCATGCTCGTCATATGGCTTGGTGGAGTTTCTTCTTAGTTGCATATCAGCTAATTTTTTACTTATTTCTTTGAGCTTTCTGTTAATTGGATACTTTATGTAAACAAAATTTATTTTTAGAACAATACCATTTTCATTAAAAGCGCAAGTAAAGATATGGACATACTTGTATATTCCCATACCTGCACACACAGACCAGGGGTTAAAGGTTACTGTAATTAAATTATAAATTGTATTGTAAATACATTTGGAAACGAGACATAAATTATTAGTAAGGGAGCAGATGGGCACCCCTATGCCAAATGTGGCTGCAGGTACCTGAATGTCTTTTTAGGTGAACGTAGGGCTGGAAAGCCAACCTGCTGGGGCTGGAAAGGTGGTGTTGCCATGGGAACAAGTTCTGAGATGAGAATGTTGCTTATGGAGAATTTTTGCTATGTGGAAGCTGGGAAGAGAAGCAGAACTGCCATTGAAGTTTCTATTTTTTTACAAAGAACCAGACTTCTCTTCTACCCTGCCTTGCTGTCACCATATAGATAAATCCCTGGTAGCACTTGGGGTTGATTAAGGTCCCAAGTTAACTAGCCCTTGAAAACCCTTCTCTGCATATTACTCAGAAGTTTCTAGCTTTCTAGGAATTTTTCCTATAGTAAACTTTCCAGTAGCAACTCTACAACCGTTTTTTGGTGCAAGTGAGTTTATTAGTGAAGCACTGAAACAGAGAGTGGATGCTCCACAGAACAGCAGCGCCCCCTTTGGTGGAATTTGCTTCCTTTATTGAGGTTCACATAATTGAAGCGGGAGAGGGGCATTAAATAAGGGGGAGGAATATTCAGAATGTTCCTGGGAAAGAGGTAGAGATTTCTCAGAAGTGCTCGTGGGCCATTTTGCATACTTATATGGGCTTTTAGTTTTGGATCCTGGTGGTGCAGGACGTGTTGTTCAGGAGGCTAATGTATTACATTGAGCGTATAATCAGCCCCCATGTTGGATCAAGCTGGTCTCTGGCCACCAGTGTTAAGTCATAAATCCAGTGGTGGGGGCAGGTGTGTGTGTGGTCTTACTTTTTGGCAGTGCCTGTAGGTTTTTATCAATTGCAGCTGTTCCACTTCTTGCCCTTTCTCAATGGGATCAATGCACTCCATAACCTATGCATTTCTTTTGCCTCTTCCCTCTGAGTTCAGTGAAAGAACCAACCCTTTTCTTTCAAATGCAGTTCCACATTGGATATGAATTGTGAACCCCAGTTTGGAACCCCATTTGTCATTGTCCGGTCGTCCCAGGGCCACTCCCCACCTGTGTTGCCTGCCTCTACCTCTGCATGAAATTTCCTACAAAAATATAAACATGTTCTAAACTCTGCTATCAAGAGAGAAAAAAAAAGAATGAAAATACCTCCCTGGATTGTATATTCCCTTTTCCTTTCAGCTCCATTTGCCTCATCTTCACAGACAAATTTCCCCAAACTTTTCTGCACAATTTCACTGTCCTCAGGTTTCTGCCCTCGTTATTCCACTGCGGCTGTTCAGCCCAGGCACTGGTGCCACCTAATAAATGCAAAGGATCATCCTCCAGGCCTGCCTTACCCAGCCCTGCAGCTGCAAATGACAAGCATCTTCCTACTGTTTGAAACATTCTCTAGCCTTCACTCACTACCTTGTCTTTGTGTTGCTCATGCCTCATCGGTTCCTTTCGCCAGACCATCTTCCTCTGCATTATTTAAATATAAAAATTCTTCAAGGCTCAGTTTGTGGCGATCTTTCTCCTCAATCTGCATGCTCCTTAGACACTTGATGCCACCCAACACTTGGGTACTAAGAACTTGCACATGCTTATCAGCACCTTGGAACCTCTCTTCTGAGCTGCAACCTAAATACCTGTACACCTATTTGAATTCTTGACTGTGATGCCTGAGATCTCAAGTTCAACATGCCTAAACCTGAATGCAACGTGAACCCTGTCTCTTCTCTGTGGTTCTGTTACGCCTGTCCTCTCCCCACTTCCTGGTCACACTGAATTCAGAGCAATCTTTTAAAAACATAAATGTGATTCTGTTCAACCCAAGCTTAACATGCTTCCACTGTTTTGGGGATTGGCTTCCGCAGCATCTCTCCCTATTCATTTTCTCCCCCATTTATCCCAAATTCGCTGCCCCTCCCCACTAGGTGCCTCTTACACCCATGTGTCTACAGAGCCCTTGTCCAGTTGGCCCTCTCCCAGGCATTTCCTTCCACTGACTGCAGTGCACCTCCCGTCTCACTCCTCCGTGCACCCCAAAGTTATCTCCACTGATAACTTTGATCTGTGCAGATGTTATTTCTGGGACGTTCTCCCTCCCTGGTCAACTCCTCCCTCTTCACTCCCAAGTCCAAGTTAGTTCTCTCGGTTATATTCTCTTATGGAACAAATATGCACATTATCTTTTTAGCGTTTACCACAATTGTACTTAAAAATGCCTTGTGCAGATGATCCATTTCATGTTTATTCTCTCCAGTAGAAGGTAAGTTTCATAGGATAGTGTCTGTGCTAGTGTTACTCACCTTTATATTCCCAGCACCTAGCACAGCTCCTAGAAATGGGTAGATCCTCAGTAAACCATTTGTTGTATGAATCAGGGCACAGACTTAGACAGTGGCTTGGCATTACCTGCATGAGGTGACTTAGTTAGAAATATAAGGAGCTCAAAATTGAGAAACACTAGTGTCAGGATTTAGGAGGAGATATAGGTTAAGGAGAAGGTTAGGAGGAAAAGAGCCCAGCTGGAACTGTTCAATTAGAAATTCAGGGCAGATTGTTGCCAATACCCAGTAGGCCCGCTCTTTGGTTGTCCCTTTCGAAAGGAAGTTTGCTATCACAACCCCTGGGCACTCCTTGTTTTGTGAAGAGGAGTCCTCCTGGGAAAATGAAATTTGCCATAATAGTCGTACCAATTAGGGATTTTTTCTTTCTTGCAACAGATGGAGAATGAGATAATTATGCCTTTCTCTGGGACAGTCTTCAAGAATATGAAACTCTTGTTTTTCAAAGTTATTCTTAGAATTGAAACTTTTGTTGTTGTTTTGGCTTTGGTCTGGACTTTTTTCTCTTGGCAGGGAAAAAAAAAATCAGTTTAGGTATTTTCAGTACCACCCATTCCCATAACAAGTACCATTTTCCTATTTTTATATTACTTCTTAGCCAAGGGTGTCTTCAGCTCTCACTTCCGTTGGTCCCTGCCAAGATCTTCACTTTCTTTTTACTACTGGCTAAATGGCCTCTGTAAGGGCTCTGAAGGAGCATGCTGTTGTGATAGCTTGTTAGATAAAGAACAGTTATACTCCATTTTCAGTACAGAGACTGAGGTTGTCCCCTTCATAGTTTTCAACAAACAGACAGCATCCAGCTTAGGGCCTCAATTTTCCACAGAACTAGAACCAGTAACCTTAACATTTATATGGAAGACACCGAATAGCCAAAGCAATCTTGAGAAAAAAGAACAAATTTGGAGGTGTCACACTTTCTAATTTCAAACTATATTACAAGGTTCTAGTAATCAAAACGGTATGGTACTGGCACAAAAAACAGACACATGAAGCAATGGAACCCAATAGAGAGCCCAGAAAGAAGCCCCTGCTCATATGGTCAATGAATCTTCTATAAAGGAAGCAAGAATATACAATGGAAAAGGCAGTCTTTTTTATGAATGGAGTTGGGAAAACTGTACAAATACGTGCAGAAAATTAAACCAGAACACTTTCTTATACCATATACAAAACTAAACTCAAAATAGGTTAAAAGCCTAAATGTAAGACCTGAAATCATGAAATAACTGAAGATAATACATATCCTTTAGCAAGAACAACAAAAGCAAAAATTAACAAATAGGACTACCATTCTAAAAAGTTTTCATACAGTGAAGGAAACCTTCAATAAAACAAAAAGACAACTTACTAAATGAATTAAGATATTTCCAAATAATACATCCAATAATGAATTACTATCCAACATATATATATATATATATGTATATATATATATATATAGAACTTATACAACTTAACATCAAAGATAACTCAATTAAAAATAGACAAAGGACTTGTATAAACATCTTTCCAAAGAAGACATACAGATGGCCAACAGACACATGAAAAGTTGCTCAATACCACTAATCATTAGGAAAATGCAAATCAAAATCACAATGAGCCATGACTCACACTTGTCAGAATGGCTATTACCAAAAAGATTAAAAAACAAAATCTTGGTGAGGATATGGGACTCTAAATCAGTTCAACCACTATGGAAAAATGGTATAGTGGTCCTTCAAAAATTAAAATAGAACTAGAGTACAAGCCAACAATTCAACTATGGGGTATTTTTCTGAAGAAAATCAAAGTACTAATTAGAAAAGATATGCACACTCCTATATTCATTGAAGCATTACTTACAGCAGCCAAGATATGGAAGCAACCTAGATGTCCACTGATAGATGAGTAGATAAAGAAGATGTGGCACATATATTTACTGAAATATTATTCAGCCATAAAAAGAATTAAATCTTGTCATTTGCAAAAATGTGGATGGACCTAGAGGGCATCTGAAAAGTAAAATAAGCCAGACAAACACAAATACTACATGGGTTGACTTATATGTGGAATCTAAAGACACATACAAGAGAAACAGACCCATAGATACAGAGAGCAAACTGATGGCTGACAAAGGGGAGAAGTATGAAAGGTTAGCAAAAAAAAAAAAAGGTGAAGATTACAAAGTACACATTTCCAGTTTTAAAATAAATACATCATTATGCTGTTGTAATGAACAGCATAAAGAACATGGTTAATAAATATCATAATAATTTTGGTTACAAATGATTATTGGACTTAACTGGTAGTCACTTCAGAAGGTATTGGTGATACTACGAAGATTCATTGGCAAATTACTATATTCAGTGATTGACATTTTGTAAAATATGTAAAGACCTAGTATGCACAAATAAGCAGTCTAAAGCCTAACTAACCAGTTCTGATATTGAGATAATCACCAGGATATGCTCATTTAATCGTTAAAAAAATCAATGCTACTTTTTTGTTGCCTTTTATGCTTAGGGTTGGCTCTCCAATTTTAAACTCAGTTTCTCCTACCCCTTTTTAACCCCTTTTATAAGTTGATGAGCTGTGGCAGTTAAGGGTTTCAAAACTAGCTTGTGGCCACCTCCTTGCAGGTATGTTCAGGTGTTCTAACTCTATGCTTTAGAATGAGTGGTAGTTGGTCCTTTGGAAAATTGACTGTCCACAAAATAATAGGAAAAGAAAGAGTTAGGTTTTTACATTTGTACCAGGTTTTTCTCCAAACTGGCACTAATATCTAAGTGATTTGGAAAAAATTACAAAGAGGATATAGAACTATATTTTAATAATTTGGAGTTTGTGACAACTTCATTCTTTATGTGCCTGATCTTACTAAGGAGAAGAGAAAAAGAAAAAAATTATGTGATAATTACTCACAATAACAAAAAACCTGCAAACACTTAACAACTCAATGACTGTAACCAGCTATCTATGACACCAATAAGAAAATTCTGATGCTTCTCATCTTGTTTTGACTCATAGTCCCCTTTCATGATAATAAAATGATAAATTCTCTTAGAAATGAAAAAAAAACACCATTATTTAACAACATTAGATATATTGCAAAGTAAGTTATTCCTTTAACAAAACTTTTTACTTGTAAAGTGGGAAAAATGTAATACTCAATATATAACAATAATGATATTATAGAACATACACTTTATAATAAAGTATTCAGTAAAGTAGTGACCATCTGGGGACTTACAAAATGCCTTGTACGTTGTCATGATATTCCATGCAGCTTTGCTTCTGATCAAAGGACTAACGTCAAAACCAACGAAGTATGGCAGTGGGCCCCGTGTGATGGAGTTCACCTTCACCTGCTTGTCATATTTTTGTCACCACTCAAAGCAACTGGCTTGATGGAATGGTGCGCTGGTCTTTTGAAGACTCAGTTAATGCCAGCTAGGTGGCTGTACCTTGCAGGGTTGGGGCAAGGTTCTCCAGGAGGCTGCCTATGCTCCAAATCAGTGGTCAAATAGCGGTGCTGTTTCTGCCCAGGATCCATGGGTCTAGGAATCAAAGACGGACGAGGAAGTGCCCTCACTCACCAGTACCCTAGTTTCTCACTGACGAAATATTTGCTTCTGTCGGCATGGCCCTGTGCTCTGCAGACAGGAGTGCTTTCACAGGGGTGGACAATGATGCCACTGAACTGGCAGCTATGAGTGTGACCAGACCACTGTGGGCTCCCCAGGCCCCTAACTGACCTGGTGAAGAAGGGCACTACTCTGCCCGCTAGGGTGATTGATCCTGATTATCAAAGCTAAATTGCTCTGCTACTCCACTGTGGAGGTAAGGAAGATTTATCTGGAATACAGGAGCTCTTCCAGCACTGTCTCCAGCATTACCGTGCCCTGTGAGTAAAGTCAGTGGAAAACAATAGGACCCCAGTCCAGGAAGGACGGGAATGAAGGTTGGGTTACCCACCAGGGAAAGAACCATGACAGGCACAGTTGCTTGTTGAAAGCAAAGGAAATACAGAATTTACAGAAGAAGGTGGTTCTCAATACCATCTTTGATCAGGTGACAAGTTACAGAAATAAAAACTATAATGGAAACAGCCTAAGTGCCCATCAGTGGATGATTGGATCAAAAAATTTTTGGTACATTTACACAATGGTACACTATACAGCAGAAAGAAAGAAGGAACTCCTACCTTTTGCAACAACATGGATGGAACTGGAGAGTATTATGCTTAGTGAAATAAGCCAGTCAGTGAAGGACAAATACCATATGATCTCACCCATTACAGGACAATAATGAACAAAACAACATGCAAAACAGAACCAAATGTATGAATACAATGAATAGACCTTCAGTGGTCAGGGGGAAGAGGGTTGGGGGGAGGGGGGAGGAAGAGGCAAGGAAGGGGAGCAGTTTAGACAAGAACCTAGTATAAAGGAACCATGGACATGGACAATAGGTGGGATCGACTTTGTGGGGAATGGGTGGGTGGGGAGGGGGACAGAGGGGAACAAAAAGGGAATGGATGTAATACAACAACAATAAAATTTTAAAAAAACAAACAAACAAAAAAAACTATAATGGCCATAAGTATTTCTTCCTTAATTTGTCATGAAACATTTGTGTGTGTGTGTACAGATTCCTATTTAAGGTCTGAGATATCGAGAACAAACATTATTCAAAGACTTAGCATTCTCTTCTGGGGAAAGGATTTGTGCATTTCCAGTCATGCAGAACAGCTGTATCAGCCCAGAGTATGACCTTGTTATTGTATTTATTTGGAGATTAAGTATGATTTAAGAAGATGTACATGGATGCCAAGTTGTGAGGTGTAGAGTTTTGAGGTTGGTTTCATGTATCAATTTATAGGACCTTTTTGGATGAGATAAACAGTGAAATTTGAGTAAGTAGGTTGTTGTCCATCATGTGGGTGGGCCTAATCCAGTTAGTGGAAGGCCTCAATAGAACAAAATAAGCAACCTCTCAAACAAGAGGGAAATTCCCAGAGACTGTCTTTGGACTTCATCTGCACCCATGTCTCTCCTGATTCTGCTTGCTTGCATGTGAACTACAGCAGCATCATTGACTCCCCTGGCCCATGCTGCAGCTTTGAACTTGTCATTCTTCATAATCATATGAGTCCTAACAGGAGCCAGTGAGGGGAAAAATCTTTATATAATTGTCAGACCTTAACAAGTTTTGAAAATGAAACCCTGGCTGGTGGCTCAGTGGATAGGCTCTGCCCTGTGAACCCAAAGGTCTCAGGTTCATTTCCCACTCAGGGCACATAACCAGGTCTCCAGCCAGGTCTGTAGCTGGAGGCAGGTAAAAGGCAAACATTGATGTTTCTCTCCCTTTCTTCCTCCCTCTCTGCTCTTCTCTCTAAAAATAACGAATAAAACCTTTAAAAAATTATGAAAATGTAAAAAAAAAAAAACCTTTGAGCCCTTTAGCATTTTCTTTTGCAAGGGAGGAAATTAATAATATCTGTCAGCTCACGTATCAAAATAATTTAATCAAAACCAGAAGGTTTTTGGTAAATGAAAATTCATTTCCTGTAATCATGCGAGACAAGTATGAGAAATATTCATTGATGATATCATTTATACACAAATACTGTTGCTGTTGGGTCTAAGTATAACCTGAAAACTCTCAACAGCACGTATTTGTCTGGTTCTTTTAGATCTAGAGCCAGGTCTAACAGCTGCACCTTATAACTTCCCAGTTATTTTTCGAAAGTTTTATCAGAATGAATAAGACTATTAAAACGTTCAAACTGAGCTCTCATTTGTTGCGTAAAGATGTTCTGACATCCTCTGAAGTGGTACTGGAATCTGAAACACAATTTAGCTGAATATTGAATGGGTTTTCCCAGTGAAGATTATTCTGCTTCTGAACAATGAGAAAAGGAAAGAGGATAAATTACAGTGTCACTTCACATCCAAATTCTGCTACTTACTAGCTATCTATGTGAACACCTCCTCTTCTGAAAAATAGAAATAAGATCTCCTTTTGAGGGAGGGTTCAATGAAATAAACTGGAGTAAAAGAGGCCATTTTAGCCCTGACCTGTGTAGCTCAGTTGGGCCTTGTCCCACAAAGCCCAAGACCACTGGTTCTGTTTCTGGTCAGAGCACATGCCTGGGTTACGGGTCTGGTCCCCAGTCTGGGCATGTATGAGAAGCAAGTGATCAATGCTGCCTTTTTACATAGCTGTTTCACACCCCTTCTTTTGCACCCCTTTCCCTCTCTCTCTCCCCCTCTAAGAAAATAATAAATAAATGTTTAAATTTTAAACGCTCGTGCCATTATCAGGCACATCGTATTTTCTAGAGAAGTCCAGTTTCCCTTTCTTTTTGGTAGTTAATAAAATGTATTATTTTTAGTTTATAATTCATGTTCTGTGTGGGTGTCGGAATTTAGAATGTTACGAGTAGCCTAAAGCTTCAAATTTATTGTTAATTCTACCCCATATTGTTACGTATAAGTAAGCTGAAGCCAAGGAGGCATTTCTGTGCTTCAGGCCACAAAGTGAGCGGTAGAGACAGCTTTCCGAGACAGACTGGAATGCAGTCAACTTAAAGCTCTGGAGTCTTGACAGTCCCAGCTTTGAATCTGCAGGACGCCACTTCATAGCTTTGCAACAGTAGAAAAATGGTCTTCGGTGTATTTGAATTACTTTTTCTTTAAAAGGGAAGTACTACTTATTTCATAAAGTTTTGAATACTAAATGACATGATGCGTACGATCAGATGAACTCAGGTGCAATAATATCAAGGTGGTAATTGTACTCTTAGAAATCATGCAACTATTTGATTATTCAATTTTTATACACAAACCTCCGACATTTTCGTTTACCTCCTAACAACCGGAAATAATCTGACCTAAAAATCTTACCTGAAAGCCGTGCCTAAGAATTACGGCAAAGCAGTAATGAAAACAACAGGTTATATATAACACAAGAATTCCAGTTTAACAAGTGGCTGTTTCCAGAAAACTCCTAACATAAAAATAAGTATCTGTAAATCTGTGTTGGGCTACTGGCATGCGAAGGACATCTAGGGGTTGTTTTTTTCAGAATTAGAGGAAGTATTATGTTCAACCTTCCAATTTCTCTTATTAAATCTCCTTTTGAACAATAGCACAGGTTCTGTGTTGCATGTTGAAGTGAACAGTGTCATCTAAACTCTAACCTATCTGATTTATATTGGGCTTCATGTTATTTTCAGCGATGTTGTAAGTAACCAAATCAACAGGCTCAAATGCCCCTAAATTAGTTTTTGATATGAACAATCTTCTTCTGCCTGCAATGTCAACTCTGACATGCTTTCTCCGGAAAGCCCTTGAGAGTCTTATTTTTCCCAGCTCTCTAGTATACTCCTGCTACAATAGGAAGGCTGGGTTTTTGTCCCTAAAATCACATGAGCTTTTCTGCTTAAGCCTGTCTTGGCTTAGCCTTAGCACATAGCAACAATAAATGTTTGCTACATTATTATTACTACTATTAGTATATTGCTTATAAAGTATCTTTCAAGGGCCTGATTCAGATTCCTCCTGCTTATTCTAACCCCTTGTCTGGCTTCCTTACACCTACTCCTGCAATTAATCCTCCAGACAAGGTTTTAGAAATTTAACTATATTTTACTTTATTTACAATTTTAAAATCTTAGTTCTGAGAGCATTCTGTTGATGTAAATATGCACAAGTTCAAGGCCGCTTAAGTGACCCATTGAACAGAACTGGCAGAGTGTGTTTTCATGAATGAGGTCTCCTATCACATCCAATTTGATGGCGAGGGTCTTTCCATTGGTTCTAGGTGTCCTACCCGTTCATTGTTCTACAGACTTGTTCTGTAGTCTTTCTGGTCCGTCTAGTTCTAAACTAATGATTCCATGAATATTTGTGTTTATTACATGGGTAAGCGGACACCCAAGGGTCAGGGTCCAAGTGCTTGGAACACAATGCATTCATGTTGTGTAGCCTGCCTTTCCGAGGTCCAGAGCGGTGTTTCTCCTTTACCCTGGTTTTGTGCCCTGGTGCCTTCTGGGTAATGACAGCATCATCTGCCATGAGCACAAGTAGACGCCCTAACCATCTGACCACACTTCTGCCTCTTCTACGCCTAACATCTAACATGGTCACCACACATTGAAGGTTCTCGGTATTAATGTACCTCAATTCTATGTCCCTGTTTATCAACTTAGCTCTCCTGGTAGAAGGGATCATTGAATCCCATTCACATCGCAGAAAAGAACTTACAAATGGGATTATTAGAGATGAGATGGAACCGCGTCAAAAGCACCCAGATTCATCACCACACATGCACTCTTTGATTTGTATGTTTATTCTTAAAACTCGATTTTTATCACTCACATGGAAAATCAGCCCTGATGGCCATATGGCAATTTTGATGAAACTTGAACTTGATACTCTAGCTCCAGCAGCCTCTCCTGGCTCAGGCTCTACCTTCCAATCATGTGCGTTTGCTGGCTCATCTCTTAGGAAGCTTTGGATTGCTGTGTAATCTAGTATCTTTTGCTCCGTTAACTGCTGTCTTCCGCCTGTCATTTTTGTCTTACTAACAATGATGGGAAAACAATGTCAAACAAACTGAACCCCTTCTCCCCAGCAATGTGACTACACGTCTGCATCAGCCTCTGATTGTGCGGTAAATATTTCTATCCATGGGTCCCCCCTGCCCTGTCCTCAGCAGGCTCAGGATTTTCCAGGTGTTGAATTGCACTCACCACGTCCCTGATGTCCTAGGGCAGCAGCAATTAAACGTTTTAGTCTCAGGCATCCTTTACACTCTTAAAAAGTATCAAACGCTTCTATTTATATTTATGTTATAGTTATAGGAGTTACACTTGTGAATATGTATTGTATTCAAAAGTAAAACAACATTTATTAAAATCTGTATTTAAGGGTCAATTTCACCCCACTATAAATAACACACATTATGAAATTAACAGTATTTTCCAAAGCAAAAATAAAATGAGAAGAGCATTTTTACATCTTTGCGTGTATCTTCATTGTTTGATGTAACGGGAGGTGGCTGGATTTTCATAGTTGCTTTTGAATTAATTCAGCTGCTGTATCACACATATCGTGTAGTCTCTGAAAAACTCCATTGCACACTCATGAGAGAATGAGAATAAGGCAAATCGCATCTTAATGTTATTATGAAAATTGTCTGACTTTGTGGACCCCCTGAAAACTATGCACACTTTGAGAACTGGTGCCTTCGGGTAAAGAAAAGCAACCCCTTCTCTGAGGGAATAATGGGCTGAAGCTACAGAGAAAATGACAGTCTCTTCCTCTTCCCACAAGCACTCCTGTGTTTTAGTCATGTTACAGACCGACTGTGTTTTTCCGTTTTACTGCAAGAACCCTTCATTGGCCCATGCCGCTTCCATTTCCAGATCAGTCTCCTTCCCTGTCCCCGCTGTTAGATAACTGTGCATGAAAAGTTAAAATCAGGTTTCTCCTTTGTCTGGGAAGCTGTCTCCAGCTGGGCTTGGGTGCGTGCGGGAGCCTGAGGTTGGACTCCTGACTTGGCTACTTAATTGATTGTATGACCCAGAACGCGTTTTCAAGGGCTTGGTTCCCAGTGCCTTGGTTTCCTCATCTGTAAAAAGGGAAACTTCCTAGGAATTTTGTAAAGATCGAATGAGACAATTTTTATAAAACACTAAGAATAGTTTCTGTTAGATATTAAGAGTTTAACAAGTGTTATCTATCCTTATTTTTATTGTTGTTATAATTTTATTTTTTTTTTTTTTGGTGTTTTTGTTTCTTTAAGATTTTATTTATTATTCCTAGAAAGCGAGGAAGGGAGAGAGGCAGAGAGAGAGAGAGAGACATCCATATATGGTTGCCTTTCACCCGCCTCCAGCTACGGACTTGGCTGGAGACCTGGCTTGCAACCTGGTTATGTGCCCTGGCTGGGGAATCTAATTTTATATTTCTACCTCACTTACATAAACTATACTTCCCAGATTCACCCATGAAACATAGAAACCACTTACTCAGATTTATTAAATGAATTCAAGTATAGAGTAATAAATTTTGTAGGTATGGTTAAGTTGATTAACGTGTTTTCTGGCTTATTAAATAGCATATATTTCTAAATAAGTCAAGCATAAAGGAACAATAAGAATGCTGAGCCAAGAAGGCAAAGTGTTTACCCAAATGCAGATTACCAGCTCACTTTCAGGATTTTTAAGAGGATCAAATTAAACATGTGCACCCAAAAGCAAGCCAAAAATCTACGAAGGGTGGGGCACTTCCTACGAATGTCAGGAACTTTTTTTTATATATTTTATTTATTTTTAGAGAGAGGGGAAGGGAGGGAGGCAGAGAGGAAGAGAGACATCCATGTATGGTTGCCTTTCACCTGCCTCCAGCTACAGACCTGGCTGGAGACCTGGTTTGCAACCTGGTTATGTGCCCTGGCTGGGGAATCAAACCAGCAACCTTTGGGTTCGCAAGTCGGTGCCTTATCCACTGTGTCACCAGCCAGGGCTAACAAACATGTCAGGAACTTTTGATGTTGTTGTTATCCAATACAGCTGGTTTGTCATTTAAATAATACCTGCTTTCTAAGAGACGTTCTTGATCTGCTTATAGGAAACATTATTTTCATATTCAAAAATTAGACATTGCCAAGGTATGCGAACATAATTCTTTATTCTCAAATGTGAAACATAGAACACAAAAAATTGAAACTAAAAGGAAATGTGTGTTGTGATTGTACTTTGCAAATGATCTCTGTGTTTCGTCCTTCCAGGTGCCTGTGGTGGCCATCCTGGGCTCAGGTGGGGGTTTCCGAGCCATGGTGGGATTCTCCGGTGTGATGAAGGCTCTCTATGAATCAGGGATTTTAGACTGTGCTACCTACATTGCTGGTCTTTCTGGCTCCACGTGGTTCGTATACGTTTTAACTCTTAGTTTCATCAGCCTAAATGTTTAGCCTTGATCTACCTGAAATACTAAGGAAAAAAGAGAAGATTTAGAAAAGTGAACATTAACTTCAAATCACTGCAGTAATCCAGCTTGATGCAGTGATTTGCTTCTTAAAAATGTTTTTTAAGGCAGATTCATAGCTAATGACTCTTGTCATAAATTCATTCCTTTTAAGCCTGTTTATAACATAAAATGTAGTGAAAGTGAAAATTTAAAGTAGATCAACTCCAATAATTTTATATAAATAGCACAAAAGTGGAATAATGTACTCTACCCATCACTAATTTAATCTTCCTATAATTTGCTGAATTGTAATCTTTCAGTGATTATGTCTAAGTCTACATGATTCACAAGTATTCATATTCTTCTTTAGGGCAAATAGATGGAAATGCAAGATACCTTAATATACAGAAAGCAGCTTTTGAATGCAGACATGCAATAAATTTCACTGATTTGTATGTAACTAATTATGAAATTATGTATGTAAGTATTTAAATGTACTAACCTCAGCTAAAGTTGGCTAGAGAATAAAAACATATAAATATTTTCAGAGAAGACGGCACACATTTTGGTTCGCCTACCACACATAAGCACATTGAATGTCAAATACTAGTCCTTGCTTAGATGTCTCAAATCAAGTTATCACGTTATGCCAAATGTCTCACTTTGACTTAAAGGATTTTTAGTCACTTGGCTATAGGAAAGCCTGTCTATCATTATTGTGTTACATATCATATATAGATATAATTATAACATTTCAGTGCCTTCTCAGCCTGTGACATGGATGTTAGCTTTGCTTTTTCATTTTTCAAGAAAATCTGACTCAGAAGTCAAAAAATTCATCCAAGGTTATTAGCAGAGCCAGAATATAAACTCAGGCTTTTTATTCCCTATTCTAGGATTCTTTCAACCAAACCATAACCTTCTTGTGGACACTATTTATTCTACATAGATGTTTGTATTTAAAGAATCTATTGTGTGTGAAACATTTTGAACCAGATTGTTTAGCTAAAAACTAAAACCTAGAACCATGCTCATCACTTTCTTGGCATTTACCCTTCAAATAATTTGTCATGTTGGAAAGAAGGGTATAGCTCATTATTCTTCTTTTCCTTGAAGGAAAAAGCAAGCATCTGCTTGTTTAATGAGTAATATGATAGGAAAACTTGGACCCTTACATTAATTCGCCTACTCAAGCATTTGGTTGTTACTCTGCAGGTGGTTTTCATCCTCTGTATTCCCTATGTATTAGATCCCATGGTCCATCACTGCCAGATGTGTACTTTCTTAAACTTGTGTAATAAAGAAAGACTGGACCTTGAGTGCTGATTTGGGGGTATAATTGTATGTGTTTTGGCTTCATTGGAGCTGAAATCAATTTTCAGACAGAGACCACCCAATTTCCAACTATAAAGGTGTCTTTTGAAATTCTTTTTCCCCTTGATTGGGGGGCAGTCAGGGAGAATGAGGTTGAGGGTTGAGACCATTCATACATTGGCTTGACCTTCTGTCACATCCCCTCTCCACACCTGGTTGTATTTTTTGCACCGTCTGATTGCTTTTTCCTCCACATTGTCTGTACCACTTCAGCTAACTTTCTCCCTAATGGGAGCTTTCCTCTAGGACCTGTCTTCTGTCCCATGATAGCTTTCAAATTTCTGGGTAATTTCAGTACCTTCTACCACTTCAGTTATTACCACCAATAATTTACTTCATTAAACTGGAAAACATTCCAAAAGTAAATAGACTGAAAGGAAAAATAACCTTAATGCACAAAGCAAAGTAGCAGTCAGAGAAGAGAATCAAACAAAAGATGACTTCTAGAGGTCAAGGGTAAAGGGTGCTTCACCCATAATGGGTATTTTAATAGACTAAAAATCTGTGAGAAGCTTAGCTAAGACTGGGTTTGGAGATCATTAGTGGTTTTACCAAGAACCACTAGTTATAGTAAATAAAGACCATGTTTACTCCTGAAATTGCAAATAGAAGGGGAAAGGAGGAAAGGTGGGAAAGTGAATGTATTATTTCAAGATGGGCAATGTAGGACCAGGGGAGGGGGTTTTGTTTTCTGAATATAAGAGATTTGAGCACTTTTGCAGAAGTCTGAGGTGGAGGAAATAGTGTAGAGGGATAGATGGAAGATAAAGAAATGAGTAGGAAAAGATTCAGGCAAAGACAGGACAGGACAAGATTTTTTCAAAAAGCACTAAAGCTGTTGACGACAGAGAGAAGAGGCACTTCCTGAGACGGAAGAAAAGGTGGTCATAATGAGTCATGGTAATAATTCCCATGAACAGTGTGAGTGAGGAGGTAAAAAGTTCAAAGGAAGGAATTCGGAAAGACTTGGAAAAACAAATTACACCCTGTGCGTGTAAGTTTATGCAGCGCAGATACAGGACCATGACTTGGCACAGATGGTGTAATGCCGAAGCGTCTAGAACAGCTCTGGACCTCCCCCAAAGTTTCCTGCGACCACAAAAGATGATCTTACGGAGGACAAAAGCTTCCCTTATAACTGCTGTTACCTTTATGATGATTATTTCTGAAATTGTTTTCAGATGATACTTGTTATTCATTAAATATACATGTTAGCCAACCAGGGGAACGGACCTGAGTGGAGTGAGAAGATCATGACAGGTACTCACTGTTCTGTTACTTGGCCCAACTCTCTTCCTCCAGCCAGCCAGCCGTTCGTAAGCAACACCTAAGAGGCTGCTGCATGGGGACTGCTGTGTGTGTATGGTCACAGCATCTCAGTACAGATGAGCACACATCTGCATCTCTAGACAATGAGGTCCAGTTCATTAAACTGACCGAATTGGAATTCAAGAATGGGAACTTCTAGTTTAATAGTCGAAAGAATTCCTGGAATGTTAAAAAAGGAAACCATTTTAAAGTAGATGCTATTGATTATATGATTACAGTTTCCCAGTTTTTTCCCGCTTTGCTCCCCTCTGCCTAGTATACCCCTTCCCTCTGGCCATCTGCCCCCCCTTGCCTTAGTTCATGTCCATGGCTCATGCATGTAAGTTCTTTGGCTTCTCCATTTCCTTACTATTCTTAACATCCCCCTGCCTATCCTGTACCTTCCAATAATGTTTTTTCATTCCTGCAGTTTTTTCCCCATTCTCCTTCTCTCTCCAACTGATAACCCTCCCAACGACCTCTATACCTATGATTCTATTCCTATTCTGCCTGTGTGCTTAGTTTCATTTTTCTGTTTGTTTTAGACTCAGTTGTTGATAGTTGTGAATTTGTTGCCTTTTTTTAAATTTAATTTCATTGCTTTTGTATTATATCCATCCTCTCTTTGCTCCTCTCTGTGCTCCTCCCCACCCACCCATTCCCTCCCAAATCCCACCTGTTGTCCATGTCCATGGTTCCTTTAAGTTGCCTTTTTAATCTTCATAGTGTTGATCTTCTGTTTCTTAAATAAGTCCCTTTAACATTGCATGTAATAATGGCTTGGTGATAATGAACTCCTGTAGCTTCATCTTGTCTGAGAAGCTCTTTATCTGTCCTTTCATTCTAAATGATAGCTTTGCTGAATAGAGCAATTTAGGTTTTAGGTCCTCGCTTTTCATTACTTTGGATGAATACTTCCTCACTGTCCCTTCTTGCCTGCATAAACCTAACCACTCTGGGATTCAACACCAAGGCAACAGCTGGAAAGGTGTAGCTGAAAAAGGAAGTGGGTGAAGTGCCTGGAAATGGGGTAAATGCCAAGCAAACCCCCCAGAAACCTCTCTCAACCCTCCCCCTACACAGAGCCACAAAGCAGTGAAGCAGGTTGCCCTACTAAGGCAATTACCTAGGGCTCTGCCCACACAATTACAGGTGTCTTGTATAGGAAGTCAAAATAGCTCTACTTAATATACAGAAACAAACACTGGGAGGCTGCCAAATTGAGACAAAGAAATACGGTCCAAATGAATGAACAGAACAAAACCCTAGGAAAAGAACTAAATGAAATTAAAATAGCCAACCTATCAGATGCATGGTTTAAAAACAATGGTGATCAAGATGGTCGAAGAACTCATTGAGTGCAGCAACAGCATGAAAAAAGAAATGAAGGTTACACTAAGTGAAATAAAGAAAAATCTACAGGGAACCAACAGTGAAGGGAAGGAAGCTAAGATTCAAATAACAATTTGGAACATAAGGAAGAAGTAAACATTCAACCAGAACAGAATGAAGAACAAAAATTCAAAATAAATAAATAAAGATAGTATAAGATGACTCTGGGACATCTCCATACATGCCAACATCCAAATCATAGGGATGCTAAAAGGAAAAGAGGAAGAGTAAGACATTGTAAACTTATTTGAAAAAACAGTGAAAGAAACCTTCCCTAATTTGACAAAGGAAATGAATATACAAGTCCAGGAAGCACAGAACATTCCAAACAAGTTGGACCCAAAGAGGATGACAGCAAGACACGTTATAATTAAAAAGATAAAGAGAGATCTTAAAAACAGCAAGAGAAAACAGTTATCTACAAAGGAGTTCCCGTAAGTCTACCAGCTGATATCTCAAAAGAAAGAGGAAACGATTATAACAGAAATTGCTATGTAAGAGGTGACAGGCTAAAAGATCAAAATGTATGTTACAGAAAATATGTCCCTTGAAATGGGCACTATTCTTGTATTTTTTATCTACTGAATCTTTCCCATTTATTAAATGTTGAGTGCAGCAACAGCATGAAAAACAGTTCATTAACTGTTCATAGAGGCCCTGCTATGTCTAAGACACTTTTTTTTTTTTTAAGATTTTATTTATTATTTCCAGGGGGAAGGGCAGGGAGAGAGGAAAAATAGGAAAAAAACATCAATGTATGGTTGCCTTTCAGCTGCCTTTAGCTATGGACCTGGCTGGAGACCTGGCTTCAACCTGGTTATGTGCCCTGGCTGGGAATTGAACCAACGACCCTTAGGTTCACAGGCCAGTGCCAATCCACTGAGCCACCAACCAGGACGACTTTGTTTCTGAAAACTTGATTGGCATAATTGAGAATCATTTTTTAGTAAAGAGATTAAGATTAAGGCTTAACTCTAGAAATGCAAGTTGAGGGTATCTCTGTGTGCCTTAGGTGACAATGTGTCCACAGAAGCCACTAATGGCTGTGCCTCAGTGCACCCAAGGGAGCAAAGAAAGCTATTTAAGAAAAACTGGCAATTGTCAACCTCTTTACCTTTAGCTGTCACTAAGGCCCAAACCCAAGTCTTGGGTGTTGCCACAGAGACATCATGAAAAATATGCCCAATTTATATTAGTGAATCCTAAGGAGTATGAGTTCGTGAAACACTAAACTGATGCCCGTGATTAAGGTTTTTTAACCTTTCTGTCTCTTAGTAGGACTTATATCCTCAAGCCAATTGCTTCATGTGAGGGGAAGAAATGGACAGAAAGGGGGGAAAAGAGACTCCCCAAGTAAATGCGTTCACTTCAGCCTTTACCAAGCAGAAATGGACTGCAGCAATTCTACATGGAGCAAAAAGAGACAATATAAATTTTGAGTCCTAGCTTTTGAGCAATCTCCCAAACCCAGAGGAAAGATTTTCTTACTCTAGATCCGATGGTTAACTTTGGGAGAAAGGGAGAAAAAAAGCCTTCAGATGTTGCTGGAGGCAATTCATGGACAAAGGGATTGATAGACTGGTTGATTCACTTAAAAACTTGCTAAACACATCAATGGAAGGGAAGTTTTAAGTAGTGTTAATGAGCTGAGTAATTGCATCTTCCTGCTGAACAGGTAGAAATGACAACTTCCAATAGTGGAATGATCATATCATTTTTTTTTAATGTACCTTCAAAAAAATAATGATTCTGTGACTAAATTGAAGCATATCCTGACAAGTTCCAGAATTGACCATTCACAGGCTCAAGGGGGCTTTTTTTTTCTCTCCTTTTTATTATGTCCACATGACTAATATCATTACACCAGCGTGTGCCTTTACTTAAAAGTATGTTGAAGCCCTAGCTGGTGGCACAGTGGATAAGGTGCTGGCCTGTGAACCTAAAGGTTGCTGGTTGGATTCCCAACCAGGGCAACATAACCAGGTTGCAAGCCAGGTCTCCAACCAGGTCCATAGATGGAGGCAGGTGAAAGGCAACCATACATGGATGTCTCTCTCCCTCTCTGCCTCTCTCCTTCCTCTCTCTCTGAAAATAATAAATAAAATATTTTTTTAAAGTATATTGAAATCCAGAAAATCAGATCTTTGCTGTTTTGGATGAATCATGCGTTAGACCTTGGGATAATTATAGAAATGGGTGGATTCTGTATCTCTCAGGCAATCTAATATTTTTTAAGTAGATATTTTGTGATTATACCAGGTTTGAGTTCAGAGCAAGTCCATGTGATTTTTCTTTACCACAGGCTTGTGGGAAATGTTAAGAATCCAATTTATGTGATAAAGATCTTCTAAGAATTTAACTTTCATTTTTCAGGCAGATGTTCCATTTTAGGTCTATCATTACTCCCTCCATGTTAACTTACAATTATTCTTAATTTGTCTCCAAAGAACTCTGAATCCAACAAAAAAAAATTATAACTTCATGTGAGGTGGAAACAATTTGGTCTCTATAAAATAAAATCTTACTTAAAAGGTATTAAAAATAGTAATACCTATCAGGGGAGAGGACAAATTTAAATTTTTTGTTCTTCTGTGATTAATTGGGGAACTGTAAACATGTTACTGAAATTCAGCAATCCTCTCTTTCCTCATCTTTAAAATATAAAAATGAAAAGCCACTGCTAAGCCTTCAAGACAGCAACTTAAGAACAACTAGCCAACACAGGCCTGAAACACAGCAGAGACCCAGCAAGAGTGAGTTTTCTCCCCTCCCTAGAGGGAACAGGAGATTAAAATATGGGCTCTTTTCTCTTTGGTTGGATGAAGTGGTGGAGTATTTCTTTCTGTCGTTCTTCTACTCTTTCAATTCAGCAGTAAAAGAAAAAAAAAAAAGTGCTTTCTATATACCGGGCAAATACTTGTCACTGAAGCTAAAAACAAACAACAAAAATTTTCCCTATAAGAGATCACAACTTATAAAAAGAGACAGGTAAACTGGTGATTCATATTCAGTAAGAGAGCTACAATCCTAGAGAAACTGGTTCACAGGGAGAATGCTGGCAACTGAATGTTTACTGTCAAAATATCAAGTACCAAGGCACAGGGTGATTTCTAGTATCCCTAGATGAGGTCAAATGGCTGATGGCCAAGAATCTTTACAAGAAAGCATTTATCTTAAACACCTTTTTTCTCTACAAGATTTCTGCCGCAGGTTTGTATACTCAGTAATTCTGAGACCTCTGGCTGGAGAGTCTTGGGATTCTGCCTGTTTGGCCAATGGACAATTAAAAATGGCATTTGTCATTCACAGTAGTCATATAGCACATTCTCTACCTATGGATAATCATAACTGAAAGCCACATGATCAGATTGCTTGACTAGTGTTATGTTCAGACAAGTGAATTTATTTACGTGACTCAAAGGAGTTATGCCATCCATCTCTGACAGTGTGACAGGGATGCCCCTTCCTGGATACTAGACAGTAGACAGTAGGCCCAGTAGGGCATCCTCTCCTCTAGTCTGCATGGGGAGTCCAATGTTTCCTTAGAAACCTCTTATTGACTTTGCTTTTTTACTTTGCTTCCATTGTAGACCGGCTCCTTTCTGATTGATGCGTTTTCTTTCCTTAAGTGGGTTAATGTCATCAGTCGGCTACTCAAGTTAGCCAACTCTACCATCCTTTATTTTTCTAAAGACAGAGAGTGCCTCCTTTCTTTGGAGACTATATACTATCCTTCATCTTTATGAATTATCTTTTGTTTTCTTTACAGGTATATGTCAACCTTATACTCTCACCCTGATTTTCCGGAGAAAGGGCCAGAAGAGATTAATGAAGAGCTCATGAAAAATGTTAGCCACAATCCCCTTCTTCTTCTCACACCCCAGAAAGTTAAGAGATACGTTGAGTCTTTATGGAAGAAGAAAAGGTCTGGACAGCCTGTCACCTTTACTGATATCTTTGGGATGTTAATAGGAGAAACACTAATTCACAACGTAAGCTATGACTCATTCTACAACACTTTTAATGCAGTAGGCCATGTATATCATCATGTATTAAGTAGAACAAAATAAGCTATATTTTGTAAGTCACTAGATTCAGCTTATCCTGTCAACATGTGTACTGAGAGCACATAGTCACTGCCATACATCACTCTTCTACCTTTCAAACTAGTGGTTCCGAACTTATTCTAACTGTGTATCTGTTTTGATGTAAGGAAGTAGTTTGCATTTCTTTTCTTTGGGAAAATATACCTTTCAACTCTTAACTTCCCATTCTCCCAAATGGCAATCTTTTTACATAAGGAGAATACAGGTAGCATTTCAGTGGTAGAGGGAAAATGGAGGTTTCCTAGAGAAACTCAGAAAACAGAGTGAATTGCGTGGAACAAGCTCATTTGACACATGACTACAGAATGACATTTCATTGGAAGAAAAAGTGGGGAAGCAAAGAGTCTGTGCCAGGAAATTAGGGGCTAAACTCCTTTGGGGCTCCTTAGTGGCCAAATCATTCTCTGCAAGTAGACACAGTTCCTGGAGATTTGGTTGTTTTTAAAATGAAGGAATTACTTTCGTAGAGCTTACTTCTTGTTTATTCAGGACCCAGAGATTTCTAGAAGTAGTAAGATTTATTTTTATTATAAAAAATTTAAGTGTCTTGATTGGAAATACTGTTTTACATTGTTTACTACCTGTATCTGTTTGTATATTTAAAACCCTTTCTCCTGGCTGATGTGGCTCAGTGGCTTGGCACCAGCCTGTGAACTAAAAGGTCGCTGGTTCAATATCCAGTCAGGGCACATAACCAGGTTGCAAGCCAGGTCTCCAGCCAGGTCCTTAAGTGGAGGCAGGTGAAAGGCAACCATATATCGATGTTTTTCTCCCTTTCTTCCTCCCTCCCTGACATTCTCTCTGAAACTAATAAAATCTTAAAAAAAAAAAAAAAAATTAAAACCCTTTCTTCCTTTCTTCTGCGGACAGAGAATGAACATAACCTTGAGTAGTTTGAAAGAAAAAGTCGATACGGCACAATGTCCTTTACCTCTTTTCACCTGTCTACATGTCAAGCCCGATGTTTCAGAACTGATGTTTGCAGGTAGGTAACTTCCTCTTTCAGAGTATTTCCTGGTAACTTGAAACTGTGACTTCTAATAATTTCTTTCAGAGGAAGCCATTTCACTTGCTTATTTTAATATATTTTTGGTAGCATAACATTTGAAATATAAGACAGTGTAAAACTAGGTGATTTTCTGGTTTTAGAGAATAGTTCAGGAAACAAGTTACTAATATATTTTCATTGATATTAGTTAACTAAAAAAGAAATTATAAAAAATAAATCACAAATATAATCAATAGCTCAGTTTTAGTTTCTCATTTCTCAGAGACTTTCAACAAGATAGTAGGCCTGGTGCTTTTAGGCAATGCATAGTTTTTTGCTTGCTGCTGATATTTTTATTAGGTGAAGTAACATGATATATGGTCATCATGCAATGCACTACTTTAATTTCTATAATTCAGCACCTGGAAGGTACTAGTCTATACTTGCAGCAGCTGGTGAACGAAATGTTCCTTTTTGTTAAGTCTTAAATGTAAACATTTGCTTCTTCTGTAACTTCACTTCTCATTCTGTGCTCTAAACTTTTGTGACATCTGCCTGGGGGCCCTTGCCACTCCTGCCCTGCAGTGCGGTAGCATTTCTGGCTGTGGCTGGTAAGGGTCATGGTATTTTTAGGAGAAATATCTCAGTGACACCAGCCACACAATGAGCTTTAAAAAAACACTGTGAATGGCATGTAGTTAACAAATTTATATCCAGAATTCTTTTGCAGTTTTATTGATTCTCACTTTTTGTCCTCAACTGACTACTTACTCTCAAGAAAGAGTTCCCAATCATTTTTAAAAGTGGTGCACCTGGAATTTATTTATTCAATAAGTGTTTATCAATTACCTTGAGTAAGATGTTTCTCATTCTTATGCTTCAGAAAGGACTTCTATTTATTATCTTTTCAACTGTGGCAAAGCTTTTTAGGTATGCTTCACCAAAGAAACCCAAAACATGAGAAGTATGAGATGATTTGCATATTGCCACATAGAAAGTAAATAGTAGAGTTGAGAATTGGTCTCAAAAAATCCTTTGTTCTTTTTATAAAAATATTGCTTTTTTGGAGACTGCTCATGTAGAATGTAGTATGCAGGAACTCCTCTCCCCCATCACAGTTCACAACCCTGGTTTTATGAAACCTTATAATCTGTTTGGGAATTTTACAAAACTTATTAAAGAAGCTAAGGCCCAAGACAGAACAGAATGTCACTATTCCCTTGACTAAGGTATACAGCATCTTTAAGCCTCAGTTTCCTCTTTCGTGAAGGAAAGATGAGACTCTCCTTATAGCCTCTTGCAAAATAAATGAGCTGAAGTATATAAAGTAGTTCATTAAGGTTCTGTACATCTTAACAAGTGAGAGTGTTCTATGAAAGTCTGTGAGACAAAGGTCAGAAGTCTTTATCTTAAAAATCAATAGGGTTTGTATATAAAAAATGTAATGATTAATTGAGGTAAGGTATGCAGTAGGAGCCAAAAGTAACCAAGGTGTGCTCCACAGCAATAAAAAACAAAAACAAAAACACCTTGGCTATAATGGAGTGTATGGGGAGAGTTAAGATTTTGTCATATAAAAAAGTAACTGCCATGATTACATATTACATTATTTTTGTGCCTGTGTTTTGCTTTCCTGTAGCTGTTGTCCTATAATGCTTGGAAATTGCCTAATAAATATAATCAGCATGCTAGTTCAATCTGTGCATGCCAAATAAGCCATTTTTATCCCAGAAGCATGATGATATGATCAAATAGACATTACACTAATTTGGAAGGCTTATCTTTTGTCCTTTAAGCTGTGATTACTTGGGTGGGTCATTTATTGTCTCTGATACTTATTTTCCTCATCATTAAAGTAAAGGTTTGTTTTACAAAGTGGCACAACAACCCCAAGAGGTATGTGTGAGGCTGAATATGATTAAAAAATATTAAAATATAACAGTTTAATTACTGTTATTACCATTTCACAGTCTCTTTTTATTCTGAACCTTTAACAGACACTTGAAGCAAAAAAAGTCTGATTAAAATAATTAAAGAATCAATTCTGTTTTAGCAAGTGAATATTTGGGATTTATCCACAGTAAGAAAGGGCTGTTGTGTTTCCTTAGTAGTCTTAGGACCTAGGTATGTCTGATTTGGGAGATACACCATTAAGCTTCTTTGTTAAGCTTCTGTGATAAGGAGCTTCAAGCTATTTCTTTCAACAGAATTGGATAAAGCCATCAAACATTACTCATGTGGATCTTGTACCCAGATAAGACATTCAAAGATACAACTTTTGAGGATTTAAGTAATGAGTTACTGAGAAAAAGAGGGCAGAGACATGTCTATACCTTATGCCTTTGAAATTTTCTTAGATTAAAAATGGATGGATATTCAATGAGACAAAATTGATCTCTGAATTATATAGTTCAAAAGTCAAAGCTTACAGAAGTGTTACCAACTTCACTTCAACAGTATCAGAGAACATTTTCCTTCCCTCTTAGAACAGTTTTAAACATTTCCCTCTTTTGAAGATTTTAAACAAATAAACATTAGCTATTCAAACTGTTGAATATTTTTGACTTCTCTACTTCACCATATTGTTGCTGGGATTTAAAACTTTCACTTTCAAATATCCCTGGGCCAGTAAATTGCATTTACTGAGCACACCTTACGGATTCCACATCAGGTTCAATTCTTTGACAGATACTAATGGAGCACAACAGCAGGACTCTTCCTCAAAAAGGTTACAGTTCCACTAACAACACAAAAATAAAGTTTGCAAAACTAATTAGCCATACAAGGTGAAAAGTCATCTTTGAGTAAAACAGTTATGAGAAATTACTCAGAAGGGAAGCAAAGGTATGCCTTGGGGAGCAATGAAAACAAACCACTATCTTTGGTATGAACTGGGGAAGCATAGGTGATATATTTGAGCAAACCATTAGTGCCAAGCCACAAAAATACATCTGAATTCCAGACAGTAATGTTTTTATTCAATTACGATGATAATGGGAACTAGTGCTTTTGCGTAGGGCAATGCAATTCTTTAAGTAGTGTTTTTGGTCAAAAGTATTTTGATGATTCATAGGGGCCAATTGGCAAGGAAAGACACTGGAAGCTATAGTATCACTTTAGGTTTGTAATAAGGTCCTGGAACTAGGGAGATGCTGATAAGGAAAGAGAGGAGAAGATAAATGTGAAAAGTCTAAAGGTTAATGGTGAGCTGTGCTGATGATTTGATGCGAGTGATTTCAGTTAAAAGAATATTTTTTTTTCCCTGGGCTGTGATGCCGTGATTTACAGAAACAGGTCAGCTAGGTGGGAAGAGAAGTGATAAATCCCTTTCCAGGTAACAATAGTGGGATGCGATGACCTCATTTTCCAGCGTAACAGCAAGTTGGAAATAGGTTGATGGAGTTGCAGCAGAAAGGTTCAAGTTTGAAATGTCCGAGTTAATAGCCAACGAACAATAGTCCGCAACACCATGGCAAGTTCTTTAGTAGGAATCAGACAGCAAATTTTACCTCTTGAGAATATCTGTAATTATCATGAATATAAGCCTGAGCATTAATTCAGACAGATCACTAGGGAAGGAGGAACCTAGAAATTATTATGTGTCTACCCAAAATAGAGAAGTGACATTCAGAGATAAGAGATTACTCATGGTGATATAGAAATTTTCCTAACAGCTTCTGATTCATCTCCAGTCATGTCTTGCTAACTCCATGTAAATCACTAAATCACTGTAAATCACATCATCATCTGATGAAGGAGATATGGGCCATTGGCCCTGATTTGAAACGAATTATAAACATGTTCTCAGCACAGTTATGATTTCATTACCTCCACAAAAGTAGAATGTTCTGATCTCTCACCAAGTACAAAATAAAAATCCATCCACTATGCCTTTTCTAATAACTTTGGGGACAGGTGTCTTAGAATTTAGAGTATTTTACTTTCGAAGTCTAAAAGTATATAGGTGGTGCATTGCATACACTCCCACTGGGGTCTTATAATTACATAGGGATTTCTCCCATAGAGTGTATCAATAGTTAGATTGAGTGGGATAAGTGAAGATTAAGTCTGACAACATTTCAAGACTGGTTTTTTTAATAAATGAGTTTAGATCAGGTTTTTACCACCAAAATGAGTAGCCAAAAATTTTTAAAAATTGTGGATTTTGGAGGTATTTGAATTTGGGATTTTTCAGTAAAGTATACGTAAACATGTTTTTATTACTTATATGGGGTGATAGTGTGGGACTTTATGCAGCACTGTCCACCAAGACTTTAAACAAAAGGTTACTAAGAAGCAGCCTTGCCCCCGGCCCATGTGACTCGTGGATTGAGTGCCAGCCTGTGAACGGAAAGGTGACTGGTCCTACTCCCACTCAGGGCACATGCCTGGGTTGCAGGCCAGGTCCCTGGTTGGGGGCGTGCAAGAGGCAACTGATGGATGTAAATCTCACACTTGATATTTTTCTCCCTCTCATCCCTTCTCTCTAAAAGTTAAAAAAAAGAAAAAAGGGGGAAAAAAAAAAACGCAGAAGAAGGAGCCTTATAATTACAGGTGGGAATAGCAAGCAAGCCTGAAGACACTGAGGTGGGAGTGACCTTGGCCGCTATGAGGAACACTAAGAAGGCTCATGTGGCTGAAGTGGACTAAGCAAGACCAAACAGGAAAGGGCCTCATGGTCAGACAGGCAGTGTGAGCCAGACCAGTGTGATGCCATGTCAGCCATGTTTTTATTTTCACTGCAACGGGAAGTCACTGGAAAGCTTTTAGCTGGCATTAGTGGGCTGTGCCTCCTATTTTTAAAAATTCAACCTGGCAACAGGGTATCAAAAGATGATATAGGAATAATAGAGAGGGGAAGTTTTAGGAGGCTGTTGTAGAGATCGAGGAGAGAAAATATCACGTGTTGGACCAGTATGGTCATGGTGACAATGGGGTAAGTAGCCAGTTTCTAACCAGATCTGATTTAGGGGCTACAGAATTTGATATTTTGTATGTGAGATATAAGGGAAAGAGAACACCCAAGGATGATTCTAAAGTATGAGTAGTGGTATGACTACATGAACAGCAGTACTGTTTCCCAAAAAGGGGAAAAGAGAGAGTAACAAGTGCAGGAAATAGAATTCAGAAACCTGGAACTCTTTTGGTACATCAAGACACAGATAATAATTAAACATGTTATAGGCATGAACATACATGAAGTAGGCTGCCATTTATTGAGTGGTTAAAATGTGCTGTGCCTTCTTCTGAGATCTTCACAGATCTAGAGTTCTAAGAGATCTAACTCATTAGATCCTCACAATAATTCCACAAACTACTGATTTTATTCACATTTTACAGATGAAGGAACTAACACACAGAGAAAACACATGTAACCTATCTAAGGCTGCATTGTTAGTAAGCAGCAGAATGGTTTTAAATGTAAAACTATTCCAGAGCCTCTGCTTTTAAAATGCACACTCCATTGACCCTACCAACTTGTGTTTCTTCAGACATGAAGCATAAAAACCTTGTAATCTTGCGAGTTAGAATAATAGTTAATAGGCAAAACTGAGGGAAGATGAAGAAAAGAAAATGTTAGAAACATTTTAAATCTAGGTCAGCAGGTTTCAGTTTTTCCACTTTAGAATTAAGATAACTTTATAAAAGATGTCTGTGTTTTTAAATGTGAAAGGTATTCAGTTTGTGACAATTAGGAGGGATCCTTTTATCTTCTCATCTTATAAACTTTGCTCCCATCTCCTAGACAATGCCATATGCATAATAGGTATTTGGTGAATTATTTTAATCTTCACCTGAGGATGTGTTTATTGATTTGAGAGAGGGGGAAAGAGGGAGAGAGGGGGAGAGAAAGAGAGAGAGAGAGAGAGAGAGAGAGAGAGAGATCAGTTGTTTGCCTTCCTTACGTACCCTGACCAAGGATGGAACCTGCAACCTAGGTATACATATGCCTTAACCAGGAATAAAACCTGCAAACTTTCCATCTACAGGATGACACTCCAACTAAGCCACTTGGCCAGGGCACAGTTGGTTAATTTTTAAAAAATATTTTAAATAAATGAATGATAATTGTGACCCTATTGAAGCCATCTTAAACAGTTGCGCATGAATATTTCCTATTAATGCATTGAATGTTTTTAATGCTTTCAGATTGGGTTGAATTTAGTCCTTATGAGATCGGCATGGCCAAATATGGTACTTTCATGACTCCTGACTTATTTGGAAGCAAATTTTTTATGGGAAAAGTTGTGAAGAAATATGAAGAAAACCCCTTGCACTTCTTAATGGGTAAGTAATCAAAATCTACTACTAGTTTATCTGTTTTAAATCTTGGTGCATTCTAAGTGATTCTTTGTTTTGGATTTATTTCAGGTGTCTGGGGCAGTGCCTTTTCTATATTGTTCAACAGAGTCTTGGGAGTTTCCAGTTCACATAATAAAGGTTCCACAATGGAGGAAGAATTAGGTATTGTAAAAATGCGCTAACATTGATGATGACTATGCTACATTGCTAAGTTTCACTAACTTGTATTTATAAAGAAACTTAAAACATCATAAAAATTAGAATTGTTCTAAAGTTGTCAGTAATTTGGTTGCATCAACCTAAATATTTCCAGGAATAAAATGTACATTACTGTTTAACTACAGAACCATGTTCCCTACGGATAACAGCCAGGTGACGTGTGTGCTGCTGAAATGCCCTGACTTCATTTTTTCAATGTATGTTATATCTCAGATATCATCATCTCTCACTTGGTGGAAATAACTAACTCTTCTCTAAATCACATGAAGATTACAGGGAAAAGGAAAGAGAGAAGAATAAAAGCACCTCATGTTACAGGGCCTCTCAGTGCACCTTCTCTCTTGAGTAATTCAAATAAACTAGGGTTTGTTGGTTTTCCTTCCCAAGGCAGGAAGAGAATAGGACTGAAACAACACATCTGAAGGTGGGTGAAACAGTGGCTGGAGGCCAAGAAAAAGGAGAAGGGTTACACTAAATAGTCTGGAGACTATGCTTTGGTGTGAGGCTCCCCTTTGAGGCCAGTGGTTTGGCAGTTTATTTACTTACTCTGTGTGTCAGACTTAAGGGGAAAATTGTGAACCTGAGAACTCGGCAGGATGCCTGTTACTTCAGATTAGAGAAAAGTTTCCAGAAATGAAACTGGAAAGGTTACTGAGGGGCATCTGGAGACTTCTGGTGACTCTTTCATCTGCTAGTCAACAAGGTCTGCCTCTTAAAGGGGCACTCTGGGGTGGTTGTTTCCCTCTCCCTTCTGAAGAAGGCTTTAAGGTAAACTGGACCACAATCAGGTAAATTAAAATGACAGAAATTCAGAATATGTAGCTATTTATATTGTAAAAACTTCCCTATGAAGAAGGCAATGTTTTGGTAAACCATCTAACGTGAAAGTATCAACTATGACCCCGAAAGTGCATAAAGAAAGAAAATTTTGTCCTGCCAACATGTATGTTGGACCAGAAAGCCACCTAACACATATAATACCTGGAGTGGACCATTTTTTAACATGCCATGTCCTCCCAATTACTTTCTCTAATGGTCATGAAATAAAATGAATACTATCAGCCGGTGAATAAATAGGTTCTTTTACTGAATTTCATATGTGCGATGATGCTAGTAACATTTTAAAAGACAGTTTACTGCATGAAGCATTTATTAGCCTGCCCATGATATCTTCTAGGTCATTAAGTGCATGACACTTATGTAGGTATAGTAAACATGTAGAGGACTGTGGGAAAACCTAAAGTTTTACCTATATTTCTCAACGTTTAAAGCCCCAAAGGGAGTCTATCAAGGAAAATTATAAATTTGAAGTCAATTTCTCAAAATAAAAAAAAATTACTGCCTAATAGAAAAAAAAGAATAAAAGTTACTACGTAGAAAGTGCTTTTAGGTAAGCTTTCAAAAAAAAGTTTAATTTTTCTATTAATGAGAATTATAAAGAATGGCCTATGTACTCAGGATTTAAGTAGTTTTTACTTGGAAAAAATACAACTAGTTCTTGTTTTCAATTTTACTGCCATTGTTGTTTTAGGGATTCATGGTTTCCATTTTAACTCTTTACCTGCTCTCAAGATGTTCTGAGGAAGCGCAAATTCTCAGTACAAAAGGCACATGTCAATAGATCATTTTCAGTGGTATTGAAAATCAATTCACCTTATATTAATAGCCTTCACTTATTGTGATGAAACTGCTCTACAACCCCCCTGTAGATTTTGGTTTTACCTGGCATTTATCCTGATGAATACTATTTCAACATATTTAATCAAATACATGTTTTTTTTGGTATAATAAGAAGCTTCCTATAATCAAGTTACTCTTCCTGTCAGAATTAAGATAAGTAAAAATTCTTCCCTTTAAATCATGCATGAATACATTTCAAGCTTAATGTTCATGTCTTGAGAAATGTTGTTTTCCAATGGAAAAAATTGATCTAAATGTATACTAGTTATTGATCTCAATTTACCTAGTCATCTAGTAGAGCTCACTTTGTTAACTTATAGTACATTTCATTGTGAGTCTTGATACCTGAGATCATTCAATTGTTTTTGCTTTCTTTCCATAGAAAATATTACAGCAAAGCATATTGTGAGTAATGACAGCTCCGATAGCGATGATGAATCACATGAACCCAAAGGTAAGAGAGCTGGAACCTTCGCTGGCAGAAGTCCATTAGGAAAGGATTATGAACATTCCCCTGGTTTCACACTCAAGGTGCTCACGGTGCTGGGTGATAGAATAGTAGCTTCTAGAGAGAGCATTAATGCTGCATACGTAAGAAAACATGCAACACCGAAATATCTCTTGTCTCTTTTTAATACCTCCAAAATGATCCGTTGAGCAAATGAAGAACAAACGGAGATGTTAGAAATATCAAATCCTATTTTAACACATTGTCGACCGGCAAGTGTTTACAAAAGCTAATGCAAGTATATACACAAGTTGACTCGGGTAGCAAACTGCATTCGCCTGTTCATTAATACGTGTTGCCTGGCAATTTTATAGCAAACGCTGAGGCAAGTGCCAGCGTGGCTTAACTATTGGCCAACAATGTTGGGGCTTGAACACATATTACCTGGTTACCCTCAATGAACCTACACTGCCTCATTATCACCACCCAAAACCTCAACTTGAGGTTTCCCTCTGGGCATCGTGCATTCCATACTCTACATTTTCACAAACGTAAAATGACAGGTGTTCACCATTGTGGTATCATACAGAGTATTTTCATGTCCCTGAAAGTCCTCTCTGCTCAGTTTATTCATCCCTCCGTCCCCTGCCCCGAACCTTGGCAACCACTGGTTTTTTCACTGTCCTTGTAGTTTTGTTTTTTTCCAGGATGACATATAGTTGGAATCATATAGTACAATAACATTTTCAGATTGACATCTTTGGCTGGGTAATATGCAGTTAAGGTTCTTCCATGTCTTCTTATCGTTTGATAGCTCATTTCTTTTTAGCACTGAATAGTAGTCCATTGTCTGGATGTACCGTAGTTTATCCATTCATCTACTGAAGGATTTCTTGGTCACTTCCAGTTTGGAGCAATTATGAATGAAGTTGCCATAAACATCTATATTCAGATTTGTGTATGGTTATAAGGTTTCAACTTTTTTGGGGTAAAAACCGAAAAGCATTATTGCTGACTCATATACTAGGAATATAATTTAGTTTTGTAAGAAATTTTCAAACTATCTTCTAATGTGGCTGTAGCATTTTGCATTCTCACCAGCAGTGAATGAATGTTTCATTTGCTCAACATTCTTGCCAGCATCTACTGTAGTTAGTGATTTGGATTTTGGCATTTTCGGTAAGTGTGTAGTGTTATCTCATTGTTGTTTTAAATCGCATTCCCTGATGCCATATGATATGGAGCATCTTTTCATATGCTTGCTTACTTACCATTTGTATATTTTCTTTGATGAGGTATCTATTAAGTCTTTTTGCCCATTTTGAAATTAGGTTGTTTTCTTCTTACTGAGTTTTAGAGTTCCTTGTATTTTGGATAACAGTCCTTCACCAGATGTGTCTTTTGCGAATATTTTCTCCCAGTCAGTGATTTGTCTTCTAATTCTCTTGAAGCTTATTCATTTTAGGTCATGATTTTGAGCAAGGTCTTTAGGCATTTTTCAGGTTGAGTTTCTTCACATCTATCCTGTCATCCTTTTACCTGCTCTCCCAGAATTGCTGTAATGATCAAATTAGAAAATGTACGCAAAGGGCTTTAAGTTTTAAGAGACAGAAAATAGAAATTTACTATTAGTAGTATAGCTAATAAGCAGTTGATATCATTTATCCTTTACCCATTGACTGCCGGGTTTATCCCACCAGTGATATATTTCTAAATATGTCACATATATAACAAAGGAAGTGGGGTGTAGTTCACAATTATAATAATAGTGATTAACAGTGATGATGATGATGATAATCATGATCACGATGATGATGATGAAGCAGCTCCAAATCTTTGGAAGATAATTAAATATTTTATTCATATCCTGTATAAATGGAGACATAAATAACTAATTTCAAAGCCTGATGTGGTCTAGCAAAAGACTGTCTCTGTCATATTTGGCACTAGAAGAAGGTAGGAGTAGAAAAGAGTCTGTCTGTTTTACAGTGAACACATAATCATCTGGATTGGTTCCTGAAAGATCAGATCACTTCCTTTCTACGGCACAGTTAAGCTAATCTTTGTGAATCTAAAAATCAGTATTCTGGTTTTCTGTGTGCTTTGTTTACATTGACTGGAAATAATGAACTTTGAACATAGATTCTCTTTCTCTCAACATACACCCAGTTTTATGTATATTTATATCCAAAGTTCCCAGAAGTCTGAACAAAAAGGATATAGGCAAGTGGAATCACATTCTCCCATATGGTGGTCTCAGATCTGGATTGTGACTAAATACTATAGATAAAGTAGTTTGTTCTGCTGCTGGTGCTGCTGCTACCGCTATTTCTACTACTAAATAGTGTTTATTAAAAATTTAATACGGGCCAAGCAATTTCCTAAGGAACTTACTTGAAAGCAGTAACTCAGTTAATCCTCACAAGACTAGCAGTTGAGGAAATGAAGGCTGAGGAGGATTAACGAATTTTAAAACATTTTAAAGCATGTGTTTAAATTAAAGGGCTTTCAAACCCAAACGCTGGGAGTAGGAATAAAAGGACAGTTTATAGGATGTTTATTGAACAGGAAGTACACGTTGAATCGTTTGGTTGTCTGTCCCCAGTTCAAATGATTTCTGGAAGTTCACTAAACAGGATAGAGAAGGAAATGAAGATGATAGGATTAGGTACTGTGGATTTTCCAAGGTTGTGTGTGTGTGTGTGTGTGTGTGTGTGTGTGTGTATTTGTGTTTGTGTAGACAGAAAACAGGAAGAAGACTGGGGAAGGGGAAAATAAAAGTTTGCCTGGAAATCTAAGAATGGACCAAGTGACCATGTCAACAATACAATCTTACACTAACTTACAGGTAAAGGGTAAAAGTAAAACTATTTTAAGGACAAAAATATTTAACTGAAATATTTACTGGATGAATTTATGCAAATAAGCATTTACTAAATCAAAAGCCATAGAGCTTCATTGTTAGTTTTAACATTCAATTGCCCACAAAAGACCTTGTTTTTTTTTTTTTATTAAAATGAATTTTGGAGACTGTACAATAATATTTTATTTTTCCTTAGGCACCGAAAATGAAGATGCTGAAAGGGAATATCAAAGTGATAATCAAGCAAGCTGGGTCCATCGAATGATACTGGCCTTGATGAGCGACTCAACTTTATTCAATACCAGAGAAGGCCGTGCTGGGAAGGTGCACAACTTCATGCTGGGCTTGAATCTCAACACATCCTACCCTCTGTCTCCTTTCAGAGACTTTAACACACAGGACTCCTTGGAGGAGGATGAATTGGATGCCGCTGTAGCAGGTACAGACAGAAACTGTAGTCCACGGATGCTCATTCAGAAGATCTTGCTTCTGGGCGAAGGGTTTCAGTTATTCCTACTGATCCATTTACACTCAACGACAGAAACATGCATTTAGTATGTGTAGGGTTTCATGTTACTGTTGTTTGGGGGTGGGGAACACATTGGACAGGAAGAAGCAGAGTCATGTCAGCATAGAAAATTTTCGTTGAAATATTGAAAGGGACCTGAGACCATCTCACTATTGGTCTCCAAAAATCATTTCAAAGACACTTCAGAATCACCTCAGTTTGGTCAGTGTTAAATGTATTCAGGTTTGTTATTTGCAGACCATAATTGGTAAAAATGATGGATGATTTGACTTGGGGTGGTAAATACACAATGCAGCATATTGAAGTTGTAGCATAGACTTGTACACTTGAAACCTATACAATTTTATTAACCATTACCCCAATACATCTAAAAAAAGGTGCTTATGTTATTTTCTTTAAAAATGACTGTATTTTAGACTGAATTTACTGAATTGAAAAGCATTTTTTCAGACAATGCCATTACTCAGATTGACCCTGGTTATTTCCTCTGGTTACTTCCAGGTTTTAGGATCACCCTTTGTTTGGAATGAAAAGTTAAAACAAACGCCCCCACAACTGCGCCTGGCTGTAGAAATAGCAGAAACGTAACCCTTGCCTCATTTCCTCCCTCAGATCTCACGTAGGTGTTTTTCCTTGGCACAGAACAGGTTTCAGCAGATCCAGACTCAGGCTGTAAGGGAGTCTGGGAACCTTGGTCCTCAGGCTGACTCCCCAGTGCGGAGCAGTAAGGCATGCCATGCTGGGGGTGGAGTGGGGTCAAGTTCCAAGCTGCAGATTTCATCACCCTATTGAATTTGGTCCTCAGTTCTCAGAAACGCTAGTTAACTTTCTTAAGGCCATCTGGTAGGAACCACTCACTTTTAGGTTTGTCAACCAAATCCTAAGAATAATTCTTTTTATTCTTCTGTTATTGCATGTTTCAAATTAAAAGTTACATTTACATTAGTGACTCATCAATACATAATCATCTTTCTCATAATGTACCTGCCATCTTTAAGTTTTTCTGTTTCTTCATACCATGATTTTTTCCCCCTTAACTGCTCACATGTCATTTCACCGTCATTTCCGCTGAAAGGCATTGAGAGAATGCTATAAAAATTTCAACGGAATTTTTCCAGAAAACTTTCTTCTACTATTTGTTTAAGCATCATACCCATACAATATTTATAAAAATTAGGACAAGGCTGTAGACTCTGTTGTTGTTTTGGTGGTGCTGTTTCTGTGAGTTGCTTCAACTTAATGAAAATTGCTGAAGGAAAAGTTGCCCCTGTTCATTAAACAAGGGGAGTAGAAACTCCGTACACCATGCATGATGTTTATGCATCAAAGTCTAAGATAGGAGCTTGTGTCCAATCATAATACTTCAGTCCAAACCTTTTCATGTGAACTAGAATAAAAGGCTAATTGTGATCAAGTCAACTTCCATTTTTAAATTCATCTAAAAAAATAAAAACAAAAACAAACCCCAAAACAAAAACACTTGACCTTACAACCAGCGGCAGTAATTTCCCTGTGTTGTGATACATGGTTATATTTACTTCTATTACAATATCAATTAAATGCATCTTTTTTAGAAACTTAAGCTTTATGGATGAATCATGACGGGCTTTACCAAAAACCACTTAGCCTCACAGAACATTTAGAGCAAGGGAGAAAAAAAAACCTTTAGTAATTTTACTGTACAGACAGGGAAGATTACAGAAGATAGTTACCATCATAGCCTAAAATTACTCAGTGGAGCTGGAGTTGAGACAGCCCCTTGACGGTCATCAGAAGTCTTCCCCTTCTTCTGCATCCCTTCCTCACTCTTGGTATTCTTAGTCACTGCCTCGCTGATGTAAAAATGGAAGTTTCCTTTGTGTGCCTGTTATTACATCTGGTTTACATTATTGCTTTGATCACACCACCCAGTGTAGTTCTGCTGTGTGTGGTCAGCGCAGCACGCCTGCTTACTCCCTTGCTGGGCTCCACATTCTAACAACTTCCTGGTAGCTTTGCAATATTTTAAGTAGATGCAGAAGAGATAGGGCAGCTAGAGAAAACATAGCATTCCCAGTTAAACTTGACTTTCAAATTTGTTGAGGTGTTTTGGAATGTTTTAATGAAAAAAAAATTTTTAAGTTAATGATCCTTAGAAAGGACTTTACATTTTAGTTCACAGAGTGTCTCCTACTAAGATTCTATTTCACTCCCTCTGTTTTTTATCTCTTTGGGGGGAAAAGTATATAACATGTTGATTTCAGTCAAAAATTCAGTTTGGTCGGTGCTGAGTTGATTCACATTTATTGTTTACAGACCGACATTGCTGAAAATGACTGCATTTTAGCTCAATTTGTTGAATTCAAAAGCATTCTTTTAGACAGACAGTACCATTCCTAAAATACACCTTGTTTATCTCCCTCTGGTTTCTGCTAAATGTCAGGATTACTGTATGTGGAATGAAAAGTTAAAAGATTTGAAATACACTGATCAATGTGGGTTCATAAAATTTTTATTAAAACTCCTGAGTGTTATACAGTTAAAATACCATACTTTAATTAAAATATTAATTAAATTTATTTCTTTTATTTTTGCACCCCCAATGTAAAAAGAGAATTGAGATTTTTACCTGTTGTAGATACTATGTTTGGAAAATCGTACATTGTGGTCCACCCTATGATGATTTTTGGGGGGTACTGATTATAATATGAGCATCTTTGAATTAAAATAACCTTTCAACCTAAAAGGAAACAAAAAATATTGCACTATTTTTGTCCCTATTTATATACTTTGACAGGTAATCTTTTGAAAACAAGAGGAATCACAAGATGCTAAAAATCACCCTCATTTGTTTACTTCAAAATTAGTAGGAACTACTTTTGGAGAAACTGTCCATTAGTTCCGTGACTTCTTTTCTGTTTACTCTTGTGTTTATGCTGTTTGCTATGACATACACCATCTGGAAGAAGAAATTGAGACATGAGTTCACTTAGGCCAGAGTTCAAAACACCAACTTCCAAATATTTGTGCGTCCTAAATTGAATCTGTGTGATGTGTTTATAAAATGACAATCGGAAATGTCCATGGCTAGACTCCTTTAAGGAAATGGTCATAATGACAAAATACAGCATGTTTCCATATCCATTACAAAGCCTGAATAACTCATTCACAGGTTTGAAAACTATGCATGCTTTGAATTATGGGAGGGTATTCTTCGATGGTGGCATTTTAAACTCTCGAGACATTTTAATAGAAGCTATACAATAAATTGGGTTCAAGTTCAAATAACTTTGGAAAAACCAAAGACTTCATCTCCTTCAAGTTGCAATGGGATATTCTAATGAGTTTGAGAAGTCCTACTTAAAGGGGCCTGAGTATATAGTAGTATAAAAGCAGACTGGCTTACATTGGGATTTTGGTTGGACCATATATTGACTGGACAGTCATGACAATTACTCAACACAAGCTTCAGTTAATTATAATAGAAAAGAAGAGAAAAACTAAAAACCAGGACCCCTGATCTTAATGGAGCTGTAGGTTAGTGAGAATGCAACAGCCTTCCCTTGTTTATGCCAAGTTCATTTAAAGACTGGAAATCATAGTGAGGATTAAGTAGCATCTTAATTTTTGAAAGAGGGCTACTAAATCTACGAGAACAGGGAAAACACAATATAATTGCCATTACTTTAAGCTGTTGAATTTTACTTATATTTCTCAAACCTATTTGATCATGAAACCCTTATTTTGTCTATAGAACATCTGTTAATATCTTGCAAAAGTATATGCTTTGAAACACAATTAAGAAACACTACTTTCTCTATCAGTTTACCTGGCAGGTTAGAACCGTGGCTACATGCCAGAGCTGGGAATTGGTCCACATAATTATTTGTCCCTCACGTATAATCTTGTATTTAAAAGATGAAAACAGAGACTGTAGTTTTACGATGAGTAGCGGTAAATCAAATAGAATATGGGAAAATGGTTTGCTTTTGGTGAATCTTTTAGCTCAAATTCAAAAAGCACTAGGTTAATGAAGCCAAAATAGTATTTGTAGAATATACTTTATCATTACTATATAATGCTATACCTTTGTTATGTTAAAAATTATTGCCTTGTTAAAAGTATTTCCACTGATGTGTTTTTAATTTTGTTTAATTGTGGTACAATATACATGTAATGTTGTTAATGATGATTCATAGATACATGCGTAGGTAGTATCTATACATTACAATGATTGCTTTTTCAGTGATCCATTTTAAACCCTTTTAGCTTTATGGCCCTGCCACTTTCTTAAGTTACAATGTGACACTGTGCATAGGCTGGACCTTGTGGCCCTATTTTGGAATCTTGACTCACTATCTATGGGAAATAGGAACTTGTGGGGCCTCAGCTCCCTTCCCTCTAAAATGACATTAATAGCACCTCCTTTGTAAGAGTCCTACAATGATATGTAAGAATGATAAATCTTACATATGAACTTCCTAATATATTAAAGACACAAAGTAAATGAAGCTGCTTTGACCAAAAAAAAAAAAAAAAAACAAAAAACAAACCCCAAATAGTACATTTTCAGCTCCTTAGTAAAATATTTAAAAATGAATCCAAGACAAACAATTTTTCACCTTTCAAAAGTTCATACTGTAATTTTTAATAGTAAAAATGTCAAAGAAATCAATATTAGAATTGGATTTATAACATATATCTTCTAATTTTTCAATTCTTAGGATCCAGATTTTGTGATAGATAGAAATTTAGAATCTTGGCTGGTGACAAAGTACAAAACATTGTCACTACAATCCATAGATACCTGATAAGAAAAGGGAATTAACCCAAAGGTAATTACTGAAAGAATTTTTCTCCCCTCTTTGGCCTTAGACTTTCTTTTTTAACTTGGCCTATCTTTTCATTCAGTCATATGACCTATCCTTGCCTAATCCCAGTCCTCCATAGCTTTTTAAGTTTAATTTTATATTTTTAGAACATTTGTTTTTAATTTAAGACTATCTATTCACACCTTCCCTTGTTCCATCAGCTATTCTAGGCAGTAAAAATCACCTGAGCTATAAACTCTACTTCTCTTTATTCATAAACATCACTAGCATATGCTTATAACAGTCATTAGTTATTCACTATATTAGAGATAAGAAATTTTAATACATGTCATGAAGCAAAACACATGACTAAGTTTTTAAATGAAAAAACTTAGGAGGATGTTAATGGTTTCTTAAATGACTAAACCAAAGCTTAATTTAGAACTGTTCCTACAATGTGCTAAACATTTTCCTGGGTAATAGGTATTCACTACATTTTATAGGTAATTCATTCTACCTACACAGGTTTGTCTGACCTACTACACAGGTTTTTTGTTGTTCTTCTTTTTGTTTTGTTTTGTTTTTTTGTTGTTTCCTCTATGAAAATGCTTGCCAAAGGGGATGTAAAAGTTTGCCCAGAGATTATACTGCATGTCTCGTATGAACCCTTCACTCTGGTCTACTGTAATAGACCTCCCACTGAGTTGTATCCACCTTCTTCTTAACGGAACATGTGGGAACACGTGTGAGGACAAGGAGCCCCAATAAAACAACTGCATATCATTCCATTCAGCTCAACTCAGTTCTGACATTTCTTTTTCCTGGAAAGTGAATAAGGAGCACCCTATGAAATTGAAATAACAGCTTATTATAAATACTATTTTTTTTCCCACAAAATGAATGATCTCTGGGCCCTGTTTTCCTTCAGATGGTATCTCATCCCACTCTCACCACACTGGGCTTCTCATTGTCCCTCAGGAATATCAAGCCTTCGTCTGCCTTAGAGCCTTTGCTCTTAGCTCTTCCTTCTCCCTGGGGAAATAAAATGCCCTGAGTCTTTAGATGGCCTGATGTGTATTATCGTTTCGTCTCAACTCCGCGTCTCCTGCTCAGAGCAGTTTCTCCTGGTTACCCAAGTGAAGTTCCTCCCTATTACAGTGTCCTCTTATTTTCTTCAATACATTTAGCACTGCCTCAACTGTCTTTCAGTGTGTTGATTCACTAATTAATCAGCAGTATACTCAGAAGATAAGCTCTGATAGAGCAGAGTTGGTACCTGAATAGTCGCAGACAACCCAGGTTTGCTGACTGCGTTGGCTGGTTTCCCTGGACTCCCATCACCTGAGTGGTGCCTTCAGAGCCTTCCAGACTCTGCCGCTCCCCTGATGGATCACTTGAGAGAGGAATTTATTTCATCCTCCATTTGTAGAGCCCCTCTACCTCACACACCTGTTGTAAGAACTAAGATAACGTCTGAGTAAATGCGTTTGTTCAGACCAGAAGAGACCCATGTAAAGTGAGAAAATGTTACCAGGGAGACCAAACTGCCCAGTTTAGTGCCACAGCTCTAAACCAGGGCCTGAGCTAGACACTTTCCATGCATTGTCTAACTGAGTCCCCCAGCAGTCTCATTTGACAACTTCTCTTACCCCGATGTTACAGGTGAAGAAACAGACTTAAAGGCAATAATTCATTTACCAAATGCTAAAGTAGGACTCATGCCCAGCTGTTTGTCTCCAAAGCCTAGCCATGAGGACGTCTATCTCACAAATAAAAATTTTTATATTCTAAATAATGTTAAATGATTGTTTCATTCAGTCTTTCTTTTCTTTCTTTTTTTTTTTTTTTCCTCTTAAAAGATCCTGATGAATTTGAGCAAATATACGAGCCTCTGGATGTCAAAAGTAAAAAGATTCATGTAGTAGACAGTGGCCTCACCTTTAACCTGCCTTACCCCTTGATCTTGAGGCCTCAAAGGGGAGTCGATCTCATCATCTCCTTTGACTTTTCTGCAAGGCCAAGTGACTCTAGTCCACCATTCAAGGTAAGAAGAATTTATAGAACATTCCATTATCTACCACATTCCTTTGCACGCCTTATAAATATCTTAGTCCCCAATGTCTTACCTCATTAGTTCATTTTCTACATTATTATGCATACTACTTCTTAAAGCACAGATGTGATTCCCATGACCCACATGCAAATTCACAGCCCTGAACCAGACAAGAATGGCATAATGGATATGACCTAATGATGTAAAGTTCAGGGAGGAAATCAGGCTCAGATTTAGGAGTTAGCAGGTGAAAGCTAATTAAAACCACACAGGGGGAATATGTACTGTGAGAAGAGAAAATAAAAGTGTCGTGAAGATTCAACAACAGTATGAAGGGAAAAGCACAGAAACCAAGGAAGTGGGCAGTGTTACCAAGACCAGTGGAAGATATGTCACAAGGAAGTTCTTGGTGAGCTGACCAAGAGAAGTTTCAGTAGGATAGGAGGTCACAAATCATGCTGCTGTGGTTTGAGGATGATTGGACAGTAAGGTAATGGAGACAATTCTGTGGACTCTCGAGGGAAGAAGGAGATGGAGTAGATCTGCAGGAGGGTGTGGGGAACAGGAAACCAGCAGAGGGGTGGGCGGTTACTAGAAAAGACTAGAGCTGCTGATGTTACAGAAGAATGAAGAGATGACATATGTGATAGAGTCATATCCTTGGGAAGGTTCCAAGGGTGAGGAGGTGTAAAAATGCAGGTGGAGGGTAGTATAGAAATGCCCACAGTGGGGCGAGAGGGGAGGGAGGAAGTAGTAGCTGTGGAAGAGGGGTTGCTGTTGGGCATGAAGAAGGCAAATGAAGAACATTCTCATCTGATGACCTGTAACTTTTCTGGGAATCAGGAGTCAGCGTTATCTTTGGAGGGTGTGAAGATAGAGGTGGTGGAGTCAGAGGGGCGGAGAGAATAAAAGTCTGCCTCTGTGAAGAAATGAGGGAAGAAAAGTTCTAAATACACAATATGGAAAGATTGCTGGGCTACCTGTGGTCACACCCAAGTGAGACTGAAACTGTGACGGTTCCCTCTGCCTGGAACACACCCACCTTTCTTTAGACCCATCTCCTGTGATCTTTCTTGACCTCCACAGGCATAGAATCAGCATGAAAGACTTAATAAATCCTACACATGCGGCCATTTTCATGGTGTATTGTCTGTATTTATTTACGTATACATCTATGTATATATGGCTTCTACTGTCTGAATTCCGTGGGGAACTAGAGCACATTTTGTGTGTGTTTGTGTTTTGCATTAATTATTTGGTTCTAATTGCCTTATAAGTACCAGCCAACATACATGTAGAACGTTTGTGGTGATCAAATGAATGCAATACTATAAAGAGAGGTGCAGTTATCCATATTTGATAGGTTAAGAAACGGAAACACATCTAAAAGTCCGTGAGAACCCACATCCTCTGACACTCAGTTTCTGTGGATATACTATGATTAAACTGCTCTCAAGACTGATAACTCTCTGACACATAGACAAAACCTTGTATTTTAAAAATGCTTTCGTATTTCACTTTCTTGAGTGGTATTCAGCCAGAGAGATCAGAGACGGGGAGATGAGCAATCTCATCACTTGCACAAATTAAATGAGACGGTGGGTGAACAGGCTGTGCCCGGGACCTGCCCCGGGAAGCACTAGGTAAGAAGTGGTGGAGCGGGACCAGGTCCCAAGGCTCCAAAATGAGGTGTAAGGCTTCTTCCCGTCACCAGCTGGCCTCCTCCTCTGTGCCCAGAGGGCACGTCACGTATCTGATCTGTGGCAGCTGTCAAAGGTGACATTTTAGTTTTGGGGGAGGGGGAGAATTTTACACACAACAGTCATTTGGAAGGAAATGGAGAAACTTCCTGCTGAAAGTAGTTTGAGTTTATATAAATACACACGTCATAGGAGATCTCTCTAAGAATAGACTCGGGTGTCCCAGGGCTGATGAGCAGGTAAATAAATGGAACAGGATGGAAACGGTACAGAGGTGGCCATGAATGTGTCGAAGGACCTGGAGTGATCTAATTAGAAGTGCTAGATAGTAAGCTCCCAGGAGGAGGGTTTTCAGGGGGAATTCAAGACTGGATGACAGAAAAGAAAGACTCCATGAAGGGTTTCCAGCAGAAAAACGGTTGGATGAAATTGGCATTTTAGGATGATTAATCTGAGAGTGGAGGACAGAGAGCAAACGTTAAAATTAAGAAGGCTTTGCTGTAATCCAAGCACAGGATCGTGAGGCGCCATACCAGGGTCAGTGACTGGGAAAACCAAGGGGGGGATGAGCCTTCAGCAGCTATGGGAGGCGACCTGCATGCATGACTCTGAGATGACTGCTTAGAAGCTAGTTCTGGAGTCAGAGTAACTATTATTCATCTCTCCATCTCACCTGTGGGAGTGTCAAATGTTGAAGCCATCATTTTAGATTGGAATCAGCGCCACCACCTCAATGCGGTGTTGGGGGGTTGTAGAGTATCACTTTACACCTCTAAAAAGAATGATTGTAGTTTGTTCATTTGTAAATGTATTGTGATTCATCATTTCTAATTAAGAAGAATGTGTATTCATTGTAAAACTTTGGAAATTTGTAATACAGATCAAATGTTTCTGCTATTTAGAAACACTGATTTGGTATTTTCTTTTAGTCTCTTGTGTATGTGTGTGCGTGTGTGTGTGTGTGTGTGTGTGTGAGCACGGGGTCATATAGTTTTGCACACTGCTTTTTTTCTTTCTTTTTATTTTTTTAAAGATTTGATTCATTATTTTTAGAGAGAAGGGCAGAGAGGGAGAAAGAGAGGGAGAGAAACATCAATGTAGTATGGCTGCTTTTCACCTGCCTCCAGCTGCAATGCCTGGCTGGAGACCTGGCTTGCAACCTGGTTATGTGCCCTGGCTGGGAGTTGAACCAGCGACCTTTGGATTTACAGGCCAGCACCTTATCCGCTAAGCCACCAGCCAGGGCTGCTTCTTTACCCTTAAAAATATATTGTGAGTTTTCCTCATGCCATTAAAAACTTTAACCATAATTATAAACACAGTACAATATTTCTATTGTAAATATTTAAGAATTTACTTAATAATGCTCTATTCTTAACTTTTAGATTTTTGCTATCTTGTCATTTTTTTGCCCCTGAATCTCTAATCACACTTTTAATTATTTTCTTAGATGTGTATTAGTTTATGAATTTTAATAAACATTTTTGGATTGCTTTCTAAAAACAGCTGCTCCAAGTTACATTACTATCTCATATTCTAGATGCAAACCCTTGTTTTACATGGCTTTATTGGCATAAAAAAAACCTTAAAAATGTTAAAATTTTTACAACATGATAGAAAGCAAAAGAAGTGCAGTTTTGCTTCAATTTTCACCCGTTGCCTATAAGATTAAATAGTTGGTTCAGTTTATTGTAGACTAATATTTTAAAATGACTTTTAATTGGATTATTAGTGTTGCTGCCATGCATTAATAAGTTATTTTGTATCTTAAAAATATTGAGGTTTGTCTATAATGTGTTAAGTATTTCTGTAGTGATTTCTTTCTTTAGTTTGATTTTTGAAATTTATACTTCATATCAAAATCAATTACATATGGATTGATAGTTTCTTTTTATGGTATTTTAAAATATTTTAACTCATTCATCTTTTTTTAATATATGGGGTATATAATAACACAACCCGTTAAATATTTTGACATTATTTGTGATGATTTCTTTACTGCCTAATAGTATTATAGAGCATCAGATCTGTTTTGTGCTTGTCTTTTGATTCCAACAGTCCATCCGACAACCCAACAGTTCTTACCTCAGTACCACACTGTCTTAATAGCCGTACCTTTATTATGTTTACTATCTTAAAGCGTCTACAATAGAAAAAGAATCTGTGTTGTTTTTTTTTCACATTAATGTGATTTATTTGTTGATATTAGGGCTTGATCCTTACTTGCCATTTTAAGGTTGGTTCACAACATAATGGCCACAATGGCTGATAGAGGGAACTGCATATTATTAGTTGTAGCATTTATAGATTTGCCTCTTGTATTAGTTTCCTGGGGTCGCCATAACAGATTATCACAAACATGGCAGCTTAAAACAACAGAAATGTATTGTCTTACAGTCCTGGAGACCAGAAATTGAAATCAAGGTGTCCTTAGGGCCACCCCCTCCAAAGACTCTATGGGACAATTTCTCTTTTCCTTTTCCAATTTCTGGTAAATCCAGGCATTCCCTGGCTTGTGGCTACATTAACTCCAGTCTCAGTCTCTGCATTCTCCTCTGTGTATGTGTCTTCTTATAAGCACATTTCTGTCTTTGAAAGACATTTTTTTATTAGCTTGATGGCCTACCCAAATAATCCATAGTGATCTCAACTTCAGACACTTAACTTAATTGCATTTACTAAAACTCCTTTTCCAAGAAAGGTTACATTCCCAGGTCCAGAGGACAGGACCTAAGGGCAGGGGCTCAGCTTTTGGAAGGTCACTACTCAACACTCAACCCACTATACCTGTACTAATTATTGAGGAACAGATACGTATATCTAACATTTTGTGATGAATAGATGTACTCAACATTAATTTTTCCTATGTATTTTTATAAATTTAGAGTAACATCTTAGTGAATAACAACAAACAAGAATGGCAAAATACTATGTAAATTCTACATACTATTAGATATAGAGAATTATTTTCATGTCCATTGTATTATAAAGCGCTTGGATCCTGATACTGGCATGCTTTTATTAGAAATAAGAAATGGCCCAGACACCAAATAATGAATTCTTAAGTATAGTTTCTGTCTGTTTTATCTCATATTAGCCGTTTCAATGATTTTTAAATATTCTGTAGATTTATTTTCAGATTGGGGAGAGGTACAGAGTATGTACCTCGTACTCTGAGAAACTTCTCAGAAAGCACACGTACTAGGTTTGTACAGAGAAAAAAAAAACTTATTTCTTATAAAGCAAATATCATTTATAATAAACTTGTGTATTTATAAATATATTTATCTACATATATAAGTAGATAACATAAAAATATGCCATCAAAGCTTACTTTGACTGTATTTCTGTTATTTAGATGGCTATTCTTATCTTTCAGAAGTTTTAGACCCATAAATGAGCACCAGCATTTTACAAGCATCCTTTTGAAAGATGCCATCAAATTCGTGTGTCCACAGAAAATCCTTGTCATCAGTGCTATAAAAATTGATTCAGATTTTCTGTGGAAATCTGAAGTATCTGAGGTGTCCAACAACAACCAAAACAGAGTTATCACAGGATGGAGTTCTGTCACACTGCTATGCACTGTGGGGCCACCATTTCTTTGCTCACTACGTTCTTTTCAAACACTCTACAAGCTCGCCTGCTCTACTCGGCCTATGTCATTGTTTCTGCCTTTACACGCAAAGAAATGAGACATCGCAGAGGAGATGGCTTTTCCATCCTTAATCTCTGGCTTTATAGTCACCAGCTTGAATCTCTTCCACATCAGGAGCATATAAGGAAAGGGAAAGTTTCCATCACTTACTAATTCCAGCGTGAACTGTCTAAAAATAGCTTGGTTTTTTACCTCATTCAATTCCCTTTTCCTCTTTCTCCACACAGGCCACGCATCATAGGTCATACTCTTGAGTCATGTTTGTAAACACTGGAAAGCTCTTTTCTCTCCTCATTCTCATGCAATTGATTCACAGTGTAAACTTTTGGTTTTAGTTTGATGTTAAATAGTCGTGAATGAATCATTTGAATGGTTCTAGACAAGAAACAACAAGCTGAAAGATTCAACTGAACATGAAGTAGAAAGCAGTAATAAAAGTTTCCTCGAGTTTCAAATAAGAAAGTATTTATGTATATTTATATATATGGGATTTTTAGGAAAGTATAATCATACGGAGAGATGGGTAAGAGTAGGTTTATAGTTATGAGTACATGAAACACAGAGTTTATTGTTTAATTATATTATTTTCCATATGAACAACTATAAACCTACTTTCGCCCAATCTGTATTTAGCTTAGTAGTCTATGAAATAAATGCTTTAATAGCCATTCAATCTTTTCCCCCATATTTTTATTTCTTTGAAAATGGCTTTGGGAAAGAGTGGATCCCCTTAGAATGCATGACATTCCAGAAGCGCCAAGAACAATGAAAGGTCAATGAAGAAGTATGTTTTTCTCTAAATTTAACATGCTATTTTAAGTGCCTCTTTTCTTGAATCGAAATTACTGAGGTTTCGGAAAATACATTGCCTTATTTAATCCTCCCTGCGAAAGAAAACAGCGTTAACCTTATTTTGCAGTGATATAAAATGAGACGCTGAGAAATAAGGAACAGGTAGGAAGCCGATGTGAGAGGCTTGGACGCCAAGATTTCAGGGATGGTGAACAGCCTCACCTCTGTTTGCTCGATGGGTTGCTTGTTGTTACTTATGAGCCCCATGGTGCCATTAGGGGAGTATCGCTGCATACTTCAGCCTCCAAAGAATCCTAATTGCAATCTCATGAGATATGTATTATTATTACCATCCTTATTTTATACTCAAACTGCTGGGTGTAGAAAAAGAAAGCAATGTGCCCAAGGCCCCACGGCTTGCTCTTTAACTCAGGCAGTCTGGCCTCAGCTTCTGTTTCTTATTTGCCCCACTTCCTTTAAGTGGCAGAGAAATAGAAATAAGCCCTGTTCATTGCACCTCTCCATATTGCTTTATTTTCCCCAGTTTCAATGTAATACTGTGTGTGTGTGTGCACGCGTGTGCTTTGCACTGCCTCAGTGAGCCCTGATTCAGAAACAAACTGAAAATCTCAGTCCCTGACAACAGCTCCCTACTTCTTGGTCCCCTCACATGCTTGCAGCTGGAAATCAGTTGCCGTGGCTCTGTTCCATTTGTCTTCTCATTCTGGCGGGAATGAGTAATCCTCTTACCAGGAAAGAACTCATATGTGAAAACAATCACACGACCTTCCACGCTCTTGGTACCTCTGTACACTTGTCTGCTGCACACGTAATGAAAACCTGCTGAGGCCAGAAACTCAGCCTCTTCTCGTAAACGGAAGCAGGAAAAAAACAAAAACAAACAAACAAAAAAACACGCTGATTCAGAGTGACTCCGATGTTTTTGCATACATAAAATGTATCAATTATAATTAGTTGTATGGAGAGGATATGTGGACATCCTCATTCTGCTTCACCAGCTTCTTTGACTCCTAAGGGTTAAAAAACATTCACATGACTTGTAAATGCCCAGAACCCATAGTATTTTTTTTTTAATTTTATTGTTGTTGTATTTCATCCATCCCCTTTTTGCTCCCCTCTGTCCCCCTCCCCACCCACCCATTTCCCATAGTATTTTTTCCTGCAGCAATTACATCTATACAATTTCATTTCAGTTCAGTTCATGAATACATTTTCCAGTGCCTCCTATGGAGCTAATTGTGAACCAAGAATGAACATAATACTAAGTTTGATCACGGAGGTATTTATTTGTTTGTTTGTTTATTTCATGAGATTGGTGTGCTCCTTAAGGACAGAGCATTTGTCACCTTAGCAAGAAGCACATCGCTAGCGCTTAGTACACGCCTCATGAACATTGAATGATGTGGCCAGTCCAACTGAAAGAATGAAGATTGAAAATTCCCAAATGCGTCTTTCCTGCTCTTCCCTAGGAACTTCTCCTTGCGGAAAAGTGGGCTAAAATGAACAAGCTACCCTTTCCAAAGATTGATCCGTATGTGTTTGACCGAGAAGGACTAAAAGAGTGCTATGTCTTTAAACCCAAGAACACTGATGTGGAGAAAGACTGCCCAACTATCATCCACTTCGTTCTAGCCAACATCAACTTCAGAAAGTACAAGGCTCCAGGTACGTGGGGAATAAGTTGTAGTCTGTCTAGAAGAAATCTGCCACAGGAAGGAGCAAGGCTGAGGTACAACTCATTCACAGTGGCACTTGCTGTAATGGCTGTTAAAATTTTGAAAGTTTCCCTTCCCTTGCAGAATAGCGCGACTATCCTGAGACCCCCAAGAACTCCCCACCTTTCTCACTCCAAGATCCCCTGGGTTCTCCACAATTTAGAAACTGAAGGGTTAACGACTAGCTCAGTAAAAATTTCTGGGGCTTTACTCCAAAACCTCTGATTGTTTTTGTTTGGATTGGTTAAGACCTTATCATAGGGTGGTTAAATATTTTGAACATCACTATTTAAGGAAGTTCTTGTTTCAGAACAAATCATGCAAATGTTCTGGGAATTTTAGCTGATCACAGGATGAATGTCTTCTAGCAGAGCAATATGGCTGGTGATTTCATGTGACCATGTTTTATCTCATAGAAAAAAAAAAAAAAAAAAAAAAACTTTAAAGCAAGTCATCCTGTTGTGCACATCCAGAGGATTCTGGAAACTCTTCAGGATCCTGGAAGATATTGATTAGCATAAGAGATCGAGGGATCGGCAGGCAGGATGCCGAAGGCCCCAAAGGTGTATTCTTTGGGAACCATAAAATGTAGTTGTGAAAGGAAAAACAAACAAACAAAAAAATGCTTCACCGGGGACTGCGGAAAAGAGTGGGATCTCTATCTAGATGACAGAGAAAGGATCGATAGGGATGGAAGCTATTATGAATCACATTTCAAAGGAGAAGGAAGAACTGGCTGGCATCTTTCCTTGAGCAATGAGTGGAGTACTTGAAACCTAAAGCATTGTCTGTGACTTAATTCTCGAGGAGTGGCTGTGTAGGGGGTTTCTGTGACAATTAAGTAATGTTTTATTTGGATTCCCCTAAAAGCAGATTGTGAGTAAAGGATTCAAGTGCAACTAGTTTATCTGGGGAAACTAGGGAAGGAAGTGACAAAAGGAAGAAAGGAAGGCAGGCAACAAAAGTTATGTTAGTGAGCTGGCTACCAGGAAGAGATCCTGATTCTGCTGGGAAACTCTAGGAAATGTAACAGAACCTGTTCAGAATCATCTTTCTTCTCACCCATAAGAGGCAAGGGAACTCAGGTATTTATACCCTAAGTCCCTAGACTCTTTGGTTGACCACGGTGTTGTATATGAATTTCCAGCCTGCTGCCTGTGAAATGAGGAGCCTTCCACAGTTGAACATAGAAATCTTCATCCAGGGAATATGGGTGTACACATCAGTGTACACTAAAGATTACATGACCCCTGTGGGGGCTCCCAATTTTGTGTTTGTGACTATTTGTGGGTATTATTCCCTGGGTTTAGAGATATTTCGTAGTTTTCAAAATAACCGCATTTGAGACTCTTCTGGTATTTAGGTGTTCCAAGAGAAACTAATGAAGAGAAAGAAGTAGCTGATTTTGATATTTTTGATGACCCTGAATCACCATTTTCAACCTTCAACTTTCAATATCCAAATCAAGCATTCAAAAGGCTGCATGATCTGATGTATTTCAATACCCTGAACAACATTGATGTAAGTATCTTCTGCAATCGCTCACCATGTCAAATATTTGATCTCACGTAATCCTAGCAGGCCTCTTTTTCATTAAAAATAAAAAACAAAATTTATGAATGACAGCACCCAAATTGTACCATTTTATTTTTCATGAATTATTTTTATTCATCTCCAGAAGAACCCTATAAAATTCACCAAGAAGAAACCTAATGCCTCCAAATTTTTGGCAACGCCTATGTTTTACATTATTATTTTATTGACAGATTGGTTAGTACTCATCTTCTTCCCAAATAGCTAAATAATGTCTTTGTCATATGATAAAGTAAATTAGAAACAGGAAGAAAAGTGACAAAAGGAAATGTAAAAGCAGGAAAGTGAATGTAACCAAAAGAGTCATTAATGAATACACTCATACTTTTAAATGTCTTTTTTTTTCTGGATCTTGGGAATGTGGCCAAAGGTTTCCATTTTTAGTCCTTGAGATATCAAGTATACTTTAGAAATTTTAGAAACAAGTTATTCTCTTCAGTATCATTCCTATCGTTGGTATATCTGCCGTCAAGATTGTGCGCCTGTGTAAAATTCTATAGCCTCTACCTCACCATTTAGGAACACTGTTGGGTATTTGAAATCGTGTTGCTTGTAGTTCCAAATCATAGTGTAGGGCAAATTATTGTCAGTTGTGAAAGCCCAAGTTCATTAGCCAAATTGGATTTTGCACCTTAGGAACTAGTAAAACAGAGGGGAAAAAAGAAAGAAATGAAATGGAGAAGGAAAGGCATCGTACTTGCCAGTACTTCTGGTGACTGTGTAAATGAAAATATATGTAACCTCAGTTTCTCTCATTGTTTTCAGTTCTGGTTTATATAAAACTGCTGAACTATTTGCTATAAACGTTATATAACTCTGGCTGGTAGTACAGTGGACAAGGCACAGGTCTGCAAACCCTAAGGTTGCTGGTTGGATTCCCCAGCCAGGGCACATAACCAGGTTGCAAGCCAGGTCTCCTGCCAGGTCTATAGCTGGAGGCAGGTGAAAGGCAACCATACACTGATGTTTCTCTCCCTCTCTGCCTCTCTCCCTTCCTCTCTCTCTGGAAATAATAAATAAAATCTTTTTTAAAAAGTTATATCGTTCTATTTATATATTTTATAAACATTCTTCAAAGGAGTGTGTTTAACACATTAATAAAAAGTTAAAGTTTGAACAAAAGTAGACTGAATACCAAAATAACCATCCTGACTTTCAGCTCACCAGATTCAATTCTTCACAAACCATTGATTGCTTCCAAGCACTTTCCTGGCACAGCCTATAGAAGCAAGGTCATGGGCTTTACATCATGTTTAGATTGGACTGCTGGGTGACTATAAGCTACTTAAAATTTTTGGGCCTCCGTTGACTCATCTTTATAACAATAGTGAATATCTATCATACAGGCAGTAGTGAATCTTGAATCAGGTGACGTATGAACAGTGCCCTGAAAAACAAAAGTTCAATCATTAGCTACATCACTCATTCTTCCCATACCATTGGAATAGACTGGGTTACTAATTCACACTTCAGCCACACACACACACACACACACATGTTTACTTGCTGTGGACAGTGAGAGCTGTTTGAAATCATGGACACTGAATAACAATCTCCTCTAACGCAAAGGCATTTGGCTGCCAAGTCCACAGGAGGCACTTTTCAAGTGTGTGGCCATGACCTTGTGCCTTAAGGCAAATTTCCATCTTCACCTTCTATTAGGACACGTAGTTTGCTTCTGAAAAGGCTCCCCTGTCTCTGAAAGCTGTGGGCTTCCATCGCGCCCCTGCTCCCCAGAATCTTGCCCCCAGCTTTGGTGAAGCTGAGTTCCAGTTCACCTTTAGAAAAATCTCTGCTCTGTTCCTGCCGTGACAGCCGCCTGGGTCTGTCGTCACTCTTAGGTTTCCTTCCGCACTGACTCAACCTTCCCAAATTCCTTTCACTGAACATTGCCTTCCTTCTTTGACGCTGGCACTATTTCATGGCTTTCTGTTTTTCCAGAAACATTAATATACAGTGACTTAGACTGGTGGACGTGTGGTATGTGAGACACGCTGGGGCTCTGGAGCAGGCCCAGCTGGGTGTTCAAATCCTGGTTTGCTTGCGGCCTCTGGGTTGCCACTGAGTGATCTCCGGCACGTAGGTTAACTTTTCCAAAAGTGACCCTCTTTTGTAAGAGGAAGCAGTGCTACCTGTCTCATAGATCAGGCGGAGAATTGCGTAAAACAATATAGTTTAAGGGCTTGGCATCCAAGAGACAGACACGAGATAAACTGAAAGCAGCTGATGTGATCATGATAAAGATTACTATCAGTGCTCATGTGATCTTCTGCTCTTAATTGAAAAGTTAAATCCGTGTCCAGGGATACGGGTCACAATGTCCGGCACCAAAAGAAAATATGCAATTAAGGTTTTATGGGTGATTTAAAAAAAAAAAAAAAAAAAGTCGTTGACTCCCTGGCTGAAGCTGTGGAAGGATTTAAGTTGATCAGAGGAGGGTATGACAAGGATTGGGACACAGGCCTGGAGGCAGAGCCTGGGGCCATGGAGCAACTCTCCATCACATCTGCCTGCCAGAGACAGGGGCTGTGGGCTACTCTCATAAATCACTGCTTTTCACCTGGAGAGACAGCTTCCTGAGGTCCCTTTTCTAGGACCTAGTAGATTCAGCCATCGCACACACAGAAAAATATCATTATACAGTGTCACCTACTCTACTTAATATTAATTCAACAGGCATATTCTAAGAACTTGTTGTGTGTCACTTTATTCAATATATGTCCGTGGTGCATAAAAATGATGAGCTTTTTTTAAAGCTCGTTCTCAACAACTCTATACAGTGTTAAACAAGAGATGCTGACTAAAATGAGGAAAAGAGCAAATCCAGAAGTACTGGTACATAATTCTTAATTTGTTATTCCATCATCATGATAAGAGTGTCTAGGTCCAAGTTAAAGTTTTTGTTTTTTTAAAATGAATTTAGATGCTTTTGAAGTATCATGGCCCAATCAATGTATCAGGCCCCAATTTATCCACCTTTCCTGCCCCCGTCATCTCTTTCCATCTTATTTCTTCACTAAGTCAACCCAATTATTGAGTACCTACGGTGTTTTAGGAACTAGAGATGCAGCAATGAACAAAACAGCAGCAACTACAAAAGCACAAGGGAGTTTTGAGTGTTTAATATAAACTAAATATTTATCCCTCAAATATTGAGCACTCCCAGCTAGGCTGTGAGTAGGCATTTTTAGTTGTAGGTGGAGAAACTGAGTTGTGGGTTATACAGGCGGATGGCTAGAAGTCACGGGCTTATGTGAGGAACTGAGATGGAACCACAGGTTCTTCCTCTCTTTCCTCAATTTTAAGCCATCTATGTCTCCAGCGGACATAGTTCCTAGGATTCCCTAAACACAGCCTCACTTCCAGCCAGGCCCATTTCCAGATGTTTCCAATATATGCCATGACCTTTAGTCTTTTAATAAGATTATCTCTTTACTGGGAATGTCCAGTCTTTCTACTCCACTTACAAAACGCTGCCCATCCTTCAACCCAACCCAAGTCTCCTTATCCCCAGGAGCTAACCTTTGTCCTGTTTAATTCCCCCATCCATGATAACCTTCTGTGCATTCATTAATTTTACAAATCTTTACCGTTCTTCTTCCATTTTCTAAGAACTGGGATTAAAAATGAGGAGGCCTAAAAGGTTCCTGCTTCAATGACACGGGTATTTATTGGGAAAGCGGACATTAACCAAAAAATTCACAGTACTTTAGATCAGCATACCTTCTTGTGTTTTCCATATTTGTCATTTTTATTTTTCTCTCCAAATACATGCGGCACCTTCCTCCTTAGGCTCATTTCTCATGTTCTGTTGTGGGAATTAAATACTTGCTTGTGGATTGCTTCCAAACTCACATTTCTAACGTTGTTCCTTTTGGGGAGAAGATCAACTTTTACATGTTTTCTGCCCTTACGGCCAAAGATTTGCATGTTCTGGATCAACAATCAGGAGGCTATCGAATGGCCCGAGTGAAAAATGGCACAGGTCATATGTAAGGATGAATGGACAGTGGGGATATAAGGGTCATTGTTAAGATAACTGATGAAAAGATTTGGGATTTCAGTGAATTTCAGGGGTGAATGAAAGAGGAAATGTGACACAAAAACTACCTAAGAATACCTCTAATTTTGGGGTTTTTTAAAAGGGAAGATTTACATATGACATACTGCTTTTCTGGAGGCATGCAGTCTACCAGGTGTCATGCTGGAAGGTTTGAATTTAGCAGCTGATGTGGTGCTGAGTTTAGCCTCTTCTTTTTATATCACAGGATTATAAATTACAGCCAAGTGGGGTTTTTTCCCTTCAGTAATGTGAAGAAACGCGGTTAACGGTTTTATAGTGCTAATGTGCCACCTAGTGGTTCAGCTTCTACATTTACCTTTTGTAGAAATTGGGTTTTTCAGAGTTGTGTAAATATTCCCTTTCCTTTATAAGAATGGCCTGCTCACTAGAAACACCTGCCAAGGATCAGTTATGGTAAATACGCTAATTGTTGCTATTGGTATTGATGATTTTTTGTGCTCACGAAGTCATCATAAAGGAAAGGACAATCATTATTCCCTTGTGGTCTTTTATATGTTAAAACCTTTCAGGCGTATGGAAACTAAATAGCTGATTTTTATTTTACTTGGATACTTCTCTGTTATGCAACTTGTGTCCTGAGCTGATAAAATGGAGAAACCAATGGAAAAGTAGGTGACATGGTGTCCACAAAGGAAGGAGATTAAAAATTTTTTTTCAGTAACAGTTGACATTCAATATTATGTTCAGTCTCTACATGGCTTCTTCTTTATATCCTTAGTTCTAGGAGTTCCATCCAGTTAGTGTTCAGATGGTTCTCAGGTTGATCGCTCCATAGTGTAGTTGGAATTCTGATGTGGTCACGGGAGGTGGGAGCACAGTTTACCTTCCCTCCATCTTGACCGGAACTGTAGGCAGGAAGATTGTTAGAAGATATAGAAGGGACACATTTGATTTCAGAATTGATTTGCTGACTTTTACCAAATAGTAAGCCCAATATTGACTATACACAGTGTTTTCATTTCTCGTAAACCTTATACACATCTAATTTAAAGTTCCTAAAATTTCTCACATGTGGTCAGTTTGAAAATAACAACAATAAATAGATGCTAGTTATGAAATGTTTCCCACGTGCCGGCATAGTGAAAAAAAAAAAAAAAGTGGGTGGGGAAGAGAATAGAGGGGAGCGAAAAGGGGGTGGATGTAATACAATGACAATAAAATTAAATTTAAAAAAAAAAACTTTTTTCGTCCTCACCTGAGGACATGTTTATTGATTTTTCTAGAGAGGGAGAGAAACATCAATGAGTCCTGATCGGGTGAACCCGCAACCCTGGTATGGGCCCTGACCTGGACTCAAACCTGTGACCCTTTGGTTTAAAGGATGACACTCCAACCAGCAGAGCCACACTAACACCAGGGTGTGCAAAGTACTTTTTATAAATGATCCTCAATCCCAGCAAAAGTCAAGATTAGTATTATTATTCCCATTTTAAAAAAGAGGGAATGGAATTTAAGTTAATGTCTCATGCTCTCACAAAGTCAAAAATGTTGTACCTGGAGGCCCTTGGTCAAGGTCTCCTTCATAGGCTGGAAGCTCCTTCTGTCACAATAGAATTAATTATATTTCCTTTCCTCGTGAAGAAAATAGGGTCAGCAAATATCCACTGGCTGGTGGCTTAGTGGATAAGGTGCTGGCCTGCAAACCCTAAGGTTGCTGGTTGCCCTAGTCAGGGCACATAACCAGGTTGCAAGCCAGGTCTCCAGCCAGGTCCGTAGCTGGAGGCAGGTGAAAGGCAACCATACATTGGTGTCTCTCTCCCTCCCTGCCTTTCTCCCTTCCCCTCTCTCTAAAAGCAATAAATAAACATCTATTTAAATAAATAAATAAAAGACAGAGTAACATTTGAGTTCATTTTCCCCCGAAGATACTTATATATACAGAGGTGGACAAAAGTAGATTTGCAGCTGTTCGTATGGAAAATAATACAATAGTTAAATAGTAATACAAAAAATTCTGTTTCATGTACTCACACCTGTAAACCTCATTTTGCATATATATATATATATATATATATATAATTTTAAATTATAAAGCAATGACTGTGTCACATTGCTGTGATACACCCCTTTGCATAATACAATTGCTTGTTGTTCAAAGTTGCTATCAGAGAATAGAGGGGCCTGCTTGTTTGGTACTGACATAAAGTCACAGAACATTGCCTACATGTTAACACCACCCAGACCACACGTGTCTCTTCTCCAGGCCTTGAACCCGGCTTGCCCAGAGAGATCAGATGTAGGAAAGCCCCGCTATGCACACGTCTTCAAGGCCAAGAGCACCACACCAGCTTAGGGTGGGCAAGAGCCATGGGATCCTACACTGCTCAGACTTGCCAAGTTTTCTGCAAGGATCTCTGGGGTAGAGATGAAAGGGGGATTGCAGGATATCCCTGTGACCTGCCTCTGTGTCCTGAAGCTTCCACCTCCTGGCCATTAAGATGAAATCCTCTATTTGTGAGGAATGGAGTCTTCCTGATGGTGCCAAGGTTATCAAAGAGCAGTAGAGCCAAAATTTCTAGTTGGGCCTCTTTCCCAAAACCCATTCCCATTGCTATGCAATAATTTCTTCAGTCAGCTTCCCAATTTTCTCTTTTTTCCAAGAATTCCTAACTAGGTTAACATCATCCCAGAGAAGTATATGATAATTGCAATGGGAATTCTTAGAAATTGTAGTCACCATTCATTATTCATTTGAGTGTATATAAAGATTGTTCTGGATGAAAAATAGCCATTGTCAATAAAATCACAAAGCATGGTAATTTCTAGATAGAGGGTGCCCAAGTTTTTATATCTGTATTTCTTTAGTTGAGCTAACAGAGCAGCTGGTCAGCAATGCCTTCTCTCATTAGGCTCAGGAAAATCTTTTATTCCTTTTGGTTCTTCATTTCCACTTGCCCACTAACTTTACAGAACAGAAATTTTAGATTTTGTAATTAATGTATTTTCCCTCTTATCATCTTCCCAGTAAAAGACAAATGAAGACAGATTTACCATGGTACAAGTATTTTATTCCAAATTTCATCAGCACACAATTTGGAACTCCAAGAATTGGGTTTTTTTCCCTCTGGTAGGGGAGGGAAGACTATTTGAATATGAGCTTAACAGGAGTGTAAGGGTGAGATGTTTAATGTAAATATATACATGCGTGACTCGGAGATTTCTTTCTGTTTCAGGAAGAATTCTATAAACACAAGATTAATGAGATTTTTATTTTGATCAAACAAATGTTTAAATGAGCTCAGAGCAGCACAAATTATACTTCTTTTGACTTTTTGCAGGTGATCAAGAATGCCATCGTGGAAAGCATTGAATATAGAAAACAGAATCCATCTCGCTGCTCTGTTTCCCTCAGTAACATTGAGGCAAGAAGATTCTTCAACAAGGAGTTTCTAAGCAAACCCACATCATAATGTGTTTATTGGAAGGGGTAGCAAATTCTAATGCCGAGGCTATTTGAAATTCAATGACAACAGGATTAAAAGCACAATACAAACTTTAGTACTTAACATTAGAGGCTGATTGATACTCAAATTTGCAGTTATTTATGTGAAGCTGCATGACAATAATGCCCTTACAAGTTTGTTGTTAGGTTAACAGATGATGCTGATTATGTGAAAATATACTAAGCCACATTTTCTATCAGTATGGATTTCCTGATGTAAATGTATGGACCTACAAGGTCTGTCCTGAAAGTATGGAGCCAATGTCAATATAATTAAGACAGTTTGCTTGGCTGATACTTTCAGGATAGACCTCTCATAGGCTGTATTTTTAGACATTCCTCACCAACTATGCTGTGTGCCCACTTTTTAAAATGTGGTTTCTTCTTAGAATGTTTAATGTTTCAATTTCAATAAGTAAGACTTTACAATGTGTGTGAATGTTATTCGCTGACTGGATTTATTCATGCCCTGAGACAACACTATTTTTTATTTATATGTGCATTTATACATACATGAAATAAACACCTCTTTTGCAGTTAGCATGAGGTAACTAAGTGTTATTATTTTTTAATGAGATATTGCACCCTTGCTATGAAAGCCTCATCAGATTCATGGTGTTTAAACACAAAAGTTGTTCATCCTAAATGCAAATGTGAAACTTATCATTGTAAATCATTGTTACTTTTCTTATAAGAGAAAGTGTGTACAAACTGTTGAAAATGGCATATATTTATTCAGCAAGTAAGAGAAACTGTAACCACTTCTAGTTTAACCTTTTACCTTGCTGATATTATCCTGGACTGAGTATCCCACAGATAGCACCAGAGAAGCGTTCAGAAGAGTGACAAGGACTGAACATACAAGACTTGTTTTAGGGACAGTCTCTATTAAAAGAATAATGGCTTCCTCATTTCTCTTTCTTTAAGCTCTATTCAATTGTCTTTTTTTTTAATTCTTCTTTATCTTTCATTCATATTTCCACCTGTGAGGAAAGACTGAAAACAAAAATAAAGCAGGAGAGAACACTAGAACATTCAATGCTTCATGGGTGGATTTATGCATGTGACCAATGAGTACCCGGCGCAGGTCACTGGACATGTTGCAGGGTCTGGGGATACAGCAGTGGACAAAAGTGACCAAAGTGCCTGTCCTCCAGGATCTCACATTCTGGTGGAGATGACTGATGATAAACAAGACAAATTATGTTTCTAGGATGTTAGTCATCAATGCTAAGGAGAAAATTAAAGATGGGAAGGGAAGAGATGGGAAGCGTTGGGTGTGTAATTTTAAGTGGGGTCCTGGGGAAGGAAGATCATAGCAAGAGAGTGGCGTCAGAGTAGAGCTGTGAAGGGGCGAGGGGAAGGACCTCTGGGTTCAAGGGAGGAGCACTCCTGGCAGGAAGAATAGCAAACGCAAGTGCCAATTGGTGGAGCACCAAGCATGTTCCAGGACCAGAGAACAGACCCATGTGCTCTGAGCAGAGTGGGTGGCAACCCTTTTTCAATGAATTATGTGAGAGAAGACTTTGAAAGGATGTATTAAATTAGTGACATGCTTTGGGCAGGAAAAACAGAGGCTTCTAGGCTCCATCTGTTCCTATGGTATAAATCTTATGTATAAGAAGACAGCAAATGAATAAACCCAGTTTTCATTTTTGTTATTATCATGGGCTCTTGGAGGAAAGCAGGTGTCTGCCAATGCCCAGCTGCACCTACACAGAGGACCTTATCACCCTGAAGCCAGATATACCAGGACTTGGGAGCCTTGCTGCGGGTACCAATGTGAAGGCAGCAAGAGACAATTAGGAGCACTAGTTCACCCGGAGTTCGGGGTACCCATCAGACAGCAAGTTCAAGTGGGGCCAACTGTGGCCATTTGCAGCCGCCCCCTCAAGGTGATTGTCAAAGTGTGCCCCTCCTCACTGGACTGGAAGCCAGAGAGGGTCCTGGCTGCCTCAGGCCAGCTGAAGAAATGGGAACCACAGTTCGGGTGAAAGCCCGTATAGGGAGGGTAACTAGGAACCTGGAACAGGCCACTAGCCCGGAGAGGTGAGGCCACAGAAGCACGAGACATAAACCCTGACTTACAGAAAAGTTCCTTTTCTCCTGAAGGCAGAGCTGTTGATGGATCTCGTTCCCAGAGCGGGAGGAGGCAGCACCAGGCAGGCTGGAGGGGAATAATCTAGTAAGAGACCCTTGGGACACACAGACAGCGAGTCCAAATGCTCTAGATGTGCTTAATTTGCAGCTTCGGTCTCGGAGTGCCTTCAGGGGATGGACACCCTCCACAGTGCAGACTGTGCAGGAGGTTGGGGACAGACCCCAGCTCCACTGGCGGGTCCCGTGCCGGCGGTGGACGCAGAGCACGTACCAGCTGTGCACGCGTGAGCAGTTCGCTTGAAGGTAGCAGAACTGGCACAGGGCGTGGGTCGGGACAGGCAGTGTGCAGGAGCAGGAACTGGGTAGCGGGGGACACGGCATCTGCCGCCTCCCAGCCCCCAACTACACACGCGTGCAGATGCCAAAGCCATGCCAGGCGGGCTGACTGGTACCCCCCAATAAAAGACACTTCAGAGCCCTAGTTGCTGCAGTTGCATAGGAGCTGACTGTCCTCAAACTCGCAGCTACCACCGCAGAATGATTTTCCCGCCGGACGCAGACAGCCGGCTGCTCAGACCGGGCCCCGGGGCGGGTCCTGCACGAGCGCCTGCCGGGCAGCTCGGGTGGCCAGGGACGCGGAACCTGGACGTAGCCTGGCACCGGGGAACTCCTGGGGTCACGAGCTGGGGAGGGGTCTGAAGGGTGGCAAGTTGAGCTTATGTCACTCGTGAGAAATTTGGTAGCTGGAGAAACCGCCGGCCCCTTCAGACAGTGTGACTGTCGCCCATGTACAGGTACGCCTGGGAATGAGTTCGGGGGGCGGGGAGGGGGGGGTCAGGGAAGGGGGAGCAGAAAGCCTCCGACACTGGAGACTATGTAGGTGGTTGGGGAGGGTCCCCAGCTCCACAGGCTGGGAAGGCCCGGGCGCACAAAGGCGGCTGAAGAACTGCAGACTGCGCGTGGGTGCGGGTGGCCCAAGCGGCCGGGGTCACGGGTGGAGAGTTCCTGTCCATGGGGCGCCGTGGGGGACACGGGCATCTGCCTGCCGTAAGCTGTAAACAACACAAACGCGCATTCTCGCGTAGAAGGCAGAGCTGGAGGGTACGGCCCTGCCTTGCTGGGGGTGCGGCTAGGGTGGTGCGTGGGGTGTCCCCTAACGGTAGCCACCTGGGAACCCGGTTTCTGGAAAACCACGGGGCCTCATAGGCTGCAAGTCCACGTGGGGACTGATGATCACATTTTGCGGCTGCCTCTCGGTGGTTTTCAGGAATGGGCCCGGTTCTTCCCGCAGGCGTAGGAAGTGAGAACTGTATGTAGGAGGTGGGCAGTGAGGGGTAGCCGGGCAGCTAAAAGACGGCATGGGAGCTGGCCGGCACCTAGGTCCCGCGGGGCCCCGTCACCGGAGGGACTTTAGGGGGACAAAACATAGTCCAACTCCCAAGCCTAGAAATACTCACATGGCAACATTCCCCCTGAATGTAGAGTTCATTTTTAACACGCAGAGCAAGGAAGACTTATAATGGTAATTAAACTATTACAGAGGCAATGAGACTTCACGTTGGTCTCGGACGATAGATAGAATTAAAACTGCAGGACAAAGTACAGTGGCATACTGATGGAGAAAATAGGATGAAGGCCAGGACACAGAAGGGCATGTTTGAGAACAGGGAGGAGGGAAACTTGACCAGAAAGGAGGAATTATTGAGAGATGAAGCCCCATGGGTACATGAGAAGTTGTTTACAATCGCAAAAATTGGGGGAAATACCAAATGCACACCCTCAAGGAGAGTGAATGAATACACTGGGAGATGGTCAAACGAGACTATTATGCAACACTCAATAAATGAACTACGATGACATGCAGCATTATGGATGAATCTTAATACATCAAGATAAGAAAACAACTAAAATAAAAATGCATGTACTTCTGTGAGCCTGAGGTCCTTTGCAGAAACACACACACACACACACGCAAAGGCACAGAAATATTTTGCAAACTTGTGTACTTCAAAAGCCTTATTTTGTATACTTGTTAATAAAACAAAATACAAAATTAATGTTTCTTTGTTTTCTACTCCTCCACAGTTAGCCCAGTGACAGTGAAGTGCAAGTGGATGTGACATGAGTTACTATTGAATCAAGGTAAGGAATAAAATTTTATTGTGTGAAACCACTGGGGTTTGAAAGTTGTTTGTTACCTGGGACTCTCATAACTAATACCTCTAATTATGAAAACTTCAGACATTCCAAATTCCAAACTTAGAAAATAGATATCAATCATGTCACATAAAAGAGTCATAATGTTATCAAGAGAGTTACTGATAAAACAAATTTCTCGTGCACCAAGATAAAAGAATACTAGAACTGAAGTTCTGACTTGGGTCAATTCTTTTCATGGTGGCATGAGGTGAGTTTCTTACGTTATGCTTCTATTTCTTCATCTATAAAAAGGGGGATAATATATTAAATCTTTTTACCTTCTTATAAGATGTCTATGATTATCACATGCTACAGACTATATGAAAGCTTTAACAAATATAAGGTCTTCTTTGGGGGAGTCTTATTTTTCTTTACTTCCTTGAGAATCAAGAGGACTGATAGAAGAGTTGTTAAAAGATGAACATTAGCCCTGGCTGGTAGCACAGTGGATAAGGTGCCAGCCTGAGAACCCAAAGGTCCCCAGTCAGGGCACATAATCAGGTTGCAAGCCAGGTCTCCAGCCAGATCCATGGCTGGAGGCAGGTGAAAGGCAACCATACATTGATGTTTCTGTTTCGCTCCCTCTCTGCCTCTCTCCCTTCCTCTCTTTCTGGAAATAATAAATAAACTCTTTAAAAAAAAATATGAACATTAAAAATTTTTAAGTTTATGTAATCAAATGAGTTTGAATTAGGCAGCACCAATAGCAGAAAGCACTAAGGAGCAGTATGAAGTGAAAGATGGTTATAGGCAGAAGGGAGAAGGAACACGGAAGTTATACATAGCAAAAAAGCAGATTGATTATTGCAGTGTCAGTTTCTTTCAGGGGTGGCAGGGGCCTCTAAGGCAGATGATCTAACCACTACTGATCAAGTGACTCTTGATTAACTGCTTTAAGATTTCATTCCTGGGAAAACAGGCTCTGTCCATTAGTCTTGGTTTGGTGATGTAGGATTTAGCACAAGTGACTTCTTTGGGGACCTGTTGTTTTGTTTTTAACATACTTAATTGATGGAAAGGAAATCATTAACTGTTAGAGAATAGGAAAATGTTTATTCAATGGATAAAACTTGACTCAGGGATTTTTAACAAATATATTGAATAGGTGTACATAGATTTCTCAGCCTGACCACTAGATGGAAATATGCTTCCAAAAATTGTTCTACGTCCACAAGTCTTCAGTTTGTCTTAATGCAAATTTAGTTTATTTCTCTGATAAGATGGCTTCAGGACATATCTTGCACTTAAACACACACATGTAATATTTTGTAATAGACTTACAATAATGTAACATGTTCTTATAAAGGAATGCAACCATTCTGTTGTCCATTTTGTTTTCTGCTGCAAAACAATTTAAAGATACACAGGAATAAAATGGATTAACATGAAAGCCAGAATGAAAACCTAGAGCATAATGACCTACTCAACGCACCACAGAGAATCACCACTCAATTTCGAACACTTTCTCAACCACTGCTTTATTCATGTTATCCTTAAGCCTGGAATTTGTTTAAAATCCTAGTTTTTCTGGATGTTACCCATCTTCACACTTTCATTTTCCCCTTCACCATAGGGCAAAGATAAACCATTTCTCCTCTGCGGTCTTTCCTACCTGAGCTCCCTATGCATATTTCCATTCTGGCACTGTCCCACAGCCCAGCGGTTTCTGTTTCTTCACCTGGTCTTCTGTACCCTTTCCACACATCTCCCTTGGCCACACCCATTCAGGTTCAAATGCTGAAGCAAAACTTAGTGACAGTTTTAAACTCATTTAGTTTCCCATATTTTGGGTATGTGGAAAACCTTTTTAGTGCAAACTAATTCTGTGGATTTTATGGCAATGATGTCATATAAAAAGATGTAGATAAATAATCTTATATTCAGGACTTTCTTGGACCCATTTTTGGATTACCAAACAGTGAGAAGAATAAAGCCACATATTATGAGTGATGGCATTTGAAGAGGACATGAGCAATGTGTAGGAAATACTCATATACCTTTGGCAATACTTTTAATAACTTTTTATGAAATTAATGTTGTTACCTGCTTCTAAAGGAGATAAACTTCTTTTCCTGCCAATTTTAAAAAGCAAACTTTTACTTAAAACTCATCTCATAACTACAGATTCTGCTTTAATGAATGTAATATATTTTATAAGATGAAGAGTCTTCATAGGCCAAAATATTGCATCCCTTATTGAAAGGACACAATAAGGATTGATGATGCAGTTTTCAGATTGGCATAACATGCCTAATTTTGAATACACAATATAAGTAGCTACTTTACTTAGGCTATAATTTCAGTGCCATGGTCGCCAGACCTCTAGCCCCACAGGTCCTCATAGTACCCCTGACATCCTAACCCAGAGACAGAGGCCGAGGGTCTAACTTCTTTCTGTCACTTAAATGCCATGTAAACAGTAGTACCCAAACAATGTGAGTTTCATTTTCCTTGTTTGAAAAATGAGGGTATTGACACCTGTCTTTTCAATTTGACAAGATTGCTGTGCAATACATAACACTGATACGTTGTTTGAGGTATTAATGGGATCTCTTGAAAATATGTATGTGATATATGATATAGCAATTGATCCTACAGATTTGGGGAGCCAGGATCACTAATTATTAGGAGGGGGGTATCATTTAGTTGTAGAAGTCTTAGCTTAGATTACAGATTGTTTACAGCATAGGACCTGAAATCAGATAAAAATAAATTTTAGAACTGCTCAGCCATTTACCAGAAGTGGCCTATTATTCATAATAATTACTGTATGTGTCTATTTAAGTTAAACAATTGACAGCTTTTAAATTTTTACTTTAATTTGCAGTATAGAGAAGAGACTTTAATAGCTGGAAACTAACCCTATTTTAACTTTAAAAAACCCTTTGGATAAAACTTAATATGAAATTAGCTACTATAACCACACTATGGCACTCTTTACTTATTTAAGACTTTCATTTAGAATTACCTCAGTAAATTGTGCTTTATAAAATGCAATACCACTTTAGGGGGATTCATTGTGTTTTCTTACATGTCCACAAACTTAATTGTTTACTATGCAGTTTCATAAACATTAACATAATAATCCCAAACAGATGAAACTTTAAAAAATTATCATCTTGACATTGTAGTGCCAAATTCAGAAAGCACTGTAGCTTCTTGCTTTTGATTGTGTAAAAATGTGAGTGTGTAAAAAGTAATTTAGTAACAAAAGTGAAAAGTCATTACCTCAGTGAGTCCCCACAAAATCTTGCATGTTAACCAGCTGATTTGGTTCCCAGAGATGCTTTGTCCTAAGACGCTATAACTAGAGCTATTGAATGTATGACTTACCAGGAACAGAAACAGAATGACAGCCTTTAATTGAGAAGAGATGGACCCAAGCTACAAATTATACTTATTGAGGACCTCACTATATTCAAATTACTGGAATCTATTAAATTCAGATGTGGCCTGCAAGTCCCCGTCAATGAGATGTTGCTTTAGAAGTATTTCACATTTCTTTCCCCACCAGAGACTGTCAATGAATTACATGGACAAAATAGATGGTCGTACTAGGAATATTTAACACAATCTGAACAGGGAGACATGTGGGTTTGCTGGACAGAGAAGCAGCAAGAAGACTGACTTTGTCCAGGAATCTAACCTAGAGCTCCCCCCAGGGCGGTAGCAAAGGTGTTCTACCCTGCTTTGTCAGGGTAAAGAAAAGCTGCTGGGGGACCACCTGCCTCACTCTGGCTCTGGAACAACCTGCAGAAACCTGTACACCCCAGTTGCTCATGCTCTCAACATACATGTATTCGGCACCGACCTTTCCAGGTGCAGGGTTCTGGTTACTGAGCATAACAAATACATGCTTCCACTTGTGATCCCAAGGAATGCACACACATGAATGTGAGATGACACACTAGCAAAACAACCATGATGTAACCGCAACTTTGCAAAGTTCCCGACAGAGTAAAACACATACCTGTCGATTGTGAAGTTATTTCACCAGATGCTCAAGTGTATATTATAAATTTTTAAATATCATAACATTTATTTAGCACTTGCTAAGTGCTAGGTGTCCTGATAACTTTTTTATACAAATAATCCTAACTCTTACAAAACTCCCGAAGGGTATGTATTTATGTCCCTACTTTATAAGTTCAAAGGGCAGATGGGTTAATCCTTCACATACTGAGGTCTGTCTCAGTACAAAACTCATGCCTTGAAACTACGGTACCAGGCATTTTGGGTCCAGCTCCAGGGATATTTTTATTAGCCAAAGGACAAAAGGAGTTCCAAGTAAAACTGATGACTTCTGTTGCCAGTGGTAAGAGAAAGGGACACAGATGGGTCAAGGATGTCCTGACTGAAGGAGCATTTTAAACAAGGGCATGATAAACGATAGAGTTCATCAGACTTTCTTTTAATCATTCCTTAAGAATAGACGAGGAATCCCAACCTCACACATTGGACCACACCAATAATTCATTCACCCTCTAAGTATTTTCAGTATTGTTAATGGCTTTATGCAACAAAGCCCAGAAGAGCTTTGGTAAGGCAAAAAGTCAATGATAGGTGAGACAAACATTAACAGAAAAGATTCACCCAAAAAGGTGTTCCTCCAATGGTTTCTATTGTATTCTGAATAAGACCCAATAATTCAAATACCTATCATGGGACTAGATATGTCTTTAACCTCATTTTCTACCATTTTGCTCTTGAATGTTCTGTTCCAGCCACACAAGTTGGAAAACTATCGAACTCTCTCTTGCATCAGGACCTTCGCACATGCCTTTCCTCTGCCAAGAATGTCCCTCAGTCAGACACCTGCTTGGTTAGTCTTTCTACTTCCTTCTGGTTTCTCTCCCCAAGTGACACTCATCATCAAGCATGACCATCCTATGGAAAGAAACAACCATATGCCACTTCCTGCCTCCCTTAGACTACTTCATTTTTCTCCACTAAACTTACCACCTAAATAAGGCACTATATGTATGTTGACTTGTGGACTTGTTGGTACATCCTCAGATGGCAGACTTTACTCACCTGGTTCACTTTAGTAACCTCAGTGCCCAGAATAATAAATACTGGTGGAATAATTGTGATTATTTTGCTAGTAGTGTGGACAGTCTTTCCCCCCAACACTTCCATTAAAAGACCATGGTGCAGTTAGTTAACTAAATAGGTCTTAAGCACTTACTGTATATACTAGTGACAGTATTAGATGCTGACACAACAGCCGTAATGAAAACATGTTTTATTCACATTTGCAAGATTTCCCTCTCCTCTTTGCCTTATTCCCACTCAGCCTTCTGACATTTGCTCTATTCTGTCCTTCCCTTGACCTTAGCTTCACACCACCTCTCTTTTCATGAAGAGATGATTAGCCCTGGCTGGGTGGCTCAGTTGGTGGGAGTGTCATTTCACATACACCAAGTGGTTGCAGGTTTGAGTCTTGGTCAGGACACAAGCCTAGGTTGCAGGTTCAATCCCCGGTCAGAGCGCATTCAGGAGGTGACCAATCAATGTTTCCCTGTTAAATGGACGTGTTTACCCACCCACCCCCTCTCCTTTCTTCCTTCCTCTTTCTCTAAAATCAATAAACATCTTCCTAGGTGAGGACTGTTTAAAAAGAGAGAGAGATAAAATTCCCATTCTTCTTATCCTTGACTATACTGAAAATTCCAAATCCTAGATGTTACTCCAAGACCTACAATTCCTATCAATCAAACAAATAAACTCTACTTTTTAATCTCTAATGGTGTTTTAGCTGCCTGATCTCTCCATACGTACTTCCTCTGCCTATTGTCCATTAATAATTAACTCTATAAGACCATAACAAGCTGGGAGATGAAATTTTACAGTATGTAGGTTTCTATACTTCCTTCCTAATCTTACCTATTCCCCCTTTCCAATAAGGCCCACCGTGTTTTCTAGCTTGATATTGTAATGCTAGAGGTCTGAGTATGAATGTTTAGAATGTTTTGCATATTCTAACATGCATTAATGGTGGAATGGTTTATTACACATGCAAGCTCCTCTGAATTCCTTTTCTAGCACCTGGAGGAGAGAATCACTATGGTCATCACGAACTGTATTTGCTTCTGAGTACACTTTGATTTATAAATGATGATTGCTTTTTGTTTTTGAAACATCCAGACGGTGTTTTCCACATGCCAGTCTCTGTTCTAAATATTTACTCACTTGAAGTTCAACCCACTTCTATGAGATAGACACTATTGTTAGGCTCACTTGACAGGTGAGGACACAAAGTTTTCTGACCAACAGAAGTATTAAGTAACTTGCTCAAGGTCCCTCAGGTAGTTAAGTGGCAGTTAGACTGTGACCCCAGGGGCCAGGATTCCAGAGCCCACCCCACTCTAACCCTGTGTTCTGCTCTCAGAAAGGAGTGAAGATTCTGTTGTCCTCAGGAGAATGCCTGAAAATGTTATTATGTTTGAATGTTTAAATTTCTTTATTTTTCCCTCCTCAGACATTCTCTTCTATTAAATAGGATTATATATATTAAAAAGTGATTATGAGCAATCTTCATAGAAAAGGAATCTCTTCAAAAGATGTTTTGTAGCCCAAAGAATCATCAAGAATTCTAAATGAGTCTTGGAAATGAGGCAGGAGGGAAGGAAAGAGGCTAAGTGGTAAAATCACATCCCAGAATCAGTCCAGTGGAGAGACATTGCCATTGGTACTGGACAAAGGATGCTAGGGACCACTGTCAAACAACCATTGTTGCCATGGAAACTTTGTTGTCACTGGTGCTGCTGCTACCACCACTGACTAAAGGGATTCTCCTCTATCCCTGCTTTTCCTGATTCAGGGTCTAGGCCAATTTATCTAATTGGTCAATCTTAAAGTCACAAGGTCATTATATGTGGCATTCTAGCTACACAGGAGGCTGAGAAAGCAAGTGTCTTGCTTCTAGGCTTGCAGAATAAATATAACACCCTCAATATTAGGGGGGTTGTACTTATTGGGGCTACATGTGAAACAAATTCAGCTGGGCACCCTATAGTATTTTTACTTATTAAATCTGGCAACCCTGTTGCCTTTTTAGTTTCTATATTCAGTGAGAAATAAAAAATAATATGATGGACAATTTGCAAAACATAAGATGAGGTTCTCTATTAAGAAGAAACAAAAAGATTCTCCCTTCTAACATTTTTTTCATATAGTCACAGCATAATAATTTTGCTGTGTGGAAAAAAGTACTTTCTGTCATCAAACTAACACACACTCTACAGCCAAGTTTTTTAAACCAGTTTTACACTGATATTGTACTACAACCAATTTAATTTTTTACTAATTTGAGGTAATGTTTAGTGTCCCAGCTTTACTTTCTGACTAAAAATATTTATGAAGCTCATCTGACACTTCTGCAGGAAAAGGTGATTTTGAATATACAAAATATTAACATCTTAGAACAAAATTATTTACCTCTTAATTCTCCTTCAATAAAATGCTTGTGACAGATTCCCCATAGAGTCAGAAATTAAAATAATTGGCAAATTTATTTTATTTATAAAATTCTTACACATTTTCAGTTTATATATCATATGTATTCAATCTTAAACTCTTAAGAAAAAAAAGACAAGATTCCAAGAATTAAATATTTTCAGCTGAAGATGAAATCAGAAAGAGAAATTTGCCAATTTTTATTATAACACCACCTTAATCATTTAGACTTCCTGTACTGATTTGATATGAAAATACAAACTTTATCAATATTGTTGAATTCCATAATTATTGCTGAGAGAATAGTTATCAATAGTGCGAAGGCAAATCATTTTGGTTTGGGCAGAAGAAAAATCTTTCAAAACTTTTTAAAGCTTATTAGAGAATTCATGTATGCATATGTTATGATGACTTTTTAAATTGTAGACATTATTTTTAATTTTTGTGCTTATTTCCCAAAGTGAAAAAGCAGAGGTTGCATGGGTAGAGTAGAGTGGTGGATGTCCAAAGAGTGGCAATAATTATTCTAGTTCTCTAATCATAGCAAAGATTCAGAACATGCACCTGACAATTAATAAGCAAGAATTCTAACTCTTAGATACATGGTTTGTACTCTCATATCCCTCTGATTCATACATACTACCTTCTGACATATAGTATATGAATATTTTTTATCTCATAGAAATAAAGTATTTCACCCATAGAAAAATCATTGTGCTTAATATTTCAAATATTAATATAATTGCGCATTGTATTTAAAATGGGCTCTTCACAGGAATTAAAGTACAGTTTTAAGTAAATATTTAAGTGTTCTTTCAAATATTTGATTTCTAGTTTATTTTGTTTTTCACTAAATAAAATAAATATGTAATTATTAAAAATCCATATAATGCAAAAATTATATATTAAAATTTCTTTTTGTCTTTACACTAACAGCTAATCCCAGAGAACCAGTGCTCACAGTTTGGTACATAATGGCTCAGGCTGGGAGCAGAATTGCATTAATAAAACAACCTCCTTTATTGCTTTATCTCTTTGATATAAAAGAGCAATTTCTAAAACACACCAACACTTCTTTTTTGTAAAGTACATTTTATCGATTATGCGGTTACAGTTGGCCCTATTTCTTTTCCCTTTGCCCGTTTCCCCCTGGTACCACCCTTCCCTCCAGCAATCCCTCCCCTCTTAGTTCATGTCCATGGGTCCTACAGTAGTATTCCTAACATTCCCCCATTTTGTTCCTTCCACTTATGCTTCTTGATCCCTGCACCTTTCCCTCCATTCTCCCCCTGTCCCCTCCCAGCTAATAACCCTCCAGATGATCTCCATACCTATGATTCTGTTCCTGTTCTGGTTGTTTCTTTAGTTTGTTTTTGTTTTTCGGATTCAATTGTTGATAGTTGTGAGTTTGTTGTCATTTAATGGTCATAGTTTTTTTTTTAATACTCAATTTTTTAAAAAGATTTTAGTTATTATTTTGAGAGAGAGGTGAAGGGAGATAGGCAGAGAGGAAGAGAAACATCAATGTATGGTTGCCTTTCACCTGCCTCCAGCTACAGACCTGAATGGAGACCTGGCTTGCAGCCTGGTTATGTGCTCCAGCTGGGAATCGAACCTTCGGGTTCATAGACCAGTGCCTGATCCACTGTGCCACCAGCCAGGGCCTTACTGGTTATAGTTTTGAGCTTCTTTTTTTAAAATATATCCCCTCAACATTTCATATAATAATGGTTTGATGATGAGCTCCTTTAGTTTTACCTTGTCTGGAAAGCACTTTATCTGCCCTTCCATTCTAAATGATAGCTTTGCTGGATAGAGTAATAGATTTTTGCTTTTCATCTCTTTGAATACTTCTTGCCAGCCCCTTCTTACCTGCAACATTTTGAAAAATCACCTGATAGTCTTATGGAAACACCTGTGTAGGTAACTCTCCTTTTCTCTTGCTGCTTTTAAGATTCTCTCTTTATGTTTAACTTTTGGCATTTTAATTATGATGTGTCTTAGTGTGGTCCTCTTTTGGTCCATCTTGTTTAGGACCCTCTGTGCTTCCTGGACTTGTATGTCTATTTCACCAAATTAGGGAAGTTTTCTTTCTTTCTTTCTTTCTTTTTTAATAAGTTTTCAATTTTTTACCCTTTATTTTCTCCTCCTGCCACCTCTATGATTCAGATGTTGGTATGTTTAAAGTTGTCCCAGAGGTTCCTAATTCTCTCACTCATATTAAAGCCTCCCTTACATTTATACTGCTCTAAATGGTTTTATTTTTTACTTATTTTATTTATTTATTTATTTTGGAAGAAACATTCTGTTATCTTAGAAATCCTGTTTGGACCTTGAACCTACTTTACTCTAAACAAATGTGACCTGACCATTCTTTGCTACAGGCTAAATATATTCCAGAAATCTAGACCAAAAGTACTTGGAAAAAATTGATGCACTAAATTATTGATGGGCATTTCCTGAGATGACTCTGAATTGATTCATGACTCCCAGCCATTATGTTGAATGAAAACTTCTCATCAGTCATTGCACCAGAAAGAGCTTAGTTTCTATAGCTTCACAATCACCAGAAGGCACTCACGGGAAAATAGAATCAGGCAACTTGTTCATGCTCCTCTGCCCTCCTTGAATATTATTCAAGCAAAAAGAAAAAAAAAAAAAAACAAAAAAAAACCTCCCCTTAATGGAGGCCTAGGAGTCATAGTTGTCATGTATTAAATGGACTTTTGCAGACAAAGCCCCTTCTTTTCATATTTATATCCTCTTCTTACCTCCTCTCAAAAAAAAAAATGATTATATTTAGAACAAAGAACTAGTCATTTTCCAACAATATGTGAGTTATTGCAATTCAGGAATTATGTGTTTGATATAAAAAACACATCTGAATGTGGATATAGGGGTGGACAAAAGTAGGTCTACAGTTGTTCATATAGAAAATAATACAATAATTAATAAAGAATAATACAAGATTAAACTCTGTGTTTCATATACTCATAACTCTAAACCTACTTTTGCCCACACTGTCAAGAACCTCTTTGTATGTTATGGGTAGAATATGGTTGCTTTTCATTCGTATGTGATCCATGGTAGGATTCCACACCAATATCTAGTATTCAAGTTATAGTTTTAGATACTACTACACAGTATACTATCTTAATTTAAAGATGAGAAAATTTAAATTCAGAAAGGTTAAGTAACTTGCCCAATTGGCACAAGTGAGCTGTAGATTCAGAATTCTAATGCAAGCTTCTTTCTCAGTAGTATACTGCCTATAATTAAAATATTAATGATCCAGAAATAAAATTGTAAACATTATTCTATTAAAACAGAAATGGGAAGACCAAACAAGTTTTACAGATATTTAGTTAAATTAATGCTGGTAGATTGGAAAGATTTTGGACTTGATGTTTACATTTAGATGATGACACTTTCATTATTTTGAAGTAATTAGGGAAAACCCAGTATGGTTGAATTTCCAAATAGTTTCTTTCCAAGATGATAATGAATGAGAATGATGCATTGGGAAATTCAGAACACTAGTTAACAATTTAAATCACTTTAGACAAAATTTAGGATGCAGAACAATTGGCTTTAAAACAAAAAAATTCAAAGTATTTTCACTTATCTTCAAGGATTGGGGCAGAATTACTGAGGATTTATAAACCAGACATTTCCAGGCTGTGTTTTCTCACTCAGCCTCTTGAGTATTTTAGGGGTTCATAAATTCCAACTTACTCTCTCTGCTCCAGAGCTTTCTCTAGTCCTAGGCATGAAGTCAGCAGCTTCAGTGTAATATCCCAAGCTTTTTCCCCAGAGATTTGACACCATCATCACCAACCCCATCAACCATGCCTTACTCCCAGCCACCCATCACTCTAAGATTTGCACTTTTAATGTGGTATGTAGAGTGGGTAGTTTGCAGAAATGTTTTTTGAGGATCACAATTTGAAGGTAATTATTCTTCAAAACTTAAACTCTGATCATTTCAAGTACAACTCAACTAACACCAATTCCTGAGAAGTGGAGCAATTCTAATAAATTTAACGATGCTCTTTTGCAACCCTAAATTAATAGTTACACAAGATCTTTCAAGATCTATAATTAGTTGTGAGAATCAGTTTGCCCTAAAGCAATTCAAAATGAGTTCCAACTCTAATTTATTACTGTGTTATTTCTGTGATCTTTGTGTGGAGAAAGGTGAGATATACCACCCTCTTCAGGAATCCTTCAAGTGCATCTTTAAAGCATAGTGATGTTACAATTTATGTAATCTCTCTAGGTAACATTCTCAGCTCCTGATTTTGAATGCATCATTAAATTTGATGGATTAGATGCATGGGAAAATGTGAATGGCTCTCATGTTGGTAATTCCTTATGTGTGAAGAGGAAAGTTCCTGTAGGTTATGGAAAATGCATGTTGGGTCAAGTTGAACATCTATTTGGATTTAATGTCTCTTAAAAGGAAATAAAAGATTTCTGATTCATTATTATGGTCTTTGGTTATATAAGAAACTTAACACTTTAGCTCTCATTATGTGGGTATAGATTTTGATACATCCCCTGCCTTGAATTTTCTGGGTTTTGAGATACATAGGCAAATTCAGTCGGTGTCCAAAATGAACTGCTGAGAGGAAAGATTGTAGTAAGGGTAACACTTAAGAAACAATGACAAGAGTTCAGAGGCAAGAAAGTGAGTGCTGGAATTCAGTCAGGAGCACAGGGTATGGAGCTAACCAGTACTGTATTTTTTTGGATGCGAATTTAGGCTGATGTTGTATTGAGTACTTTTTTCTGAGATGTATAATGCTGAAATTATTTTAAAAGCTATTAATAATTTTATCTTAAATAACTCATTTGGAAAGAATAAGAAAGTTACAGGATATAAATTCGATTGAAGAAAAGTAGGCAACTCATTCAGTCTATTTCAGAAATGTTTGCCTTTTCAAGTTAGTCATTTTTTTTCTAGCATCACTTGCATATCCTTTGGGCATAGTATATTTTCTGCTGATGGTCTTGAAATGTCTCTCAACTCACATGCCCTTCTTCAATGAGACCTTGTCACTCTCCATAGGAGGTTTTGTCTATGACTTGAGACTTGGTGGATCTATGTGCTTGTCATCATCTAGTGTAAATGTGATGCTATGTGACTTCTTAGATTAGGCCATAAAAGGAGGGATAGTTTCCTCCTGACTCTTTCCCTTGGGTTGCTCTGGGTTTTTGAACCCAGACTTCCCTGCATAGGTGGTTCTGGCTGACAAGCCCAGTCAAAGTTCTGGAGGACACTCAGCAATGACTATGACTTATGTGAGAAGGGAAGCCATTGAGATGACACTGTAACTGACACCATTGATTGCACTTTCTAGAAGTCCATAGTAAGAACTGATAAAGGATGCCCAGTCATCTCCCAGTACTGGGACACATAAGAAATGATTGTTGTTGTCTTTACTGCTATGGCTGGGATTGTTTATTATGCAAGATGTTAGAATTGGACTTATCCAAATCAAAGCCCTTAACTGAAAGTAAATACTTTAATTGTAGAAGAGGAATGCATTATTGAAATTACTATTTAAGGATAATGTGCATTATAGTATCTGTCAAAATACGAAAGGTGTCAGAGAGCATAAAAACAATGATGAATGAACTTGTTCTGTGTCTTTCCACTTAGTAGTTCCCCTTTTCAATAATCAACTAGAAATGATACATCTCTAACATCACATCCCCACCAGCAGCAGCATTTCTTGCCTATGATTACACCAGGATTTGGGTTCAAAGTAGGGCAGTCATACTCCTTGTTTTTTGAGGGATAGTCCCTATCCATATCTTTGTGGCCCCAGGGCTATTGCTAATGATATGCCTATCTTCCATTTTACCTTATAGGGGCCCTAATTTGGGCAATAAATTATATGATCATTGTGGTCTAAGGGAAATGACCAAACACGCAGCCACATAGGTCCTTATTATTTTCTAAATTTTTCTCACACAAATTGAAATGATGGTTAATGTGCAAAAATCGCCTGGTGTTGATTAATCTAGTAAGACCACATCAACAGATCATGTCCTTGTGGAGGGCACAACGGTGAGGCTTCACCACATCATGACCAGAGGACCCATGAACATTTGGGTTACATGGTTGTCTATCACAGTCATACTGAATTTGTAAGGGTGATGTTTCCACTGTGATGTTATGCTCAAATGAAGCATGATCTGAGATGTGGGCAATAATCAAGGGAGTACCAAAGATACCATGCAAGATTCATTTGTTCCAGGAATGCGATGCAACACTCACAGCTTCCTTCTACTAGGCATTGCTATTCATCTCAACAGACAGCAAAGAAATAAGGGAAGACCTTGAAGTACTAAAGGCCTAATGCCATCTCTTTCCACATAGACTGGATTCTGCCTTGCTAACGAAAATGGAAATAAAAGCCAAAAGTCAAGAAAGCTTGTAGCAGAATGCCAATATTAATCTTGTAGCCTTAGAAAATTGTATACAGTGGCAAACTAAAAAGGAATCTCGAAAGTTGTGCAGAATAACTTTCTCTATTCAAGAATGGGTTCAGACAGCTTTATATTCAGCTTTAAAGGGATACAGGAAAGGAAATTCCACTGTTTTTATGTTGTTAACCTGTTTTGGAGCCAAATTTTTAACAATAAGAAAAGTCTCGTTTAGACACAAACATTTTTCAAAGTGACTTATGTATCATCTCTGGCATTGTGTAGACAAAACACAACTGATTGAACTTTTTACTAAACCTAGTTAAAATCTATAACAGCTCTAGTTAACTGTTAATTTCTTTCATGACATTCAAGTCTCTTACATTCCTTCTTCTTTTTTACATTTAGACTATTTCGGATGAATTTTCAAATCAAATACTTTCCTTAGCTCTCTGCTTCCTTCTGGCAAAATACACAGAGAACTATGCTTTTATCAAATATTTTAATTTAATATTATTGCTCATTATAAGGAGTATATAAATGCTATTTAGAGGATTTTATGTCTCATACACATACATTTGTCAACAGGATCCTCTGATTATAAGGAAGGACTCACATTCATGAGTATTCACATAAAATAATGTGCAGCCGAAATACCCTCAGCTTTCTGCTATTCTCAAAGATCACATCCTCCAGTTCAAATATTTAAGTGACATTCTGTTAGTTTTCAATATAGCTTGAAATCGTTTTAAACACTGTTTGTAAATGTTCTAAAAAAAAAAAAAAATGTCCTAAGGCATATGAAATTGAAAGAGCCTGGATAAGAAATAAAGTTAAGATTTAACCAGATTTCTATATTAGTGCTTTCTTAAAAATGACAAAAACTATTGCCACAGAAAACTGTTGTTGATAAACATTGGTCCATATCTATTAGGATCCATAAATACAAAAACAGAATCAAAAGCATCTGATTTAATCCCTACTATTTTAGAAAAGTTATTTCTTATTTTTAATATTTTGCTCCTTTCCAATAAATTAAATAAGCTTTAAAAAATATAGTTCATAGGCCAACATTATATTAACCCATTTTTAGTTTTTTAATTTATATTAGAACTTGTTAATAAATAATAGAGCTAAGAAAGTGAGGAGCAGAAACCACCAACAGCACAGTGTTATTAGGGAGAGTGACTTGTTTCTCCATGTTCAACATCACTGTTGAAATCTGTCAAACAGCTTGAAGGTCAACTATAAAAGTGTCAATAACTGTGAAACCCAGATTTCATGCTGGAGATGAGTAGAGAATAATCAGAAAACATTCATTTCCTTGGCTGAGAAATGAGGCACTCACAGAGGCATAATGGTTTTACCTGATTTTCTTTTATGCAGCTCCAATTTAAGGAAAACACTCTCTCACACTGTGGGACTAATACAAGCTTTGTAATAACTTTAGCCTAGGACTACATAATAGGATTAAAAGGGTATCAGATTTGTTTAGTTGAACAGCATGTACCAAGTTTGCACTGTGAAGAGAGACTTTACACTACGCTAGAAGAATTAACTTGAGAACAAAGTAGGGGGAAGTGGAAAAAGAGGGACTGGAATCAACCAGAAGACTGTAGAGGTCACGGCAAGTCCTAAGGGAAGAACTGAACTTCCGGCCAGAGGATTCGGAGTTTCTTGCTCCTGTAGTGAAACTGTCTCCCAGGCTCCGACCTTCCTCCTGTTCTGCTCATTTGCTCTGGCTTGTTTCAATCTGAGCTTCAGAGAAATCTTGATTTTCTGACTTCCTGCTATTGCTTGTTTTCTTAGCCTTTATAGAAGATTGGAATAAAAATCTGGCATACAAAGATACTTTGACGATCTAGACTAACCTTTCATTTCTCCTCTTTGCCTCCCAACCACATCACACATAAACAAATACTAAAGGTATAATTTAATGTAGTTTCATTTTTAAAGGTTTGTATGACTTTTAGCCTAATAAATTTGCAAGTCAAAATTACTATGTTTTAGGCTTTGTGACCCAAATTTTGGGTTTAGAATTTACAATCACCATAAATCCATTGTAAATATATTAATTACTGCATTTGACCCGGGCCGATGTGGCTCAGTGGGTTGAGTGCCAGCCTGTGGATAAAAGGGTCACCAGTTTGATTCTTAGTCAGGGCACATGCCTGGGTTGCAGGCCAGGTCCCCAGTTGGGGGCACATGAAAGGCAACCACACCCTGATGTTCCTCTCCCTCCCTTTCTCCCTCCCTTCCCCTATCTCTATACATATATGTATATATATGTATACATATGAATACACACATATATACAGTACATAGACACATATATACACATATATGTTACTGCATTTGACTTTATTTTTGTACAATATGAGGCTTTTTACATTTATGGACTCTAGGCATTTATTAATTGGTTAGAAAGTATATATACTATAGTTGGTCATGGGAAACAATAATCTAGAAAATATGTTTGCCACACATTAAACCCACTCCCACTCCTGGAAGTTCAAAACAGGTGCATTGCTGTTGAGGGGGTTCTGGTGGCCTGAACTTGACAGAAAAAATCCAGGAGGATAGAGCTTCCTATATGAGCAGAGCTGGAGGTCCTTCTTTGATAGATCTCTAGATTCCATCAGGCTCCCCTCTGTTTTAAATCCATTTATAATTCTTTTATAGGAAAGGAACTTCTGTCTCATGGTTAGAAGTTGGACTTTCAGAACAGATGCACTGTGAGGCATAAACATACTGACATTCTGAAAGATAAGTATTCTGAGGTCCACCATTAGAGTTCAAAATCCTTAGTGGTCATCTAGTTCCACCTGCTGCCCAGCCTCGGCGTTCCTTTCAGCCATGCATCATCCCTCATTTCACAGACCCTTCAGAGAAATAGATGAGAAGTATAGGCCCTGATCCAAACAGCTGCCTATACAATGTAAAATTTGATATTCAAGCAACAAATATGAATCCACATCACCATGTATTCATTTGCTAAACAGGCATTCTGTGTGCACTAGGTGCTGTCCTAGCCATGAGGAAGACACGGGTGAGTTCCTGTCTCTCCCTCTCTCCCTCCCCCCTCTCTCTAAAAATAATAAATAAAATCTTTTAAAAAATAATAAAATAAAGCAACATAATCAACTAAAATGAGGACCATTTATTTTTTCTCTCACTCTTTTTTCATGACCTAGCCCAGAGCCTGATTCATTGTGGGAGCTAATTTTAAAAGTTACCATATGACCTGTCATATAGAAATTGCCTTGTAACTTCTGCCTTATTGCAACATGGCATCATTTTCAACAACTGGTAACCCACAGCAAATGGCACACAACTGGCATTACTTCTCCATTCTAAATAAGCCCAGACAATCTTCCCAAGACACCATAAATATATGGTACTGAATAGGAAGAAACTGAAGACAAGGAAGCAAACATTTTACTAGTCCTGGAAAGAAAATACAGAAAGTCATAACTCCTCTAGTCTGGCCACATGCAACTTTTACAATCACATTGTTAAATTTGCATTGGGAGATTACTCAAGGTGTAGTTAGATGACCAGCACGTGTCATTGTCAACCACCAGCATTCCTTTGAAAATACAACCCATGAAATGATAAGATCAAAGCCCAAGGCTAACCTGCAAGGTCTTCTAAAGCCAAATAATGGTAGAGAATATTAAAACAGGGTTTTTTTTTTTTTTTTTTTATGATTCAAAACAAGTGTCACTATCACAGACCTGAAAGGTAATTACGGCTAAGTTGTTCCTTCTACCTTGAACATAGTGTTTCATGTCATGCAGGGCCTTTTAGGGTTGAAAATCAAAATGTCTATCATTTGTGTGACCAATACATATGAAGTGGAATCAGCTGGCATGTTTGCTTGGGCACCTTGAAAGGGCATTTTTGTCCCACAGTATTTTTATTTTTAGAAGATGCTGGCATTTATATAGCTAGTGGCCTTTCTCATTGAACATATGCTAAGTCCGTTTTTGGACGAACAATTGTGGCTCTTTTCTGAAGTTTTGAGACGCTTTATGATTTTGGCCTTTTGTCTGGATGGAAGATTTTCAGCCAGTGGATCAATGCCATCTCTCAAGGCCGGCACCAGGTGTCCTGCCCCATTTAGGTTACCATCTATCCACACACCATCATAAAGTACTTTCCTGTTTCCCAGGTTGGCACCACTTCTCTTCAGTCCATAATAAAACAGCGCACTGGGCATTGCTCTGCAGCTAATTTGTTCCCCTTTCCAGTGCATTGGTTATACCATAAAGTATAAAATCATACATAGTCTAAGATTCCATTCTTGGTGCTTTGGTTCTGTCACTGAATTATAAAGTTGGAAATATTTTTAAGGTCATGAATTATATAAATTCATGGTGTTGCTTTACTTTTCCTGGAAGATTTTTAGTTAAAGCTGAGTCACTGTCATTATGCCACTAAATATAATGTTTGTGGTTAGTCTACGGATCCTAGCCAGAAACACTCTATCCCTAATACCTGTGTGCTGCACTGCTTTGGATCTCAGTTCAATTATCATCTTCGCAGAAAGGCTTCTCTGACTTTCCCACCCCCCAATACCAAGCTGGCACTCAGCATCAACCCTTGTATGCATATCTTGTATGCTTTTGACAATAGTACATCTTAGAATATGACCTATATGTTTATTTGCTTATTTGCTTATAGCCTATTCCAGGTGTGTTTAACGGAAGAATTTTATTTCATTTTCCACTGTATTCCCAGTTCCTAGAACTACCCTTAACAAGTGGCAGGTACTCAAAAACTACTGGTTAGATGAATGAAGGATGAAAGAGTTAATCACAGATCCATACTTTTGTCTGGAGACTGCCTACCATACTATATGCCCTTTGGTTCATTCCCTTTTTTAGGATAATAGTCTTCATGAACAGAATTTAATGATAACTTCTCAATCTATAGCCTTAAGGGAAACTCAGTTTGGCATTATATTACCAGAGAAATGTGATTATTAAAGATCCTTTATTCAGATTTATCATCTAATCCCAAATAGCTGTTTGTTTCAGTAATTTCTATTAACAAATGGACCTGACTAGCTTTATGGATTAAATTACTTTTTGCCTAACAACATGATTAAGTAGGTATGATGATGTCTATTTAGCCTAAGGACAGCACAAATTTAAGCAAGGAAAAATTGGCTTAAGCCAAGTGAGTGGATTTTATTAGTCACAACAATGCATTTTCCTGATCATCATACTGATTTAAAAACTACCAAGTGCACAGTGACAGTCCTTAGTACACACCTGATAAAGTGTGAGGAGAGTTCTATCTCATGTAGGACTCCTGACAGCCCAAGGAAGGAGCTATTGACATTCCCCTTTAACAGGTGAGAAAACAAGGGCTCGGAGAATGAATGAAACCTGGTTAAGGTCAGTAGCTGGGACTTGGCAGAAGTGCAGCCAAAATCCAATGCTCTTGACTCCAAATTCTGTCTCCCAGAACTGTTCACTGTCCATATCTGCGTTTGCTGCTACTATTGAGTGAAAGCACAACCCTACCTACTTGAGGAGGCTCAACAAAATGGTTACCTTTGTTGAGTAACCATTGAATTATCTTGAAAACAGAAAATAGTATGGTCTGTTTGGAATGTGGAAAGCAGTGTTCCATCCTTAAGGCTTGGTTTACACAGACATCTCCTCTGTGTTCCCAGCACCTCCCTGCTTTTCCTATATGCTTGCTGCAGTTTCTGTCTGAGAGACTCTAAATTGAAAATGGAACATTAATAGCAGAAGTGGAAAAAAGAGCAGTCTGTCTTATATTTCAATTTCCTGATAACAGACTAATCCCACCAATGGAAATGTCTATCTTAAATCTCTTCTCTCAAAATCCCACTCCTTTAACAAAAACAGCACCTCTTGCTCCAGATTTACCAAAGTATTCTAATAAAATCTAGTCTTTTGGAAACTCATGAATTTGGAGATAGTTTCAGTTTTAAAAAAGGTTTTATTTTTAGAGAGAGGGGAAGGGAAGGAGAAAGAGTGAGAGCAACATCGATGTGTGAGAGATACCTCAATCACACGCCCCCAGCTGGGAACCTGGCCCACAACCCAAGCATGGGCCTCAACCTGGTACCAAACCAGCGACCCTTCGATCCACAAGCTGGCACTCAATCCACTGAACTATACCAGCTGGGCAATTGTCTCTTAAAGAAAAGGAGGCTATAAACCTGACCTATTAGTAACCAACCAGGAACTTTCATCCATGAACTTGTTCTGGAGTGGTCGTTGGCATTCTAAGTGCTTTTTGATGATGGAAAAATAAATGAGGAGAAAACAATATGGAAAAATACCGTCAGTGGGGAAAAAAAAGGCAACTGGCAGATTTAGTTGATCAGTCAAATTTAACAGAAGCTGAAATCAAACAGGATCTTAAAGGTAACTCTCCATCAACCTTTTTATTTTCTTTTGTGAAATATACTTGGCAAAATGTTGGGAACAGTAAAGAGAGCAGTGGTTGCTAGGGGCTAGAAGGAAGAGGGGGAAGGAACAGGAGAAATAGAGGATTTGGAGGTGCAGTAACAATGCTATATGTATGATGATATCATGATGGGTACATGTCATTTGCACATGTGTCCAAACCCATGGATTGTAAGGGAGGTTCATCAGTTGTAACAACTGCACCGCTCTGGTGGGGAATGCTGATAAATACAGCAAGCTCTGCCTGTGTGGGGGATAGCAGGGAATTATGGGAAATCTCTACCTTCCTATTACTTTTAGTGTAAAATTTAAACTGCTCTAAAAAAATAGTCATTTCTTTTTTACGTTATTTTTTCTGTTGTTATTAGAGAAGATAGAACAGCTGTGAGTGACCTTCAAAGCCAGCTTAGGACAATTTTTGCCTGCCTTGTAGATGCCCTCTGTACTGCTGTGTGACCATGCTTGCCTATAAGAATGAAATACCCTCCTGTGGAACAGTTGTAAAATGTTAGCTCCCAATCTCAGGTAAAGCCAGGAGGATAAAGATGAACAAGTTGACAGTAAGATATGTATTTGTTAGAACTGAGGAGAATTTATTCACAGATAGTACTGAAAAAATATCCCCACAATTTGACAAGAAGCAAGATAACATTACTGGAAATTTCCTTGATGGGAATACATATATAATATTGGAGAATTTTAATGAAAATAGTTGCTGGTGTCAATTTAGATTCATTCTTTTACTCTCTATTTCGATGTACTATCTCTGTACGTAGAAACTTTAATTACATATATCTTGAAATTAATACCTTTTGTGTGAAATGGGGTGGATGATACTTAATAATTAAGGTAAGCCCTTATTTTTTGATGTCTGTTTATTTACTGACTCATAAGTTATTGTTGTAACTAGTTATATTACTATTGTTATAACAAATTATCACAAACGTAGAGGCTTAAAATAAAAACAAACATAATTCCAGAGGTCAGAAGTTTAAAATGGATACTTAAATGGATACTGTATTTGCTGGTTACTTACCTTTTCCAGCTTCTAGAGGCTGCATGCACTCATTGGCTTGTTGCCCCTTCCTCCATCTGCAAAGCCAGCACCCAATGTATGGAGCATCTTTCAGTCTCTCTCCCTCCTTCCATTGTCATATCACCTTTCCTGAGTGATCCTCCTGACTCACTCTTACCAGGACCCTATGACTATATTGGGTCTAGATAACCCAGGATAATCTCCACATCTCAAGATCCTTGAATTAACACACCTAAAACATCCCTTTTTTAAAAAATGTAAAGTAACCCACTTGTGTGTTCCAAGGTTTAGGACATGGACATCTGTGGGAGACTCCTACTCTGTTTATCATATTGTGTAAACTGCTAGAGACAGCTACCTCATGAAACCCATTCCATCTGAGTCTAAATATGCCAGTATATTTTGATTTATTTCACTACACAACTAACAGTGAGTCCATGAATTTATTCTCATTGTAAGATATATAAATGTTATGAAACTGAGTATTATTCCTCCACGACATTTAATTTCTAGGAACTTGCATCTGAGTAACCATTATTATCAATGAGCACTGTGTGTGCTATGAGACCTTTTTGCATACTTGAATTAATAAATATCTCTTTTTAAAAATGATACAGAGTATTAACTTCTTAAAGCATAATTGATAATATACTGTACATTTTATGTTCAACTCACTTTTTCCACAATATACCAGAATTTTATAAAATAAACATCATATGTTGGTATCATTACCATTTCTCTGTTAATATATATGATTCTTATTTCTTTTTTAAAAATAAGCATTTTTAATTGATCTGTGATGCCTCACACATGCCTCTTTGCACATTATTGAAGTGGTTCTCTGAAAATCTCTAGGACTGGAAGTGACAAGACATAGAATATGTGCATACAAAAATCTAACAAATGCCACAAAATTGCTTTCCAAAGCAACTGCACTGATTTACTACTAACAATTATGGAGAATTTTTGTTTCCCTTTAAGCTCAACAGCACTTGATATTATCACATTTTCCCCAAAATTGGATGTTTTTTTAAGCATTGCCTTTTTTCTTTAATTTTCATTTCTTTCCTGACCATTGCGGTAGTGTATCTTCTTAGGTGTACCAGCTAGTTGGGTTTCCTCTTTTGGAATTTCCTATTTACATTCTAGTCTCATTTTTGTGAACCTTTAAAATAAAAATCTATAAGAGTTATTTTTATATGCTGCATACTAACATTTTGTTTGTTATGTGAATTCTAAATATATTTCACTTTTGTGTTGTTTGGTTTAAAAGTTAATTTATGGCCCTGGCTGGTAGCATAATGAATAAGGCGCCAGCCTGTAAACCCAAAGGTCACTGGTTCGATTCCCCATCAAGGGCACATGGCCAGGTTGCAACCCAGGTTCAAGAGCTTTCTGGTGGTTAATCTGGATATTCAGTAGAAACAGCCTGGCAGTTTAATTCTCTACTGCCATGTCTTTCATAAACACAGGAGTAAGCCACAGAGGTGTCTTCCCTCAGTGGGGACCAAGAACAAGAAAAGCAGGAGAGCCTTCTAAGCATCTGGTTACATCCATCAAGTCCAAAAGACCACAGACCCCAGCTCACAAAATTTCTCACTGAGGCTACAGCTGTTAAAAGCCAATCACACAACTATTTAAAAATATATTAAAAAAAAAAAAAAAAGCCTGAACAAATTATTACAAATCAACAAGTCTATTTCAGAAAAAAATTTAAAAAGCTTCATTAACTGATAAAAGATATTCATAAACTACCAGAGTAAACATTATATTTACTGTTTGATGAAAATCAGAAACAAGGGGAAAATTTTTTTTCTTTGTTATCACTTCTTAATTAAAATACTGTAAAGGGTTGTTTAGCTAGAGGATTAAGACAATAACTAAAAAATATTTTGAAAACTTCCCAAATAGACATTAACTAAAAATATGAAAGATTTATTTATTTTTAGTGTGTTTACCATTTATCACTCTTATGCCTCTACCAGTATCACCACCCCCCCATCACCACACTGCTGTCCATGTCCATGAGCCCTTTTTCTTTTTAATAAAACCTTACGAAATCTATTTTTTACTGAATAGAGTCAGAAATTACTTTTGGTACAAAATAAATGCTGTCTACTGAATGTTACCAGTTAAGCAACTGCCACAGAGCAAGGCTGACCTTGCTCTTAGTGGTCCTGCACCCAAGACCTAAGTTGGTGCCTTGTCCTCAGCCAAGGTCACAGAAATCAGTTTCCCTTTTAGCTTCCCCATTGCCCTCCTCTGCCACAGCGTCAATGCTGTTGCTCCCAAATGGACTCCCAGAGGCTCATTCTTTGCCTGAATTGTGCTTGGAGGTTACCAAGACCATATGGAGTGGGCCTGTCCTCTTGCCCCCCATAATGTGGGCATGTCTTCTATTCCAGTCCCTCCTGAGCAGATAGGTTTCTAGTCCTTCCTCATGCCTTCTGCATTATGTTTTGAATAAACTGTTAGGCCCTGTTGGGAAAGCATTCTAGCCCTGAAACCTGACCTTAGAGAGTCTGAGAAAGCTGTTGCATCTCAATTTTGCCAAGGCGTAAGTCACACCAGCGCTAACACAGATCACTGGTGCTTTGTTGCCCTCCAAGCTAGCCCCAGCATGATCTGTGCTGGCTTTCATTTTGTTTAGTAGAAGAGACACCACTGTCAACTATGTTTATGAGCTGGCTGAATAAAAGAAAAGTGTTAGAAAGTGTATTGTTTTTTTAAGATTTTTTATTTTCAGAGGGAAGATCAGGGAGGGAGGGTGAAAGGGAGAAAAGCATCAATATATGGTTGCCTTTCACCTGCCTCCAGCTAAGGACCTGGCTGGAGATCTGGCTTACAACCTGGTTACGTGCCCTGACTGGGGAATCAAACCAGCCATCTATGGGTTCGCAGGCTGGTGCCAATCCACTGAGCCACATCAGCCAGGGCAGTATTCTTAAATATTGATATTTATTAACCAATGCACTACCAAACTAGCTACATATTTTTAAAATCTTGACTGTCTTTTCAGCCAATCAAGTGGTTATTTCTAGTTATTTTTGTTGTTTTAACTTTTTGTAATTGTAACAATTATCCTCAATTTTCTCTAGGGTCTTTTTACTGTGAATATTCATAAAAATGAGATATATGAAATTCCCATAAGATGTGCACATTTTCTATTTGTTTTCATTTTTCTTTATTGTCCTCATATAGAAACTCTCATCAGATAAATTGAAACAGGGAGCCAAAATTAATCTAAATTATTATCTCACACAATATGAGACTGGGAGCATAACAGGACTAATTTTAAATTTATGGGTTTCTTTGCAAATTCTAACATCTTACAGCTAGAATAGAACAAATTTCTGTGTTTCTGGGAGCCACTGCAAATCAGGATGAAATGTTGTAAACTGGATGTTGCGAAATTGTGAGCTAAAAGGATCCCAAGTAAACTATTTATAATGAAGTCAATGTTTTATAATTTTAGACATCCACTTAGTACTTACCTGATGCGGCACTGTGTATATGTTTAGACTCAGCTATGCCAATGCTGCTATTAAAATCAGTGGCTATGGTCCTCGTTCTCGCCTGATGGATTGCTAATACCCATTTGTCTTCTGGTGCTTACCATGTGCCAGGTGGCATTTTCCTGCTGTCACATGGCTCATCAACCTGTAAGTGCTATGTAAATGGTATTCAACTCTTTTATGAGGTTGGCTTTGTTGTCATTTATTAAAGACATATTTGGCATTAGTGTTTCTTATAAAACAACAACAACAACAACTGACACCTGGTCATACATCCCAATTTAAAAGAAAGGTTCAGCCCTGGCTGGTAGCACAGTGGATAAGGCGCCGGCCTGGGAACCCAAAGGTTGCAGGTTTGATTCCCCAGCCAGGGCATGTAACGAGGTTGCAAAACAGGTCTCCAGTCAGGTCTGTGGCTGGAAGCAGGTGAAACACAACCATACGTTGATGTCTCTCTCCCTCTCTGCCTCTCTCCCATCCCCTCTTTCCAAAAAATAATGAAATAAACTCTTTTAAAAAATGATAAAAATAAATAAATAAATAAATAAAAGGTTCAGGTACGAAACAATTTTGAGGCAATTTGGTTTAGGCAGCTGGGTGTCACAGCTCTGAGGGAAGAACACAGTTGGCTCATTCTATGAACAGGATAAAAGACAGCAAGGCTGGAGTTTACAGGTCAGTGTTGGACAGCTTGCTGGGGCCTAAAATACTTTAGGGCTTAGAGACCATGGTAGGGAATTTGGGAATTTCTTCTCAGTACAAGGAAAAGGCACTGAAGCAATGTAAGTATGGGGGTGATCTTAGCATCTCAGTGATGGCAATATTTCCAAAACATCAATTCCTGAAAAATAGCTTTAAAAAGGTTGTTTTGGTAAGGAAAATAAATTTTAAACCAATAGCCAACACTTCACGGTAAACACTGTAGGTATTGATTGCCATTACAGTTATGGATATTTCCACTTGGATTTAATATTATGTTATAAATTTTAGCTATAACATAAAGCAAATAAAATGAGTACAATTTATTTTAAATATAAAATAAAATGTAAATATATTTAAATAAATATAAATAAAATTTAAAATATTTATTGTATAAGAGGTATAAATATTTGAAAAGGAAATAAAAGTACTATTTGCAAATAATATGACTGAAAACTGGGATTTGCAAACAAATTAATAATTACAAAGTAAATATACTGACATTAAAAACAATGGTTTCCTGCACATCAACAAAAAGGAGCTCAAAGACATAATAGGAAAAACCCCACATACAATAGCAATAAGAAATATAAAATGCTTGGAAATAATTAAGAAAATACTTAAGAAAGATAATGAAAGATTCCTGAGCCATTTAAAAGAAAGCTTGAAAGACATACCACATTCCCAGATGGGAAATCTAAATATGTTAAATGTTATTTCTTCCTGAATAAATTGATAAATTAAAGGCAATCTCAAAGTCACATGGAACTGATGCACAAAGAGAAAAGCCACAATATTCAGAAAGCCTAGCCAAAAAAAAAAAAAAAAAATATGTCCAGCTTTTCTCTCAAACAAAGAAATGTGCAAGGACAATAAGCATATTAATGTTTCTGACTGATGGGGGTAGAGAAGGTCAATGTCTTCTAAAGATAAGAGCTCCTGGTCATTAGGCGATCAGCTAGAGAGGTAAGTGCTATGTCTAAATTTGGTTGTGGAGAAGTATCTAGAAACAGTGAAGAGACTTAGGAGAAAAGTCTATCAGTAAACATTTGAAGTGTTGCTGTTTACACATACACATGTTCTTTGTAAAAAGAAAGATATAAAACAACCCCCAATTATCTAGTTATGGATGACAAAGATAACATAAGTCTAGGATAATGAGAAAATAATAGCCAACACATAACATTTAAAAATAACTTTACTGAGGTATAATTTACACGCAATGACATGCATCCATTCTACGTATAGTATTAAGTGAGATTTTTGGGGTTTTTTTTGTTTTTTTTTAAGATTTTATGTTTAATTATTTTTAGAAAGAGGGGAAGGGAGAGAGGCAGAGAGGGAGAGAGACATCAATGTATGGTTGCTTTTCACCTGCCTCCAGCCACAGACCTGACTGGAGACCTGTTTTGCAACCTTGTTATGTGACCTGGCTGGGGAATCGGACCTGCGACTTTTGGGTTTGCAGGCTGGCACCTTATCCACTGTGCTACCAGCCAGGCCATTAGGTGAGTTTTGACAAATGCGTAACCACTCCTACAAACACCACCTCATCAAGACACACAGCCCTTTCTTCTCTCCATAGTCTCTCCATGCCCGTTGGCATCACTCTCTCCCACGTGGCTCTGCAACCATTGATGTGCTAGACCAGCTGTTTTCTCTTCCAGAATGTCATGTAAATAGATTGATGAAAATATAAACAGTAGTCCCCACTTATCTTCTTGAACTTCACCCTCCTCCTCCATGAGTTCATCTCCAGCGACAGACTCAAAGGGAACGCTTGGCCTATGTCTGGAGTATTTGTCTGAGACCGGCTTCCTCTCTGGCACCCTGCTCTGCAGGCTCAGTTCCTTCTGCCTCTTCTTTCATTCTCATTGAGTGGGTTATTTTCCTGGGGGTGGGGGTGGGGTGCAGAAACTGCCTCCAGGGCTCACCTTGCTTTTCTCAGGTAACTTGGTCCTGCTCTATCTGTTCGGCACTATCTGTTTTATGGAAAAGAAATTGTGCAATGTGTTTTGTCATTTTTCAGGTGTTCACATGGGGAAGGTAACTCTCATTTTAGTTCCTGCATCACAGTCAGAATCAGAAATGAACAGATAAATTTTTTATGTGTTAATGAAGGATGTTAGCCTTCTTCCCTTTTGAACATAGACCTGTTAGTGACTTTCAAGGTGTGGGCCTCAAATTATCTGCACCAATATCTCCTGAGCAACCTAGTAAATTCAGAGTTCTGGCCTCTAATTTAGTCTTGGGAACCTAGACATCTAAAAGCATCTTTGGTGATTCTTAAGTCTGGATATTTTTAGCTCTCTGGCTTTGGTCTGTTCTTTATCTCCTGCATAGAGACATTCCACCATTTTCTCATCTTGCTGAGGGGTGTAGAGCTGGACTTTTACTTATTTATTTGTAAAAGTTTATTTAATTAGGGATAACACTGGTTAATAGCATTATATAAGTTTTAGGTATACAATATTATAACATATATCTATAATTCCATTGTGTGCTCACTCTCCAAAGTTTAGTCTGTTTCCATCACCATATATTTGACCCCACTTACCCTCTTCATCCTCTTCCCACCCCTCCCCCACTCTGGTAACCATCATATTATTGTCTGTGCCTATGAGTTTGTTTGTTGGTTTTGTTTGTTCATTTGTTATTTTTTGTTTTCTATTACACATACAAGTGAAATTATATGGTTCTTGTGCTTTCCCATTATACTTGTTTCACTTAGCATGGTACAGATTCATCCATGTTGTTGCAAATGCTAATATTTTATCTTTTTTATGGCTGAGTAGTATTCCATTACCTAAAGCTATCACATCTTTATCCAGTCATCAGCTGAAGAACACTTAGGTTGTTCTCATGTCTTAGCTATTGTGAAAAACACTGCCATGAACATACTTACGTATATCTTTAAGAATAAACATTTTCAAAGAAGAATGGGGGTGACATCAAGTTCTGAGTGGTACACAAAAATGATTACAGAAAGTGCCATCTGGTGTTTTAGAGAGGGTGATATGGAGGAAGAACATAGCGCCAGGGAAAACAGCCACACAGAAAATAATGCTGGTGGCAACGTTTTCTCCACTGCGTTTTCCTTTTCTGTTCTTTTCTCAGTTTATCCAGGCACCAAGCTTTAAGTGTTAGTCACTAAATGAATTAGTATCTCAGGGTTCCTGCATTTGAAGAGAACATGTCCAGAAATAAAGCATTTCAATAATGAAGAAATAATTATTGAGTTTCCTGGCAGCAGTAACAGACGCATGAGGGGATATTTCATCTGTGAGTGAGTGTACTGTATGTGTGTGTGTTTGTTTGTGTGCTCCAAAGAAGCTTCACTTCCTAAGAGGTAAATCATGAGAATTACATGTATTATTAGGTATAATTATGCAATAGAACACTACATAGTCATTAGAAAGAAGTGCACTGATATACATATGTTTGTGTATAAATAAGTAACAGCAATAATAGCATGTGTGGAGAAAAAGATGGAGAATTATGATGCTAAGTCTTTTTAGTAGTGGTTGTTTCTGGTAGATTTTTGGTGGGGAGAACATTCCTTTTTAAAATTAATTACTTATGAATGAATTTTATATGATTTGGAAATCAGAAAAACAAATAATGAAACTCAAAGGGATTGCCAACTTTACCAAAGTGAAGACTGTCTGATGGATCATAAATCAAGAAACATAAAACCCATCAGCTTAAGTGTTTAAATACTTTCTGTAGGTCCAATTAAGACAGAAGATGCCTTTTATTTTATGATTATCAAGCTGAAGAAACCAAGTTACAGTTTCTGTTTCACAGGCATTAATTATCTCACTTGTAATCAGTTCATGGAAGATTCATAGAGAAAGGGAGTGGGTAGAGAGGAAGGAAAAGAGAGTGACAAGAAGCAAGGGTGCATTCCAAGAAATGAGCAAACAATTGGACGGAAGTGTCAGGCAGTTTGGAGAAGGGGATCAATAATGACAATGACAACAACAGCAATCAGCAGTGTGTGAAGAAGCACTTCACATCATTGAACCCTCACAGCAACTCTCTGTGGATCCTTAACCTCTTTGAGCATCATCCTTCTTAGCCCAAAGGGTAATTTAACTGTCTAATGCATGAGCTTGCTGTGAGAACTAAAGGACATGATGGGTATACAATACTTACCCTAGAGTTTGGGACAAAGTAGGACTAGTGAGGTCTGGTTATTATCCCCATCCCCATTCAACAGAGGTGGGAATGAAATCTGAAACTTGTCCATGGGCCAAGAACTAAGAAGTGGCAGAGCCACTATCTGAATCTGGACTTGTCTGACTCAGTATTCATGCAAAAAGTCTACATTTTGGGGTTGTGCGTACACTTTCTGAATATTCTACCAGTTTTGATGCTTGCTTTTAGGGTGGTGATGGGCACATCTGCCCAAATAAGACTTGTGGTTATAAATATATTGGTGATGGATGCACTATTAGAAACAGCAAGAAAGACAGATCCCACATTTCTAAAGATAAGACCACACTGTATAGGTTGAATTTTAGATTGGGATGCATTTTTCTTGGGATGATACTCACATACAGAGTGTGACCATCATGTTTTAGGTGTTAGAAGGAAAGAACAGCATGTTGCCCCTGCAGTGTGACTGCTACCAAGTGACAGATGGCTCAGTCCAGGCCCTGGACTTCTTGGCATCATAGTCTGTTGTCTTCCTGTCATAGTAAATTTGCCAATGTAATGGGAACTGTCCCAAGGAAAAGCTTAGAATGGGATGGGACAGGAAAAGATGTTGCCCTTGCTGCTGCTCATTTGAAAGCATAAATCAAGAAAAGTCACCTTCACCAGGGAAGTTATTCTGAGGACTGAAGAAGAAACCAAAGCAGTTAGAAGCAGAGTGGAAAGAGGTATGTGTCTGTCTTTGGCCAGAGGTCAGTGGAGCTGAAAGCTGGGCTGCCAGGCTGGGGAGCATATTTTAAACAGGCAAATCCATTGTCATGTGTGCGTTGATGGGAAATGGAGAGTCCAGACTAGCAGTGTAGGGTGGTGCTGACTCTAGTTCAGCTTGTCCTAAACAAAATTGATTTCCTTCTCAGGCTAAAGAGAAACTCCTGGTTTAGTTATCCAAACTGGAAAAAAAAATGTCCCCTGAAGGAGTAGGGAGTGGGAAGTAAAGGTGTGTGGAAAGGGGAGCAGGAATGGGACTCACAAAGCAGATATTTCAGAATCAGACCCCTACACCTGGCATAGAGTGAGGATCATGGTGGGAAGACGAGCTTTGCTTGAACAGAACCCAAAAGCCAGAGCAGGTAAGTTTAACCTACTCATCTCTCCTGTCTGGCACCACCATCTGCCCTGAGCCAAACCTGCTGTGGGACACAGTGGTGGGTATATCACTTGGTGTGAACCCATCTGTCCATAGTTAACAGGATGGAATTTAAGGCAGAAAGCAAATCTTTAAATTCCAGTGACCCATATCAGGTGGGCTTCTGTTTTGCCAAATCTATGGATAGAAGGAAATCTTGAACTTGTAAAAATGATGGGGGAGGGGTGTCCATTCACTTGAACACGTCAGAAGAACCTGGTTCTCTCATTCCCAGGTTGTAGCCATGATGAAGGACAGATATCTGAGCCCGTGGGGTGACCGCAAGAAAGACAGAGAGAATGATTCTTCCTCCATAGTCAGCAGGACAGTATTACCTGGCACTGGGGGTAGGGTGGGATTGAGGAGAGAAAAGGGTATAGGAAAATCAGAGGAGCATATAAATAGGGAGATGTGTTTGCAGGAGGGGCCTGGAATTTCTCAGAGTATGCAGCCATAGTCACTCTGTAGTCATTAAAGATCTGATTATTCTCTTGCTATAGATTGAATGTGTCCCTCTAAAATTCATAACTAGAGCTTAATCCCTAATGTGACCATATTAGGAGGTGAAGCCTTTCAGAGGTGATTGGGTTATGATGGTGCAGCTCCTATGAATGGGATTAGTGCCCTTTTTACAAAGGGACTCTATAGAGCTCCCTTGCTGCTTCTGTCATGTGAGGATACAGCAAGACAGTGGCCATCTGAACCATGGAAGAGGGCCCTCACTGGAACTCAACTGTGCTGGCATCCTGATCTCAGACTCCCGAAGTTTGAGAAATAAATTTCTATTGTTTACAAACCACACAGTCTATGATATTCCATTACAGTAGCCCAAACTAAGACACTTCTATTTTGTATGATAATCAAATTATTTTGGCTGGGTACCAGATATTTTTACTTTTCTATAGGATCTAGTCATTTTACAATGAGCATGTATTAGCTATAGAAGTAAATAAAGAAAACCTCAAAATAACTTGTATTGAGTGGTGGCTATAAAGAGCAAAAACAACCATGAGCAGTTTCCTCTATCTCTAGGACTTAAAGAGATTTAAGAAGGCCTCCTCCCCCTCTCCCCTCACTCCCACACTAGCACCCTATTTCCAGTCAGGTCTCAAAGAGCACATTTATGCAAACAAAAGAGTGCAAAGGATAGTTCATGGATCTCACTTTGACTCACTATGAGGATCCTGTTCACAAAAGGCAGTAGCAGGCATGATTACAATGATCTAACTAAGATACAAGAAGGTCTGTTAACATTTGGCATGTTCCAAGCAGTTTGGAATGTTCCAAAATGTCTTTCTCCTCCCCCATTCATTCCAACAAGCTAAATCTTTGCTAGATTGCAGGTCTCTGAAATGGTTGTTCTTGAGGGAGGCACGCACTCTGCACAATTGTGCAATTATCTGCTGGATAGCACCTTTGGGTAACTAATGATTGTCTTCCAGCACTGAGTAAAGACCTAGCCAGGCTTGCCAGCAACCTAGTCCAAACCTACAGCAAAAACCTGAAGGCGACAGAACTTGGGAAGGGTCCCTGTTAGGGAAGGCTAGTATGTTTTTGTGTGCTGCGTACATGGTAGTCTTGACTTGATATAAGTAAAAGGAGTAAATTCAGAGATATAGTACTATAGTTTGTGTTTATTAATTGTGAATTATAAACTTTTTCATTTGACAGTGCCTTAAAGCATCCAAGATATTGATAGAAACAAGATTTCTTATACCATCTCAGAAACCTAATCTGTGGCAAATTAACTAGCTGTTTCTCTCTGAGACTCTTTTGGATTGTATAGAGCATAATCCTTACGTAAAATCAAAAGAGAAAAGGTTTTCTAGAAACCCTCAAATTCCAGGTTTTTCTGGCTGCCTTGATTCTATTCCTTTTAGAAAAAACAACATTGCCATTGCTGGAAATGAACAAGTAGACGAATCCATTAAAAACCTTCCATGAAGCAGAGGAAAATTGTTTCTCTGTTATGGACAAGTAAGTACATACAGCGCAGATCACGATGCTTTGGTCTTGCTCACCAGTGATGTAGAGAAGGCAGCATCTCTTTGGTAGTGGCTTGGATCTTTCCCTTCTTGCTAAGACTACAGAGAAAAGCTGCACTGGGGAAGATCCTGAGAGAATCAGTGTTGAAGAACTGAGTTGGAAGAGCTCCTTGCAGTCTGAGGATGCCCTCACTGTTAATGGAAAACTCATTAGATCCCTTAGAAATATGTATTTACTCTCTTTTGACTCTTCTCCAGTTTGTAGCAAAGGACAAACTTGTGGGCGGTGAAGAGAACCAGGAAGGGTACAAATCCATGCATTAAGGCACTGCTTTCATCTGGCTTTACAAACGATTTACCATCCCATTCGATTTTTCCCCTGGGAAACTGGAAAAATGCTTCCACTGGCCTCTGGCACAGAGCTTGTTCCCTTCAAGGACAGCCACCACGGAGTCACACCTGCACTAGAGCAAAGCTGTGCTCACCGGAACAACGGGGAGGCGGAAGGACATCCCGAAACATTCCACACTGCTTGGAACACGCTGTGTGTTCACAGACCCTCTCGTATGTTAGATCATTCTAATCACAACGTCTGCTAATGCCTTTTGTGAACAGGAACCTTTGAAACCTTAGCAAGGAGACGTAATGACATCAACAGCTTTTACTAGACCTCAGAAACATGTAATTGTTAGCAGCCTGATGACTTTTTTTTTTTTACATCAGTGACAAAATGGTTATTTTTTGGTAAATAACTACAGGAAACTGCTTTTACATTTATTGGCAAAACAAGAATCAAAGCAAGCAGAGATATGCAAAACATTTGTCTTTGGAAGGTGGATTTTTAGCTTTCTGTGCAAAGGTCACACGAAAAAAAAAAAAAGCAAAAGGAACATAATGTAAAACAGTGCAAATTTCCAGTGGAAGGTGTTGTTAAGAACTGGGGAGGGTCTGAGATTTTACCCTACAGAGAAGCTGACGAGCTTGCCTGGCAGTTTTCATGGTGCTGGGAGAAGGTGTGAGAGTCCTGGGTCAGAAACGAAGGCCTGTTTCTTCAGAGAGAGCAGGAGCAGAGTATCTGCATTTGGGGGCAGATTGCCTGACGCCCTGGTCCTATCGAGTGATGCCAAGAGAAGCAAATGACACCTGCAGGTATAGTGGGTGGCATTATAGGAGAGTGGCTCTGAGCTCTGGGCACCGGAACCTGCTACAGTGGGCAGTAGGCATGCTTTGCCTTTGCTCTTGAGTTAGGTATTACCTTTATTATACTAAATAGTAGTCACTCCAGCCCTTTGCTTTAGAACATTATCTCTGCCTTACACAGCTGTGAGCAAAAATTCCCTTAGCAATTGAAAGAGACGTTACCTTTACCTTCCAAGGCTATTTGTTAGGCAAATATCTTTAAAATAATAGTCTAGTAAAAAGGTTAGTCATTGACTTGCTTGCAAAATGTGTAGAAGTGTGAGAGATCCATGTAGAATGGTCTCCCAATGTGAGGATTTGTGTGATATTAGGTTGTAGCCTTAACCGTTAGCCTGTGTCTTCAGAAACAGCCATTCATTTATTCTCTGAGTCACTCATTCATCCAGGTCGTGAATCAGTCAGTCACTTAACGAACATTTACCAAGTGATTGCCATTGTATTGGGTACTGTGTTAAGAAGTAGAGAAGCAGTATCATAGAGGAGATTAAATAGAAGTGAAAGAAATAGTGATTAAAAAGATGGTACTATTCAGCAGAGGTAATGTATATTCACCATAGTTCTCTCTTCCTGGGAACACATCAAAACTATAGTTTCAGCCTACTTGGTACTTATTATTAAGTTGGGGACATGTGGCTTAGTTCTGGTTGATTGTACATGTCCATAAGCAATGTAAGCTAGTGACATACAGTCCTTCAAAATATCACATAGGACCCTGAAGCTCTCTTTCCCAGCCATGGAGTCTGTAGAAAGCTGCTAGCGTTACATCACATTTTCATGAGTAAGAAGTAAACTTTTATTATCTCCTCTACAAACGAGGAAATAGAACCACAGTATAATGTACTAAATATGATAATAGAGATATATGACTTTTAGCCCCATGTACAAATTCAGGGCAAGAACGCTGACTTATCTAGTTCATTTACAGTTCTGGGCATGGGATGTGAAAAAATGAAACAACTTGACTTTTCAAGTCAAGGACATTATTATGACAATTAGCAGCAATCAAATCAAATAAAAGGCTTTTTATTTGTTTAGTTATTTTTATAAAATAAGAAATGTTTGAATGTGTCCATAGGTCAAGGAAATAAGTAAATGGAGAGAGATGATAAAGTTATGGAAAGAAAGGTCTTCAAGAGGGGATAGGAAAATAAGGTCTGAAGGAGCTGGTAAGTCCCTGGGGAAATAGCCTCTTTTCCTCACCAGCCTTGTTGGAACACGGAGGAGTAAGCACGTGGGTGATGGCTTTGGAAAGAGCTTGTTTTATTTAAGGCAGGGAGATGGAGAAAACATTAAAAGGTTAAATGTAGGCTCTTGCCCTGGCTGGGTTGAAACATCATCCCATATGCCAAGAGTTTCTGAGTTTATTCCCCCAGCAGGTGTGTACAGGGTCAGCCAGTGTTTCTCTCTCTCTCTCTCTCTCTCTCTCTCTCTCTCTCTCTCTCTCTCTTTTCCTCTTTCTCTCAATTAAAAATTTTTAAATGCATATTCTTGCCCTGGCTGGTGGCACAGTGGATAAGGTGCTGGCCTGCAAACCCAAAGGCTACTGGTTCGATTCCCAGTCAGGGCACAGATTGCAAGCCAGGTCTCCAGCCAGGTGTGTTGCTGGAGGCAGGTGAAAGGCAACCATACACTGATGTCTCTCTCCCTCTCTCCCCACCCCTCTGTCTAAAATAATAAATAATGTATTTTAAAAACTTAAAAATAAATAAAATAAAAAGTGTATTCTTGGGTAAGAATTTAAAAATGATATAGACTACAGGCATTGACAGGAAAAAGTAGTGTGTTGTCTTTCTACACTTTGCTGGAGCATTCACGAATACCTCATTTAACCCTCTCTGTGTGGTGCAAGGATGTTGTCACCTCTCTATTATTTTGTAAATGAAATAACTGAGACTCCTAGAGGTCAATTGGTTACCAAGGGTGTAGAATTATAAGTTGCAGAGCCAGGGTTCATATCTAACCTAACCGAGCTGCTCCTACATGACAGCAGTCCGATGAGAGGAACTGACCATGTTAGCACTTGTGAAGAATCTAAAGTAGTTACCTGTCGCTGCCCTTCAGGTGGCACTGCCTATGTCTGGGGCGTGGCAATCTGCCATGGAAGTACACTTAGTACCTCCACCTAGACAATAAAAGGGTTACAACAAGGTTTGAAAGTGGAACAATTAAGTTAGTCAAACTGGCTGTTTTAGAGATGTCAGCTCACTGGTTTTCACCAATTTGGCTTCATGGAATTAAGTGGTTTGAATGGTGGTGGGTTTGTTTAGGCATCACTCAGTTACAGTCTCCCCAAGGAGAAAGCCAATAGAGAAGGAAGTAAATGGTGATCCCAACCCTTTAATATCTGGACGGTTGCATTACCTGAGGCAGTTACTACCCCTGTTATCACCATCCTGATTTCTTTGATGAGAAAGATTTATCAAGCTAGCAGGAGCGGGGACAAGGTGAGGCCAAATTAAAATTTTGGAAAACATTTGTGATCTTGATTTATTAAAATAACCTTGAGGATCTGAACTTGTAGATCCAAAATTGCATTTGTTCAAATAGGTTACACCCCCTCAAACCCAAGAGATACATTCATTTGCAGTCAATTCCAGAAATAATATGCAAAGTAACAGAATGAATGAACATTGGTAGCGACATTGTGCATCCATGCTGGGAAGCTGGAAGGGGGACAATAGAAAAGGTTTGGTACCCTTCCCTGGAAAGTGCCTGGAACATCCCAGGGAGCTCTTTTCAGCAGTGGGAAGGGGTGATGCATTAAAATGTGAAGTAAGTGGACAGGATTTATAACATGAGTGTGGCCGATGCTCCCGCCTTTCCCCGCCTTAGCAGCGGTGTGTCTTCCTTCTCCAAGGCACTGCTTGCTCGCTCCAGGTTTTCATCCTTGAGGAGATTCAAGTTCAAGTGGCTCATCTAGAACAGCTAGATGCATCCCCACAGCTGTTCACTCACGAAAGGAACTATTTCTGCTCCTAAGAATGCACTTTTCCCACAAGGGTTCTCTGGGCTGCCGACATGGCTGAAAAGGACCCCAAAAGCCTTTGTACATTTTGTGGCTGAGAGATGAGATCTACATGCCAAATACAAGCCTTTGACCGAGACTGAAAGAGGCCAGATTCCTCATTGAATCCTAAGCAGTCTCTCACGGGGCTTTATCCAGGTGTTTCGGGGGTTGTGCAGATTCACCACAAAAAGGCAGAATCTGAGAGACACCCCTGTCACATCTGCCTTCCTGTGTGGTCCTAGCCTACTAGCCTGTGAATTTTTCCAACTTCAGTCTTGATGCCTGGGATTCGAGTTCTGATATTTGCTTGGTTAACTTTCTGTTGACGGATCAGGGCAGTGTTCTAAAATTTAATTATCAATAATAATTAGAAATTAAATCTATTCGAAAGCTACAGTTGTTCAATTTAATACACTTACTAGTATTCTCATAAATCCCTTAAGCATAAAACAATTTGTTAGTATTCTTTTATGAAATCTATAGTTTAGGGTAACAAGGCAGACTTAGAAATGACCAGCCTCACCAGTCCCACATTTTATTTTCCAGCCATGATGGTCTCCTTCCAGCTCCTCAAGCAGCCTGTACTTCCCCACCTCTTGATTTTATTTCATCCCACTTAGAGGTTTCCTTCAAAAAACTTTCCTGATCATCTATCTGTCTTTCAGATCTGATTTTTTTACATGACCCCAGACTGGCCCATCATAGATTTGTATCATTGTGTATTATGATCCTTTGATTTATTTTCTGCCGTCTTCCTGCTTCATAATAAGCTCCAGGACAGCACCGTCCACTTTGGTTTCAGTCTTTGCATTATGCCTCTTACCATGGCAAACACCCATCACCAGTAAGAACATTACATGTTGGGAGACAGGGTGAGGCTCTGGAGAGAAGACCTGGCTTGAGCCCAGGTCTCCCTACTTGGTGACTCTGTCAGTGGTAGTTTCCTCCTCAATAAGGGTGTTGAAAATGTACCTTGCTCTGAGGGTTGTTCCCGGGATCCAATGAACTAGTAGAGGTGACAATGCTTTGTAACCTTCCTCCCTGCCTCTCTCCCTTCCTCTTTTCTGGAAATAATGAATAAAATCTTAAAAAAAAAAAAAAAAGATATTCATTATTATTCAGTCCTCTTGTGCTTACATTAATTTGTAATGTTAATTTGTCCTGCATTTTAGTACTTGTTGGATATTCTTTCCTATGCAAATGCTTTTTCCCTAAAGACATTAGAAGTAATAAAAGATTTAATTTATTGTTTTTTTCTTTTGTAACAGTGCCTATCACCCCAAGAAAATTATAGAAAATTTAAGGCAGAATTTTTGTGACCTATCTTGTTTATATGATTTCTTCATCAGCAAATATTCAGCCAACACTATTTTCAGTTTAAGGAATTTAATTTTTCTATTTGACATAGTTAATACCATAAATGTATAGAAAATAATGATTTATATTTACACTAATATTAGATACTTTGAGTACAAGTCCATTGATATTTCTTGGGACCCAATAAATAATCAATTACATATGTAGATCACTTGATTATAGCAATATTAGAGGTTTTATGTACAGTGTTAAAATGAATTACTTAAAAAGCAACTATAAAATTTATTTCTTAATAATGTTCTATTTATTACTATTAAAGATGTTTGGAAGACAGACCATATTGACTTAATTATAGATCTGGGGTATGGAAAATAGGTCCTATCAGGCCAAATAAAGGATAAATAAAATTTAAAATGAAAAAAAATTGGTCAACAAAACCCCAGCTGTTTAAATATATTATGGAACGAAGAAGCAGAGAGAACTTAGTCAAAATTCTGAAGAGAAGGAAAAGGTTGAAGTAAACCCTGTAGACCTACTGCTTTCTCCCATCAGATGATTTGCCAGTTCATACTGATGGCCACCAGGAGGTGGAGGCAAGTTAGTTGGGCTGGGAAGACAAGTGTTGGGGTTCAGGGCTATCAAGGCAATCAGGACTTAAAGAAAAGTAGAGACGTTACAGTCTGCACAAAATCTTCCTCCAAGGAATTTACCAATTCTTAAATTGTGCATGTGAGGTGAGAGGTTAAGAATCAAGCAGAAATACTGCTAAGGGGCTAAAAATCTAAGCGGAGTATTATTATTATTGTGGTGGTGGTGGTGATTCCTATTGTTGTTGTTGTTTAAGTGTCATGGTGCTGAGGAGCTCACCTGATTTCAGGGCTGCCCAAGAAACACGGACTGGTCAACAGCCCAGGTGCTCAGAAGGGAGGTCTGAAGGACTCACCCTGAATGTAAGGAAAATTAGTGAGTAGAATAGCACTCACAAAATCTGAAACACCGCTGTGAATCATCTCAGTCCTCAAATGGATCAAAATAATCTATCCATGATCTAGCTGATTGCCAGAAAAAAAAAAAAATCTTCTCTGGAGAAAGTAACATATTCCAAGTGTCTAAGGATTTTACATAAAACATCACTATCCAAATTTAATAGGCATGTCATAAAACAGGGCCAAATGAATGGAAGCTAAGTGAAAAAAGATGGTAGACATGGACACTTAAATGATCCAGGTGTTTGAATTACCAGATGGTCTTTAAAGTAATGGTAATCAGTATGTTCACAAATATGGGGGAATACTGAAGTTATAGTTAGGAAGAAAATATTTTAAAAACAAAATAATAATTTTAGAACTTAAAATTATAATAACTGAAATTGAATATTTAGGGTTTTAATAACTGATGAAACACAGCAGAAGAAATTATTAGTGAACTAGAGAATAGATATATGGAAAGTATTCATATTTAAACATCCTGGAAAAATTAAGGACAAATGGGATGTGGTAAAATGATCTAACAAATCAGAGCCCCATAAAAGAAGAATGAGAAATGACCAAATTGGAAGAGATAATAGTTACAAATAACCTAAACCTGATTATAAATGTCAAGACAGATTAAAGAAGTCCACAAATCCCATATGGAACAAAATTTTTTTAAAAAGCATGCACAGGCACATCAGAGTACAGCTGCTTTAAAAGAAAAGAAAAAAATTCTTAAAAGCATCCAATTAAAAAAAAAAAAGACACATTATCAAAGGAATATAAGGAGCCTGAAAGAAGTCTTCTCAGAAGCAATTATTAAAGCTTGACAATAGCAGATACAGTTTTAAAGTCCTAAAAAATATTATTGCTGACCCATGAGAACATTTTTTTTTTAATGAAGATGAAATAAACCACAACAAATAACCCTGAGAAGACACATATAAAAAGAAATACCAGAGAGAATTCCTCATTAGAAAGAAAATGACCCCAGGTGGAATCGTGGCAATGCAGAAAGGGATGAAGAACAATGAAACAGGCAAATATGTGAGTTCACATATGTCAATATTGACTTTGTAAAGCCATTAAGATGGTCTTAAGTGGTTTCAAATATAAGTAGAATTTAAATATAGGAAAACTACAACATCATTTTGAAAGTGAGGAAAATGAAGAAAAGAAAGTAGTGAAAAGTATAAATTCAAGATGGACTCTAATAAGCAAAGGATACCTTTTGTAGTATGTAAGGTAAACACAAATAATATAAACATATATTATTATCAAGTTAATAACAACTTAAAATGAAAGAAATACTTCATTAATTTAGAAGATACAATAAATTTTTAAAAATAGAAAGCATAAAACAAGCAGGTCAAGTAAAAAACAAACAGTAAAATGTAAGATTTAGACTCAGATACAGTACTTGCAGCGTTTAATGTATATTGACTAAATAATGCAATTAAATATTTCAAAGCTCTTTGAACTGGATTCAAAGATAAAACTTAACTCTTAATTGCTTATACGAGACACAATTTAAAATAAAGACACTGAGATTATGAAAGAAAAATAGGTGGATAATATGTACCACCCAAACATGAGCAAAATGGATTTGGTTTAGCCAGACTAAAAGTGGATGAAGCAGATATTGAGGGTAGATAAGTATTACTCAGGACAAAGAAAAATATTTGATAATGATAAAGGGTCAATTCATCAGAAAGATACAATAAACTTACATGTGTATTTGAGCAGTATTGCTTCCTTCTCCTTCCTTCTCTCTCTATTTTGTCTCTCTCCATGTACATGTGCATGTATACACACACATATATTTGTAGATATAAAGAGAGACATAATAAATCTATAAGAGAAAGACAGGACAATCTAATTAATACATAGAAAATGTCTTGCACCAGAATTTCCCAAAGGAGTGTATTGAAATGACAAATAGCATTTAAGAAAATGCTCACATTTTTAGCCATCAGGAAAATTTAAGTTGAAACATGATAATACTACTACTATCTATCGGAATAGCAAAAATTAAAAAACCAAAACCCAACAATGCGAAGTGTTGATGAGCTTATGGATCAAATGAAACTTTTGTTTAATGCTGGTGAGGATTTAAACAGGTAAAACCACTTTGGATAACTGCTTGACAGTACACAAACCTATGACTCAGTAATTTTCCTCCTAGGTTTATTCCCAAGATAAATGATCATGTATGTACCCCAGAAGAGGTGCAACAGAATGTTCAGAGAGGCATTGTTCATAACAGCCCTCAGCAACTAAAATGTCCATCAATGGGATGGATAAATAAATTTGAATATATTTCCACAAGTGAACTATGGAAAAATGAAAACTTCTGTGGTTAAATCTCACAAACTCTTGAGTGAAAGAAGTCAGACCAATAAGAGTACATATACATGTACTTTGTATGACTCGACTCCACTTATTTTAAGTTAAAAAACAGAGACAACTGATCTCTGGTGATAGAAGTTAGATGAGCAGTTTCCTTTGAAGTAGTGGTTCCTGGGATGTTGCACAAATGACCAGCCTGGGATGCAGGTCAATAATAGTCCAAATGTTGGCCTGTATGGTAATTGGATGGGTATGTTTCATTCTGTAAAAATTCTTTGAGTTAAATATTTAAGATTTTTTTTTTCATTTTTCTGTGTGTATGTTGTACTTTTAAAAAAGTAGGCAATACTTTCTATCTTGTGTTAGCCTGCAGGGATATGTTTGACCTAATTTCCATTGGTAATGGAAAATGTTTTAGTATTTCTGCAACTAAATAAATGGCTCAGTTAATACATGGTTCTAGAATTTGTATCATATATTAAGATATGACTAAATCCATTTCATTACAATATTCATCAGAGAAATAAGAAGAAATGTTTAGTACAATGCACATATTTTCTCTAATAATAGAGAATGCAATTTGTTTTTTAGCATAAATTGTTCACTTATTTCCCATATGCCTGTCAAGCATGAATTTCTTCAAATTTATTTATTTTCTAATGGTTACAGAAAAATGCAATAGTCACGACTCAACTTTAAAAGGATGGTTTTTGTCATCCTTGGTTTAGTGGCTGACCATCAGTTTGCCTCCTTGTCACAGTATGTGCCCCCCCCCCCCATTTGAGCTCTGTGTCACAGTGACCCAGAGGACCAGATGTCCTCACTCTTAATAAGCTGCACTCTGCCTGAGCACCTGCTAGTCATTTTGTTAAGGGAGGTTGGTCATCCAGATAATTAATTATGTAAGTGGTATTCGTAAGCAGTGTTTTCTATAGAATGTGCTCAGAAGTAAAAAGGGAGGGAAGCAAAGCTTTGGTGGACTTTAGGAGGGAAGAAACTCCCAAACCTCATTTTCCCTCAGAGTATAAATAATTGTCTACCTGAAAGCTGAGTGATGACCCGCCCTCCTCCCCCCCTTTTAGTCTGGAACCTCCATCTAATTTAGACTTGATGGGTTTTGTGAGAAGGCTCATCTTCATCAGGATGGTCTCTCTGATTTAAGGGCCTTTCCTCCTGCAGTTCAGGCTGTCCCAATAGAGGCAAGACTTGATGCACCAGAAAAAGCAGAGTGTGTCTCAATTAAATGAAATGTTTAATCCTTTTATAATCCATTGTAAAAAAAAAAAAAAAAAGACTGAGCAGTCTAAGATGAACTCTCCAAGATTATGGATATTTTTTTTAAATCCTCACTGGAGGGCACTTTTTCATTGCTCTGAAGGAGAGAGAGGGAGAGGGAGAGAGAGAAGGAGACATGAATTGGCTCCTTCCTGTACACACCCTGACTGGGGATTGAACCCACAACCTAGGTATGTGTCCTGACCAGGGAACAAATCAGAAACCTTTCAATGTACAGGATGACTATGACTCTCCAACCAACCAAACCACGTGCCCAGGGCTCCAAGATTATGTTTTGCAGCCTTTTCGATGTGGGTCAATTTAACAGCTACCCCAATGCCCTAACATATATGTATTTAAAAATTCCAAGCTTTTTGTTTTAGTAAATATTTTTTCTAGATAAATGTTAGAATAATATGGAACACAAACTGTTACAGAATAGTCATTGAAAAAAGAAATTCAGCATACATAAAATACTGCTCACAGTGTTCATCCACCCTTTAGAAAGATGCACACAGTAGCGGCATAGGGAAGGTATTTTCTCAGCTATAATGCTGTGGTCAGAAAATAAATCCCATCACAGGCTACACTTCATTGCCTTTGTTAATGAAATTGAAATGGAGCTGTAGGATAAAGATTTCTGTCTCTGATTCTAGGGCTAAAGTTGCTACACACTCTTTTTTACCAAGAAGACCATCACTAGAGCGGCTTTAAGCTTCTTTCTGTTGCCTTAGATGTAATTAGATGCCTAAATGGAGGAGGCTTAAATTGAGCTTTAATGCATCAAAGGCAACCTTTAAAGTCAGCTTCACCCACTTTCTCTCCGAGGACTAATTTCAGTGTCATCTCTTATGGGATAGAAAATGCAGCTTGTGAACAAGTTAAATTCGCTTCCAAAAAACAAAGTTGCAGTTTTGCCTGTCGACCTCGTGACTTTAAATTTCAAACTCATATACTTGGTACAGGAAGAGAGGCCACAGGAGGAAAGAAGGGGAATATGATTATCTTTTTGAAAATGAAATAATCGTAATAAGCTAATAATGATAATACAATCATCAGCATTTTATACTCAGAGATTAAGTGGCTTGCTGGAGGTCCCACCGCTCACAGTTGGTGAAGCATGGCTGCAAACACAGGCAGATGGGCAGCAGGACACCCCCAAACTGCACTGCTTCTGTAAGAAAAAAGGAAATGGATAGGAAGTGACAGGAACAAAGTATAAGGAGAAGCCACACTTTCGGAAGGAGAGATAAAGAAGTTAGAGATCCTGAGAAAATGTGGAGGTGCGATGGAGGATGAATGAATGAGGTTCCCAGGAGGTAGGAAGGGAAAGAATTAGAGGTAGGTGAGAAGTCAATGCACATCTTCCCGTAGACCAGGGTGGGGATAAAAGATGGAAAAGCAACGTGTGTGAAGACAAAGTGCTTAGAGCATGCACGCATCTGAGGGTCCGGAAGAGCAAGAGAGTAACAGAGGTTGAACAGAAACGTGGGGAAAATGAAGGCCTATGTGACACATGGGTGGAAAACTGCATTTTTGTGGGTCTATGTTGTTATTTTTAAAAATCTGAGACCTCAGTAATTTATATCTTGAGATGAAGTTAAATGACTGGGTTGTTATTAAGTATGTGTACAAAGGCAGAAATGTGGTAAGAGCTGGGATGAACTGTGAGTGTTAAGTATTGGATTCCCGACATTTTGATTATAAAAATGAATGTACATATCTTGTTAATAACTTTTGGTATTGAATGTATGTTGAAATGATAACATCTCTATTAGGTTCAATATGATATATTGTTAAAATTGATAAAAAATTATACGCAGTCCACAGTTTTTGACACATCCTAGCCTGTGTGAGTTCAAACAAACACGTAAGGGTTCTGGGCAGCTTCTGTTGAAAACATAATTTTTATTTAGTGAGAAGACTTTTCAAACAAAGGAAACAGGATGATATCCAAATTAACGCAGGTCATTCTAAATTAGAACCTCCATCTCTACACAAGGAAACTAAGAGGAGGACAAACTAGAAATGCTTTCTTTAAACAAGAATGTTTTACTCTCAGTATAAAGATTTTAATCTCAGATCTCTCTCCTCACCTCCAAGTAAAAGTCTACAAGAAGATACTTTTAAAAATTATAAGTCAAGACATAGGATTATTTGCAGCTGAAAGAGTTCAAGGAAAATGTTTGGGTTGACATAACACTATCTCCTCAACATTCTACTTATAGGTACAGTTTAGAATTTTCACTACAGCTTAAAATACTTGACATAAAAGGTGACATGTTTGTGTATGCATGCTTGTTGCATTTCAGCAGCATTTTAAAATATCTGAAATAACTGTTTATTTAAAACTTCTATGTACTATCTTTATCTTATATTAGTGTTCAACTTACTATTTTCTTTTTCTTTTTCTTTTTCTAAGATTTTATTCATTATTTTCAGAGAGAAGGGCAGGGAGGGAGGAAGAAAGGGAGAGAAGCATCAACAGAGCGTTGCCTTTTACCTGCCTCCAGCTACAGACCTGGCTGGAGACCTGGCTTGCAACCTGGTTATGCGTCCTGGGAATCAAGCCAACGACCTTTGAGTTTGCAGGCTGGCTCTCATCTACTGAACCACACAGCCAGGGCTCAATTTACTATTTTCTGATAATACGTGTTTGTATTCATTTAATCCTCTAATAGTTAAATCAGAATTAGAATGTATTTAATATTTATATATACATTAATTTACATTTTGACTTAATTTTAAAACTTAAAACCTATCACACTTTTTTGTTTCATTGGTCTTAAAAATACTCTGAATTCTGAATACTTTGAAAGTGACCTACTGGTATTAACATAGTAGTTCAAAATTGTAATTAATAAATACAGAAATGCTGGTTTATCATTTTGCTACACTAATGTAATCAAGGCAGTTGGAGAGACTAGCACTAAAATGACCGATTGTGATTTTCCAGCTCTGCTTGGAGTTGATTCAAGACAAGGAATCTAATCAACTGAGGGCAGAAGGAGGGGAGTGAAGCCGGAATCTTGTTAAAACACGATATCGTGCTCTCTGCTGGTGAATCAGCCAAGCACCCGCTGGAGGAATGAGGAACACTTTGGTAATCTGAAGTGAACAATGGTTGCTTAAAAAATGATAGCTGCCCTGATCCGTGTAGCTCCGATGGTTGGAGCAGTTGTCCTGTGGCTGGGTTGTGGGTTCATCCAGGTCAGGGGCACTGATGAGGAGCAACCAATTGATGTTTCTCTCCTTTTCTTTCTCCCTCCCCTCCCCTCTCCAAAAATAAATTTAAACCTTTTCTTTCTTTCTTTCTTTTTATTTTAATGATGGCAAAGGTTGAAGGCATGTACACTACTCTGGTTCTCTAAGAAAGACTCCTAGAATAAAATATTCAGCTAAACCGGCCGCAACCAGGGAGCTGATGCACTGGGACCGCCCCGGGAATGGGGAGCAGCAGGGCCAGTCTGATGTACATGCAATCCAGGACCCGAAGCTCCTGGCCCAACTGATCCAACTGCCTTGGGACCACAGCAATCTGGCATCTGGATGCTGGAACATGGACTCCAGCTGCCACCCGCACTACCATTGCCTTTCAACCCCACAAAGAAAATGACGGGACATGGCTATGCCCTTGCAGAAAAAAACCCATGTCTTCATGTCTTTGCCTGCTAGAAGCACCATGAAAGTAGCTCCTGCTTCGCTTCTGCTTCCAAATTTTACCCAGTGGGTCTATGCAGCAGAACCAGCATCACATCCAAATCCCAGCTGTGAATATGAGAAATTTCACTTTTAGTTTTGCACTGTCTATAGATAAAAAAGACAAAACTAGTAAGAAATATGGTCAAGGAAACCAGCCATAACCATTACAACTAGATAGTAAAACTAGTGAGTACGTGTTAAAAATCGATTGTCATAATGTAGCGGTAAATTATAAAAAGAGATTATGTCCACTTATATGAGATATCTGAAGTAATCAAACTCATAGAAACACAGGAAGTAGCATGGTAGCTACCAGGACTGGTGGTGAGGGTCGGGGTGGGGAATAGGGAGTTGTTTAATTATACAGTGTTTCAGTTATGGAAGATAAAAGGTGCTGTACTACATTGTGTTTATAATACTGCAATGCACACTTAAAAATGAAGAAAGTGTAATTTATGGCTTGTGTTTTTTACCACAATAAACACACAACAAAATTTTTTTAAAAAAAAGGAAGAAAGAAAGAAAGAAAGAAAGAAAGAAAGAAAGAAAGAAAATGACCTACGTAGTTTCAGAACTTTGCAGCTGCCTCCAAATTTGGGCATCATTGGTCATTATTTATAATGAACCATAGTTGAAAATGGCACATGTCAGTTATCCTCACCTAAACCTCAAATATCAAGTCTTATGGTCTGTTTTGGTAATGTTAAGGATAAAATTACCTGAAAACAATACCTACCTATAAAAGGCAATATTGGATTATCTCATAATTAAAAAACAATAAGTAATTGTCCTCAAATTCAATTAGAATCCTTTCCCTAGAAGCTCTGGTTAGAACATTTCGAGTGCTGGTATCATATATAGTTTACTTAAGTAGTTCTACTTACACAAATTTAAAAGATTGAGATGATATTTCCAAAATAAATTACCCTCATAGAACACTTAGAGCACAGCCTTTAAACTGCTTGCAAGATCACTAATCTATTGTGAAGCTCGCCATTCTCTTTTTTGTGTTTTATAAACATGTTTGAAAATTTAAGTTACACTAAGGATGGAGAATGACCATATCCGATCTCTGTACTTAGATACTTATTTTATGTGTTAAAGGGCCAAGCAACTAAAGCATAAAATTAAAAACTGTCTGGAAATTACAGATGGCTCTAATTCCTGCAATCTGCAGCTAGCCCCAGGAGAACCAAGAATTGTTTTAGCATGTTGTGGGTTTGTTATCTGTAGGCTTGTGGGTTAATTGATTACTGAAGGGAGAATAAGAATAAACCATTTTGGTCATTGTATTGTTGTGAAATTAATAAATATCAAGGAATTGAATTAATCTGATGTCCATAAACCTTGCTTAAATTTCTTAGAACTACTTGTTCTTGACTTCCAATGTGAATGATTTCTCATTGGTAATTTCCAGATGAAATTTTTCTAAAGTCTCACTTCCAATTCCCACTCACAGTGGTGGTATCTTTCAAAAAGTCAAATGAAAATTACATGCCCCCTTGCCTATGTTCCAAATCAATATTTTCCCAGGTCAAAAAGCATGAAATTCTTTTGCATTGTCTCATTCAGTCAAAGTTTCTGGTTCCCCCACATCAGGGATATTTTTAAAATGATTTTTAAAGAGGAAGATGATCCCCCTATCCCTCTCTGGGATAAAAATTCTTAGTGTATTAAAGAGGAGAAACAATTCCCCAAACTGTTCCCTGACCTCACCCCATCAAAGGCTGGGTTTCTAAACAAAAGGTGTTTCTGTATGAAGACATAGATTTTGCACATGTTTCTTAACTCAGTAACACTGACTGCAAAGGTCAAATTTAGGGTGATCTCTTTGAACCCACTGGAATCCTTCATCCTCATGTCTGTTTCATTCTTCTTTACAAATAATTTGACAATTTCCAGAGCTTAAACTAGACAATATAGAGGCTCTGTCTGAACCACAGACCAACTCTTGGAGGGAAAATGAAAGATTCTGTTCATTCTATGGTATCCAGATATCTGGGCGTGTGGTACAGGGGAGACAATACATCTGGATATGCTATCTGTGCCAGGACCGGGGGTGGCAGCCCAAGGAGGGGAACCAGGACTAAGAGAATGGAGGGGAACCAGGGGAGGAGGAACACGGGGAGAGTGAGCTGGCCAGACCACACACAGGATGCTCCCGGGAAATGGAGGTCAGGGATGAGAGGTGGGGCAGATGAAGGGGAGGAAGGTCAGGGCTCCATCAGGGCAGTTTGTTCAGGCTGATTCCACATTCTGGCTTTGCAGAAGTGCAACCCGGAAGCCTCCAATGCTCTCAAGGATGCACCAAGGATTTTCAGCTCTTTTTAATAAACAGACACAAGAAACTGGTTTCATCAGCTTAGTCCTGTGTTTCTTAAGAGTCTTCCTATCTTCCTCAAAGTAAGCCTTTTGTCCAGGGTCACCTCTGTCTATGACATTATTAAGAGGGTCCAAGAACAGTCAGGTACCAGAGGGTGATTGATAGTCACACTAGTAGCGATCTTTTGTTTTAAAATTAAAATTCTCCTTGAAGGAATGGCAAATGAAGTCACAAACAGTCTAGTTGGACATTAGGCATATACTAGCTTCATAGAATGAGTTAGAGAATATTCTCTTGGCTTCTATTTTATGGAAGAAATTGTGAAGAATTAGTATCATTTCTTCCTTGAATGTTTGGTAGAATTTATCAGTGAATCCATCTGGGTTTGGTGTTTCTTTCGTGTGTTGGGGGGGGGGGGGAGAAGGTTATTAATTATTCAACCCATTTGTTTAACTGATACAGGCCTATTTAGATAGTCTAGTTCTCCTCATGTGAATTTTGGTAGCCTTTGTCTTTCAAAGAATTGTCCACTTCATCTAAGTTATCAAATTTGTGAACATGGAATTGTTCATAGTATCCCTTTATTATCCTTTTTAAAATGCTTTTGAGGCATAATTGACAAATGTAATTGTGCATATTTCAAGTGTATATTATTATTTTAATGTCCATGGACTCAATAGTGATGATCCTGATTTAGTTTCTGATATTGGCAATTTGTGTCTTTTCTCTTTTTTTCCTGGTTAGTCTGTTTTAAGGTTTATCATTTTTATTGATTTCTTTCAAAGAACAAATGTTTGGTTTTATTGATTTTTCTCCGTTGTTTTCCCATTTTGAATTTCATTGGTTTCTTACTTTTATTATTTCTTTTCTTCTGTAATATGAAATGGTTCTTTTCTAACTTTCTAAAGTGGGAACTTAGATTACTGATTTTATACGTTTCTTCTTTCCTAGTACACGTGTCCAATGTTATTAACTTTCCTCTAAGCGCTACTTTAATTGTGCCCCACAATTTTGATAAGTTGTGTTTTCATTTGGTTAAATAGTTTAATGTTTCTTTTGAGACTTATTTGACCCACCCTAGTTAAAATGATAAACTTTAAAGTTTAACACTTCTACTCTCTTTCCTTGCTTTGCTTCCCCCCACCATTACTTGTAACCTGCTAATTTACCTCATAATTTATTTATTATGCATTTTTGTTGTCTCTCTGATAGACTATGAATTCCATAAGGACAGAGTTCAGGAATCTTTGTCAGTTTCATTTAATGATGTAGTTCACACATCTAAACCTCTGCCAGGTATACAATAGATAATTATACATATTTGTAATTGAAGTAAAGAGGAATTTTGTGAAAAGTGTGACACACAGAATGGGAGAAAGGAAGAAACAGTGCTTTTGAACTAAAATATTTTTTAGCTTGGATATTGGAATTTTTTAATTAAAATACATTTTACCTTTTAAATTCTATATGGATTTTTGACCGATTAAATTCTAATATCTGAGTGAAGGTTTTGTGCGCATTTGAGCTCATGTTATCACAACAGAATATCATTTTAACATAGTATAGCAGACAGGTTCTTATGTCTCTAGAGCCTGATTACAAATTCTGGCAACTCTGAGTCAGAGACCTATGACTTTCAGTTAAATCAGTAAATTATTTACTTTGTGAATCACAGCACAGTAATCATATTTTTTATGTCTATAAAGAAAGGAAGGATTTCTATAATATAATTGATCAAGGTATTATTTATGTTTGGGACATGAGTTTTCTCTAATGATGTGCTTGACCAAATCCATCAGGATATGGGGGACCTGACTGAAATCCTTAATGGCCTGAATTTGAAGCAGATGCTTAGGCTTTTAAAAAGTTCACCTGTTGCACCCATTCTTCTTCCTTTATTGGTTACACACCATTTAATGGAAGAATATGCTTTAGTGACTATCCAAGAAATATTCGTCCTCCCTAAAGGTGCTTATCTAAGGCATTGCCCTGGTCCTGTTGATAAAGAGTACCTGGCTATTTATAGGCATACACTTACATGTCGATTTTATTACCTGAAAAAAATACTGAAGAATCTGATACTTTTATGCAACTTGCATGGCATTATTCTTTCCTTGGTTTCTGTCCTGCCTCACTCCAGGCAAAGAGAACTGTGAGAAAGTTGAGGATAAGCCTGTATACAATGTCCAGCATGGATACAGTTAGGGGAAGGACATGAGCTAATGTATATGAATAGAATTCTCATTCTAATGGTCACCATCTGCCTTGGCAAACAGCGCCATGTCTAACTGTCTTGTCCATGCATGAGTGCAGGGGCTGATGTAGAAGACTGCACCCTGCATAGTCCATTTCCAACGCTACTTTGTAAGTTGGCTTCCGGTTGGGACTTGCAAAGGGGGAGATTATGGAAAACTGGATGATAAGAAGGGAAATGCTTCCCCTTTTCCCTCCACCCAGCCCCTGTCCCTTTCCCCATTTCTGCCTGGTGCTCAGACAACCACTGCAGTAGCACTGGGAATATAGCATTTCAGCAGTAGCGTAGGGTGGGTTCCAGATTCCTGCTCATCTGTACTTGTGCCATGTTTACACACAGCAGCCCATGGTTGGGACCAGATTATGGTTTAAAGCAGTAGGATCATCCCGATCTTTAACAACCCCTTTCTCCTTTCTGCTGTTTTGTCTCCTCAAACACGTTCTTCACTGAATTGTTTTCTTCTTGACAATTTTAAAGTGAATTTTATTTTCTGGCTAGTCCAGATATAACAGCTCATAGTATGAATACAGATCCTAGGGAAAAAAAAAACAAAAAACCCAAAGATGTAATCTGAGATTTATTGTTGACTGGATTGTGCTTGAACATGGAATAACCTGAAATGGCAGAGGGAAATAAAATACTCAGGTTCTGTGGTTGATAATGGCCTGGGACAAATTGTCTCTTACAGGTAAGACTTCGGGAGACCAATTTTTGGGTGAGACTAGGATTGATGATTGCAAGGACTCTAAAGTGTGTTGGCTGCTCCTGACTTCACTCAAGAGTTACAGAAAAAAAGTAAAAAGCTCAGTATTTTAAACTCCCAGCTCCAAGCATAGTAATACAAGCACAGATCTTTACTGATAGCTCGGAAAGAATCTCTTCTCTTCTATTGACTGTAAACTCAGGACTGATGCATTTGAGAATCAGACACCAGGTTTATTCTTGTGGGCTGTAGAATAGCAATGTAATTAAAATTCACTGCTTCACCAGGTCTCTTACATAAAAGTTAGGGTGATGATTGGTAAGAAAAGAGACCTTGAGAACTGCAGTAGGAATGGGGACATATGAGAGGGCTCACATGAGTCCAAGAAACTTGAACCCCTGTACCATCTGTGGGTGTTTTGCTTTCAGAAGCAGCTCTTCCTCATCTTTCTGAAGACTCAATCCTTCCCTTGCTTGGAAAGCCAGCAGTGACCTCCCAGGATTTAGCCTCTCTTTCTCCTCCTCATCTATCCTTGACACCCTTTTTTTTTTTTTTGCCTCCAGACCCATGATTAGATTAGATCCCAGAATTTCCTAGAGATTAATATTAGAAGAATGAAAATATTTTGCCAGCTTATATTGAAAAAAGAAAAAAACAAAACAAAACCAACAAAAATCCCAGGCCCTGGCTGGTGGCTCAGGGGATAGGCACTGGCCTGCAAATCCAAAAGTCACTAGTTTGATTCTCAACCAGGGCACATAACCAGGTTGCAAGCCAGGTCTCCAGCTGGAGGCAGATGCAACCATACACTGATGTCTCTCTCCCTCTCTGCCTCTCTCCCTTCCCCTCTCACTAAAAGTAATAAATAAAATCTTTTTTAAAAAACCAAAACCCGGAGGATATGTGAGGGATTGGTTTTTCAGAGGGCTGCACAGAGGACAGAATGTAATGGTTCCTCATGTCCAGCGGAGAGTATGGGATCCACATGGCTGAGGCAGAGGCCAGGTGACAATGCTTAGTTGCAAAGTATCCTGAATGGATAATGGTGCTATGGATACATTTATTCCCCAGAAATTTCCAACAAATATTCATTCATTATAAAATGATTTTCAAAATAAATAACAACTTAAAAACACAAAAATTTTCAGATTAAAAGGTATTCTCAAACTAAAAGCTTAGGAAGTTTCTTGTCCATCCAGTGGCTCCTGGTATTTCAGTAGTGGTATTTCAGTAGTGGAACAAGCCTATTGACTTGAAATGCATGATGTTCTCTTCTAAAATTATAGGAAGAATGGCTTGATAAAGGTGTATGACTTGTTCTGTCTTTGGTTTTTCTTAAATCTGTGAGACTTGCTACCATTTGCTGCTAGCAAAAGACAAAAAGAATGACTAACTGATAAAAATATTAAAGTAAAAACTTAAAAATATGTTTTCCTCAAATAGCACATTGTGTTAGTCTGTTATGACCAAATATCACAAACTAAGTGCTTTTAACAGGAGAAGTTTATTTCCTTACAATTCCGGAGTCTAAGACCAAGGTGAGCTCTCTCTTGCTAGCTTGTAGATGGCTGCTTTGTCCTCACACAGCTTTTCCTCTGAGCTCTCTGGGGCCTCTTCTTCTAAGGTCACTAACTCTATCAGATAGGGTGCCCACCCTTCTGACTTCATTTAAGCTTAATGACTTCCTTGGAAGTCCTATCTCCAAATACATCATAACAGTGGATGTTAGAGTTTCAACATATAAATTTTGAGGGGATGCAAACATTTAGCCCCTAACGTATACCTACTCTCAGTCCTACTGAGTGGTTCAGATGTACACCCAGAATGCAAGTACATTTTCTGAGAACAAAACTTTGCCCTACCTTAAATGACAGCCTTGTCTACATCACTGTTTCATGATGTTCTGAGACAAAGGCCAACACTTTCAGGGTTTGGATCTCCCCACCGTATGTAAGTAAGTAAAAGACATTACCTGACCAAATTTCCATTTTCTTGGTGGTTCTCACCAATTATGCTATTGCCTCTTTGAGGGTGCTCAGAGCACTAATAAAATGCATTTGTCCTAATATTTATTTCACATGTTCCTTAAAAATTTATGCAAGGTTTTTATTTTTCCTGTTTTATTTTTTCCTGTAGAAACAGTAATGTGTTGACTTTGGAGCCTCATTTATTGATTCCAAATAAATTTTATTTACCAAACTTATTTGGGCCACATGCATTTATCCAGTTGCACCAATTAAAGTATTCTTTTTTAAAAGTGACAACTTTAAAAATGGTATGAGGTTTAATGGATCCAAATTGCAAATTCACATTCTGATGCTCTTACTGTTTTTCATTCCAGTCAAGTTGTTTTTCTCCATGCACAAGGATTTCAAATTTTAGATCTTTATCTGTTCCTAAGTCCCCCACCATTGACCTCTTCCTGAGACCTTTATCTACACAAGCCAAGGACTAAGAAGATCAAAATGTTGTTGTCAACTTATTTGTGACTATACATTCAACGCCCACCAGGCCTCTCCTACCCTCCCTTATTTACGAGAAGTTGCAACTGTCATCCCACATGCCACAGGCTTTCAGGTCAGGTTAGGACTTTTTCAATCAAGTTGGATCCCACATCAGGATGTAGTGGCTGCTTTTCAGATGGTAGCTGACCCAGACGCTGGCTGGCTCCAGCCTGAGCAACCTGCAGCGTTAGCAGTCTCCACATCCCACCCTCAACAAAGTGACTTTATTCTCTGCTAGTAAAACTGAAAAAAAAAATCATAGCTACTAAAGTAAAGAGTCCCCAAGTCAAGCTGCCTTTCTGTCAAGTGGCTCACCTTTCTAGCTGTGCTCTGCAAGGTGAAAGGCAAGGTGTAAGTAGCACTAAAAGTGTGCTTTTTTAGCCCCATTCCCCCTCACCCCCAGAGAAGAATCAATGTATTCCACATTTTCGTGATGAGCGGTGTGTAGGGTGTGTGACTACATCTAGGGAGCCAGTGAGTTAGCCCAGATCACTCCTTTGCTAGCTTCTGGGAAAAGGAGCAGGCTAGCATCGAAGCTGTTTTGAAAATGACCTTGTTTCTGTCTCCTCACTCAGATCTCTCCAAGGAATATTTTTGTCCTAGGACATCATGCTCGAGTCCTTGGTAAGTACTCCAGAAAAAAAAATCTTCATATAAGAGTTTGCGATTTCCCAGGTTAAAAAAAAAAAAGACTGAAGAGGAGTAAATAAAGTTAAACTTTTAAAGGAAGAAAAGCTCTTCTTAACACTGTGATGCAGCATTTCTAAAAATCTCTCCTCAGCCCACCTGCATTCCCATCCCACTTCCCTAATGATAAATCTATTAGAGAACAGTTCAGATGTGGATGATGTTAGATCAATGAACTCAGCCGAATCTGGGGGATTCCATGAACTTTGTTTCACCTCTCAACCAGCTTCTGTGTGTTACTAGTGCAGGGTTGCTCGGTGTCCAGAATATCTCGTTAAGCCAATAAATCTTCTTTCTGTTTAGTGCATGTGAAGAACCACTAAACACACTGTTATGTGGTGGGGAAAGCGATAATAAAATGAGTATGACACAGTTTCTTCCTTTAAGGAGCTCCTGCCAGAGGAAGTCAAGTGTTTACATCAAGAAACATTCACAAAGCAGGGAGGCCTGGTCATCACAGGGATCTGGGCATGGGAGAGAGGTAGTAAAATAAAGTCATTGGTGCGAGAACCAGCAAAGAGTTACAGATGGTGCCCAGAGAAGCTTACTAGTGGAGGTAAGAAAGCATGAATAGGGTTTTAAAGATTGAACAGGAGTTTTTCTAGTAGAAATAGTGAATATGTAATGGGAAGGGAAAATAAAAGGGAACAGAGTGAATTTCAGGGATGTAGATGTCCAAAGTTTGAAAAAACATTAGCTAGTGTCCCAGCAGAAAAATAGGCAAATTTGTTTCTTCAGACTATAAAATGCATTGCAGCTTATACTCAGGAACATAATGAAAAAAAGAAAAACTCATACAGATGGCAGAATTTTAAGTAGTGGGGGACAATGATGAGCTTCTAGACAAGCTGTGTCCAGTGGTCTGAGCTGAGGAACCCTGGGTTCCAAGAAGGGACCTCATGGGACATTGGCCGTACTGGGCGGGAGGGCTGTGGGCAAGTAGGCCAAAGGAGCCTGGCTCTTCCTCCCATGACCCACCACTTTAACAAAAGAAGAATCCAGTAGATCTTGGGTTGGGCTTCTGATTTTATGAATGAAGAAGTCGGGGCCCAGAGGTGTTCAATGACTCACTCAAGACCACTTAGCTTATTCATCATAGAGATGAACTGGAAAAACAGGTTCCTTATTTCTAGTTAGTTCTTTCCTTAAATTGTAATATACTTCCTCCTCCATTGTCAAGTCACTGATGAATTAAACCTTGGAGAAAAATAGTTTCAAAAAGAAAATATATATATATGATTTGAGCAAAATATTTATAGGCTGTATATACTTTTTCATTAGACATATTTCCAAGGTATCATTGGAAGGGAGGATTGATCTTCCTCCACCTAGTAGGTCAGAGAAATGCCCATGATTCAATGACATCTCATAGATATTGAGAGGGATCAATGATGTTATACTGACATCATTGCTAAATTATACACAGTGACATTCTATTGGTGACACAACTGTTTCATCTTCTTCTCCTTCTCCTCCACCTTCATCCTTTTCTTCTTCTTCTTCTTCTTCTCATTCTCCATGTAGTTCAAATTTTGGCTGCCACTTCTGACATCAGGAATTTTTTTTTCACTTTAGATCCCTTCAAGCATCTTGACTATCTAACCCATTATTGATAGGAGAGGAGTGATTGGAAGAAATAAGTAAGAATTCATGAAGGTGTTTATACTAACATCTTTGTAGTCGGCTTCCCTCTAAAATATATTATATCATGTTTTTACAAAATCTTCACATAAAAATATCATTTGGGGGAAGTTATACTTAATATTCCTAGGCTATGCAAATCAAGTCAATACCAGCTTTTGGATTTTTGATTCTCATTTATTAATTCGTCTATTTATTTCAGTCCCTAATATGAGGCAATCTTTGTTCATTGAAAAAAAAAATTAAAATGAAGTCCTTTTAATCCCTAAAGGTTACAATCTAATAAGTGAAATGAAGAAATTTTGTACTTCACCAATTATTTCTATTTCTATGATTGTTTTGAGTATAGATGCAACATTTAGATTTTAATGTTTTATGAAAAGCAGAAACAAATGGTATGTCTTTAGGACCCAATATTGATAGATAAGTTAAATTGGTTTAGATGCTCTTGGAGTATCATCTCGAATTAATTACTAGCCTCTGGCCAAAGTCAAAGTTACTGTGGAGGTACATATTTCCGCTTGGTCCTAGGTAGGTGATAAAATAATGCACCTTAAGCCAGGTTAAGAAACATTCCATTTTGGGTTAAATTATGTCTCCAAAATTCATTCTTTGTAATCTTAATCCTCAGTACCTCAGAATGTAACTATTTGGAGATAAGGTCTTTAAAGAAGTAATCACATCAAAATGAGGTCATTAGGGTGAGCTTTATAATCCAATACAACTGGTGTCCTTATAAAAAGAGATTAGGACACAAATAAGTACAGGGGGGGAAATGTGTGAAGAAACAGGAAGATCACCCTCTACAAGCCAAGGAGAGAGATTGCAGATAAGACCAGCCCTTGCCTACACCTTGATCTTAGACTGCTCGCCTCCAGATTTATGAGAAAATACATTTCTGTTGTTTAAGCCACCCAGGTCTGTGGTACTTTGTTATGGCAGCCCTAGCAAACTAATGCAATTACTTATAATTGTATTATTTATAATTATACAATTACTTAAATAAGGGAACATTATATAATTATGTTTTAATAATTGAAAATACACTAAGCTGTGTTTTGGTGACAACTTTCTTATTAACTAGCTGAGTACTTTCATGTAAACATAAAATTAAAAGAAAGCCCCATTATGCATTTTGGGGCCTATTCATTAGAGCACATAGATTACCATAATTATTAAAAACTGGAAATGAACATTTCAGATAAGGAAGCTTGTTAAGATAGAACCTATAACTAGTTCTAAGAGCCTGTGAGATCAGCGTTTCCAGGAAAAATAATTTATTAGTATTAATTCCCTATTAATGTCTTTGACAGGTTTTATCAGACTCTTTTAAAGCCTGTTACATTATAGGTCAATGATAGTTAAATGACGATTTAAGTATTAGCAGAACATACATTTAAGTATGGGAATGGTATGATGTGTTCTTAAAAAACCCAAATTCAACATGCCTGACTTTGTATTTGGCTGGACACGTGTCTGATAAGCAAGAAGAATGTGATTATTAGTTCTCAAGAGTATTATTTTCAGGTTATGATGGTCCCACGCTCAGTGGGCTCACTGCCTTGTTCTATAACGTGTTTTGTAAGCGAGCATGCTTTCCTGGTGGTTTTGACAGTATTTACTTCTAAAAATGAGGTCATTTCCAAATTCATTTGCATAATAGAATCATCTTTCAGGGTTATCGATGATTTTAAAAAAATGACATTTAATGATAAGAACCAATTTCAATAATAAGGGCCAAAATTGTTCAAATAATGATACTTGTTATAAAACATGTACACAGTTTTTTAGATTCATGTAAACTTCTGATGATAATTAAATTCATTTATTCTTTTGAGTGAGAACATTTTGTGCCTTGCCTTTGAATAGTGGGTTTTTACTGTCATCACACTCTTTCCACAAACTGACTCTGATACAGGAAGAGAAGTGGGTAATTTAATTGTTTGGTGAGAAAACTAAGCCCAACAAGTGGCAATATTTTTCCCAAGGCCTCAGCTGGTAACACATAGGCCTGGGTCACAAATATTCATCTTTTTCTGCTTATACCATTTGTTTATATATTCTACTCTGCATTATATACCTGTTCAAACAAAGTATCTGCCAAACAAAATAAAGAATTAAGGGAGCTACAGGTTTCTTGTATTTGGGCATTTGAGACTGAAGGAATCCAAAGATACCAGTAAAGTATTAATAAGAAGCAGAACTGAATTATGGCTGCACATAGAATCCACCAAAATATATGGGCAGAGTCCGATCAGAAGCCCAGACAGTAAAATGAGTTAACAGATGTAAAAAACCTAACACAGCGTTTGGCATCTATTAGGCTCTCACTAAAGACTAGTTGGAGCCAAGTCCTCATAAAGTATTGTGATAAAGTATTGCATGTACAGCCATTTCATCTGAACCTTCACTTTCTTGAGTATCATCTCATTTGCAGATGATGGACTGTTTATTGCTTATTACTTAAGGGTCGTTATCCAGTATGTGGAGAAGTTCATAAAGAAAAATTAGAGGCAGAACAAAGACAACCTCAGACAATAGGGTTTCTCTTCTATATTCAAAATTATAAACAATGACCAGGCAGCTTTTGCACTCTGAGAGGCAAAGAGGAAAATGTGTTTCTCTGAAAACAGCAAAATTTTAGGAATCCTATCATGAATTCAGAATCGTGACACACATATTTCTAATGGTATGATTCTCTTGGAATTTGAAGAAGCAAGAATATGAGTGCCTTCCTAATTCCTCAGTGACTATTTTCTTCTTGCAACTGATTTTTATTTTACCTGACTTTTAAATTTTGCATTGCTATCATCATCTCACAGCTGCTAGACACTCACTAATCATTGCGATTACAATGCAATGATTGGAGCAGACTGGAAGCCTGGGCATCAGAAAAGGAGGTTTCTTGTCTGGGCTCAGCTGCTAATCACCTTCGTTACCTTGAGGTAATTTCTTTTACTGCAAGGGAGCTTTTTCTCTTACACTTGAAATTCGAGGAGCTTAAATATAGTGACTTCAAATGATTCTTCCCAAAGGCTAATATTTCCAGACCCGCTACAGCATTTCCTTATTTTTGTGTCTGCACTATTTTATAAATATTGTGAAGGATTTGAAAGCAAAAAGATAGTTCTTTCATGGCATTAGATCCTATAATTAATAAAGACTTAATTACATCTTCTCTTTTTATTGGACACAGGAGTGAAATGTCCAGGGCATTTTTGAAGGGCATTGTCTTCTTTTTTTCCCGGTCTCTTGCTCTTGCTTCTCTGTTCTTTGATTTCTGAAGGTGTTTCATTTGAACATGTTGGCAAAATTTCTTAGCATCTTTGCTTTATTATTTCTTTCATTTGTATTCCTCCTATATAGGCCTTCATAAGGAAAAGAGTCCTACAGAAGGAAAAAAGGAACCCAGGTGGGAGGGAGCGAGGGTGCCCACTGAATAGCTATATAAATGGGAGGCTCAGGAAAATGCCATGTGTAGAAATTCCAAGTAGAATACTCTCTCCTCTAACTCTTGGGATTCACAACCCAATCTTGAGGACTAGATCACAAGTGTGGTTGTTCCTCCCTCCTTTATGGGTGAGATGAGTACATCAAGCTCAGCTGCAGTAAAAAGGATCTTTTGACAGATTTTTTTTTTCTTGTAGGAAAACTAGCTATCTGACTATTTACTGCTCAAGTTGAAATTCAGCCCTGAAGACTTGGGTTGAAATTCAGTCCTGAAGCTATTTAGATTTAACTGAGGACTTCAGCCTGCAGGTGGGTAGGAGTAGTAAGCTCCTATTTCTTACATTGTTCAAGGGTCTTTTTTCAGAGACTTTATTTCCATTTCAGTGAGATAATAAGTCTGGTAAACACCTCAAAGATTGTGGCTTCCAGTAGGAATCTGTTTGCTAAATGAAGGACTAGTCTCAAATCTTCCACTTCCCATAAAATACTATTCCTCAAAGAGACATTCTGCAGTTTCATTTTTTGAAAACTGGAGAAAAACACCAAAGGTCAATTTTGCCCCAAAATATGACCACTATAGACTCTGACAATTATAATGCCAAAGAAATAAGATTAGGGTAATATTATGTAATAAGTGAATAGTAAGAGGTCCTCTTAAATATGTAGTTCAGAGATATAATAATAATACAACAAATCTGTCATGTAGCTAGCTGCCCATCCATTTATGTATTTATTTTCTAGCTAATGATTTGTTTAAACAACCAATTAAAATGGTCTCTGGACTGAAAGTTAACTAAATGTAACAATTTAGAACTGAGCATTTTTTTGCCCAACTGTGTCAAAGCTTAATTTATGTTGATTCTGTGTCGATGTGAATTTGCTTTTTTTTTTTTTTTTTTTTCCATTTTTCAAAAACACTCCTTAGGTCCTTTAAAAATGACATAAAATACCTTGCTCAAATTGCCTGTTATTTTATGCCTTGCTGCAGAGCAAGTCTGCACATATCAGAAATAATTGGACCAAATGTTACTTTGGAAGCCCAGAAGAACTTTACTTATCAAAAAAAATAAAAGTCACAGAGAGAAAATGAGATCGGGTCTGACATCCCAAAATGAAGAGAGTTTTCCATTTAGAATTGTATTCTAGTCTACCAACACCCGAATGGCAGAGCGAAGGAAAAAGTGCTATAGAAAAGTGGGGCATTGGTGGAGTAGTTCTCAATGTTAGAGGGTTCCGGCAGGCGCTCTTCCTTCTCCAAATACACAGGCATGATGTGCGCCTACACACCTCTGTGAACTCTCGCTCACAAACTAATTCTACCCAAATTCTTAACTCTTTGCTGTCGTATTATATAGAAAGAAATAGAAAGGAACAGATGAAGATTACAAAAACGGGGGGGGGGGGGTGTGCCGATGAATAATAGTAAATCATTAGAAATTCACAACAGCCTACCATAAAGAGAAGACAAAAAGGGGAGAGACCAAGCCAAAGCAATCAGAAGGAGAAAGTTTTCAAAGGTAGTAGGTGCATAGCAGTACCTTCATAATTACTTCCCCTGTCGTATATATTAATACAGAAATGAGTATATCTACGCACATGGATGGAGATATAGTTCTTATCCCATATTGAGAGGGTTGAGACAACGTAAAACTGTTAAATCATGTTTTCATCTAGTCATCTTCAAAATGCACCTGTGCAGGATAGACAGCAAATATCATTATTTTACATTGCTCTTCTCTCTTTTTTGTAATTGAGGTATAATTTACATATAATATTGCATTTGTTTTAGATACACAGTACAATCATTTGAAAGAGGCATATATTGTATAATGTTACTATAGTAAGTTAATGTTTATCACCATACCCAATTATCCACTCATTTATTGATAGACATTTAGGTTGTTTCCATTTCTTGGCTATCGTAAATTATGCTACAGTGAACATGGGAGTACAGATGTTTTTTTGAAACAATGCTTTTATTTCTTTTAGATAAATACCTGAAAGTGGAATTGCAGGTCCATATGGTAGTTCGATTGTAAATGTTTTGAGGAACCACTGTGCTTTTTTTCTTTCCATAGTGATTGCACAAGGGTTTCCTCTTCTTTACATCCTCACAAACACTTGTTATTTCTTGTTGATTCCCGCCCGGGTAGTTTTCTTTTTAAAATTATTTGTCTAAAACTTTGTTTCCATACAGTTCACATTGAATATTCATTTGTATCAGTTTTAGGGGTACAGCATAGTGGTTAGGCAATAATATACTTTACAAAGTGTTCCCCTATTATTTCCAGTATCCAACTGGCACCCCAGGTAACTATTACAATATCATTGACCATATTCCCTGTGCCGTACTTCACATCCCTGTGACTATTTTGTAACTACTAATCTTAACCCCTTCACCTTTTTCACCCAGTTCCCCAACATTCTCCCCTCTGGCAACCGCCAGCATTCATTCTCTATAACTATACATGTTTCTCTTTCGTGTGTTTGTTTATATTTTTCTTCAGAACCCCCATACTGGGTAGAGCAAAAGGCTTATAGTTATGAATACAGGGTGCATGGGACCAATTGGCAATAATGTTGCATCTCCTTATTTCACATGCTTCTTAATAATTTTGAAAAATTATGTTTCTAAGGTTATGACTTAACATCATTTCAGATATAAACCGTCATGTTGAAAGAATACAGTGTTAGAGCAACCACAATTTCTGGACTGCATGCAGGGCAAACTGCTAAGGAAATTGTGGACTTCAATAACATCCTTTTACATACAGTTGACAATGTGAAGAAGGTGGATTGCTGATCCTGATGTATTTACATTGAGAATTTCATAATTTTACTTTGATGGCTGTAATACAATATATCAGTGGTAGAATGCCAAAGTCCATTTTCCCCCATGACTCTTGAAGTTTAAATAATGTTTTTGGTTTCCTAGCTTCCCAAATTTCCTAGCAATTGCAATTTTGTTATGGGTACAAACCCATTCATATTGTCACCTTGGTTTTAAGGAAAAGATTAAAGCTAACAGTCTTGAAAAAGTGTTTCAAATTAGATCGTGAGACTTCGTAAATATGATATCATAATATTTATTATTTCAAATCACTTTTACCCTGTTTATTATGCTAAGTTCATTGTTTCTGTAACCAAGAGAAATCCCAAAGGAAATATTTTCTTGTCTAAATAAATTTAGTGAGCCCCAACTTGTACATTTTGGCTTCACATCACAGACTTTTAAAGACCATCAAATCTCAAAGCACATTTTTCTTCCAAAATAAGTGAGAAAAATCACAGGTGACAGAGGCAGAATCATTTCCTATATCAGTAGGGTACACAAATGAAAATGATGTTCCTTAGTGATCTTTGAACTTCCTTTAAATAATGTTGGACTAATTTGAATTCATCTAGGTAAGTGATTTTCAGTCCAACTTCTCCTTCTCTTCTTTGTAATTACTTGCCAAAATGATCTCCAGTCAACTGAGTTTTCCTTTCTTGAACATGCTCTCCTTTTTGACTAGTATTCTCCACCCATTACTGTCTACTTCCTTTTTCAAAGCCTCCTTTCATCTGGGATTTCTCATCTGGAAAACTTTCAATAGATTAACTCGACCAAATCGTATGCATGCTTCTGCTTTCTAGGGCTTTAATAATATTTGAAATTCAATGTGCTTATTTCTGTGAATTGTATCCAGCCTTTTTAACATATTAACACATGGTGTTATTAATAATTCTATCATAGAAAAATCACATAGATTAGTTAATTGAAGCCATCAAAAAATAGCTAGGTAATCTATATTTTTAAAACTGCATTTTATTTTGTAAACTATGTCATAGTTTTATGTTATGATCCTTGAACAGATTCCAAATTCATACATAAAATAAATATATATTGTATATATATATAATGCAGCATAAATTGTATGTAAGAAATTTCAAGTCAAATCAATTTGTCACTGATGATGAATCTTTCAAAGAATATTTCTGTCAATACAAAGCCTGAATCAAAAATGAATAATTAGTTAATTAATCCATGTTTTCAAGGCAAACTATTTTATAATTGAACTCCTTTAACAGTTTGTTGAAACTTAGGTAATTTTTCAATTGACAAATTATAAACTAAAATAGAATAAATATTGAATTTGGATGAAAATTTTGCTTGTGTGTAAATTTATGTAATCATGCAATCATTATCACAATAAAATTTTATAACATTTTTATCAAAAAAAGTATCTTTGAGTTTGTTTTCCATCAGTTCTTATACCCACCCCAGGCACCCACTGTGTTTCTAAATTTGTCCATTCTGGGCATTTACTACAAATGGTATCATACAGTATATGACCATTTGTATCTACTTCTTACAGTTAGTATAATGTTTGAAGATCCAGACATGTAGAAATGAGCTTATGTCGGCATTTCATTCCTTTTTATTGCTGGATAGTATTCCATTGTATTTATCTACCAGGTTTGATTTATGTATTCACCAGTTGATGATTCATCTTTAGTATTAGCTAATATAAATAATACTGCTATGAACACATAGAAGTCTTTGTATGTTTTTTTAATTAAAACATGTTTTAATTTTGGGGGTAGATTGCTAGAGTGAAATTGTTGTGCTGTTTGGTACACTTATGTTTAACATTTCCAGAAACTAACAAACTATTTGCGAAAGTGACTATCTCATTTTACATCCCCACCAACAATGTAAGGATTCCAGTTACTCTATATCCACATGAAAACTTAGTATGTTTTATCTTGCTGATTATAGTCATTTTAATGAAATAATTTAAACAGAAATGTATTATATTTGCACACTAAAATTACAAAATATATAGCTGCTTTGCAAAAATTGGGATACATTGTGGTTTTGTTTTAATTCAGTTTTAAATAATTTATAATTTAAAAAATCACAGTCATTACATATATTGCACGTGGCTGAGTTTTAATTTTGGTGGTGTTGTTGCAAACATTGAGTGTAGTTGATTAATTCAGGAAATTTTATTGAATAATCTAAACAGAACGGAAAATAATAAGGTGCATAATGAGTCTATGTGGTTAACTGAAATGAACTGAAATTGGCTAGCATGGTGAATTAGATGTACCAAGTACTCAACAGAACTCTTTGTAGGCAAAGGGTGCCATATGTAAGGAAAATGATAGCACTACACAAGCCTTCTGAGATTTCTTTACCCTTGACTTCTCGTCATAGGAAACACATTCAGTCTGCACAGGAGCAATTTTTAAAATGTATTTTAAAATTCTGAGGCAGAATGGTATTGTATTATAGAACTGAATCTTAGTTTCAAGCAAGAAGAATTGGTTACTCCAGGGCTACATTGGCGTTGATCCTCTTATCAAAATGAAAGCAGAGAAATTATATTATATTGCCTTCTGGACCTAGTCTAAAACTTAAGGGGACTAGCTCCTTCTGGTTCTTTTAGATATTAAAAAGGAGACCTCAGAACTTGCATTCCTAGGTAGTTAAGCATCTGTTTAAGTTGAATGGAATATTTGAAACAGGCTAAAATTAGAAAACATCAAATAATTAGAAGAAAAGCCTAAATTGCGCAGTACTGACAATAAAAGAAACCAGATCATTAAAAGGTCAATGGAGCCGCCGACAGCCCAGTGATGTAACCCAGCCCGCCTCCCAGCGCCGTCAAACACCCAGGGGAGCAGCCGCCTTTGAGGGAAGCACATGAAGACAATAGATCACAGCCAGCTCCCAAGCTGCAGCTGCTTTCAGTCCTCCGGCACTTTGAAGTTACCTTTGATTTTTTTTTTAATCTTCTTTTTATTTTCAGACCCCCCCCCTCCCCGCCTTCATAATATCTCTGGTGCTCATCCTTTCCGTATTAGTCAGGGTTCTCCAGAGAATCAGAAGTACTTGGTTACAGCCAGAGCGAGCGTGAGTTTTAGTAATTGACTATGTGATTGTAGAGACTGGATGGAAAGCCCTACATCTGTACCGGAGGGCTGGCCAGCGGGCTGGAAATTCAGGTCCCAGTTGATGTTGCAGCCTTGAGCTTGAATTCCACAGGGGACCAGGCTAGACATTCAGGCACGGTGTCTCTGTTTCATATCTGAGGGTAATTCTTTGGCAAATCTCATCTTTGATCTTAAGGCCTTCCACTGAGTCACTGCTTGGATGAAGCTTACCCATATTTATCTATATATGAAAGAGAAAGAGATAGATCTGTTTACTCAAAGCCTGCTGATATAAAGGTTTTAAGTGTTATCCACTTCTAAAAATACCTGAATAGCAACTCTAGCCTGGTGTTTGACCAACGAATTGAGTACCATAGCTAGCCCAATTAACAAACAAAATGAATGATCACACTTTATTTCCATTTATATATCTACCTTCAACCTATGCTCTCATCACCTCATGCTTGAACCATTAAAGCAGACCCTCACCTTCTCCACACTTTTCTTCCTTCTCTTAGGCTCTCCATTTTTCAATCTACCTTTCTTAGGGTGCGGCCATATTCCTATAATATTTTCTTGAAGTTCTCCATTATCTTACCCAGGCTACCAAACAGATTGCCAGCTACTCATCAACTGTCCCTTTACTCTATTCGTGGAGAGTCTTACTCTTAACCACATGAGTGGCTCCTTCTGTGCCAGTCTTTAATTAAAGTTGGGCGGTCCTGTCTCCTCTTTAATTTTCTAATACTCTCTCTTATGGTTCATTCAAGTTATGCCTGCTCCAAAACCCATGATGATATGTCTCTCTGGAGCCTTTTTACCGTCCATCTACTAGTAGCTACTAGTAGCTTCTGGCTTGGCAGTTAGTTGTTCTCTAGTTATTTGCTATACATTACCTCTGACCTCTCAGAGAAGCTGTAAGATACTTGAATTAGGAATTGCTTCATTTCTCTTGTGTGCACCACACCGCCTAGAACAGTGCTAGCTAGCCAGTGGTTGCATGAAGGATATAATGTGGCCATTATATTGTTTATGGCAAAAGAATCTAGAACATTGTAAAATTTAAACTTAAATGATGCATAAAACCTGCAGTTGGGAACTAAAATATAATAATACAGCAATCTGGATCCTACTTTTGAACTACTGAATTAGAACCTCTGAGGGTGAGTCCAGGAAACTATATTTTAAACTATATATTTTAAAAACTTTCCCAAGTTGATTTTGATTTTGCAAGCCTGAACACTGATATTTAGAATCACTGTACAGATCTCTTCCTACTCTTAGCCTCTCATTAATTTACAAAAGAGTTCTGAGTAATTTTCCTTTCAATAGTTCTCAAGTACATCTCTATCATCTTTTCCTTTCATGAAGCTCCCCTTACCTTCTTACCTGGATATTGATATCCTCTTACCTGTGCTCCCTGCTTCCCATTAGGTTCCTATTCAACACTGCCTCCATTTTACAGTCAGTGGTGGTGCTTAAACTTTGAAAATTTGATTGTGTTATTAAGCATAACATGCTTTATGTTTTTCCTTGTTCAGGATAGAATTTCAATCTATCCTACACGGCTTAGAAAGTTGTTCATAATAAGCTACGCCAAACAACTTTATCCTCTCTTGAGTCTTTGTGTTTGTGCTTGTTTAAGAAACACATAATTCACGTCATTTGCCCAAGTAATTTTTATGAAATTCATACTATATAGTCCAGTCATTGGCAGACACTAAGGGTCCTGATAGGAAAAATGTGGTGCCATCAACTTCTGAACCCTATGGATCAGTAGAAAGGAAAAACCCTTTTAACAACAGCTATTACGGGAAAAGAAGGTATTGTTTACTATGATTGGGCTAAGAATTTTCCATGAATTATTGCTTTTAATTACAACCACACTGTAGGAAGCTGGGCTAGAGTCCCAGGCCTTGGAGGCTGAATCTCTCATTCTTAACAGCTATGTTCCTCTGCTGCTACATTGGAAGAATTAAGAGGAGCCACACTCATATCATAAGAAACTTCATAAATTACTCATAGTATAGTATCCTGGGTTAACAGACAAGAAAATAAAATGACATGAGACAAGTAATTTCTTTTATTCCTACCTTACATTGTACTGGGACTAATATTTTACTATTTTTATGGCACCAGAAATTAACAAAGTGTCTGTCATGTGACAGGTACCAAAGAAAACCTTGAAAGGCCCAGTTCTATTCCTTCAGCTGTCTCAGATCACTTCACCAGCCCTCAACATTTCAACCCAGACAGAACTGAGTTTGAGTTCTGGCTCTGGTCTCCTATTAGTTATTTGCTCTTAGGAAAGTTATTTAACTTCTCATTCTTAGTTTCCTTTCTGTGAAATGAAAAATGTAATAGCTTATAAGCAAGCCATGCTAAGTTTTGATGAAAGGTTTAAGTAAGAAAATGGCATAACCAGATTTAAGTTTTCAGGTAACACTAGCAAATACGTGCAGTTATCTTAAAAAAAAAAAAAAAAAAAAAAGGTATCCACAGGCAAGACTATGGTGTTAGCAGAGGGTCTGGAAGAAGACGACTCATGCGTATCTGTGAACCAAGTAATGGAACAGGTAGGGCTTAATCTTTGTGATTACACAGAACTTGACATCAACCCTAAGTGTCACACTTCTTCCCTATTATAATTCTCAGTTAATATGAATCACTCTGAGTCTCAGTCTATTGAATGAAAGACTTGTACAAGATAATAGCTCAAATAATTCCTTATGGAAAATTCTATGATTCTGTAAGGGGTGGGATTATTTAATGGAACAAGAAATACTTAAGTCCCTGGCTGGTAGCACAGTGGATAAGGTGCGCGAACCCAAAGGTCGCAGGTTCAATTCCCCAGCCAGGGCACATAACCAGGTTGCAAACCAGGTCTCCAGTCAGGTCTGTGGCTGGAGGCAGGTGAAAGGCAACCATACATTGATGACTCTCTTCCTCTGTGCCTCTCTCCCTTCCCCTCTTTCTAAAAATAATGGAATAAAATCTTTAAAAAAAAAGTTGCAAATAAATAAATAAGTTAAAGGATAAAATGCATAATTTTAATCTCTGCAGAGGGAGGATTTTAGAGGTCTACATTTTATTTATAGTAGTGAGTTGAGAGATAATCTATAAAGTAATGAGAAACAGCAATGGAAACGTTTTATCAAAAACCTGGGGGTTTGAAATAAAAAACAAGCAAAAATGTTTTAAATTGGTCTTTTTATGACTGAACCCAGAAAGAAACTACGTCTCTGAGATTGAAGTTTCTGATACTGAAGAGTTGGGGCTCAATTCTGATTCTTCCAGGAAGCTCAGCCAGGCTCAAAACAGAGGAGTGCCTTACAAGGGAAAACTAAGCAACCCTACAGGAAAGTCTTCCTTCTAGACAGTTTCTGGCTCTGGCTGGGGTAGCTCAGTGGATTGAGCACCAGCCTGTGAACCCAACTGTCACTGGTTCATTTTCCAGTCAGGGCACATATCCAGGTTGCTAACCAGGTCTCCAGCCAGATCCCCAGATGGAAGCAGGTGAAAGGCAATCATACATGGATGTTTCTCTCCCTTCCTACCTCCCTTCCCTTCTCTCTAAAAACAATGAATAAAATCTTTAAAAACATAATAAAAAGTATGTCTTATTTAATAGTCTTTGAAAATTAAATTGACTTGGTATTATGATTTAAAACTTTATTATAGTTTAAAACTTTAATGTTTTAGTTAAGATATGCTATTGAGTAATGAAAAATGCCATATGCTTTACATTGAATATTGAGTTCTTCTAATCAATAAAGTTACTTTTCTTAATTACCCTATATTGAAAATCACATAGTATGTAAACTTATTAAACTAAAATCAATAAAAATTGGATAATTAATGATATGCGAAACTATAAATGAGAATTTATGACTTCACATAAGTGGAAGCTTACTCTGATTATAACCATGAGTAAGAATGAGACCTAAAAATTAACTTGTCATGTCTGTGGTGCAATATGATGAGCTTAATATTAATATGTTGAAATATGATTGGGATTTATTATATTCATCTTCAGTATATTTACATAATATAATTTATAGAAGACAGCTGGAGCAATGTTATTAAAGAAAGAGAGAAAAATAATTGTATATATATATACATATATATCTATGTATATATATATATATCTCCAAATGCCAGCATTGGAATTGAACCCAATTACATTAGACATCTCTCCATGTGGGATTTTCACTGGCTAATTTATTTAGAAAAGCATTGTATATTTAGCTAGTCACTGTTTACAACCATCTCTGCTGATCTCTTGGGCTAATATTTATAGTTTATTTTTTAACTATACCATTTCAGTCCTTTACAGAATATGCATGGAAATTTTCATAATAGAAAGATACAGGCTTTTATATTAATAAACATATTACTGGTAATGTTTTTAAAAAGAGAGAGAGAAACACACACACAGGGTAAAACAAAAGAAGGTTTAGAATTGTGAGTATGTAAAACAGTTTATTACTGTATTACTATGTATTAATTAGTGTATTACAGATTTTCCTATGAGTAACTATAAAATCTCCTTTGCCCCCACCCTGTTTATGAGGTCTGTCCTGAAAGTATGGGCCACACAAACTTTTAATTATGTTGACATTGGCTCTATACTTTTGGGACAGGCCTCATATCTATTCCTTATTATGTTTAGTAGGGAATAGTGATATATACAGAGAATTTGGAATGAGTCAGATAGTTTGGAATTTTATTATGAGAGGAGCTGATCTGCACAGCGGGGGATCACAATCAATAACAACATGAAACATTGTACTATAAAATGATCGACTACCCAGAAGTTTTGAGAGGGAAGCTATGTCCCATCCCCTTCCTGGCAGATGATGATTCTGGGTGGCCTCACCCCTCATGCTTGGGTAATACTGAAGCACACTAGGGTAAAAGGAGCCTGGGGTAGACAAGACAGAAATGGAGAGGCATCAACGGAAGAGTTAAAGGAAAGAAAAAGAAACAGAGATGAACAAACACATGAGCACATGCATACAGCTATAGTTCATCATATGATAAGGGCTCTGGCGAAGATAAAACTCTGAAAGGGGTTAGGGACCCCTTGATGTTGGTATGTATATGATTTTTATTTCTATGATGGTCAGGGAGAGTCTTTCTCAGAGGATGACTTTAGAACAAAAGCCTGAAGGAAGTGAGAGGGAAAAAAGGATGCAGGCAAGAACTTATTTTTATCACTGGGAGAGGCAACAGCAAATACGGGGTCCTGTTTAACATATTTGAGAAACTCCAGGAGCCAGGGTGGCTACAACTAAGAACAGACAGAAAGTTGGAAGAGGTTCGGTCAGGGAGATAGCATGATTCTAGGTTGCCTAGGGTCTTGTGAGGCAGCCTTGACCTAGAATTCTGGGCTCAATGGAGCCATTTAAAAGTTCTGGGGCAGCAGGAAGTTATCCTACCTATAGGTTACTAGAGTCACTCTGGTGCTGTGTGGAGAATATAATAAGGGCAAGGGCAGGACAGAAGCAGAAAGAACAGTTAAAAAGCTCTTGCCATAATTTGGTGAATAGCTTAAATTCTGGTGTTAGCAGAGGTGGTGAAATTGGTAGTTTCAAAGTGTTTACCATATGACTGAATGCAGGTTAAGAAAGAGAATGACCCCAAGGCTCCCTCCTGAGCATTTGGAAAGATGTGATTGCTCTGAACTGAAATTGAGGAGGCTGGAATAAAAAATTATGAGGAAAAAGCAGGAGCTGGGTTTTCAGACACGTCAATGGTGGGATGCCTAGTAGAGCACCCAAGTGAAGAGACTGAATAAAGGGTTGAACTTGCGACTGGAGTTTGTGAGTGATCAATAACAAATGATTGATATTTTTTAAATGGTGCATAGTCATTTTAGCTTGCCAACTTTAATGTATTTTATTTGTTTTGCTATAACAGTTGTCCCAATTTCCCCCCCTTTGTCCCCCTCCACCCAGTACCCCATTCTCTCCAGCAATGCCTCCCTTAGTTCATGTCCAGGAGTCATACATATAAGTTCTTTGGCTTCTCCATTTCCATTGTTCTTCTTAACATCCCGCTGTCCATTCTGTAACCACCAATGTGTACTTTTATTTTTCTTCCCGTTTCACATCCAGACAATTTACCAAACAAATGCAAAACTACATTTACACCCATACATATTTTTACACATATTTAAAATACATACTGGATTTTGAAGAGTTAATACAAAAATTTTTAAATATGCCAATAGCTTACATAATTATTACATGTTAAATGATAGTATTGTAGATATATTGTAGCAAGATTAAGCAGTGCCTCCTTTCTTCTGCTGCTACATAGATGAAAACATATTCAAGATAGAATTGACTGTTAGTGGAAAGCTTTTCCCAACAACCAAATTTACAGTTGTGAATGCGTTTGCTCATCATGATACACTCCTATAGCTACCGTATACCAGCCAAGCATCTTCATGCAGAGTATTCAGTATTTGTTGCAGTGCATTCAGTTTACCAAATTAGCCCTCGTGGGTATCCATGAACCCACCCCCCAACCCACTCCTTGCCAGAGGACTCGATTCTTCAGGTTTTTCTTATTAACATCTTCCTCCTACACATATGGCTAATGCTTACTTAAAAAAAAAGAGAGAGAGAGAAAGAGAGATAAAGAACAGTTTCATTCCTCAGTCCTGAACTGTGGAACCAACTCATCATAAAAGTGTTTACTGTATCTTGAAAATGGTAAGAAGTCTGCTGCCAGACTTGGAGTTTTTATATTGTTGAATTTCCAATGTGCTTTTGGATGGTTCTCTCTTAATAATACCTATTAATAATTCCATCTCAAGCCCTAGAAATTTTGCCAACTTCCTCTTTTTTCTTCTTCTTCAGTTCCTTACATTTTAATTTAGATATACTTTAAATAAGTTATTGATGGAACATTATTTTTCTTGAAATCCATCCATATTCCCCAATTTACCATAACTATTTCCAAGCACTCAGTACTCTGAAACATTAAGGAAGACTTAGTTCCTACCTCATCAGTGTGCATTTATTTTTTTTTAAGATTTTTATTATTTTTAGAGAGAAGGGAGGGCGGCAGGGAGGGAGAGAGACATCAATGTATGGTTGCCTTTCACCTGCCTCCAGCTACAGACCTGGCTGGAGACCTGGCTTGCAACCTGGTTATGTGCCCTGAGCTGGGGAATCAAACCAGCAACCTCTGGGTTCACAGGCCGGCACCTTATCCACTGTGCCACCAGCCAGGGCTCAGTGTGCATTTATTAAATGGATACTTTGAGTGACAATTAATGGGTAGGAAGCCTAAGATCAGAAAGTTCCTTCCAAAGGGAAATGTCACCTGCAGCCAGCTGCAGAACTCTGGGGAGAATACACCAGGTAGATTTACTTTGGTGAGAACAGCTGGTCTAGAAGTACTTAGGCTTTGAAGCCTCCTATTTAAGGCTTCATCTGCTTTGGAAAACAAAATCTCTTATCAATTATCCATCACAATCACATTTTAAGGACTAGTGGGGCTGAAATATTCTATAATCATCATTTCATAGATATAAAAGGCAAGCTGCAGATAGGTTAAGTTATTTGTATAAAAAGAAACAATTTTTCTATAGAACTACATCTCTGCCTACTCATCACTAAACCAGGCGCCTATCCTGATTTGGCTTTAGAACCTTTTATTGACTCCGCAGAGCTAATTTCTTTCAACAAATGAAATCGGGAAAGGAAAGATGTTTGAAGATAAATCTATACTATTTCTCCTCTCCTAGATTTGCTAACATTCCAGCTGCATGAATCTCAGCAGTGTTTATTGTGTAAAGGACCTCTTGTTGACATTTTTTCTTTCTTGAGATAGTCATTTTCTGAACCAAAAGAGACTAAAATTGGGTATCTATGTTGTGTGTATTTATGTGTGCAAGTAACATTTTCAAGTTTTTCTGAAATGGCTGTTTTTAAATGTTTTTGCAAAATGTGAGAGTGGTCCTGAGGGAAAGTTGGGAATCAGATGGTATGTTCCGGGAGGCCACTAAAGAATGCAGATTAGTGTCGAATAAAGAGGAAAAGGATACATGGGTACATACAAGTACTGAGGTAAGAAAATTATTATATATTCTCTGTAAGAAAGTATATATTCCAGTCAAAACATGGCACAGGGAAAAATTTCTCAGCCCCGTACAAAGTTTAGAATCATCTGGGGAGGTTTTTAAAAATCCAACACCTGGGCCCCCTCCCCCAAGTAAATCACAATGCAGTGGGAATGGGACTTGAGCATTAAGATATTTTTTTAAAGTTCCACAGATGATTCTGATGGGCCACCAGGGCTGAGCGCTCCCAGAGTAGGACAACAAAAATGTGAGGGTTTGGAATGAAAGAACAGCAACTCATCCCTTAAATCAAAGGATAAAAATCAGCCTGTCTTAATCTCGAAGGGACTGAATTTCTCTCTTGACTTCACAGGATCTATTATTCTTCCTCACCAAACAGTGAAACTAAAAGGTTTTGAGCAAGTGAGCAGGCTACCAGGGGACAGTTGGTTAACTCTGTACCATTTTAGAGAGAAGTTCTACCCTAGCCACCTCTTCCTTTTCTTACAATAGCATAGTCCTTCTCTACCTTCTCTGCATTGTCCTCCTTTAACACCCTTAGCACAGACAGGATTTTCACACAAAGCAATCTTTGCATTCCAGTATCCAGTCTAAGTGTCATTCACAGGCCACGTTTGCTGTATTTGGGTATGCATTGCCATTAGCTTTGCTGAAGAAAGTGTTTTCATCCGTTCACCAAATGTTTAGTAAATGCTTATTATCTGCCGGGCACTATTTTAGATGTTGAGGTACAGCAGTGAAGAAAATAGATGAAAAGTCTTTTCACATAGCCCTTAACATTCTATTTATTCCTTTAATGATTTGATTGACAGATGCAATGCTTTTAAATAAATTTGCACATTTTGTAGCCGCCTTGAGAAAGGTCTCTCAGTGGTTGCTTCTGAATATCTTATGCTTTTTTTTTTTTTTAATTAGAAAAATTTTCATTTTGTTCATTGGTCAAGGAAGAGTTTCCTAGGTGAGGCTTGGGCAAGAGTGGCCCAGGGTGTCTGCCATGACCCAGAGGGGCCAGGGGGATACATGGTGATGGTAGCCCTTGACTTTGGGTGGTAAACACATGATGCAAAATACAGATGATGTAGTACAGAATTACGTACACTTGGAACCCATATGATTTTATTAACCAATACCCAATAAATTCAATACAAAAAAATATTTTAAAGACTCTATGGCAGGGCAGACTCGGTCCACTCAGACTGGCTGGTGTGATTTCAAATGCTCAGCTGGTTCGTTCAGGGAAAATCAATTTTCAGAAAGAGATGTTCCTAGAAGTGGAATCACTTTAAATTATACTTAAATTACTTACGTGCAGTAGGCAAGAAAATGTTAAATTGTCAACAATAGAAAATTTTTTTAAAAAGAAGAATTTCTGGGACCATTGCAACTAAATGTGAACAGGCAGAAGACGAGTCATATTGTATGTTAGCTCCAGGAGAGGAAAGCTTTGAAACAGAAATGGGACAAATTAAGCATCTGAGATTCAGGGTTTTAAAATATGCCACTAGGGTGGTGGCTCTCAGCGGGGAAGCTAGTCCTGCTCCATTCAAATCAATGGAGATCAATAGTCACTTCCTTATATTCATAGCAGCGCTATTTACAATAGCCAAGTGCTAGAAACAGCCTAAGTGCCCATCAGTGGATGATTGGATCAAAAAACTTTGGTACATTTACACAATGGAATATTACATAGCAGAAAGAAAGAAGAAACCCCTAACCTTTGAAACAACATGGATGGAACTAGAAAGTATTATGCTTAGTGAAATAAGCCAGTCAGTGAAGGACAAATACCATATGACCTCATCCACTACAGGACAATAATGAACAAAACAAACAACAAGCAAAACAGAACCAGATATATGAATACCGTGAATAGGCCTTCAGTGGTCAGGGGGAAGGGAGTTGCGGGGAGGGGGGAGGCAGAGGCAAGGAAGGGGAGCAGTTTAGACAAGAACTTAGTGTAAAGGAACCATGGACATGGACAACGAGTGGGATTGACTTTGTGGGGGAGAGGGTGGGTGGGGAAGAGGACAGAGGGGAGCAAAAGGAGATGGATATAATACAACAACAATAAAGTTAAATTTTAAAAAATAGTCACTTCCATTAGGCAGAAGAAAAGGCGGAGAGCAGGGCAATCGCGTTGGAAAAACAAGCTGAACTAGGCAGCTTGACACCAGCAGTCAAAGCAGCAAGGATGATGACTGCTCATGGCATGCAAGGCAACAGTGCTAAATTCTTTAGTGAAAATGGAAAGCAAAGAAGAAAAACTTCAGAGGTTTAGGAAATGCAGAACAATAATTTAAGCATTTTATAAAACCAAGTTTCTACAGATTCGGAACAATGGCCAATAATCCAAATACCAGCACCTCAAGAGGCATCGTAGTAAACACTCTGTTCGGGGTAGGGAAGATTGAGCGAGGGCAAGTCCCACCAGTAGAGGTGCCCTGTGGACCTTCCTTTGATGAGGTCAGGGGCCTGAACTAGGGAAGAAGAGAGGCACCATTCCTCTAGGTAGAGAGATTTCATGTGCAAAGTCACAGGCGCATTGCACATTAAAGATGGCTCATGGAGGAGAGTCCCAGAAGAGAATGAGTTTGGGGCACTGACAGATCAGGTTCAATAGACAGTTACTGCGAAAACATTTCTCCTGGGTTAGATTGACGCGGAACACAAACCTCGAGGTAAATTTCAGGTCCTGCTTAGACATTTGGGAAAATGCCAGAAACTTCCTAAGCCAGACAGAGCTCCCTCACTCCTTGTGCATGATCCTGGCACTCATACCACTCCTGACCGACGCGCGGCGGGGACACCCTCCCCAATCAGGATGGCTTTTCTCACCCTTTTCAAAGCACCATAATGGTTTCCTCTCCCAGCCGACTGCAGAAGAGACCGTACCCACCACTAGCAAGGCTCAGCCAGCCCTGAATCGCCTCACTGATAACACACACACTGTCTGCAAAATAAGCGACAGATACCCCGGTTCTTTTGGAACAAAGCAACATCTGAGACAGAACCATGATCACCTGCTCCAAAATCACACTTCCACCTGCATCTGCAGAGTGCGTTTCTCTTGTTTAGGAGGAAATGATTCTGAATACGGCTCAGGGGCTGTCGTCAGAACCAGCCTTTTCTTCCTTCTCTTTCCTCCCCAATGATTTCATTTGCTACCCTTACCAGGAATTCACCTCATAATTGAAACGTCCCGTCTGCTCTCAATATGATTGCTCAAGAGCCGTTGTTTCTGCAGGGCGATGGTTCCAACTGTCACAGGTTGCTTGCTTCGTGCACCAGAGTTGGCTCTGTCTAGTAGTGTCAGGAATCAGGATCACCTTCTTCTCCAGGGGATTGCGAGTGGAAGCATCTGATCTCATTATGGATCTTGTTGGGGGAGAAGGGTAGCAGTGGACAGAAAATGTATGGAGGCAGGATCAGAGCAGAGTGGAAGGGGCATTTGCAGTCTATGACTCAGTGATTAACCAGTTGCCAGGCAAGTCCGTTCAAAGCTCTGAATCTCATTGTACACTGTAAAAAATCAGAGATCCGGTCTACATACTTTTAAAAGGATGTTCCAGCTCTAAAATGTTCTGACTTTATTTCTTTCTAGATGACAAGAAAGCCTCCAGGAAACAGACTCACTGAAAATACATATTTGTTCTGAAAATAATACTTGAATTTCTCCGTTAGTATCCTACGGGAACATGAAGGAGCAAAATATCCAGGAAGAGATGACCCAGGATTCCAAACAAAGGTCTTGCAATTTGCTCTAAATGGGTCTATTTGACATGTTTTCTTTCTCTCTCCATAGAGGCAAAGTTATGCAGAGGGGGCTCAAATAATGTATTGATAGCACAGTTTTTAATCTACCTCATTGGTTTCTAACTGTTCTATCAGAATCATATAACTTACCTGGAAACTGAGGTATTCTTATCATTAAGAAAACTTGCTGCTTTTCTATTCTGTGACAAACATTTAAGAAAACAGTTGTTTACCCAAGCAGCAGCTGAATTCACGTAAAATGGCATGAGTAATTATGACAATTTAGGAACCTACCTTCTTTTCTTCCTTCCTTCCCTTCTTCCCACTTCCTTCCTTCCTTCCTTCCTCCCTTCCTCCCTTCCTTCTTTCATTTTTTAGCTCAGTGGTAATTGCAGATTAACTGGTATAGAAAATGTGACATAGAACCAAAACAAACCAGTAGCAGGAAAGGAAAAAATGATGTAGTTCTAGATTTATGGGAGGCCTCCCTGTGTTAGAAATGGGATTTTAAAATCTGCTAATAAAAGTTTGTTTTTAAAAATATATGTTTTTGCTTTTAATGGACTTTGAGCCAGCTCTAATGAAATATCATGGAACAAAAATACTTAACATCTTCATTACATCTCTAAAATTAACCTCAATTTGTCATAAATGTCTCCAGATAGTCTTAGGTTTTGGTACCATTTTTCTCAGTAAAACTGATGAACATCAGACAATCAATACAAGAAGATAGTTACAAAATATGCTACTTAACAATTTATCAATGGAAATGCTAACAAAGGAAATCAATTACAGACAAGAACAAACACAAAGTCTGAACTAGCCAGTTAACAAATCCCTTATGTATATTTGAGTTAAACCAACGGCAGGTTACTAACATCAACCATCCACAATAAAGTAAAGCTAGTGAAATGGCTTTACCCAGTGGGACAGAAAGCCCTGTCTCTTAAGTAACGATGGCTATGTCCTAGTTTTTGTTATTTTGGCTATGTTTTTGTTACTGCAATTTGGAAAACTCAAAGAAAAGAAATCTCACATATTTTAAAATAAGCTACCTAATAAAATTTAAATCATTTGAAATGTTTAATATTTTAATTAAATAAATGAATGGTTAATATATACTCATTTCATTATCAGACTAAAACACCCTCCTTCATTTGTCCAATTCCTAGCTCCACATCGCCTCCCAAGTAAATTTTAACACTTGCCCAATTTTTAATGGAATTCACACAAACCTGTTTGCTTAGATAACTCACTTGCTTTATAGAAACACTGCTTTCTAGTGAGTATAGAAAAGAGCAAAATATTGCAGAAGTAGAAAATATTTTATCCTGTTGGAAATAACAAAGACATTTATTTTTATAAAGAAAATAACAGATTTCTATTCTAAGTAAAACATTGTTTTCTTGGTGCAGTCACACAGTTGGAAATAACTGGCTTATCATGAGAACAGGAAATAACTAAATCTTGGCAGTAAAGTCAATCACTACAATTGATTTTATTGTATGCCTGTCATGTTATTATGTTATGATGTTTAGTAATCAATTACAATTAGAAGCATAGTATAAAATCAACTTTACCCCTGGCTGGTAGCACAGTGGATAAGGCACTGGCCTGAGAACCCAAAGGTCGCTGGTTCGATTCCCCAGCCAGGGCACGAAACCAGGTTGCAAGCCAGGTCTCCAGCCAAGTCCGTGGCTGGAAGCAGATGAAAGGCAACCATACACTCATGTTTCTCTCCCTCTCTGCCTCTCTCCCTTCCTCTCTCTCTGGAAATAATAAATAAAATCTTTAATGAATAAATAAAATCAACTTTAGCTTTTGAGAAAACTGTACAGTATGATGCCCAACAAGAAAAACAGTTATAACCATTTCTTTTCTATTGTTATTAAAATGCACACTTGGAAATTGTATTAGTCTTGGTAAAGAATAGGGTTGTGTCTTTGCTTTTTAAGAGCCAGAAGTCTAAAGGATTTGAGTGCAGACTGGTTTTAGGCCATGGTGTGTTGTGTATCTCAATGTGGATGGTTTAAGGTTATATAAAAATTGTTTCTAGTACATTTATTCTGAAGCAAGCAAAAGGGTAGTCTACCTGTTTGATGAGAGAAGTAATGCAAACTATTTCCCCTGGATGTGCGTCTTGTATGATTCATGCCAGTTGAAGATTGTCTTGTCTTTAGATAAAAATGCATTTACAAGTTCAAATTCATAAACCAGAGGATTAAGGCTATCAGCAGGGGACACTCATTCTCAGGAGTCATTGAGAGATATCCTGAAGACATGTTTGAAATTAAATTAAAAACTTTCCTGTTACTTACTTCCACCTCAGGCCAAGGGAATGGGTTTGATCCACTTGAATTTTTCCCCTTTGCTTATACTGCGTTGGAAAGTCCTTTAAATTGCTTCCTCACAAAAATAAAATATTTTAGTTTATTCTTGCCTTATTCCGTAGTCATCAATTGTATTAATTATTTATTCTTAGATTTTATTTGTTCTAGTATTTTAACTAAGTTTTACTGATAATGCAATTCCCTTACCTTTTACCCAGTATATTAAGACTTTTTATAACTTAATATTTTTATCTTACTTCATTGCTCTTTACTAAGTTTTATTTTTCATATTATATTTATTTTTCTTGTTGTTCATTTTGTAATTTTATCTTGGTTTTATAGCACTTGAACTTACTGTTTAATGTTTCTAGTGGGCTTTTTTAATGCTAATTATACTTATTTAATTTTAATACTTTCTTTGCTATTTAAGCAGGAAATTAAAAGTAGGGACTTCTTTTCTGTCATCCCATATTTGGCACTGAATGGATGATCTAAAATTATTGTTTTACCTAATTGCTGCTTATATCTAGCTTACTAACTAATCAGACTAGCTCAGTAGGTATAGTTAGTCTCACTTTTTGGATTAATGTTTCAAAAGTAACTATTTGAGGTAACTAAACACTTGAAGATTAAAAAGAATTATGACAACCAACTGTGATTTTTGTTAAATAATTACGTTTGCTATATAGTTGGTTTGTTTGGTAACATTATTCAAGCTGAAAAATAAATTTCAGTTCTGGAAATGTTTGAACATATGGTGCCACCTGAATAATGTCTGCTTATTATAATAATCTATTTTTCTTCAAATAGGCCATGTCTGTGGAATTGTGAGCTAACATGATAAAGTGGAAAAGAAATGGTTGCATTGTTGTCAAAATTATATTTAAGGATTTATCACAAGAACAAATTTAACAGTCTTTTACACAGTCAGGGAAACTATGTAGATAACTTTTTAAACAGAAGTACTAAAGAATGGCTCATGGACCAATTTTCATAAGTTTAATAACCTGAGTCACCTGCCTAGATTTGTGTGAAGACTGAGGAGCTACAATTAAATGGTACATACACTATATTTATAATAAAGAATGGGTCTATTAAATTACTTTAAAAACCCATCCAAAATTTGATTGATTGATTGAGTAATAAACATGCAAAATACTAAGTGATTTAGTCAAAATGTTAAACGAGGCCAGTTTAACATAGACACACAATCTTAATTTCTCAAAGGTCAGATTTCTTCTTTCATACAGTAAATAAAATGCTTAGCATTCTTTTGAGATTATAGCACTGCAACAATCTCAAATAAGTATACAGAGTATGTAATAGTTTTAGCTTGGCCATTGACAGTCCAGTTTTCTTAATTATTATTTTTTTAAAAGGTTTTATTCATGATTTTCAGAAAGAAGGGAATGGAGGGAGGAAGAAGCATCAATGTATGGTTGTCTTTCATCTGCCTCCAGCTACGGACCTGGCTTGCAACCTGGTTAGGTGCCCTGGCTAGGGAATCAATCCAGCAACTTTTGGTTTCGCAGGCCACACCAACCCACTCAGCCCCACCAGCCAGGGCTTTAAATTATTTTATTTTTATTTTAATAAGAATTTTATTGCCAGCTTTATAGGATATTTGTTTTTGAAACAATTTGAAGTTGGGTATTTTGTTTCTAAATTTTTGTCAGTTTCTTGGGAGTTTAAGTCACCAATAGCAAACATTTAAGTTGATGATTTTTTTTACAAATGTATGCAGCTGTGTAATCACCACCACTATTATTATATAAAACACATCTACCATCTCCCAAACTTTTCAGTCAATTTTCTCCAACCCTCCCAGTCTTCCTGTAATCACTTACTCTCCATTATAGTTTTGCCTTTTCTAGAATTTTATACAAACTGAATCATGTGGAATGATGTCCTTTTTAACTGAGTTCTTCCATGAAGCATCGTGATTTTGATATTCATCCATGCTGTGGTGTGGATCAGTAGTTTACTTCTTTTACTGCATGAAAATATGTAAAATAAGTCAACAGAGAAATGTAAAAATGCCATCCTCTCTAACAACAATAAACATTTTGGAACAACTATATTAAGGAGCCCTAGTGTGCTACCTCATAGCTCTACTTTCAGCTCAAAGTAGTGACAAAGAAGTGAACTCATTATTATGCAAAGAAATAACCAGAAAGATTAATTGCACGTAACAAATTCATCTGAACTTCTATTACTCCTTCAGTGTAAATCTGTTTGTATTCTGGCACTAAATTCAATTGAAAAAATACACCAGTGCTTCCAGTATGTGTATGTTTTGCTTCTAAAGTAGTTAAACAGCCTTTATGAAATTCTTCCCTGGAAATGAATGAAATGCTCTTTCTGGGAATAATAACAGTAACTCATTCATCCTTTTCACTGTGCATCCTGCTGTTCTTGCTAATTAGTAGAGACATCTATGCTTACCTACACTGTATTTGTCTTTTATATTATATACATATTTTTATTTATTTATTTTTATTTTGTTGTTGTTGCTGCTAATGGCTTAACCTCCAGTGAAGGTACATCCTGGACTTCATAGGGAATGAAATTGTTAGTCAACCTGCACAAACATTATTATAAAACACAATGAGAAAAAATGGACAATCTTTAAGTGTTTATTCTCCATTCTGAAGGTAACTGTTTAGTTTTGTTTCATAGTCCTATTTATTGTAAAATCTGGTTTCTTCCATTTAAAAAGGATATGCGTCTAAAAAGCCAATGAATAGATAAAAATGGAGTAACATACTCAAACATGCCAAAACAGAAATTGGGAGCACAGAAAAATAAATAGAGGGACAAACACAAAACAAATAAAGTTATAGACATAATTTTAAACATACTAATTTATTACATTATATATTAATGGACTAAAATCTAAAGAGGCAGATATAATCAAAATAGTAGTTAAAACTAAGAAAATTCATACAGTGAAAATAAATGCTTAGAAAAACAATATACCTTATAATATTAAGAATAAGAAGGTTAGAGTGGCTATATTAACATATGAAAAATAGGTTTTAAGGCAAAGAGTATTATCAGAGATAAATGGAGACATTTCATAGTAATAAATATCTCAATTCATCATAAACATTTGCACCAAGTAAGAGGATTTTCAAAATACACAACGTATTTATAATTAGAGAACTTCACGTTACTGGTCTGCAACTGTTGAAACTACTAAACAGAGATTTAGTAAAGACACAAATGATTGAAGTGTTTTAACCACCTTGATCTAATTGACATTTATAGAGTTCTGCAACTGTGGAATATATTTTTTCAAACACATGTGGCCTATTTACTAAGGTAGATCATATGCTGAGATTGAAATCAAAAAGGGAAAATTCTCTATTGAAAGCAAAGTTAAAGTAGAAACCATTATATATGTATGTTTATATAAGGTAGGACCCAAAGAAAAATGGAATTCCTTTTAGTACATGCTTCTCCTGCCCCCAGGTGAGTGCTGTAGGAACCCATCTGTATCAGTGTACCAGCTGGAGTTGTTGGCTCCAGTGAATTTTTTGAAGGGTCTTTCAATGCGTTTGCCCATTTCGTGATGGGTGATTTAGGAGCGCACCTGCCCGCACCATGCAGCGTTTCCAGCAGTTTTTCACCAAAACTGGCACTAATCACCCGATCTTGCTCTGAGCAGTCTTTTCTTGTTTCCCCAGATGAAACAAGTCCTCAAAGGGATACATTTCGCGTATGTAGAAGAAGTGAGACAAAACAAACAAACAAAACTCAGAAGCACTAAAAGACATAAAAATTGATGAGCTTGTAAACTGATATTCAGCAGTGAAGAAAAGCCTCAGTAGGTGTAATGCATCAAATGGAGAGTGCTTTGAAGGTGACTGAAGTTTAAACATGTAAGGATAAATACATAATTTTTAATAAATAAATTCCAGGTTTTTGGTCCCCCTCATGTGTATATATATATATATATACTTTGTCTAGAAAGTATTCAGCCATGTAACATGAAAAATAGAGATTATTTATTTAGTATGAATGTGTGGTTGTCTCTTGTACTCCCTCAACTTGGGACCTCACCCACAACCCAGGCATGTGCCCTGACTGGGAATTGAACTGATGACCCCCCTGGTTCACAGGCCAGCACTCAATCCACTGAGCCACATCAGCCAGGCAAGACATTTATTGAAGATACAAGAAACATTATACATAGGACAATGTCACCTCAGTTCCCTTCAAAGTAGGCACCTTGGGACCTCACACAGTCTCCTAATTACTGTCAGCTGACCAGTTGTATTTTCCTGAGTCTCATCCATGGTCTGAACTCTGTCCCTTTTTGAAGGTAATTTTACTTTTTGAGAAAAAAACAGAAGTCATAGGCCACCAAATCTGAGCTGTAGGAGACTGAGTCACCTGAGCAATTTGCTGTTTTGCCAAACATCTCTGCACCAGATGGGATGCATGAGCCTGCACATTGTCATAATGAAGCTGCCAATCACCATTTTCCCGTAACTGTGGACTTCTGAATCATCTGAATAGTTTCTGTGGAGGAACATTCAAGTTTAATGTAAACTTCGAGGCAGGTTCATTATTCGGCTTACTCATTTTGAATGCAACAGCCACACAGTACACATGCTCACTCAACAGTGTCCACTGCCACCACTGACTAATAGAGTGAAGCAGTCACTGTTCACACATGTGCATTCCAGTCCGCTCTCCTTGGTTGTCAGGAAACAATACATTGATGTTGTGCAAACCATTCTCATTATGTAAACAATGACTGGGCTTTTACAGGACAGACTTTATATATACGTATTTATAAATAAAACCAAACATTTCAAACAAAATGATAATAAAAATATGATATAATGAAATTTGTGTAGTCAGCTAATGTTTCAAGAAAATTTGTTGCATTAAATGCTTATATCAGAAAAAAAAAAAAACCACTCAAATTAGTGACCCAAACTTTAACTTCAAATTGATAGAAAAAAGATAAAAGTATATACAAAATGAAGGAGAAGAAAGAATAAGAACAGAAATCAATCAAATATAGAATATGAACAATGGTAAAAGCTTATTCTTTGAAGAAATTAACAAAATTGCTAAACCCCTATAAACTAATGATGAAAAGCATATAAAGAGAATAGTCCTGGCTGGTAGCACAGTGGCTAAGGCACCGGCCTGCGAACCCAAAGGTCACAGGTTCGATTTCCCAGCCAGGGCACATAACCAGGTTGCAAACCAGGTCTCCAGTCAGGTCTGTGGCTGGAGGCAGGTGAAACGCAACCATACATTGATGTTTCTCCCTCTCTCTCTTTTCCCCTCATTCTAAAAATAATGAAATAAAATCTTTAAAAAAAGAGAACAACATCACCTTTTCTCAGATGGGAATGGGATCATTATTAGAAATCTTGTGGATGTTAGAAGTATAATTAGAGAACAAATCACCAAAATTTATGCCAGCAAATATAACAACTTAGGTTAAAAGAGGAAACTTCTTTTAAAATACAAATGAACAAGACTAACCCAAAGCAAAACAAAAAATCTGAATTTCTTAACAAATATAAGAAGAAAGTTCCCAACTTACTTCATGAGGCATGCAAAACATTAGTACCCAAACTTAAGAATCTTATTAAAAATATAAAAAATAAAGAGCAATATATCTTAAAACCAAAAAATGCTTAAAATATTAACAAACAGAATCTAACAATATATAAAAATGGTAAATTACCATAAAAAGCAGAGTTTAACTCTGGAAGGCAAAGTATTCTGGATGTTCGAAAACCAATCAATGTAATTCACTCTTTAGCAGGATCAAGCAGAAAAACTCTTTGATCATTTTGATAGATCACCAAAACAAAACAAAACAGACTTTGAAATAAACATTAATGATAAAAACTCTCAATTTGATGATAGGCACTAACCAAAAACCTATAACTACCATCTTAATGATAAAGTATTGACTATTTTCTCCATAAGATAGAGAACAAGGCAAGGGTTCTCACTCTCACCAACTCTATTCAACATTACATTAAAAAGCGAAGGAAAAAGAATATGTATGAATGACCCATTGGCATGGACAACATTGTAGGTACTGACTGGGAGTCGGAAGTAGACTGGGTGGAGCAGGGCAAAGGGAAAAATTGGGATAACTGTAATAGAACAAAAATAAAATATTTTTTAAAAGGTGAGGAAATGTATCCAGATTTGAAAAGAAGAAGTAAAACTGTCTGGCTTGGTAGATAACATAACAATCATTTGATAAAAAGTCTTTGTTAAAATATATAAAACTAGCCCTGGCTGGTGGCACAGTGGATAAGGCGCCAGCCTGTGAACCCAAAGGTCACTGGTTCAATTCCCAGCCAGGGCACATAACCAGGTTGCAAGTCAGGTCTCCAGCCAGGTCTATGGCTGGAGGCAGGTGAAAGGCAACCATACATTGATATTTCTCTCTTTCTCTGCCTCTCTTTCTTCCCCTCTCTTTGAAAATAATTAATAAAATCATTAAAAAAATTTATAAAACTACTTGAAATTTATCTAAGTTGCAAGATAGAAAGTTGTAATACAAAAATCATGATATTTTAATATAATAGCAGCAAACAGTAATAAAATTTAAAATATAATTCCCGTTAAAGTAATGCCAAAAAATGCCTAAAATATTTAGAAATTAATGAACAAAATCTTGCGATACTTATACACTGAAAACTATAGAATACTCCTGGAACAAACCATAGAAGAATTATATAATTAAAAAGAGACATCATATTCATGCATTTAATATTAAGGTGACAATTTTCCTCAAATGTATCTACTAATTCAGAAAAATCCCAAATAAGACTCTAGCAGGATTTTTTAATTGATAAGTAGTTACTAAGTTTACTCGGAAATGCAAAAGATCTATATTACATAAATCAATTAGTTAAAAAATAACAATGTTTCTCAGTCTCATTAGTCACAAAAATGCAAATTGAAAGCATAATGAGATACCATTTACACACTCATTAGTATAGGTAAAATTTAAAAGGACAGACAGTACCAAGGTGAGAATGTTGATCAGCTGGAACTTTTATATATTGTTGGTGGGAATATAAAATGGTATAACCATTTTAGTACACAATTTGGCATTAAATGCATGTGAGAATTAAACATACACCTACCATACAAATCAGCCATTTCATTCTTAAGTATTTACTCAAGGGTAGTGATGTTGTATGTCCACATGAAGCGATATACCTGATTGCTCATAATAGCTTTATTCCTAAGAGATTCCAAACAGAAATGACTTAATTGTCCATCAATGGATAAACAGAATGTGAACTCTATGTAGCAGTGAAAAGGAAAGGAAATGCAAGTACAATAACAAGAGGTAAAAAAGTACATAGTGCAAGATTTTATTTATATAAAGTTTTAGAGAATTCTAACTCATTTATAACAAAAACCAGATCGGCGGTTGCCTAGGGAAGGGTTGAAAAAGAAAGAATAGGCTGCAAAGGGTGTTGTACCCCATGATTGATATATATTTTGACTGTGGCAGTGATTTCATGGGCACATAGATTGATCAAAATTTATCTGGTTGTGAAATTTAAGGGATGCAGCTTACTTTATGAAAATTATGTCTCAATAAAATTGAACTTAAGTGATAAGATGGCTGACTGAACACATACTGAAATCTTCTTCCTGGTTTAAAAAAAAACAATGTATAAGAACAAGAACGAAGAACCTGCACATGGGAAATAGATAGGTCTTGACAACAAACAAATAAAACTAAACAGATAGGAAGACATAATGACAATCCAGAAACAATGGTTCAAAGTCAAAGGGAACCTGTGCTTGTATGGATGCCAACCATGTAGTATAGGACTAGGGTCCCAGCATCTGTGTAGGTGGAACTACCTCTCCAGGTGGGCATCTGTTGAAGTGTGATCTTCTAACGTCTTGTGAAAAGCAGTCAGCACTAGTTGCCTGGAAACAACAATACCTAGATGCTCAAATTTGCTGCAAGATGTGAGGCTCCATTGGCCTACAGGGAGCAGTGTTACCCATGGGCAAGTGGGACTCAGGCCTGTGCTGCAGGTGGAGGTGAAGGCTGCAGAACTGGACCATCAGCACGGAATTAGAACCCTATGGGTGGATAGCCAGAACACGTCTACTTTGCAGCTGTGTCCTAAGAACTCTGTCCAATCCACTTACAAGACAGCTACAAATGTGGCAGAGATTTCCAAAATAATTTTTAAATGTGCAGAGAAAAAGTACACAAAGCTACCTCTATAGCACATTAATGTATATGTGTGTGTGTGTGTGTTATGTGTGGGGTAGGGGGTAATAAAGATGCTAAAAAAGCTCAGGTCTTACAGAAGAGGAAGAAATGACCCCCAAAATAGGGAAAATAAAAAATAATAATTTTTTAAAAATTAAGTAAGAGAGAATTTAAAAAAGAAGGGGGAATGGCCAGATTTTGATATTTTCATGGGTCCAGAATTCAGTAATTTTCTCCATTTAATATCTCTCTCTAAAGTATTTTATCTATTAATATATCTTTATTACCATCTATATAATTATTATTATCTACTTATATAAATTCTTTTTTATATTTATTTTAATTTTATTTTATTGTTGTTTTATTACATCCATCCCCTTTTTCCTTCCCTCTGTCCCCTTCCCCACCCCTTCACTCCCCCCATAGTCAATCCCACTTGTTGTCCGTGTCCATGATTCTTCCATACTAGTTCCTTGACTAAACTGCTCCCCTTCTTTGCCTCCTCCTCTCCCCTCCCACCTATATAAATTCTTATATATATTTATATACATACTTATATGTAAATAAATTTGTATGTTTACTATATCTGACTTCTCCTCTGAGTCACTACATTAATTTATCTGTGATTTGAATCTATCTGCCGAGTACATCCACTTTTCTCCACCTCCATTGCTCTTGCCTTCGCTGAGCCACCATCACCTCTTGCTTTGATTCTTACAATTGTCTCCTCATTCATCTCCTACTTTCCACTCTTGCATTTCCTATAATTCTCAACACAGCAGCCAGAGAGGTCCCTTAAAAACATTAGTCATAACTTTCCTGTCTCGGGCTTACAATCCTCCAGTGTCTTACATGGCAGGCATTTCCTATGAAGGAACAATTCATTTTCAGTGTAGGAAGGTCCTGACTGGCTCTCAGAAGACATAAAATTATACCAAGTGAATCCCATTAGGTTTAATTCAAGACACTGAAGTAATATTTTAAAATGACCTTTTCTTTATGTGTATGAATAGTAATTAGGGGTTATGTGAGGTAACAAGGAGAATAGCTTTTTCTGCTGCTTTCTTTGGGATTTGGGATAGGACAGCATGGTGGGGGTGGGTGTTGTATTACTACCGCTGAACTCAACTCCAAACTCTACAACAATACATTTGAAAAGCCCATTTTTCTCTTGGCAACTCCCCAGTTAAAGAGTGTGGGTGGCAGATGATTTCCCATATTCATTCAATTGGTGCCAAATTCCTCCTAGTTTGATTTGATCAAAAAAGCAGGTAACTTCAGTGAGTGATAAGGAGTTTAGTTGAGGAGGAAGGGAAACTGGGAAGAACAGAGGTACCATCCATCTGTTGTGTATTTGTTTTTGATTTGCTGGCCATTGTTGACACCAAAAGTGTTTATTTGAGAAAATATTTTATTTTTGGTGTGATTAGTATCAGCTCTATTAGAGTCACTTAAACTGCCGATATCTTGTGAGACACTATTGGCTCTGACTTACTTCTTTACAGAACAAGAGTTGATGTAAGTCAATATGTTATAAAGCAGAAGACATTTTGGTTGAATCATTGACTTCTTATGTTGTGACATTGAGAAAAGTATCATGTAGGGGCAATTTATTGTCCAGAAGATATAACTACAGGAGACAGAAGGGGAAAAAAGTGTGGTCAATTGATTGCAATAATGGCCCCAATTTTTTCACTAATCCATATAATGTGCCTTTTGACCCTACCCTTCCACATGACTTGTTTTGACCAATGGGACAGTAGAAAATGTGGCACAAAGAGAAACTTGAAAAACATGGCCTTGCTGCTCTTGAATTTTTCTACCATGTGAGTATGCCCAGACTAACCTTCTGGAAGTCAAAAAACCATGTGGAAGAGATGGCACGTGCCTTAGCCAAAAATTAGTCAACCTCCAGTCTAACCAGAAGGTCACACCCAAAAATAAACACATGGGTGACTTAGATCAGCAGGATTGCAGGACTGAGCCCAATCCCTATTGTTTATCTGTAAAACTGTGCATGGTGGTAAATAGATAGTTTTGCCCTTAATTTTTAGAGTTGTTTGCTATGTAGCAAAAACTAGCTATTAATTACACCAAGGTAAGGATAAATCAATTCTATGGAGGGGGAAAGAATCTAAGATCCATAGAAATTTTTTTTCTTAAATATTTTATTTATTTATTTTTAGAAGGGAAGGGAGGGAGAAAGAGGGAGAGAAACATCAATGTGTGGTTGCCTTTTGCATGCCCCCAGCTGGGGACCTGGCCCACGACCCAGGCATGTGCTCTGACTAGGAATCAAACCTGTGACCCTTTGGTTCGCAGGCATGTGTTCAATCCACTGAGTCACACCATCCAGGCGATCCATAGAATATATTATCTCCTACTGTAAACTCTCAGATTGGTAGCCATTCTGTAAGTTGGAAACCAGATTTATCTTTAGGAACATTCCAAGTGCTTGGGTACTACTGTGTACACTTCTGCAGGAGAGCTCACTAAAACCCCTCTTTACTGACTGATATGAAGGAGCTAGGATAGTTTCAAGGCTGTTTTAATGAAAGTGCCTTTATCTTTTTGAAGTTTAGTGGAAAGCTGTTTACCACAAGGCTCTTTCCATTGTGTTCTGATTCTTGCATGTCCTGTTTTTCCTAACAGAATTGGAAAGGCTCCCTCGGAGGCCTCACTACAGGTTATAGAGATGACCTGTACTGAGAAAAGGAAATGCTGAATTTAGCTTACAATTTGCTGCAATATTTGCTAAGGACCATTATAGTTTTTAAATGCGAGAAGTCAAGTGTGACATTATGGAGATAACTGAAGGTCAAAAAAAAAAACTTTATTGCCTCTTTGAAATTGAGAGTGCCTTCTAATAAAAACAGGAATGCCACAGAAGGAAAATAATATTTCTCAGGAACTACTCTGAGTAAGCCACAAGTAGTTTTTGTTTTGCTTTGTTTCCAGTGGAATAAAATGCAATAAAAACCTTTAAAAGAGTTTTAAAATTCATCTAATGGAATCACACCCAAGAGTGTGATTGTACGCATAAGATATTTCACGTAGCACGTAGAGGGCAATCTAGAAGTGACAGTATGCTCCATTAATCTCAAAGCAGCAGTCTAGGAGGTCAAAATAGTGGAATGCACCATGGCAGGATCTGCCATGTAAAACACAGGACTGTATATATGTGGTTCATGAGCCTTTTCACCCATAGCTGTATGCACTGGCTGGATAAAAGGCAAGTGTGTTAGAAAATCCACTCATTATTCAATCAGGCAACTGTGTGGATGGTGACTAATATGATACAAAATAGTATCATAGTACAAGTCTTTTTTTCAAATTCCAACTTCTACGCTCAAAAATCTCCAGTTTCAGAGATACCAAAATGACCCAACTCATGGCCCTCCTTCCAGGATCTATGAAATGTCACTGGGACTCACTGGACTCACACCATTTTCTTGATGGCCCTTCTAAGCCTCTTGAGAAGGGAAGAGATGCTATAAAAAGTGATGCCTCCCTCACTGTCCTTTAACCACTGACCACTTCATTTTTTAGTCTTCCTTACCCTGTAGGTAAGTTTTGTTTTGCCAAACAATTTCTCACCTTTGTTTTGTTTTGTTTTTCTCTGCTCTTCGCTGTTTTTGTCTTGTGTTGTCTTGGTAATGCAGGGTAGAGAGGATGAACAAAAGAAGAAGGAGCATGGTAGCACTTATCCCTATTTGCTTGCTTGATCAGATCAGAAGCCCTCTCTCATCTCTCCCCTCACCCCCTCTCCAGTGAGAACATGCCTTCTCTTAGAAAGCATGTGTGAAATCAATCAAGCAGAGAAAACAACTCTTCAAACAATCCAGAAATATTGGATTTTTGCGTATGTATTGAACAGTTGGGAAGAAAGACAAAAAAACAAAAAAGAAAAAAAAAAAAAACAGGAAAGTTGTGGGAAGTCTAAAAAGCTAAAAAGAATCTGGGGGAATTTTACCATGTAGAAAGGATGCAAAGCAGCTGTGACTCTGAGACTGGCTTGGCAAGGGGTTCGGGAATTGTGCGGGGAGCAAACAAATTCTTGAAAAATGTCACTGCGCTTTATAAGTTGGATATTTTTCATTTCCTTTGAGAGGTGCCAGGACTTGTGGACTTCATTTTTATTTTCATTAAGGTTGTACCTCTTTAAAAACGACTTGACACAGTGAGAGCTACCCCGTGTAATCAGGTAGCTGTTGAGAGACAGCAGATAGGGAATGGTTTTCATTCTTTTTCCACAAAAATAAAATAATGAGCTCATTTTTGTTGACTTTCATTTATGCCTTTAATTAATTAAACTTAATTTAATAACCTCATTAATGACCTCTTGGGCTAATTCCATAGATTTCTACTCTCAGGTATTAATAGGTCAAGGCCAGTTTTAGTCCTGCTGAATATTCCAATCCTCTGTCCACATTAGGATTTATTGCATTTCTTTCTTTCCTTTCGGCATTAAGAAAAGGATTCATTAGAAGGAAAAGAAGTTGTATTGGTCAGATTCCAGCAGAAAACAGATACCATACTCAAAATAGGATAATTAGAATTTATTCACAACAAATATTTACAAAGGTGGATTTAGGGAAACCGATAAAGGATAATGCAGTAACATAGAACTTAGTAGCAGCTAAGCCTTTATCATTCTTGCAAAAACAAGGAAGGGTCAATTGTAGTTACTGGGGACTAGAAGGAATGAGTCATCGTGTAAAATCAGCCTTTCTAAGAGTAACAACCTGTGTAGCAATGACACAGCCAGCTTGTCAAGCCCTTCAGGAAATGAGCTCTATCTCCCTTCAACCACCTGCTAGAGTGTCCAGTTGGTTAAACTCAGTTAAAAGTCTGGTATTTCAAAATCTATTCAATGGTTAAAGAATGGATCTGGACAAGAAAATTTTATATATATATATTAAATATATATACCATTTATTATATATATGCACAATTATATATATTTATTTATGTTTGTCAGTCTATTCATTCATCTGCGTATCCATCTATTCATCCATCCATCTATCCATCCATCCATCCAACTATATTTACCTCATCAACCTCTGCTCTTATTGTTCACCTAAATGAAAAATTAATATCTCCAGCACAGGAGAAACAGAAGGTTCTACCATTTACCATAGCAATAAGGGGCTGCATCAGTCAAGTCTTAATTGTAGCTGACATCTATATGTTAGTTGCTGATAGCATCGTTCACATAAGCAACCATGATGGGAGAGAGGTATTGGGGAGAGGAGAAAGGAAACGAAACCAATAAAATATAGCTGATAAACTTTATGCTGCTCTACCTGGTCATGAGGCCTAAGATGATCATTATTATTGCCAATTTCTATCACCCATTCTACATTCCCCTTGTCTTCTGCTTGCCTCTCAGTCATGGGGTGGTTCACTCATTTCTGAGGTCTTGTTTTTGTGGAATTTCTGAGATTTTTAATTGAACAAAATATTGGATAAGGGAGTAATAAGAGGAAACCAGCTGAATTCTTTGGGTTCTAAACTTAGCCTTGCTTGTCTTCATTATGTAATAGCACTGTAATTTCTCCCAGTAAATGGGATTAAACCCCACCCATTGACGACTTCTCTGACTGTTAGTTCACCTTCAGAAGGAGCTCAAAATGGCCATGAGGCATCCTTAGCTTCAAATACATATTGGGGATGTGACTGTTTCCTGGTGGAAGTCCCCTGGGTACTGGCAACTCTTAGTCTACTAAACCTCAGTGGATTAAAACTTTGGTTATAATTTGGTTCTTGTATCATATAGCAATAATTTCACCTACCTTGCTTTGGCAAGTGTCCTTCAGCGATCTGGGAGGTTATTAGTCCCATTGAGACCAGTGCACACAGTGCATAGAACACCCTTCTCTGCCATTTCTAGCTTTCAGAGGACAGCTTCCAGAGTGTGCTTCAAAGATGCTAACATCTTCTTCACCAATGCATTTCTTAAAGCAAGGTCTGTTCTCCAGGCCTACCTGGAAAGTTTTCCAATGTACTCCTACTTCCTGAGGTCTTTGGATTTTTCCTCTCTATAGTGTGCAAGGGAAATTCTGATAGTTTTTACTTCAACAAGGGTAGGCCCTGATTCCCTGATTGAGTTCACGGTCTGACTATTTAACCCAACAAACTATTAGCCCACTCCCTGGGCCACAAAATAATTCTATGTACCTGGTAGAAGAAACATATGATGATGAATTTACCCCAATCAAGTATTATGTTATACATACATTCGTTGGCTTAACACCATTGGTACCCACTTTCACACATACTCCTCTGGTTCTTGTTGGCATGTATTAGAAATGTCTTATAGTTGTATTGATGTAGGGGTTGCCTTCTTCCAGAATAGGCCCATCGCTCAGTTCAGTAAATGACTTAAAGGTTAGAGTCAATGAACGGTAGCAGAATGTGTGCAGACAAGAATGGGCATCAACTTGAGAGTCAATCCTTGAAACATTATTTTTTTCCAGTGGAGGACAATTGGGAGAAGACTCCTCTACTGGGAAAGTATGTTAAGAGGAATTTTGATGTTCAAATTCTCAGTCTCAAATTCTAGCCAAGACAGCATAAGAAATATTAGACTTACTCTCCACCTTAAAAAAAAAAAAAACAAGTGGACAAAATTATGAAGCAATGGTTCTCAAGATATTAAAAATAACTGACATGTTGCTATCAAAAACATGCATGCTTAGAAAACATCCCTGGGTTCAAATAGCCCATCACAATTGTTTATACTTTTGGTGTACAGGGTTGACACATAAAAAATATTGTCATGTTTTATTGATTCAAAAATTGCGTTATGATTCTTGCCTCAGCAGCCTAGCTAATAATGCGCACAGGGTTCAGGGTTTGAATTTTGTAGAAAAACAGGGTTTATATTAACTGTGGACCAAATGTCTCCATGAATGTTTTGGACAGAACCGAGTATCAAGGACCTTTTGGCATGGATCAAATGTCCACTAAGTAACCTAATTACATCTTAACAGTCTCTCCCATCTCCCTTCCAAGGTAGAGTGCTTCTGGACAATATGGATCATGAGAGGATTCAGGCAATGTCTTAAATGTCACTTCCATAGACAAACCTGGGTCTCCTCTTAAACAATGTTACAATAAGGTCAACGGGAGGTGAATGGCAGGAGGAAGCTTATTGCTTTCCAGAATAACGAACACAGAAACTCAAATTCCAGATGTTTCTGGAAAGCTGGATGATGTGCTTCTAAAAGTGTTGCTCGGCCTCTGTTTTTGTGCTTTTCTTGTAAAAAAAGACATCCATGGGTTCAAACATACAACTTTAGCAGTTGGCTCCAAATCAAAAGGAAATGTTTCATTAGTATGTGACCTCAAAGAAGGCAAAGATTAGGCCATCTTTTTCATGCTATGGAAACTCTCAGGGTGCCTAGAATTTCATCAAGAATAAAGTGGGCTTCCAATAAATAATGACAGTTAATAAGCTTGGTGGGTTGAGCAGAGAGATGGTTCTTGGATTTGTACTTGGGAACTCCTGGGAAGTCGAAGTAGCTGTGCTCACTTCTCATGCATTCTCTCTTATAGGCTCTCCCCTCCTGGTGCTCAGGTTATTATGAGGATCAATCATCTCCATGCTGCAAAGGAACTGAAGTCACCTTTACATCCTTATCATCAGTTGAGTTCATAATTATGCTTGTAATCCAATGAGAGCCTAATTATATCACCCATCCCTCTATCGGCTCCCTTCCTATCGAAGCTATTTAAGTCAAATACCTCTGCAGCTCCTACTGGCTGTTGCTCCTCTGTAATCAAGCCTTTCCACTTGTTTGCCCACCTGGCATTTTTAGTTTGATCGTCTGCTTCTCAGTATAAGGCACTTAATCCTCTAGATGGGTCACCATGGAGGCAGTTCACAATCTTGGCCTTTATAACCTACTATAGCTTTTAGATCTGCTTCTTCATCTCTTCATATTATGCTTTATTTGCCTTTTAGCATGCTTCATAATTTTTCACCAAAAGCTGGACATGATTTATCAGGTAATAGGAGCTGAAGTAAATAGTCCTATAATGTGAGGTTTTATTGTAACCTGGACGGAGTTGAGTTATTTAATTTTTGCTGTAGCTGTAGGTTTCTTAGACTTCAAATTGCGTTTGTGCCCTTTTTTTTTATTTTCCCTGTTTTCTTTGAGTTTCTCTAGAAACTCTTTCTTAAAAAGAAGGGATATCTTTATTTTTATTATCAACACTATGACAGATGTCCTCCTTTGCCCACCTCCACCCATCTTCCAACCCCCTTTCTTCTGCTGTCACTATATTTAGTCTATGTCTATGGGTTATGCACCTATGTCCTTTGGCTAATCCCTTCACTTTCTTTTATCCAGCCCCACTGGATAAAAGCCCCCTCTGCCTGAAGATTATTATGCTAAGTGAAATAAACCAGTCAGAAAAAAAAAACAAATACCATTTGATTTCAGTTATATGTGAAATCTGATGAGCAAACTAGAAATAGAGGCATAGACATATGGAAAAAGAGGTGCTGTCTCACTGCTCTTCTACCTATGGTCCATTGGAGCCTTATTGATGTGGTGTAAGGTGTGGAGAAAGGGAAGTGTGCTGGTCTAGAATCCTGTGATTCCATCAATCCCAGTCTTTCAGTGGGTCTGGGCTGTCACCTGTGGAAGCTCTCATCTCTGCCTCACCTTAGCAGAGACAGGAAGACCAGAAGAGGCCAGAGTTGGGTTGGGTTGGGTTATTGCCCTTCTCCCAGGTGGGGTAAGGCTCTTGTAAAGTCTTTTCCCTTGTAGAGCAGGTCTTGATTATGGAGAATGGCCTGGTCATATTTCAAATATGGGTTATTTTCTCTTCCCCCTCTCAGAAACTAGGGGATTTCTTTTTAAATTTTTTTGGTTTTCACCGTGAGAACCAGATAGTATTCCTGGTTATAAAACTCATGAAGATGTGGGTCCTCCTCACGACTATAACCCCCAGGAATTTTTTGTTCTCTCACTAACTTCTTATTCTCAGTCTCTAACAATATGGCAAAATTGCCATTCAAGTGTTTCTACCAGTTTACGGCTCCTGCAATTTGAGGTCCAGATAGACAGATACCAGCATTGACTCTCTGTATTCTTCTGTCTCTCCAGATTTCAGAGTGGCAGTTTACCCTGTGATCTCATTTCTCTGATAGGCCCAAGAAAAAAACATTGATTTTAGTTTAAGTTTTTTTTTCTAGTTTTAGGCCAGGAGTGACAACTTCTGATCTGCTTTTATGTCAGAGCTTGGTAAATGAGAATACCTTGTCCACAGAGCCTTGAAAGCTCACTCCCTCTCCTTAATCTTGGTTTAGTGTTTAGGCACTTTGTGATTCTTTTCCAAGGGTAATATCATAGTTCAACCCAGGTTTGTTTTTAGTTTGTTTGTTTCTCTAGGAATTATTTACTGAATTTCTACTCTATGCCAGACACTGTTTTAGGTTATGGAGACATAGTAAGAACAAATAAATGAAATCATCTATTTTTCCTTCCGCTCCTGCTGGCTCCTTCAGGTTAGACCTTGCCACGCTGTCACAAAATATATCACTTGTTCCTGCCATCTTCCTCCACCAGGGGATTTCCTTCTCCATATTCTTCACATCCTACCCAGCCTTTGGGGCCTCAGTTCAAAATTGCTTAAGTCAGACCTTTTCTATCTATCACCACCTTTCCCTCCTTTGAATTCTAAGCGCTTGGTATTTATTTGTACATATCTGTGGGGTTAAGAAGGAGAGATGTCTGCTGAGTGCTTAATGATGTAACACCTTGACTTGAGAGTTGCCTTTTTTTAAAATAGCATCTATATGTCAGTCTTCACATAATTTGTGAGCAATTAAGATGCAAGAACATGGGTGCTTTTCAGCACAGAGGCCACAATGGGCTACCACTGAAGGATTTCATCATCTCAACCATTGCAGCCCCTGCCCCTGAAACCCAAAGAGCAAAAACTTGATTGATGGTCCATTCTGTGCACTGGTGGCCATTGAAGGGATGTGGTGAATTTCCCAAGCATATATGATTTTTCCAAATGTGAGCCTCTCATTTTTCTTGAAGAGCATACACTTTTTTTCATGCACTTTTTTTCAGAGACCAAGATCCATCCTTTTTGTATCTTTTTTAACAATTCCCCAGTGTTCTGCTATATACAATAAGTACTTGATGGTGAAGCTATCAGATAATGTCTGAGAGTGTGGATTGTGTCATAATGAATCATTTCATTTGTATGACAATTTATGCATCTGCACTAAACAATTTCAACTCTTCTTTGCTAAAAATAACTGCATGTTTTATGGTCATTTCTATAAATACATCCAATTTTATAATGCTTCCTATAAATAACCAGTGTGGTTTCTGCACTATCGACCATAGAGACACATATGTGTCCTATACCATTGTCTTGGATTTGCCAAGAAGTGTTCTTGATGAATGTGTGGAATGCCCTTTTTCCAGAGTTAAACATCTGGCTTTGGCACCAGTTTTCAGACCAGCCGCATGCTCAGCACAAAAATGGAATGTACCGGATTTGCTTGGGTAGACATTGCTCACACAACCCACATTCCCAAAGGTGAAGGCTATTGCAAAATTCATCTAAGTTAATTTTAGGTGTGACATGGAATCAAGAACAATATCCTTTCTGCTTGCTTTGGATTTTTGCTAATGCTTCTATCCCATAGTAATCATTGTATTGCAAAGGTCTGTGTTACAGGGAAGACCTAATTTACCAACACTATCAAACAAGGTTTAACTAGCAATTTTCATGCCAACAATTAAGCGAACACACTAGCAGATTTTAAAAACTGTAGCAGCAGCTGAGTTTACATTTTTTATTATTTAATATTATTAATATTGTTCTAATAGTAGTAATGATTATTTTAATATTTAATATTTTATTATTAACCTGTGGTCAGATGTAAAAATGGAAAAGTCAACAATTTGGAGTTTATGCTTAATTGTACTATATAATAGACAACTGTTTACTTAGAGTATAACATTATTAAGCCCTTTGGCTTATATTATATTGTAGTGCTGAGCTTTAAGTCACTGGAGGAGAGTTCAACTGTATCCTAGAGCTTCTACCTCCCACTGTATCTGTCACATTTTCTTTTTTCAACATATATTTATTGAGGACTATGTGTCAATCACTATAGCAAGTGCTAAGGATATAGCCATGAATCAAACAAAGCCCATATAAAAGTCAAGCAGGAGCAGGTGAAACAATACAAAACAAATGAACAGATAAATATGTAATAATGTGAATCAAAATAGTGCAAGAATAATGGCATACAATGACATCTCAGCACACACCTCAGTCAAGTGAGACAGCCGTGCAAATGCCTAGGGGAAGTGTGGTCTGGGAGGAAAAAGGGAGAGAGTGCAGAGAAGGTGTTCTGCATCAGGAACTTGTCCAAGCTATTCCATCGGAGGCCAGGAAAGCAGTGGGGCTGCAGCAGAATGGGGTAGGAGGGGCAAACGTGATGGTCAGTGGGAGATCCTGTAGACCAAAGTAAGGACTATGATTATATCTACGTGTGATGGGAAGATATTGGGATCTATACCCCCAGAGCTCAGCAGAGGCTGGCAGCGTCAGCCTGATAGTAAACATGCATTGAAAGACAACAACAGCAAGCAAGAGGAAAACTCACTTCTACACTACTCAATTTGGCAATCAATAAGGACTTTAGTAGTACAAAGTGAATAGGATTATAATCTTTCTTTGTTCTATAGCTTCTATATTTCTTTTTGACCCTTCCATCCTTCTAGCCATTTTCAGTGTTCGAATGGTTACATTAAATTCTTCCATCAGCTACAACAGCGGGACAAGGTTTTACCTGCATCACTTTGGTTGACTTGCTATGGGAGGCCTTGGACTCTGTTCCCATGTGTGCCCTGTCACTGGCTTCGTATTTAAGTTAAGCTCATTATTTTGTTCTCTAGGACAACAGAAGCTCTCTGGAATCAAAGAGGGAGCAAGTTATCTATTTCCCCTTGCCCAAACCAGATTGTCGGCCATGTTATTCACGTTGTCAAAATGGTTTTGTTTTGTTTTTTCTTTTAATTTCATTCCAGGTATCTAAAACAGAGCAGGCAGCCGAAATACATTTTGACATTCTTACCCAACCTACAGGGAAAAACATAGGCTTAGAATTTAGGCTGACGTAGACTGTCATCCTGAATCCTGGCTCCAGTGTGGGGAGGCCGTAAGTGTGCAAGCTCTGTAGTCTCACGCTGTCACCTCTTATTTAGGTGATTTCAAGGGATTCACTTCCATTTTCTGAGCTTCAGCTTCCCCAGTGGCAAAACATGAAAAATCAAATCATTTCATTCAGTTTATATAATATATAATGAGTTAATACTATATGTATAAAGTATGTAGGAAGGCCCTAAAATATAATAAGCACAAAACAAGTATTAGCTATTACTATTATTAAACTCACTCTGTGCCTTTAAAAATTGCTTAGTGTCTGTAACCCTGATCTGAAATTTAGGGATTATTGATACTTACCTTATATTAATAAGAGTCATAAATGAGATGATATGTGAAACAGTTAGCATAGCTACCGACATATAATGGTAACAACAATACTAAAATTGCTATTATTTGATGTGATTTGTAACAGACTGATATTCAAGACATGGCTCTTGTGGTTCCTTCATATATAACAATAACACTATTCTGATTTATTATTTCTGCTCTTGAACATTATTAAATACTAGATTCTACAACCTCTACCATGGCCACTTGTACCCTATTAATAACGTGTGTTGAATGGTGGATCTCACTTAAAACGAGTTGTTTACAATTTAAAAATATGCAAGGCCAGGTTGCAAGCCAGGTCTCCAGCCAGGTCCATAGCTGGAGGCAGATGAAAGGCAAGCATACATTGAGGTTTCGCTCCTTTTCTGCCTCTGTCCCTTTCTCTCTCTCTGTAAATAATAAATAAAATCTTTTTAAAAATTAAAATAATAAAATAAAAATAGGCAAGGATGATTCAATAAATAAGAACTGAAGGTATCTCTGTCTGCCATTGTCAGGGAAGGTGGGGTCTGGCCTTACTGGATCCTCTAGCTCAGAGATGGTCAGGCATGCAGAGTCTTCCACCCTGCACTTGGGTATTTACCAGATTTGCCCCCAGACCAGCTGTCCATGTGGCTGAAAGATGTGTCACCTCTAGGTCCAAAATTGTCCAGAAGCAAAATTAAAAAAAAAAAAGAAGAAGAAGAAGCTGGAAAATATGTCTTAGAAGTCCCCAAAAGGCTTCTCTTTATATCTCACTGTCTGGAACTGGGTTGGATGCCCTCTTATAAGTTCATCACTAGCAAGAAGAAAAGGCCCACCTTCACTAACTGACACCAACCAGGACTTACTTACCTCTTCAGTCAGGGTCATTGTCTACTGAGTCTATAGAGAAGCGGTAAATCCTAGACCCAAACCAGGGCTCTGTCCTCAAGGAAGAAAAGAGAATAGGATGAAGGGTTGATAACAGTGTCTGCTATAAATGACCAACAGCTCTTGCAAAACTGCTTGTACTACCCTCTAAAATGCACTCATGCAAAGATCCTCTGATTTTATAAATTCGAAGCCCTGACTGACTGATTGGACAATAGCTATTCTCATGTTTCTCATTCCAGACTATTACACAGGGATGGTTTCCAAACCTTGGATATTTTCAAAGCAACCTTGTCTTTTTAGATACCCAAAGACAGCCAGAAATTGCAAAGAATCTCCCATGAAGATGTCAAAAGTTCTGGGTCAGAGACTTTCTCATTTTCAGTTGAGTTAGATTTTGCCCTCAAACCATGTTTGCACATTCCAGGATGCCAGCGGAATGTGGGACACCAATGTAGCAGGGCGAATTTTGTTCTCAAGCTTGTCCTTTTCACGTTTGCAGTAATATTGTTAGTGCTGTAAGAGGGCAGGAAAATGCTAGCCTTGCTCCTTGTTTATTGAATAGAGGCTGCTATAAACACATTTTTACTTTCCCCAGAGCTGTATTTGATTTTAATCTGTGCTGGTGCCTCAAATAAATGTCTTGCAGAACCAGCTGGAGAGGATTTGATACCAATAGAGATCACTTTCTAAAAAGTAGTTAGTTGTGAGAAAGGATGAAATAGTTAAAAACTAAACAAGAAACTCTTCTTGCTGAGAGTAGAAATTGCACTAGCAGCACTGGCCATGTATTGTCTACAAGAACACATTTAGCAAGAGAGAGAGGGATAAAGGGAGAGATACTCCAGTTGAAATTTCTATTATGGATCTTTTACAAAATGTGTTAGGAACAATGCAGAATAAAACCCACATTAAATAAGTAGGATTTAATACTTAATACTTTAATAAGTAGTGGGTATTAATACTTACATGGACTTAATTTCTGTAAATTAGAAACTCACTCTCCCTTATCTACTATAAGCTTTCTTCTCTATCAACACTAATGTCTTTAACTATCCATTATTCATTACCAAATGCAATAATCCATTCTCTATTACCTTCTTAACCTCTGCAGTATTGGATTTACTCACTCCCCTCTTGAACTTTTCTCCCCCTGCCCTTGGGATCTGGACTAAATATATTCAAATTAAAAATGTCCATTCTGCATTATAAATGGAGTGTTGGAACCAGTGGTTGCCACAAGTCATAGAGGATCAGAAATGAGGGGTAATTTCTGATTTATATATAGGCATCAGCAATGTGAGTCAACTACTGTGTTCATGGCCCTGAGAGACAGACTCTCTTAGCTGAGATATGTAGGCAGCTAGACTGAGGTTTTGCTGGGCTCAGTCCAGAGAGGAACAATTAAATTAATGTATGGATCAAGTGCCCAGGGTAAAGACACCAGAAGGATAAAGAAGGTAGATGGATCAATCAGAGGAGCTACATACAGGGTAATCAGTAAAGCATAGAACTCTCCCATGCTACACAAATCACAGCAAGAAAGATACACATGGGAACTATGGTCACAGTTCAATTAATTGTCAAAATAATTACTTTTCTAGGGCCAGTGACAGCCTGTTGATTGAGAGAATGAAATTTCTTTTGTCACAGTCCAAGAACATCCTTTTTCTTTACAAAATTGGCAGGTCAGGTAAACAGGAAAGTTCTTAAGAGTCCTGTGCCTAAGAAACATAAAGGGTCATGCCACATACTTCATGTGACCCTAGCCTTTCGGATTTTACTCAGTCTGTCATTCTCGAGGATTGATTATTCCTTTTCTATGCCCTGATTTATCTCATCTTCTCTCTTCTGTGATATAATAGCAAGTTGTTTGCCCTCTTCTCTCCTTGGTAATTTCATTCACTTTTCTGATTTCAAACCTACATACCTGGCTCCAACTTCTCACCTAAGCTCCAGTTCTGCACTCTAAAACAACCACCTCCTCTAAGCTGTATTCAGACATCACCAACATATCAATGTGAACACTCCACCTTCACCAAGGCTAAACTTCCTAATTTATTTTTTCTTTTGTGGGTATAGTCTTCTCAGCCATTATGTCTTGAAACCTCACCGGTCCTTTTTTTTTTTTTTTTTTTTTTTAAGATTTTATTTATTATTTTTAGAGAGAGGGGAAGGGAGAGAGGCAGAGAGGGAGAGAGACATCAATATGTGGTTGCCTTTCACCTGCCTCCAACTATGGACCTGGCTGGAGACCTGGCTTGCAATCTGGTTATGTGCCCTGGCTGGGAATTGAACCAGCGACCTTTGGGTTTGTAGACCATCACCTTATCCAGTGACACCTTATCCAGTGTGCCACCAGCCAGGGCTGAAACCTCACCAGTCTTAAAATATGCCTTCATCCTTACGCTTCATGGAAAGATCCTGGTGAATCCTAGACTTCTGACTTCCCTATCTCTCTCATATCCACCTCCCCCTCCATTCCCAAAGCCATTACCTCTGTTCAGTTCTCATGTAGTACATTATTCCAGCTTCTAATCACTTTTCTTTCCACTTTGTCCTATATAGCACTGTCATTAGTTTTCTTGATCATTCCCACTCCCATTCAAAACCCTTCACTGTCTCTTCACCACTTCTATCCATACTGTAATTTGGGTCATCATTGACTTCTCACCTGGACAACTGCAATAGACTTTTACAGACTATTTACCACCTCCAGTTACTCTGACTTGAATCCAGTTGGTAACCTGCGACCAGAATGATTGTTTCTAAGATTAATATAAATGCATTAGCTCCCTGCTTAGAGAAATTCATGACTTTCTACTGTTTTAACGTGGTTTTGAAGGCCTTTCCAGACCCTATTTTTATTTCTGATTTCCCCTCTTGCTATCAGTCAACAACCCTTCTACCCCCTGCAACCCTCTGAGGATACAGAACAAAGAAGTAACTCATAGCAGATGTGTCCTCATATCAGACAGGGCAGCTCATGTGGGTAGGCACCCGCTTGCTCGTTAGAAGTGGGCCGGAGGCCACTGTGTAAACAATGCCTGATGCTCGTTTTCCATGATGCCAGAAACCATGTTGGTTGAAAATGAAAAATTCAGTCAATCATCTGGAGGCATCCCAAATATCCAGATGTTTGGCATCATGCAGACACAATAGCCAGATGATTAGAAAATAAATTTTTCACTTTTCCAGTCAGAATATGTTTTGGTCTCCGGTAGTTATCAAAGAAGCAAACATGCCCAAGTGACTTCCTTGAGAAAATGAGTTCCAGGTGGAATTGAAAACTCCAAAAGCCTGAAGAGGAGTGAGGACTGTGGTTATTGCACTTGTACGGCTCTAAGAACAATAAAAGCATCTGCGAATTGTTGTGAACAACAATCTGTGTTGTTATTGGTTGAGGCTCCCAGCTGTAACTGCACCAGTGACTTCCCCTTCAGCAACTTTCCCAGATACCCTGGCATTCATCCTTCACAAGTCCACATACATTGCTCTAAAGTGACTTGAATGCCTTTTGTATTCAAGATTTTTAGTTCAGGTAACTAAAACCAATTTAGTTATTTGGGGGAATAAACATTACATTAAGGGTTACTGTGATGTAAGCTGATAATTCTAGACCTGTATCTCACAGACCAGACAGCCTGAAGAGCTGAAGAAAGGAAAGGCTGGTACCGTGGAAAAATTAATGATACTGCTTTTGAGTCCCCTGAAAAAGAAAAATTAGCAACAATTTAATTTAACCAACAAAATGATAGGAAAGCAAAAAATTTCAAACTATAGGGAAGAGGCTTAAGGGATGAATCAAGAGAGTTTATCTAACTCAAGAAACACTGAGAATTGAAATGTAAACAACCCCAAAGAGAATTAGTAAAGGTAGTTGAGAATTTGTGTCTGAATTTATTAAAACTTAAGTTTATTTAAAGTGTAAGTTTACAAAGTCTATTACTGTAGCCCTTCAACAGTCCACAAATATTTGTTAGTGATTTAATGTTATCCAGGCAAATACATGCTATTGAAGGAATGAATCTGTTGTAACCATTTGTGACTGAGAGAACCTTTGGTTAGAAATGGCTACTGTCATGGAACCATGTTCTCCAGGCTATGTGTGTGTAATTACTCAGTGTTTAAATATGAAAATGTTTCCATAAAATTATCACCAGTTGGTTGAAGTTCATGGCAAGAATATATTCATCAAGCAGAAAATTGCTGGGAATATTTTCAAGGTAGTGGGTTAGTGATGCATGTAGTGTGAAAGACCAGCCTATATTATAATTGAGCAGCAATGATTACAGCAACAATAACAACAAAAAAATTCATCTTGAAGTCAAATATGGTCTAAACAGAGAAACAGTAGCTCATTAAGTTGTTTTCTACTATATAAAAGTTAGTTTGTGTGGGAAATCACATTATTCTGCTGTTTTGTTTTTTTTTTAATGGAGCATTTCCTTCATAGGAAAATTGGTTAAATGAAAATATCATGTGTGTTCATTGCACCAATTGCATTTGGAGCACATTCAGTCATATATGTTTTGGCATTTACCAACTAGTAACATAGGGACTGCAGCAAAGGATCTTTGGCTCTACAATTGCCTGATTACTGTGGGAAATCAGCAGGTCTGTTTTGTCTTTGTATAGGAGAAAGCTAGTTTTCACCGGAACAGAACCCTTGTTTTTTAAGTCATGACAGCCTTAGGTCTTGAAGACTTCTGTAAATGCTAAGAAACAATATATGGCTCTGCTTCTGAGGCAGATGAGGGTATTTGATTGTTTTAGAGGGAAGGCAAAAGTTGATGGCTTCCTGTGGCTACAAGCTATGCTTTGGGCATCAGGATGTAGTTGGGAGACCTGCTAATTCCCATAGATATCCCATCCACTCACGCAAGGCGAGCATAGGAGTAGTGAAGATTTTGTGTGGAAAATTCTTTACCGCATGATGCTGAGACCAAGTATATGGAATACACACTCCAGCATTTGGTTATGATTAGTCCCCACTAGTATACAATAAAAATTCATTCAAAGAACCAGGGTGCGTGCTGAGCAGAAGACTGATAGTTCTTTAAAGTTCTGTTCTATTATTAAATTTCTTCTGCTTTCATATTAAACTTCAATTAAAGAGCCTCATTGGTTCATTGGAAAAGGTTTCCATTCAAAATGAACATTTGTCAGCAGATGCCTTTATAAACAGCTGTGGTTTTTTGGGGGTATATATACAGTGTCATTATCCAGACCATCTGGCCATTCTACTGATGGTGTTTCTTATTTGGGCTCTCCCTCTGACATAATAATTTATTATCTTTAATCTGCTTAACTTCTTCAGAGAGAACTTCTCTCACACCTCATAGAACAAACCAACAAAAAACCAAATTGACGAATTAAAAAGGTTATAGGAGATGAGTGGACCTTTCTGAAGGTTACTGCATGGCCTGGTTACTCTTTTTTCTCTCTCTCTCTTTTTATTATAAAAAATGTAGGCTGATTATGGAGAAAGGTCAATTTAAAAACAGCCAACTACATTAATATGTTTCAAAGAAATTGCTTCCAAATTTAAACATTTTCTGGAATTTACTTGCTTGATTTATTGTTTCTTTCGTTTCAGAAACCTTAGCTACTTCTCAAACGATTAAGAAACAGCAGCTTTGTTTTTTTCAGAGCTTATCATGTTAGCCCATGATTTTCCTACCATGACTTTTACTCAGATTGATATAATGATGGAAGAAGAGATGAGGGACAGTGTGTTGGCTTTAAAACTTCATCCACAAATAGCATAGGAACTTAAAAGTATGTACCTTTTTCAAACCCAGATAAAAGAAGACAATTTTTAAAAGGCAGGAAGGTATGAGGAATAGCATGTACCTTTATGTGAGCCCAATATACAACAGGTATATTGGTGATCAAAGGAAAATGTGGGGGAAAAATAAGTCACATCTCTATAATTCATACTATGAATATATAAATTATTAAACTTTTATATTAAAGTTGCATTTAAAGTTTTTAGAAAAATTATTATTATTATAAAAGCAAATTATTGAATATGAAATAATAACTTATTTCTAAAGTGAGGGATGAGTATATCTATGACCTAGAAAGCCCAGAAGGATCCCTCAATTATTATTTTTTAAAATGCAAATAAAAATGTTTATCCTCTATAGTGTCAGTGAAAAAAATGGGTTTCAAATTGGGGGGGAAAATACAGAAAAAAACTCATTTAAAAGGATCAAGTATTTTAAAAATTGATGATGTTTAAAAAATAAAGGAAACAACATATTTAAAGGTAAATATACATTGTACCTACTGTGCATTATTCAAATGCCCAAGTGCTTTCTTTATCCCTAGATTATTGAAAATATACTTATTCTTAAATTACTTGTTAAATATTTTAGTAGGCAAAGATATGTCATAAGAGATAAATAAGGGAGTGCTGAACTTGTGCTGCTTGAGAGTAATTTAGGTACCACGAAGTTCTAACACTCTCTTGTGAATAATATATTGCAAAGAAATGTACACTTATAACATGATCAACAATGGCTGCTAACATCATAAAAAGAGAGACAAACAGACATGTACCTTCTAATGCAGCAGGTAGTTTTGCATAATATTTTGCATAAAATATTATAAAATGATACCTAACAATGATTAAACTGTTCTAACAACTGAAGAACATATAGAAGAAAGAGACACATGTACAATAACACCCATGAGGAGGCAATCAGAAAATCTAATGTGTGAGAAACTCTAAAGGAGAAAATACATTCTCTTTAGCAAAAAAGATAAAGGGAGAAAATACTAGATAGAAAAGGTATTTCTTGATTAAAAGAAATTTAGGAAATATCTCAACCAATACGTCAACCCAAACTTCACAATGAAGTTTTTTGCTCTTTATTCAAGCTCCACTCTTCAGCCATTCCCACTCTGTTCTCATAGGCTAGCATGCAAGTAAGATCCCTGGTCCTCTGATTATGGGTTTGGCCTACAGGTAGCACTGTCAAGGGTTTTAGGGTAAAAGAAATTTGCCTTTAAAGTAAATCCCGAACAAATTTGTTTTTTCTCTATCCTAGCCAGAATCACAGAAATGACATAGAATTTCAGAGTGAAAAGAGATCATAGCATTTATATAACCCAACCCTCTTCCAAAGCAAAGCATGCTTTAGGGTAGCTTATGTTCCCTCTTTTCCAAGATTTTCCTTCCAGCTTGCAGCAGTTACACTTTTAAACAGTTCTTTTTTATATCAAACTTTCTACTTCTTCAGAGTTATACCCACTGATTCTATCTACTGCTCAAGCTCTTTAAAGATAAAAAGCCCAATTTTCATCCTCATGATAACACTTCATGGTTCTGTTACAGTTGTCCCAATTTTTCCCTCTGTTGCTCTCTGCAACTATCCCCAACCCCTCCTATAGTCAATCCCAACCCTGTTGATTCTATCCAGGGGCCATTAATACACGTTCCTTGACTAGGAACATGTCCCTTCCCCTCTTTCCCCCTTTTTCCTTACCCCGAGTCCGCTCTGGTCACTGTTTCTATGCCTCTGTTTCTGTTTTGCTTCTTTGTTTGTTTTGTTCATTAGCATCCTGTATTAGGTGAAATCATATGGTATTTGTCTTTCACCACCTAGCTTATTTCACTAAGCATAATACTCTCGAGTTCTATCCATGCTGTCTCAAAAGGTAGGAGTTCCTTCTTTCTTTCTACTGTGCAGTATTCCATTGCGTATCCCAGTTTTTTTTTTTTTTTAATAGCTATTACTTTGTCTTCCTTTCCCTAAGCTGGAAATTTTAAAAACTGTCTCTGAAAAAACACTTTTTAAGCCCCAAAGAGCATACTGAGCAAGGCTTTCTCCTGGTACTCACTCTGCATGAGAACCCTCTTAGGGAAGGCTATGTTACAGTGCCACCATTGCAGCTGCCTGGCCATTCTGTCATCTGTAAGCTCCTTGGAATCAGTGGCTGTATCATGGGTCTCTGTATTCCTGGTGCCTCATCTCAGTTATTCCATTTTATTTATTTTTAGACAAATAACTAGACAAATCCAGTACTCCTCTTTTAATGCTGTGAGTGGACACCTTTCTTTCTGAAATGAGCTCAGCATTTCAAATGACATCTTATTAGGAATGAGAGGATTGGAGATGCACTTGCTGAACATGGAATATCACACTCCCCATAAGGCAGCTCGAGATTACATTAGCATTTTCCAGCAACCCTACCCACTATTGACTCCTATGATATGCACTTTAAATTACATCCAAGCTCTTTTTTTAACCTATTATATCCAAATGATATCTTCCTAGTATGTATTGCTGCAGGAACATTTTTTATCCAAATATAAGAACTGATGTTTACCTATGTTAGCCATTTATTCTTGCCGAATCTGTCAAACCATTTTTTGAAACCACCTTGGATTCAGAGACTATTATCCAGTGTATTTGTTAACCTTCCTCCTTTTTCCTTTGCTAATTATAATCAAATCTCCATAATTCTTTCTCCAATGTATTGATAAAGTATCAACTTAATCATTCATTTGTTCAGTGACTATTAATTGGGTATTTCACAAATGTAAGCACTATTCTTAGTGCTGATGATTTAGAGGTGAACAAAAGAGACATACAAGGTCTGTCCCAAAAGTATCGGCCCCGCAAACTTTCAATTATATTGACGTTGGCTCAATATTTTGGGGCAGTCCTTGTACTTTCATTTCTCATGAAGCTTATATTCTACAAAAGTGGCTTTCCAACTTTAGCATGTATCAGAACAACGTGGAAGGCTGTTAAAATATAGATTATTTAATGGTGTTCACTCCCAAAGTTCCTGAATTAATAGGTGTGATATGTGTGTGTGGAATGAGATTTTGCATTTCCAATAAATTCTCAGATGATGCTGATGCTGCTAGTTCAGGACCACACTTTGAGAACCACTGTCCTAAGGAGAGATATACTTTTTTTTTTCCAAAGTACCCTGACCAGGGATCAAACCCACAACCTTGGCATATTGGGACAACTTTAAGCAACTGAGCTACCTGGCCAGGGCCAGGAGAGATATACTTTTAATTGTAATGACTTACTTATAAGTATATATAGGTTTAAGGACTGAGAGCAGATTCTTGCTTACAGAATACCCCAAGGTTTATTTCATTTTATATGTTATTTGTTAATATAACAAAAATGACAGATCAACAATTATGGTAAAGGCAATTATCCAATATAGTGGGGAGGAGTCAAGTGTATACTAATAAAAAATAAAACTTCTCTTGGATAAATTAATCAGTTAATTTAATTGAAGTAAAATACTTAAATTTATACTCACATAGCTGGAGTGCTTTTTAAAAATAATAACTATTATATTAAGTAATATTCTCTCTAGTCAATCTCAAATATTCTGTTACTACGAATGAATAAACAAGTGAGGGCCAGAATGGTAAGTGATTTTCAGATAAGTGATCCATAGATAAGTGACAAATTCTGGACTACAACTCAGATTCCAAAGGGGAACAGAGTCAACAGTATTTTTAGAGCAGCAAAAGCTTGTTTCTAAGTCATTATCAGCCTCTGAGAGGAATATGTGAGTTGTCTAAGGTTTGGGCCCTATTTTCACAAGTGCAGTTAGGTGTAAGCACCTTGTGAGATGTGGAGAATGGTGCATCTGAGTCTCTTGGGAACACCCCTTAATCACGAACCCCGTAACTCTTTCTTAACAGAAAGCCAGAAGATTGAACAAACTCTCCTGTTAACAGCTGGGATCTGGCAGGCTGGCCTTAAGGAAAAGTCAAGGGCTGGCCCACCCAGATGGGATTATTTGGCCCAGCTAAAGTGTGGACTTCCCAGCTGGATCGGGTCACTGAGGAGATGTGTGGTGCAAGGCAGGGCCTGTATTCTGACGTCATGCTTCCAAAGTGATAACTACGCATAGGCCTACCACAATGGTTTGTTTGAGCCATCATCCCATGTGCTGTTCTGGCGATGAGCCTAATAATTTATAAATAATGTCCAAACTCATCAGCAGAGAGAAAACAGTGGAAACATGCATTTTTTGTCCTTTCTTCTGCAAAAGAATCACTGATATGCAGAACAATGCCCAAAATCATAACTAATTAACTTGGACATGCCATTCTTGGAGTGTATAATGGAAATGCCATATATATTTCCCTGAACTATAGCTGCATCTTAATAGAACGTGATGGGAAACTAAATTGTGTAAAAGATTCTGATGGCTTAGGAGGATACTAATTGTCAGAGAACAGAACCGAGCCATCCTCTGAGTCTGTAAGATGTTCTTATTTCCAGTAAAGGTCCCCAGAACAACTACCCCCAGATCATTGACGGTGAGCTGCCAAAACAACAGTTTCTCTGTTTTCCAAAGGAGTACTTGTGTGCAATCCATAAACAAACTGTCAATGATGTTGTACATCTGGACAATACGGTTGCAAAGTTCATTTTTGTTGGGAGAAAAGTATACCCCTGGTTTTAATTTGGGTACAGTTTTGATCAGGGAAAGAATCCTATTGCGGGCACTTCTAACATTTCTATGGTCACATGCAGCAGTGCTATGAGCTGCCAAACAGAGATGATTTTGATAAGGATTATTGATACTTGAAGTCAAGGAGAGACTGAAGGCTTTGTTTCACAGGTCGTTTAGCAACAAGGACCAGCAATCTGGATATCTGTTATCACATTATAGACTTGGGATATTAAGATTCATATTATAGAAATACCTTTTTTCTTTTTATGTGTGCCTCTAAAAATTTTGGTAGGCTCCTACCAAGGGGGTGATGCTAAGCCAGCCCATGGAAACTACTGAGCTATTTCTCCTGCCTTATAGAGAGGTGGTGAGTTTCTCACTGTTATGAAGGGCTAGCCACCATCATCGAAGCAGTCCTGATCCTCTAGCACCACCACTAACTCAGCATTCAGAGCATTAAAACTTTCTACCTAATTTTTCTGTTATTCCTGATATTATAGGATCCCCTTTAAATCCAGTGTCTATAAGCCAATATGCTATTAGAGAAGCAAATATCTCTTTCTACTGCTATCCTTCTTAAGAGAAAAATAAGCATATTCGTAATGACAGGTCTCACTGGGGAATACCTGTAATTGAGAAGAAAGAAGAAAGTGAATAACTTTCATGATGTTGCACAAATGAACCCAAAAAATCAGATTCTTTTTTACCATGCTCGTGATCTTTCCACTACTCCCCTGAGTAGGCCATGGTCAACTGCATCACACAGCTGCCTTCTGTTCTGCTGTTGCAATGGATTCTTGATAGTTTCCATCTGCAGTCAGGACCACCTCTGAAGTCGTCAGTTCAGATTACCATCCAAGGAAGAGTTAGAGGCACGTTCAATACTCAAGTGTTAGGTGTCACCCTGTACAACTATTTTAGCATCATTCATCACCATTCTGACAGAGGTGGCCTTCCACTGACATGTGGCTAGGCTTAAATGTTTCAATAATGTGGGTTAAAGATGGTGGCTTTTTAAATTTGACTAAAACCAAGGCGCAAAATTCAGAGTTAAAAATAGATGCACTTGAGAGACTATTTATTTTTATAAGAGTTGAAATTTTGGCCCAAGAATTACCACAATTTCCCTGAACAATGGCAGCTTCCCGTATTAAATGTATTAATGTATATGACCTGTTTTTAACATTTGTACCTGCAACTGTACAGAAACACAGAAATAGCACCTTTTATGTTATATCAATATTTCATACCCTTTAAGTATATTGATTCATATCATCTTAATAACAATTTTATAAACTATATAGAACCAAACTGGTGCCAGTTTTGTAGAATCTGAGAGAAATTAAATGACTAGTATAAGGTCTCCTTGATTAGAAATTAAAATTAGGACTCAGACTTCAATTTCAAGACCTTTGTGCTTACTACTTAAAGGTTAGAAATCAGAAATCTGAAGTATAAAGGATTATGGACACTAACTCATAACCAATAATAGTGGGGTTTCTATGACATACATGCATTTTAAAAGATTTTATTTATTATTTTTAGAGAGAGGGGAAAGGAGTGAGAGAGGAGGAGAAACATCAACATACATATTTTTTTAATTTATTTATTTTTTAAGATTATTTTTAATATCATCATAACTGTCTGTTTTTTGACCTCTACACATCTTAACTATACCTTAAGCATAACCAGCGGCTCCACCCCCATGTGAGAAATATAAAGACCTATTGATTTTCTGGTGAATTAGGAGGCAAAATTTGTTGTTAATCACATATCAACCCATAATCCATTTCTAATAACTGAGCTTCTTCAATAAGCTACAATCCTCAACCCATATCTTAACTCTTGTCTTTTTTTTTTGTCTTACTTTAATGCCAGGCACTTTAGCTCCTACAGATTGAGGGACTTGTGCTGACAGGCACTGTATCTTCAAACAGCACTCCTTCCCCCTGCCCAAGCAGTCTCACTGCCACAGCAAGATGTCCTTGATGCAGATGTTAGTTGACCTGTGGGGACCATGAGGGCTGCTTAGTGGAGACACCATAGATTTTGGAATCTGGCTATTAGGGGTTTAAAGCACTCACTCTTCCCTTTGAGAGATTAGCTTCATTCTCTACAACTCCATGAGGTTGGTTTTCAATTCCCATTCTACAAATTATGAAACCAAGTTAAGTCATTAGCTTCCTAAAGTGTCAGTTTCATAATTCATAAAATGCTAGCATTACTACCATTGCCTAACCAGGGTTACTCTAATTGACTAGAAATTGAACTGTTTCCCCCTAATCACTATTTTCTAGGCTTTATAGATTTCCTGCAGGTATCAAATCTCCAGGTCCCCATTCTTCTTGGTCAGTTCCACTTTATAACTCTCTGAACTTTCAGATTGACAAACCTGTATTGGGGGGAAAAAGTTCAGATAAGCATTTTTTTTGCAGTAAGTCTAAAACAGGAAGTACATGTTATATACTGTGAAATCTGAAACAATATCTACTTACATTCAGTTCAAAATTCTATACATCATTGCCTCCTCTTTGTACTTTAAATGAGCACATGTTTGCTTCACCTTGCCTTATTTTCTCTCATAGTACTTATCAGTCATTGCTCTTATAGCATTATCCTGTAGATCTGTTTATGGTTAGATTCCTTTTTATAAACAAAGGCTCCTCCTTGTGAAAGGAAGGTTGTGTGTTTTATTTACCTACTTTCCCCAGCACATAGAGAAGTACTTGGAATACATAATTCTTCAATAAATAAAGAAGGAAGGAAAAAAGGAAAGAAAGAAATAAGAAAGGGAGGGAGAGGGGAAGGGGACAGAGGGGAGTAAAAAGAGGATGGATGTAATACAACAACAATAAAATTAAATTAAAAAAAAAAAGAAAGGGAGGGAGAGAAGGAGGAGAAAGGAGAGAAGGAGGGAGAGGGAATGTGTGGGCAGGGTTGGAAAGAGAAAATTTTTGATAATTTTGATAATAATGATATCCAAGTCTTATTGAGTGCTATTCTGTTCTATTCTAAAATGGATATGTGTTAATTAATCTAATGATGTGACTACATATTAAGAGGTAGGTCAGATTGGGAAGCTGCGACACAAAAAGGATAAGTAATGTATTCATGGTCCCATAACTCTTAATACTTTGGCTTAGCATTCAAGCCCAGGAAATTCAATTCCAGATTCTGTGCTCCTAATCTCCACAATGTATTGCTTCTTTACAGTAGTATATAATTGATCTACAGAATATTGCTAATAAAGCAAGTGACTTTAAAAGGTGACTCTAAGAAGGTTCTCAATATTGTAATTGAATTCTGTAAACTCAGAAAAATCATTTTCCTTTAAGAAAATTCATGGTGAATGCTTGAAATAAGAGGACTTGGAGAGAGAAAGAAAGGCCAGGCTGAATCACACATTTCTTGTCCAGAGCTGATATAAACTAATAAATCACAAACAATTCAGAAGACATCCTCAAGCAACTCTGAGGGTATTTCAAGGAACCTTTCCCATCTGGAATCTGTGCTGATTCTTTTCATATTGTATTTCCCCAAGGATGACTCACAGGAAATTGAGGTTTCAGAAATATGTTGTGTTTTTTTTCTACCTTCACTGCAGAAGTTTTCAAGATAGTGACTTTGTGGTTGTGCTTTTTTCCGTTAACTTTCAAGAAAGAAACTCACTTTTTCAACTATTTTAAAAAATCCTTTAATCATAAAAAACTTATGTTTATGTGACAATGATGGTGATGCTGATGGTAATCCTATTGATCGTGGCAAAAATATTCTAGTAAGTGAGGGTAAAAAGAGGGTTTAAAAACCTCAATAACTCATAGATAATAGATAAAATTGCAATTAAAAAATAGTTGTTAGATAACTGTTTTGTACTGAGCTAGGCTATATATTGTGAGGGGTAGAAAGATATATGGCTTCATCCCTGCCCCAAACAATGTACAGTCTACTGGAAGAGTTGAAGGTAGACCAGTTGTCTCCAGCAGGGTGTGAAGGTGGCATGTGTGAAATAGATATAAAGTATAGGGATCACATGTTTACTGGGAGATTATTAATCCCAACTGGAGGCTTTGTGGAAAGGTAACATTTGAAATAGGTCTTAAAAGATTATATAGACTTTTAAAAAACACCTTGAAAATAAAGAAGGAATTTGAAAAAGTGGAGATGACAAATGGCAATACATGGAGAAAGGTCTTTCTTTTCTTCCTCCTTCCTTCCCTCTCTGTCCCTTTTTTCTTTCCTTCCTTCCTTCCTTCCTAGCTTTCTTCCTTAGACAACTTATATACCACTAAATATGTAAAGAGCCAAAATAGAGGTTCACAAATCTCCCCTCAGTGCCTAAGGTGATGCCTGGCATATGATACTCAATAAATGTTATTGAAAAAAAATGGAAACATTGTATAACAAATGGAAGCTGAGTTAGGTGAACAATTCTAATTGGCCCATTAAGGAAAAAATTGTGCTATGTCACTTACCACATGGAAGTCAGTTCAGTTAAAAATACTTCTGAGCTGCCTATTTTATAACTGCAAGAGAGATAAAAGAATAAACAAAAATTCACAGAGTAAGATTAATTTTCCAACTATCACTCTTAATAGAATTTGAAATAACTAAAACAGGAACCATATTTTTATTAATTAATTAGCAATTTATTTAGTGCCCATGATGTGTCAGATGCTGTATTAAGCATTATGCCACAAAAATGAAAGATAGAGTCCCTGTCGATGCTGTGCTCACCATTGATGGGGAAGAAAGGTAGATAATATAATGTGTATGCTACTGATGATTATTAGACAATGTCTACTGCCAGGCGCTGTGCTAGTCATTGCAACTACATTATTTATTTGGTACACCCACCCTCTGACACAGGTATTACCACCATTTTACAGAGGACGATTTGAGGCATAGATAGTGAAGCAACCAGATAGCTTTCATAAATGGTAGAGTTGAGATGAAAACTTTCAAACATCCAAATCTATGCTCTTAGCTGTTTGTTACACAATTCTGGTGGTTGGGGACAGTCACTTCCCAGCTTGGTGCTTGTGTTGAGCCTTATAAGATGATGAGGGATTTATAAGGAAGAGAAGGACTGAGGAGCACATTTGAGACAAGAAAAGAAGTGGTTTGGGAAGGCTAGGGCACATTATGATTTGGGAGAAAGGCCTGAAGATGTGGTTAGAGAAACAGACAAGAGGCAGAGTATAGAAAGCACTAGATGTGTAGGCTCAAGCCATGACTCACCAACTTGGCTGAACATTAGAATCAACTGAGGAATGTCTAAAAAATATAAAAGACTTGGCACTTGTCCAGAACAGATAAAATGAAGTCTCTGGTGGCAGGATCAGGCATCTGTATTTTTGAAAGTCCCTCTGGTGATTCTAGCCCTGTGTTGGGTAACAGCCAGTGAGCTGAAGTGGTAGAAACCACTGAGGAAGTTTAGGCAGGGAAGGGCGGGTGATGGGTTCGAGGGGCCTAGAGTACAGGCAGAAAAATCAGTTAGAAGGTAGCTAATGCATAATAATGAGGGCCGATTAGGGCAAAATGTAAGTGAGGAAAGATATGTGAGAGATGCATAGAGAGTAAGTAGAACACTCAGGTTTTGGTATCCATTGGGTTCCCAACTGGATAAAATAAGAAAGTGACTCTTCAATTTCTAGCTTAGATGACTAAGTATAAATTAAAGCCATTTATTGAAACAGCAAATATAAGAAGAGCAGGTTTGGAAGGGGAAATGGTAAAACCAAAAGCTTAGAAATGAAACTGACAGAGAACAGTCAGAGAAGTTATAGAAAAACCAGGGGGCGGTGATACCACGAAGACCAGGTACCAAATGTCTCTGGAACAGGCACATAGTTTTATTGAATTAATTGAAGATAGAATATTATCTACCTTCTAAACAGATTCCCATTTGGGATTTAGAAAGTGAATGGGGATAAGAGCAGAACTAGAAGTGCCATTTATTAAGTCATTGTCCTCAGCTCCAGACTCACCCATCTATACTCTGCTTTGTAATGCCAGGACTGAACTTGTAAATCACATTGGCTTTGCCAGCGGCCTCCTATGAGGTTCTACCAATGAAAGGGGCCCGAGGGGGACTGCAAAGCTCTGCAGGAGGAACAAGCCACACTCTATTCTTCCCCAGGGCAGTCATTCTGAACATCCCTTCAGAATTATTTCTTCACTTCCCATAGCAACAGCCATTTATCCCCCATAGCAGCAGCTGAAACACCTTTCTGGATTTTCCTACAGCAGCAGAATTAGCTTCATCATGTCCTTCTCCCAGAAACACCAGCAAGAACAGACAGATGCCCCCTCTCCAGAGACCTGAGCCCCACACCCGCAGAGCCCTTTCTCTGAGCTTAGATGAACCAGCACTGGCTAAGCACCTCCTTTGCTAATGTGTGCACTTCAGCCCCCTAGAACCCCTGTTATTAATAACGCCAACCTCTTCCCTTTGTTACTTCAGCCTTAGGGGTGGTAGCTACATTCTATAATTGATACCTTAGGGTGATAGTGTCATGCTTTCCTTTATTTTTGTGAGGAGTTTAAACCTAGTTAATTCTTTATGTGTAATTTTCTTGGTTCCAATAAGTAGTGTTGTGCCTGTCTTCTGAATGAACCCTTACTTAATCAAGTTACTACCTATGGTTGGTTGTGATGAAGTATTTACTGAAGTAAGTATCTTAGGAATAGGGACTCAAGTTGTTACTGCACTTAACTGTTATGGGAATAAGGACACCTTTGAGGACTGTGCTATGGGATGGATTTTCATGAATGTGTTGGTGTGCTTACAGAAGGGAAATGATAAACACAGGTGTTTAAACTTCCAGTTCAAGTCATGGACAGAGAACCACATTACATGCAAAGTGCACCAATTACACCCCCTACAAACACATATAATAAGGCCCAGAAAGCAATCCCTTCACTAAGCTATTGAAAACACATATGTATGAAAAGTACCTGCAACTTTGTAAAGCTCTGTGATGGCCCTGCTCTCTAAAAGGATGCTTAACCTGCCAAAAGCAGAGACCAACACTCAGTATCATTAAAGCATCATTCCCTGGAAGGACTACCCAGCTACCTGCTAACAGACTAACACCACTGGATTCCTTCCCATGTGGCTATAGATTTGTCCTCACTGGAACAGAGATGTATTCTGGACATGGATTTTCTTTGCTGTGCATCAGATATTTCCTAGAGCTAACCATTCATAGAATTACGGAAGAATTTTTTAAATTTGTTTTTCATTTATCATGGTATTCCATACAGCATTTCCACACACACACACACACACACACACACACACAAATGGGGAAGGGGCGGAGGGGGGAGGAAGAAGAAGAAAGAAAGAAACTAATTTTATAGCAAAAGGTAGCAGTGAACTCATACCTATTGGATTAATTGATTGTGCAACATTTTCTATCATCCTGAAACATTGGCTTGATACCAAATTGGAATAGCATACAAAAGACTTAGCAATGGCATCAGTTGGAAGACACTACTTTGAAAGGGATGGGATTCTATTTTACTGGACATGTTATATGATTTGTATGAGGCTCTCTGTATGGTGTCATTTCTCCCTGAGAATGGGTCTGAGAATCAAGGAATGAAAGTTGGGGCAACTTCTCACATTGTTACCCTGAGTAAGCCACTCACACAATTTTAAATTCTTACTCCTATAACTTTGAGCACTGATGATTTAGAAATTTGGTTCCTAAGCAAGATATTCTTCCTCCAAAAGACCAACAGTGGAGCCACTAAATTAGGAAGTGAGGCTGCCATCACACCAATTTAGACTCCTTGTGCCACTAAATGAACAGAAACAGGACTTGGTCTACTGGCTGGGGTGATGGATCCCAATTTCTGTGATGAGATTAGGTCGAAGTTATAGAAATGAGGCAGGAAAGATTATGCCTGGCTTTTAGAAAATTCTTGGAACATCTCCTAGTACTTTATGTCCAATCATAAAAGTGAATGGAAAACTACTACAACGATGAAAGACAAACTCACTCAGGATTCAGATCCTTTGGGAATGAATTTGCATTCCTTAACCAGGAATAAAGCCTCGGCCAGCTGAGCTGAACCAATTGAAAGAATTAAAGTATTAAAGTATTAAAAGAAAGAAAAACAGAGAGAACCAAGATGGCGGAAGAGTAAGAGGAGCTACACCAATCTTCTCCCAACACCAAACTGGAATTACAACTTAATTGGGGAGAAATCATCCAGAATAACCAACAGAACACCAACTGGAGAGAAGCCTTATAACCATGGTCAGAACAGAAGAGCTAATTGATCACAATGTGATTGGTAGCAAGTGTGGGAACCCCAGAGAGCTGGCAGGGCTCCCACAGGTGGCAGCTGAAGTGATGGAGAAATGTCTCAGCAGCAGGGGGTTCCACCTGAGAAGGGTGGGATATAAAACCCCAACTGGGCTTCCTAGTCTACAGCAACAAAGCTGAGAGTAAGACAACACCCAGTTGCGAAAAGCAAAAAGCTGCCAGGTTGAGTCAGCTTGACAGAGAGACTGAATTCTTAAAGGGACCATGCACAAAAATACAGTAGCACACTTACCATGGGCTCCAGCAGAGAAAAGGAAGAGTGGACTAGAGACACTTGGGGAAAGTTTGGATCAGTGGCTTTAGGGGGAGAGCTGAGGGAGCAGCCCATGAGTCCAATGCTGACCCATCCCCCATACAGCCAGCATACCACTCTTCTCCAAAGGGTGGGATCCTGAGAGGAAGCCACAGCCCCACCCATAGGAATTAATCCACTCCACCCAGCAGCACCTAAACCTGACCTGAGATCGCAGACTAATTGGATTAACAACTAAAGTAGACAAAGAAAGTGGATCTCTATTAGTCTCCAATTGAATGACTAGGCCCAGACTAGGACACGAGCTGATGTCACCAAGCACAGAACCAGGATATAAAAAAAAGTGCACCTTTACACCACAGAAGGTCACACCACTAAGACAGTAAGTCAGAGCAGACCAATTTAAGAAACAGAAACAAACAAGAGCCACCTAAAATGGGGAGACAAAGAAATAAACCCTTAGCAAATGGAATGGAGAAATCCCCAGGAAGAGTGAAAAATAAATAGAGGCAAGCACCCTATCAGACATGGAATTAAGAATAATGATGATAAAGAAGCTCAATGAACTCAGCGAGTTCAAAGAAAACTACAAAGAACTCCAGGAGAACTACAAAGAACTCCAGGGAAGCTACAAGGAACTTACTGAGAACTACACAAGCATTAAAAAGGACATAGACACCATCAATAAGAGCCAGGAGGAAATGAAGAATACAAGTTCTGAATTGAAGAACACAGTAGAAGGAATCATAGACCTGGAGGTTAATGTAGAAAAAAATTCCCAGACAGTGCAACAAAATGAAAAAAGACTGAAAAAGAATGAAGAGGTTTTAAGAGAGCTGCAGGGCAACATGAAATGTAATTAACATCCATATCATAGGGATACCAGAAGGAGAAGAGGAAGAGCAAGGGATAGAAAACCTCTTTGAAAAAGTAATGACAGAAAATTTTCCTAACTTGAGGAGAGAAAATGTCATGCAAACTCATGAAGCACAGAGGGTCCCAAGGAAGATGAAACCAAACGGGCCCACTTCCAAGATACATCATCGTGAAAATGGCAAACTTCAAAGACAAGGTGAGAACCCTAAAAGTAGTAAGAGAGAAACAATAACATACAAGGGAGTTCCCATAAGGTTATCAGCTGATTTCTCAACAAGCCAGAGGGAATGGCAAAAAATATTTCAAGCAATGTAAAACAAAGACCTGCAACCAAGAATACTCTACCCAGCAAGGTTCTCATTCAAAATGGAAGGTGAAATAAAGAGCTTCCCAGACAAAAGAAGCCTAAAAGAATACATCTCCTCCAAACCAGCATTGCAAGAGGTCTGCTTTAAGAAGGTCTGCTTTAAAGGGTCTGCTTTAAGAAGATAAAGAAACAGAGAGACAGACAGGAACACAGGTACAAAGGTAAATAGATTAAATGCACCAATCAGAAAACAGGGCAGCTGAATGGCTAAGAACCAACTTTAACTCCTGAATCCTTTAAAGTTATAAATACATTTTACTAAATAAGGTACAATTTTGTAGATTAATTGTATCTACATTACTGCAGGTTAAGTTTTCTTAGATTGGAATCATTTCACAATATGGGAAAATCAGGTTACTTGCAATAACTCAGAAAAATTGAATGCAGTTAAGGAAGAAGAAAAAAGTAAGAAAATGTGGATGTATATTACATACAATACATACTATCTTTCTTATTCACTGTTATAAGATATGTGCTTATTTGTGGGTGTGTAATGTATAGATTTTGTTAGCAATTTATGTTTTAAACAGCAACCAACTGGTCATGGGTGTGTTGTGAAATCAGTCAATCTTTAGGTTAGAAAGATGCTGAGAATAAAGACCAATTTGGATGGAAGTTGCATACTACTAAACTATATGGTTTGTGTACATAGACAATATATATTCTCATATTAGCATGTAAATTAGATGAGATTCCTTTCAACTAAATCGTGGAAATACACATTTCCAGTTATGAAGGCCCCCAAACTGGGGATATTTGGGAAAAGGAATTAATGCTATAATAAACTTTATTATTAAAATGTGAACATACTTAGTCTCTACCTCAACAGACTCTTAAATAGTTCAGGGGTTAGTTTAGGACTACATAGGAAGTCAACCACAAGTTCAAAAAATAGCTAGAATACTATTCTACAAAATTATTTAAATCCTAGAGATTTTTATTTTTTACTTCAACTTAGTAGACATAATAATTTCTGCTCTGGGGACCAGCTGAACACTGCAAGTGTCATTATTTCTGAAGGCTTCAACTTGTAAAACACATGTAGAGGAAAAACAGAGGATATTGAAAGAAGTAAGACCTGTACACAGCCTAAATAAATAAATAAATCTACTATTTAAGATGGAAAACTCCAAAAGAATAAGTTGTAGTTCCAGTAGCTTAAAATAAAGTTGGGTTGTATTATTGGAGGGGGGGGCGGAGAACCTGACTCAAAAACTAAATTCATTTTTTTACTATGGGTTTGGCACTGTCTCTAGGACAACTTTCACAAAAGTGAGTTCTGCAATACACCATTTCTGTGATATATTTCACAAAAATAGCATTCCAGAGTAAAGTAAGTATTAAAGAAGAAAAAATCTGCTTAATCTTGCTACAATATATCTAAAATACTATCATTTAACATGTAATAATTATGCAAGCTATTGGCATATTTAAAATTTTTTGCATAACTCTTCAAAATCCAGTATGTACTTTATGTGTAAAAATATGTATGGGTATAAATGTATTTTTGCATGTGTTTGGTAATATTGCAATTCATATTACTTGAAAAAGTAATTCCTTAAACAAATGAATTAATGTAGGCATTTTGGAATAGTATAAAGAAAACATTGTATTAATATGATTTGAGAAGCTGACAGAAGGCAGTAATTAAACAGTGAATTGTCTGGAGGTGAAAGGGGAAAAAAAAGGTACACATTGGTGGTTACAGAATAAACAGGGGGATGTTAAGAAGAACAAAGTAAATAGAGAAGTCCAAGAACTTACATGCATGACTCATGCACATGAACTAAGGGGGGCATTGCTGAAAGGAATGGGGTACTGGGTAGAAGGGGGCAAAGGGGGGGAAATTGGGACAACTCTAATAGCAAAATAAATAAAATATATTTTAAAAACAAAACATTTGGATGGGACTTTGACCGATTTGAAGAAGTGATGAATATGTAGAGCTCGAGAATGAATACACTAGTTATTAGACTTTGTATCTTTTCATTTGGGGGAGGGGATGATAATGTCTTCAATTGTAAGAAAGATGGTTGCATGGTCTTCTGCAAAAAGGGCATATTTATATTATGAAAGTGAAAATATGTGTAGAATGTTGAGTGGATGCCACGTAGCAGAGGACTGTGCCAGTTACTGTGTTACTGCCCATCAACTCCAAGCCTATGCTTGCTCAGTCTGATCCTGAGATGCTGGACATGGGCCTTCATGAACTTTCCTTAGTCAAAAGGCTCAACATCAGACTCTGCCCACAGAGGGCGCCAGAGGTAGATTATAAAACTGGCTGAAGAAGTGGCAGAGTTGCTCTTTCCTCTCTGCTTCCAGTGGGCTATTTGTCCACTGGTCACTTCTGTGAGAGTCACAGAGTCACCCAGCCAAACTTTACCCTGAGCAGGGGTTTGTTCATAGAGCAGTAGCTGAACTCAGTTTGCAGTTTTCTTGAGACTTGCAGAACTAGCTCACACACGCTTCCCCTCAGAAACTGCACCTGCCAAAAAGCAACACCTCCCAGGTCAGAGTTGGAGCTACATGGAGCTTCTTTTCAGGTTTCTAAGTTGTAAGAATTTCACTATCATCCTTTTCTGTGTCAGTGCTTAGGGGTGGTAGTGGCTCCTTGTGGTTGCTAGCTCTATGTTATTGTGAAGTTCTCCTTTTACACTTTCATTTTCCCTCTTTTACATGATTTTGAAAATAATTTAATATGTTAACATCAACAAACAACTACATTTCAATAAAATTATGTCAATAAATCCAGGAGCTGGTGCTTTTAAAAAATAAACATAATTGACAATCCTTTAACCAGACTCATCAAGAAAAAAGAAAGGCCCCAAATAAAGAAAATCAGAAATGAAAGAGAAATTACAACTGATACCCCTGAAATACAAAGAATTGTAAGAATTACTATAAAAATATGCCAATAAATTTGACAAACTGGAAAAAAATGGACAAATTTCTAGAAATATACACGTTTCCAAATTGAATTTTAAAAAAACAGAAAGACTAAATAGAGTGACAACAACTAATGAGATTGAAGGAGTAATCAAAAAACTCCCAGCCCACAAAAGCCTTGGACTGGATGGCTTCCCAGGAGAATTTTACCAAATATTTAAAGAACTAACTCCTATCCTTTTCAAACTATTCCAAAATATTAAAAAGGAGAGAAGATGCCCAAACTCTGTTATCTTTTTAAAGATTTTATTTATTATTTTTAGAGAGAAGGGAAGGGAGAGAGGCAGAGAAGGAGAGAAGCATCAATGTATGGTTGCCTTTCACCTGCCTCCAGCTAACCTGGCTGGAGACCTGGCTTGCAACCTGGTTATGTGCCCTAGCTGGGAATTAAACCAGCAACCTTTGGGTTTGAAGGCTGGCACCTTATCCACTGAGCCACAAGCCAGGGCCCCAAACTCTTTTTACAAGGCCAGTATTATCCTAATTCTAAAACTAGATGAAAACACAACAAAGAAAGAAAACTATAAGCTAATATTGCTGATGAACATAGATGCTAAAATCATCTTCAACTAAATAGCAAACCAGATCCAGCAATACTTTAAAAAGATTATACATCAGGATCAAGTGGTATTCATCTCAGAGATGCAAGGATGGTAAAATATTCAAAAATCAATAAACATAATACATCACATACACAAAATAAAAGATAAAAATTACATGATCATATCAACAGATGTTGAAAAGCATTTGATAAAGTACAGCACCCATTTTTGATAAAAACACTCAGCAAAGTGGAAGTAAAAGGAGCACACCTCAACATAATTAAGGTAATTTACAAGAAACCTACAGCCATAATCATACTCAATGGGCAAAATCTGAAAGTGTTCTCTCTAAGATCAGGAACTAACAAAAGTGTCCACTTTTACCACTTTTATTCAATATAGTTTTGGAAGTTCTAGCCACAGTGATCAGATAAGAAAAAGAAATAAAATATCTAAATTGGAAAGTAGGAAGTAAAACTGTCATTATTTGCAGATGACGTAGTAGTGCAAATAGACAACCCCATAGGCTCCACGAAAACAAAAACAAACAAACAAACAAACAAACCCTACTCTACCTAATAAATGAATTTGGCAAAATAGTGGGATGCAAAGTCAATGTTCAGAAACTGAAGGCATTTTTGTACACCAACAATGAAATATCAGAAACAGAAACTGGCGGGGAGGGGGGAATCCCATTTACTATAGCAACAAGAAAAATAAAGTTCCAAGGAATAACCTTAACCAAGGAGGTAAAAGACCTGTACTCAGGAAACTACAGAACATGAAAGAGTGAAATTAACTTTGGGGGGAATGGGTGGGTGGGGAGGGGGACAGAGGGGAGCAAAAAAGGGGATGGATTTCATACAACAACAATAATTTTTTTTTTAAAAAAAGAATGAAATTAAGGAAGATACAAATAAATAGAAGCATATATCGAGTTCATGGATTAGAAGAATTAACATCATTAAAATGTCCATACTACCCAAAGCAATTTATAGATCCAATGCAATCCCTATTAATATATCAATGGTATATTTCACAGATCTAGAACAAATATTTCAAAAAATTTTATGAAACCAAAAATGAGCCTGAATAGCCTCAGCAATCTTGAGAAAGAAGAACAAAGTAGGAGATATCACAATACTAGATATCAAACTATACTACAAGGCCACTGTAATCAGAACAATCTGATACTGGCACAAGAACAGACACATAGATCAATGGAACAGATTAGAGAGTCCAGAAATAAACCCATGTCTCCATGATCAATTAATATTTGACAATGGAGGCAGGAGCTAATACGAAACCTTGGAAAGGCTGCATTAAATCCTATTAAGAAAGGCAGGGAACCATAGAAAGCAAAAAGAAAAGAAAAATAAAAGAAGCAGAGAAAGAGGAAGAACATGTTGAGATAAATTAGGACAGTTAGAAGAAGGAAAAATTTCAGGGGCCTGGGCGTCAGGGCCAGTGATAAATAGCATACTCTGCTAAAAAGGGCTTTTGGAAGGAGGTGGGTGTATGTAGTTTTGCTGCTTGACCTGATGTGATGAAATCCCTCTCTGTGCCTTTTCGCCCAAGGCTGTAGTAAAGATTATATTACAATAATCCATTTTGGACATTTGGTTATGAATGTGTCTTCTCAGTGCATCACTTAGCTAAGACTGAACAGATGGCACAGCTTCACAGTAGTTATATTTTGGAGCTACGATGTGGATATTGGATCCTAAGTCTAGTATCTGCAGCCTCCCAGGCACAATAATGGCCCAGAACTGAGCCAAAAGGGAACTACTGCTGTTATTCTCTGGCTCCTTCTCTTTGGTGCCAGGGACCAGGAATGGACTCACCATGAAATGGGATGGTCCCCTGAATGCTAGAGGCATATCACGGAGGCTAAATTATTTCAAGTCAGGGTTTGCATGATCTGGTCATGTTGCGCAGAAATTTTGACTTGTTTAGTGTTATGTGTGAGTTCAGTAAATGAACCAACTCTCAAATGTCTGATGTGTATTTTCTGGTTAGTTTTTCAACCAGGTTTCAAAGGATTTATCCACTTGAGTAGAGGGCTCATAATTAGACATTAAAAAGGACAGAAGGTCTGCAAGTTCCTTCTGGCATAAAGGAATCGTGTAGTGGGACATGTAACAGGGAAGCATCATGGTGGCCAGCATAGTGTATGGCCACAGCTATAGGCAGCAGGATGGGATGTTCTGATTGGAGCCACTAACACAATCACATGGGATGGAGGAGGAGTATTTCTCCAAAGAAAGTTGGGGTGCTGTTTTGAAAGGAAGGGTGGAAAATGTGCAAAACAGAAAAAGCAATGGATGGTGACTGAAAAATTGCATTACAACAATTATAGCCCTAGTTGGGTAATTCAGTTGATACCATACACCAAAAAGTTGTGGGTTCTATTCCCAATCATGGCATATACCTAGCTTAAGGGTTTGATCCCCATTCAGAGCACATATGAAAGGCAACCAATTGATGTTTCTTTCTCTCTCCCCATACATCCTTCTCCAGAATCAATAAAAACATACCCCCCCAAAGAAAAAACAGTTATAAAATACTCCAGGTGTCTAGAATTTGACTTATTCACACAAGCAGCAAAGAAAAGTTTTATAAAGGTCATAAGCTTTTTGTTTAATAATTATTAAAAATAATGCTAAGGAAGAGTAATTTTCAGAATATTTTAAATTCAATTAGTACCATATATTAAAATATATCTGTATATGTTATATATATATTATATATATGTGTGTATATATAAAATATTTTTATATATGATATATTATAGTCTGTCAGGAAAAGGCAAGCCATTGTTAATATAACCAGAAGAGTTACATTGATGTAACCTGGCAGCCAAGGAGAGAGCACTGGAATGGGCATATGTGAACAATGATGACTTCACTGTACTCATCAATGGAGGCTATAAACACAGCTGAGTGAGCTTGTGCACTGTGCGGGCATGACATGCATCACATCTCGTACAGAGTTTTTTTGGGAAACATCAAGTCACCCAGGTGACTCAGCTTCATTATAGCCCAGATTTGGCACCTTGCAACTTATGAATTTTCTCAAAACTAAAATCACCGTTGAAAAGGAAAACATTTCACACCATTGATGAAATTCAGGAAAATGTGATGGGGCAGCTGATGGTGATTGGGAGAACTGTGTGAGATTGCAAGGTGCCTATTTTGAAGGGGACTGAGGAATCATTGTCCTATGTACAATGTTTCTTGTGTCTTTCAATAAATGTCTCTATTTTTGAAATGTGTGGCTGGATACTTTCTGGACAGACCACAATACAATGGAATATCACTCAGCCATAAAAAAGAATGAAATCTTACCATTTGCAACCATATGGATAGGTCTAAATGGTATTATAGTGCATGAAATTAGTAATACAGGAAAAGACAAAAAACATATGATTTCACATGTATAAAATCTAAAAAACAAAATAAATGAACAAAGAAAATTAAAACAGATTCATAGATGCAGAAAAGAGACTGATGCTTGCCAGATGGAAGGACAGTTGAGGGACTGGGTGAAAAAGGTGAAAGGTTTAAAAAGTGAAAATTAGTAATTACAGAATAGGCCTGGGGATGTAAACTATAGCATAAGGCTTATAGTCAATAATGTTGTAATAACTACGTATGGTGCCAGGTGAGTACTGAAAATATTGGGTGAACACTTTTTAAAGTATATGACTGTCTAACCACCATGCTGTACAACTGGAACTAATACAAAGAAATATTGAATGTAAACTGCTATTGAAAAATAAAAAAGAAAAGTTGGACCCAAAGAGGACCACACCAAGACACATCACAAAGACAGAATCAAAAGCAGCAGGAGAAAAGCATATAGTTATCTACAAAAGAAGTTCTCATAAGACTGTCAGCTGATTTCTCAGAAGAAACTTCACAGACAAAAGGGGCTGGCAAGAAATATTCAAAGAGATGAAAAGCAAGGGCCTACAACCAATATTACTCTATCCAGCAAAATTATCATTTAGAATGGAAGGGCAGATAAAGTGTTTTCCAGACAAGGTAAAGCTAAAGGAGCTCATCATCACCAAGCTATATGAAAGGTTATAGGGACTTACTTAAGAAGAGGGTCAAAACTATGAACATTAAAAAGACAATAAGCTCACAACTATTGACAACAGAATCTTAAAAATAAAAACAAGCTAAGCAAACAACCAGAGAGGGAACAGAATCATAGATATGGAGATCATTTGGAGGGTTATGAGCTGGGAGGGGGAAGAGGGAGAAAGGAGAAAAAGATTCAGGGATTAAGAAGCATAATTGGTAGGTACAAAATAGACAGGGTGATGTTAAGAATAGTGTAGTAAATGGTGAAGCCAAAGAACTTATATGCATGGCCCATGGACATGAACTAATTGGGGGATTGCTGGAAGAAATGGGGTACTGGATGGAAGGGGGAAAAGGGAAAATTGAGATAACTGTAATAGCATACTCAATAAATTATACTTAGCAGAAAAGAAAAAATCCCCTAACATCAAGCAGGACACCTCACAAGGCAAAAAATATCCACTAGCTAGCAATAACACTTAAAGATCCCCAAAATAAACATAAAACAAGTGAGACAGGAAATGCTGGGACAGTAGCTTTACTCACTCTCCAGCCTCAAACCTCAACCTAAACATAATTTGGAAAAATAATTGTCTAGAAATCTGTGTCTGAGCACATGCTAACCATAAAACTGCTGAGGTCCTCCAAAATGCTGAAAATGAGTGATTATTTGTAAACACATACAATTGAGAGAAGAATGTTACACTAGTATCAGAATTTAGTGTTTTATACTGTCTCTAATGTGTGACTTTTAATGGTCTTAGATTAAGTTATGCTCATATATTCAAACAGGTGATGCATGTATAATCAATTTATATTCTCTTTGAAGTGATACCTTAAGAAAACAACAATAGCCAAAATAACACTAAATTTCTAACATTGTCTACTGAGCTCAATCTGATGTTTCCCCACCATGAGGATACCCTCTTTGACCAATCTTTCAGTTCCTCAGATGCTACACTTTAACGTAGGGACTCAAGGATGGCTGCTATTTATCCTCAATGTCTTATCTAATAAAAAATTTGCAGTATACCTGAAATGAATCCAAAATACTACTAAATGTAAACTATAATGGAAAAATCAAATTTAAAGTCATTTTTTAAAAAGAAAAAACAATTTGCAGTATATTCTTAACTAAGTGCTTTATTTGTAAAGAACAAAAAGAGTCATGAGAAAGTGAGTTTCTCTCTTCTGTACATATTGCCTACCCTGAAAGCACTACCCATAACTTGTCTGACAACTTGCACTTCACATAGGGTTGCCATGTTGCCACAAACAGTGGTCACAAAGTGCAGTTCTAGGGACCAAAATGATAATGACTTCCCACTACACTCATGGAAGTTGAATAGCATTCTTCAATGCCACGACCAGTGATGGCACACAGCAGCCCCAACAGGGAGCGCTTAGGAGTATCTTCAGCCCTGTCTCCCCAAAAGTCACAAGTAGGTTGGTTCACAAAGCCTGCTTTGGCCTCTGGGTTAGTCATAGCATTTAGGTATGCAAAATAGATTGGCTCAAGGGCACTCAGATAGGTGGGTTTGAAGTCACATCATTAGTATAATAAGAAAAAATTGAGAACTGCCTGTGGCAGGATCAGTTACCAAAAACAGGAAAATTGGCATCTTAATGGAACAAGGAAGGGACCAAGACCTTAAAAAAAAAAAAATCTAGGCAATGCTTCATTCACTGTCTCTTCTTACAGATTGTGATACTTAAAAGTGTAAATTTCAGATAAATTGATGAATAACATATATATAATTAATGAGGAATAAAAACTGAGACGTACACTCTTATTAGCCTATGAGTTGTTAGTCTACATCAGGGGTATCAAACTCATTTTCACTGGGGGCCACATCAGCCTTGCGGTTGCCTTCAAAGGGCTGAATGTCATTTTAGGACTGTACAAATGTAACTACTCCTTAGCAGTGAAGCAAGCTGGGTAGAAGAAACAAGGTGCTGGGTGGATAAAACAAGGTGGAGGGCCGGATTCGGCCCATGGGCCTTGTGTTTGCCACTCAGTGGCCTATGTCAAGTTGATTCTTATCTCAATCAATGTTCTAACTCTGTATTTTATTTGGAACACAGGCAGTAGTGGAAGGAACACACACTTTATAGTCCAAGGACACTTGGGATAGAATATCAGTTCTCTCACTTATTCTGTGTATTATCTTGAGCAAATTATTGGTGTAATGAAGAGACATAGTTTTGTTCTGTATTTTTACATGTAAAAAAGAGCAATAAAATCCAATTTCTTGGATTCTTGGAATGATTAAATCTCAATATTTATAAAGTCCCTAACGGTGCCTAAAATAAAACTTACCACCTCCCTCTAGGTACAGAAAGAAGCAGAAAAATTAAATGCATCCTAATCCCTCTAGGCAGCGATTCACAGCAGTTACGATGGGTCAAGGGAGTAAAATTGTATATTTCTGAAGCTTGGTATGGAAACTCCTATGTGAATTTGAATCTTGGTTATAATCATTTTTTTTTTTATTACATGCGTCTTTTACCATGAGCTTTCTCAGTATTTTGAGATTGTAATTTGAATTTGCAATGTAAATGAAAACACTGGGGAAATAACAGTCAAAATGCATTTTCTACAAAAATGTTTACCCACATCAGCGGAGTTGCTGATGCTGGTCTCTGCTGAAAATACAAGATCTCAGAGTTCAAGCAACTTTCACAAAACCATGACAAGCCAAGCAAATGACTCACTGTAGAGATTAATCAACATGTAGCTGTAAAATGTATACTCTGGAAAAAATGATATTTTAATAATTAATAGCTAACCCGTCTTCCACTGCTCTCATCTGTTTTGCGTTTGCTCATACTTATGCCCGGACACCCAGGTGATCCATCTTTCTTAACTCTAAATTACTAATTTGCTTTTGAGACATTGCAGTTAGAACTGCTTTGGAGACAGATAAATAGCTGCTGTATGGGAAATTAGAGGGACAAATATTCTACCTGGAAGCATGCCAGCATGCTTTCTAAAGATCTTCTATAGGAAAGTGACAACCAAGACGTGCCAAACATGTTACAACCGTCACTGAATGAAATGCTACTCACAATAGAACAAGTGTCATGACACCTTTTGTCCCAAATATTAATGACCCTGGGTTTTTCTCTCACAGCCTTGAATGGATCTCGGTAGCCTGAAATGAGGTTGAAAATGAAAGTAAATGAATTCTTCTCACGTCAGGACAAATGGAGCACTCATTTCTCCCACTGGTGACACGGGTCTCCGTTACTTTTCATCTCTGAATGGCTGAATCGGTCTGTCCTTAGTCTATTTCCATGTCCATTTCTATTTCTCATCATAATAGACAGATTTTAATATCTTAGGATATTACAAAAGAAGACACCTTGGCCTTGAAGGCACGATGGTACCAGAAATTTTTATTTTAAAGGGGTTATTCAGTTGCAGCTATGCATTTGCAATATGGGGAAAGTGAGGCTCACCTTGCTTGTCACCGTCACCAAGCTATCATCCAAAGGACCCTAACATTTCTCAATACATGAGCTATGTCACAAGCTATGTTTGCTTACAGGAACTGAAAAGAACTGTGGACTGTAAAGAACAAGCTGCCAAGTGCAAAGACCATGATGGCAATGGGGCATTGTGTACGGAAAGGACCATGTACAAAAGGGCTGAGTGCAACAGAAGAATAAGTACCCATGCCTAAAAGAATTAAATCATCCCACAGGCTGTAAATACAAAAGGCTCCTCTCAGTCAGGAAGAAGCTACCACTAGATATGAGCTCACACTTCTCCAATCATTGATCAAAGAATGAAGGTTCTGCTCTGCTTTACCAAACCCAGCCTCATTCTATTATTGGTGAGAACAGCTATGGGCAGAGGGACCTTGGTTCAGGTCCCCAACTCAGGTAGGTAAAATTGTCACACAGTAGAATGATCTTTGGGTGTTAGCAGGATTAGGAGTAAAACCAAGACTAAGACACTTTCCATTCCACCATGAAAATTCTTCTGAAGTTCAACCTAAGTACGTGTTCTTTTTTACACTAAGCATCCAATGGTACAACTTTTAGTGAAGATGATCATTAGACACATTTTCTAAATGAAAATAAATAGTGTTTTTTCCCCAAAGAAAGTTCACGCAGTTTGCAGTGAGTGGTCTGTAACTGTCAGGAAGAGCCAGAGCTACACTCCAACATTCAATCTATAGCAGATCTGCTGAAAGAACAGGAATTTGGTCTCAGGAAAGGAGCTGGGTGTGTCCCCATGGATGCTTCGCCTGAGGCATTTTTGTGGGAGAAGCATTGCTGGCACCCACTGAAACTTTGGCTTACCACAGGGGTACCATGGCACGGCAGGAGGACATCCTGGCTTAGCGTAGCAGGACACCGAGCTGCTGTGGCATCTGACAGATCTGACATTGGTATGTGGTGCTCCTGATGCATTTTAGGCATTGATTGGTTATTACGATCATGATGGTGGCTATTAGAATGATGACGACATAATCCTGGGTAAGGAGAGGCAAGACTATCTGTGGACATCCAGGCCACGGCTCACCAAAGAATCTGATGCTCATTTGTAAACTGGACTTCTGGAGAAAATATTCAACTCAATAGGCATTTGGGGACAACCTATCCTGGAGCAGACCTCTTTCCAAGACTCTTAAGCATAACAAAATTTAAGAACTTGTGACAAAATCTTCCCCTGCCACACCACTTTGTATGACTGCTACACCAGCTCCTCCTTCCCTGGTTCACTTGCTCCACCTGTCTGCCTCCCTCTTTCCCACCACCACCCTCAAGCACAGGTGCCACGTGTAAAAAGCTGAAGCCTTTTACCCAACACTGTATGTATGGATGAACAAAGTAAAGCAAAGTACCTGTCTTCAAGGAACTATAATGTAACACCCTAAGAAAATATGTATTATATAAATTATATATTAACTCCCAAGTAAAGAAAAATATGTTCTCTGTGAGAAGATCAGAAGACATTCCTATCTCAGAGCATCACAGGACATAGATCAGTAGACCAATATTGTTTAAGATCTTTTTCTTTTCTGTCTTTTATCCCTCAAATATTAATATGAAACATTTCTTATCCCAATCAATGACTTATATGTAGGAAACTCCAACAATTTTTGACTCTGTTCTTTGGACAGGGTTTGAGAGGTTGTTACTAAGTATACTAAGCTCTTAAGGTTGACTCTAAAGTTGATAAAGCTTTAAAATGGAGTCAAAAATATTTAATCACTACAGTTATTTTTAGCTTGCCAATTTTTCCATTCAACATCTTTGGCTCAGCCTTGGGTTTCTTCCTAAAAGTTCAGAAAGATTTAAGAAATCCTAACTTTGGATCTTTATGGGCAAAAATGAGTTGTTTCCGTTAATCAGATGTACTATTAGGGATTTGCCTCCTTCTCTTATCTAAACATTTATTGGAGTGTGTGATTTAAGCTGAACCCTTGTGGTTGCTCTCATGTTGTTTATGAAATATAAGTGCATACTTGCCATATGCTGTTCAGCTGTGATGAACACACAGGGATTTACAGGAAGAAAACTTAAAGCTCTGAGAGTTGGAGTGAGTTAGAGCAAGCACAAGAAAATCAATGTTAGTTTCAAAGTTTGTTTTCTATTCTGAGTAAGGCCCCTGGCCATTTCATTAATACTGAAATCTGGGTGAGCCCAAAGCATAATCAAAACAGAATTAATGCACCCTTGGCACCCTCCTAGCAACATGGAATCATCCTCCCTGTTGTTTCTGCCCATGAGTCAAGATTCCTGCTGCCCCAGGGCCATACCTAGTGTGGTCTCCCACCGTGGCCAGTCCCCCGTCTATGAGCTGGAATCACTTTCCTGGCTCTGGAAGAATTTTTGTCTGTTCTCCCTTTCCTTTGGGGAAATAGATCATTTTTCTTGATGCTAATATATTTTATATAAACTACGTAAGTATAATACACTGTAAATGTTTTATATGGCTTGTTTTTTTCATATATGCTTCTTACCAGAAATTTGGGGTATATGATATATGCTCTCTCTCTCTTTTTGTAAAGATTTTATTTTATTATTTTTAGAGAGGGGAAGGGAGAGAGGGAGAGAGTCATCAATGTATGGTTGCCCTTTTCACCTGCCTCCAGCTTCAGACCTGGCTAGAGACCTAGCTTGCAAACTCCTTATGTGCCCTGGCTGGGGACTTGAAGATATGCACTTTCTAAATAATGATTTTTAAAAATATTTAACATCAAAGTTTATACTTTATATTCTCCACATATTTGTGATGCTTTAATATTTAGTACTTAAAATATCTATATCATATTTGGCTGCATAGTTCTTCTTATAATCTACTAAGAATCTACTTTAGTTTTTTGGTAATAGAATTGTAGATAAGTCTGGTCATGTCTTGCTAACTGATGCTCTGTTCCCATCAGAAGCCTGTCTGGTGAGGGCCTGGAGGAGAAGTGCAGCATTATGACGTTAGCAGAGCAACAAAATGCCAAGACCAGAAAGAAACACCCATTTCCGTTCAGTTTGGTGGCTACCACTTGAAATCTACTCTACCCAATGCAGCCACATCGGGCTGTAAGTATATGGGAGACAAAGGGCTATAGGTAAAAACTAGCATACTTTTTAAAAATTTCATTTCTCAGTAAATTATTGAAGTCTTGAAGCCAAATTGCTTTTTGTGATAGTCCTCATTTTGCCACCAACAGCTTTAGCATTGGGGGAGTCACAGATGTCGCAGATGGGTGTTTCATAAGAGCTGCAGTGGTAAGTAAGGTTATCTTGGGTCTGTCTGGCTCTAATAGGGTTTTTATTATTTGTTCCTCCAACTTCATCTGTCCTTTGGTCTAGCTGGCAGAAATGGCATGTATTTGGTCCCTGTTCTTTATTTCCCAGAGCAGGGTGATTCAAGCTCTGTATTCCCTAGTGAGAGGGCAAATGCCCTTGGTTAGAGAAGAAAAGGTCTTGAGATTCGCCAGCTGGCTATAAGTTGTTCAAAGAGTTTGGCCTGGTTTAATTTTCATATCTCAGTTTCCCCATTCCACTTGCCCAGGCATTATCCTAGCTTCTTGCTATCCTGTTACAGTGATACTTAATGAGAGATGACAGTGCCTCAAGTGACAGACACAAATCAAAGAGGAAGCTCACCAGGACACTTGTTTTTTGGACATAAGGGAGGCACCTCTGGGAACAGCATTCACCAGAAGGTGAGGAAAAGATCCCAGAATTTTAAGGTCTTCCTATTTATGTGACCTCACTAGCTCCTGTGACAACGGGGGAAATCTGGTGACATAACCAACCATCTAAAACATCTCTATAAATATTTTTTCCTCCCTAAAATTATTTCCTTGGGCTAATAACACAAAAGTGAGAAGAATATGTAAATATTGGGGTAACATTTATGTCTCCTTCGAAAACATATTAATTCTGGGGTTTCCAAGAGACAGATCCCTTAGGAAAGCAGTGGAAAAATACATTTGGGGTCAAATGAGACTTCTGAAACCACTAATATTCCAAGCTATATCAATCTTAATAGTCTTCATTCTCAGAGGGCTGGCACTAATTACAGTCTCCCCATACTAACTTTAATTGATCAAAGAAAGAAATATGGCTTCTGAATAGATGTAATTGGATATGCTGTAATTATACCATCTTATTTGAGTTGATTGCATCTAATTTAATTTCGGAGTCATTAGATATATAGATTCATTTAAAGGGTAAAGGAAGGTTCCTGACATATTTTGTTCATGGTCAGCATACCCTTGGAATATTCCAGAACTTTTCCTGCCTCTGGGTCAGGCCTGACTTGTTTAATTGTTGTTGTTGTTTTTCCTTACATAATAATATAGTCTCTTTGGGATCTGAATGGTAAATAATTCCTTTCTTGCAACTGGGCAACAAGACTGAATAGAATCTATTTACCTGCAGAAACGATTCTTAGCAACAGAAGCAAAACTCCACAAATAACAACACAGAGATTTTCATCCAGATACACTTTAAAAATTTGTAAGTAATGTTTGTTTTGTTCATTAGTGTCCTGATTAGGTGAGATCACATGGTATTTGTCTTTCACTGACTGGCTTATTTCACTAAATATAATACTCTTCAGTCCCATCCATGTTGTCAATGGGGAGAACAGGACAGGGGAGAGCAATGGGGGAAAATGTGAAAAATGTAATGCAAGAACAGTAAATAAATTTATTTAAAAATAGTAAGTAATTAAAAGATGCATATTTTCATTCATATTCAATATCTTTCAAAAATAAGAGACATCATTTTTACTTGTGCTTTCATGGTGAGGTGCAGTTATGTTTTTTTGCCTGTGGTACAATGCATTTTTTCCACTGAAACCATATCTAACCTTGTTATCACATCTGATTGGAGGAAAGAAGAGGAGGAGTGAAAGGATGCCGAATAATTTTACTTACTTCTTAATCTCAAAATCACATTGCCCTCACTGGCTATATCTAGCATATTAGTTCTTCCATAAGGTCTTCTGTGAATCTCAAGACAAATGAGATCATATCTCCTCCAAATCCAGCAGCTCCTTTTATAACTCTGCTGTCATATACCATTTTATGTCTTGTATTCCTTTTTTATGTATCTGAATAAAATTCTAATTAAAATCTGGTATGTATTATTTTTTAAATGGCATTATACTAGATCTAGTTCTTTAAAATATTTTTCATAGAGTTTAATGTGTGGCATCCAGGAAAAGCTGGTTTTACCTGTTTTCAATAAATAAGAATGGCAAGAATATGAGGCTCTGAGATTATGGGATGGTAAGGTGTGAGAGACTGGAGCATCTGTTTAAATCTATAGTATAATGGGGCACATTAGATATATTAGAACATGAGATGATGTTTTTATAGATTCTTTAAAATAATGTTTAAATAACATATAAAGTTAATTCTTCAGTCTTATTCAATTCAGTTATGACTTCTTTTGACCTGTGGTTTTTATTGAGCTATCCACATTCTCCACATCACTTCTTAATTATTTCAAGCAAACATCTTTAAAATGACTGGCCAAGAATTCTAGATGATGTCTAATCACCTGGCATTTATATTGTCATCATCACTATGCTTTGTCCAACTGAGTAATCTCACCCACGCAAGAAGTAAACATCATTTTGGTTCTTCTTTTTCTTTCTACCTTTTCATCTGAAAGCTGCAGAATGGTGTAACATACTATAATACTTGAATTTGCGAAAGATTTGTCAGAGTTCATGCTGAAGGTGCATGCCAATTGCTTCCAACTCTCAGAGGACAATTGACACACCACTTGTTTTTACATTGGACAAGAAGGAACTGTAGGTCTTATTAGAAATATTATTCATATGAACTATTTCATGATGAGAAAGTATATGTTATGGCATGTAATAAAGGCATACTTAAATACCAAGCAAGGTGAAATTTCACTTAAGGAGAACCAATAATATTGTATCTATACTTTAAATGACCAGTTTCCCTTTGCTTTTTAAAATTTACATTTTTAAAATATACATAATGGGTTATGAACTATCTGAGAATATCTTTTCAAAGTTTATTTTATTAGCTCATATTGTGAGAAACTTAAACTTCTACCTGAAACCAAAAGTCATTTTCTTAAATATATAATGAGGTTTAGTTTGTTTAATCATGGGTATTGGTGGCTAACAGATCTGTGCAGAGATCACATTCTGCTTCTGTTTTTGAAGATTCACAGACTTGCAAACTCTCAAAAACTGTCCAAGGAAAAGCTGCCAGAAGCCATGATCATCACATAGCCTTCCTGCTATGGTCACCATTCTCTGTCTAAGCTGGGGCAGTACTGTGGTCTAGAATGCTGTTTAACCATAAAAGTGCCTCCAACCATAACACACTAGATATAGAATGAGTGTTATGTGAGGAATGATTAAAATTTTAAGATATTTATATAATTTTTCCTCTCTAACAATATACAAGATATATTTGCAAAATTTGGATAAAAAAAGAAAAAGATGATACTTGGTCTAGTTACCCGTTTATACACAGTCTCTATTTTTTCCATTTGCTATGCTTCCTTGAGTGAAAATTAAAACAGCATAACACAGCATTTCCCCAATTATGTTCCATTCTACAGAATTATTAGCTGTGGTAATAGGTGTTATGGTCACAGCTTCTGTGGTCAAGTGAAAAAAAAAAGACAGATTAAACCATTTATGGGGGCTCAAAATACGTCCAAAAATAGCACTGTGGCTTCCTGCTTTCTCTCTTTACGAGATCACTCATTCTTTGGGAGGAAGCTTCCATGTTATGATGACCCTAAGAAGTGCTAAGGGGAGGTAGGTGTATGTGCTGAAGACTGTATGTGCCTCTCGCCAACCCCCATGTGGGGGACGAATCTTTGAAATAGATTCAAGCCTTGTATAATTGCAACTCTGGTCAACAGCTTGACTGAAACCTCTTGAAAGACCCTGAGCCAGACCACTCAGCTAGGTCATTCCCTGGTTCCCCATCTTTAGAAACTTTGTGAGGTAACAAATGTCCATTTTAGATTGTTGCTAAATGGGGGTGAAAGGGTATTTAACTCATACAGATTCTTTACTGTAGGGCTTCTTTAAGGCAGTTAGATGTACTGTGGGGTGGGTGTATCCTTTTTCTTTTTCTTTTTTTTTTTTACCATAAAACATCCTTTTCCAAAGACTCCTGAGGGGTAGGGTTTCACTAAATATTTTTTGGAAAGACTGACTTAGGATTTTGATTCTTCAGTGACATTAACAAGGATCCGATTCGCTTGGTTAAGTAGCCGTTTCAAGGCAGGCAGTTTAAAGAAACTTGGGAAAGCCCAGATGTATCAGACTCAGGAGTGCACCGAAGTGAAAAGCAGCCCAAACCTTTAATCCGAGGTGCACTTCCTGCCCGCTGCAGAGGGCACAGCTACACCTAATTGGCAGGAAATTATCAAGATCTGATTTAATAGCTATTTTTTTCTGCACAGAGAGCTGTCGCCAAAATAATTCATGAAAATTAGAGGCCCTCGTAGTGATGCCGGTCATGTTCCATAGCCTACTATGAGAAATGTTCGAACTGCAAATGCTAAGCTTTTATAATTCAACTTTGCCATGTGGAGGGCACTTGCAGGTTACTTGGAGATTTTTAATTACTCCATGGAAATTCTGCTTAGTTTTACTGCAAGAGATTGCTACTTCGGTGAGAATAAGGGCTTTTCAGAGAACTTCAGGGAGAAAGGCTCTTAAGTTCTTTACCTGAATGTCAGTGTGAAAGGGTTTTCAGGAAAGCTTCTTCTCAGGCTGCTAATCTCCAAATGGCAGGGCTCTGTCAGATGCAGGCTTGTGAGAAGTGTAGTACACGGAGCTGTTTACTATCTGACCACTTCCCGTGGTTATAATGGTTGCCCACGGATGGACTATGTAAGAGCTTCAGACCACAATGTCAAAGGTGGCTTTAATTCCACTTAATCTAATCATGGGTGCTCTCCTTAGCACTTGAATTGAGTCAAGTCCCTTCAGAAGGAATTGCAGGCCACTTACCTACCTCCCTTCATTCATTGGTTTCATTCCCTTGGTTTAGACAAATTTTGGAGCCGAATTGAAAAGGTTTCACTTTTCACTTTGGCTGTTGGAAACTTGGAGCCATGTAAATGATTCAGTCATCACCTCTGTATATAAATATTTTTTTTTCTTTTTTTCTCCACCATGGACCTGACCTTCTACCCCAATAAATAATTTCTGTAGTTGCCTTCAAAATAGAGCCCAAGTCAGTGACTCTGGTACCTGTGATATTTGGAGATGGAAACTCAGGAGAAAGGGAGTGGGGAGTGAGGAAAGCAGGTCTCCTACTGGGAAGAGGTCTCAGATGGCATCTAGCTTCTCTCTCAGCCTGATCCCACGGAGATAAATGGAGTGTAAGTTGCAGCAACTTAAGGAAACATGTCTGCCCTTTTTGTTATTCCAATGTTAATATTGGCTGTCAGTCACCTATATTGGGGTGGGGCTGCATAGCCTCCCAGGGAGGTAGGTGGCTTCTTCTAATCTGCAGAAGGTTGTGTTCCAGGAAAGGTGGCAGGTGGGAACTGTTAGCAAATAGCACTTGGAGCCACTGGGGAGGGGTCGCCAGCCCAGTGAACTAGGATCCAGGATCCACTGGAGTTGGCATGAACATTTGCATTTGTGTTATCCTATGTTAATGCATGGATGAGCTATAGCTTTTGTTTCCAAGAAGAGAAGATACCCTGCCAACGTATAGTAAAATGAACAAATCCAAATGTATTGTAAGTAGGGCTAAAAAATGTACAAACAACATATATATGATGCTGATGAAAAGTGTTTCCCACAAAGCAAATGTACACAGACCTGCCCACAAGTGATGCCTGACCAATGCTTAGGTTGAAAGTGTGCCAAGGCCCTTTGTATTTAATTCATAAGAGATGGATTTTTGACTTGAAATGAAACACACCTAACCTACTTATATCAGTCAAAACTGGGTTAACATTTAAATTATTATTATCAACATTGACAGCAGAGAGTTCATCTTGTCATTATTAATGTGCAGACTTCTAACGTCAGTGATTCCCACCTTCTTTTCCCTGCGTAGGATTTGTGGCCTAAGCTCATTGGAGTATTCTAACTGCCCATGGAAGGTTTCCACTTGGTGTCTCCACAAAAGCCTTTAATCCAAAACATCCATCTCCCCCTCAAACCTGTCCTCTTTTTCCTGGAGCCTGTGTCGCTCATGCTCGCCTTGCAAATGGCATCCACCCAGTGCCCCTGGTGTGGGTCAGACCCGAATCCCTCTCTCAGGGACCTCACAGGTCCTCTGACTTTCTGCTATGTGTCTCATCTGATGCCAGAGTGGTCATTCTACAAGCACCGTTGTATTTGCATCACTCCCAATTTTAAAGTTGGAGATTACTCCCCACCAACATCCTACGTGTGATCTTTCTGGCCCAACCACAAGCAATTTCATGGGGGAAACTGGTGTCATGGGAGCAGCTGCCGGAATTCCCACAGTCGGTGCCCTAGAATTTCCTGGGCGGAGTTGCAGGCCAGAACTTAGACGCAAGTGCCTCCTCTTGGAGGCCTTACTACGGCCTCAGTTGAAGCACGTTTCTCCACCTTGACTCAGCAACTTGCCACTGCTGGCCCTTCCCCCTTTCCTGCTGCCTCAGCTTCTCCTGTCCATAAAAAAAGCAATGAAGAGCCTTTTGTTCAAGGCCCCTCTGCTCTGAGAGGCATCTCCCCATCGGTGCTGTCATTATCCTAGCCATTCCCGCCGTCTCCTAGACAGCAGACGTTTACGTGGCTTGTATTTCCAGTGATGGACACATTAAAGGCGGCTGAAAAATGTTGACTTGGTCAATCATTTGTTTGCACTCACAATGTAATCATTGAAGGGATTCATACGCTTGGCTAATCTACTTGTCTATATCCAGACCTTGGTGATGTTAGAGGCAGCTTTCCCAGCTCACGTGTGACCTCTGGATTGCTGCACCTGACCAAAAAACCAGACGGGTTCATTAGCTGTCAGGATCCTGATGCTATTATCTTTCCAACTCTGAAATACTTGGTCATTGTCAAATTTAAATCTGGACCGATATTGCCGCTTAATGATACTTGTTTAAAATGGTTAATAAAAATACAAAAACATGCAGTCTGATGCAATAGTATTTAAAAGTCTAAAATGTTTTTCAAACAAAGGAGATAGTAGGATAAAAATTGCCTAAATAGTGCTCTGTATTAATGGGATCGTGTATAAAGTGTTACTGTCTACAAAGGCATCAACTGAATGAAAATTAATGTTTTTTTCTATGAATTAATTTCAAAATTATACCATGTGAGTGACTAACATTCTCTGTTGGATACAGTTCAAAATGTGCCTGATAATGGATTTCTTCCCAGACTGCTTATAAATTTGTTTAAGCATGAAAAAAACTAAATTTTATTTGGCAAGGATAATAAATGAGCATTTTGCTTTCCACTAATAAAAGGCATCCATTTACTACTATTAGCAAATATGTTTTGCAATTAATTTCTAAACAAATTTTTAAGATTAGATTCTAATTGAAAAGCTTTGATAGTATCTATTGTAAGCCAAAATTTGGAAATAAAATTAATGAAACCCTCGCTTACAAAGAGTAAAAGTGTATAGCAATGACAAATAAACTGCAAGTCTGTCTAGTTAAAAAATTGGCTTTGACTTCGACTTTTTTATACACAATAAGTAAGCAGTACTAGCTTGTCAGCTAATAGGACGAATGATTGTTGTTTGTATCACATTTACTACTTAGCCAGTAGAAGAAGACAGATAAATGTTTGTGGAACCAAAAATAGTTACACAAAAAGATTCTTGAGTTAAATTCCTGTCTTCATCTTCATTCATTTGTTCATCATGTATCTTTTTAGCATCTACTATATGTACTTTGCTGGTATCTGGAAATAGCTTAGTAAGTTAAAACCAATGAATTACATTCTAGTGACAAAGTCAGGTAATAATCAAATAAAAAATAATGATGAATATCTAATTATGGCCTAAGGGGAAGAAACAGGGTTTTATAAAGGGAAGGTTTATCAGAGAAAGTGAATCTTTAGCTGGGTTCTTAAGGACGAGTAGGAGTTTGTTAGGTGAAAAAGTCTGAGGAGGGAAAGGAAAGCAAGTATTCCAGGTGAAGGGAACAGCATCACCTTGTGATTAAAGAGAGAACTCCAGTGAGGTTGGAATATAGAGGCACCAGAGAGCCCCAAAGACAATTAGTGGATGTAAACAGGAGAGTAACACAATCAGATTTGCACATTTAAAAGACCACTCTTTCATCAATGACAGGAGCAGAGAATGATACAAAAGCAGTCAGAGTAGAAAGTGAGGTGTGGTGGTGGTCATGGCTTTGGGTTAAGATAATGGTTGTGTACAAGTTCAAGACATATTCAGGATGCCAGTCAATAGGTAGGTATGGGGTTGAAGAAAAGAAGAAAACATAAAGGATGACTTGACCAGCCAGAAGGATGGTGGTGTCATTTGCTGAAATAGGTGACATGGAAGCAGGGCTAGGTCTGGGGAAATATTATAAGGGTCTTGGATATTTGAGAAGTGGAGATATCTAATGGGAGCTAGCTAGATGGACGTGGAGCTCAGAGGGAAATCCAAGTCTAAGAATGCAAAAAAAAAAAAAAGGAGTGATGAGTTGTTGGTGAAAGTAAAGAAGAAATTCTTTGGAAAGGAACCACAGGTGCCAAGTAAAAAAAAGTAAGTTGAGAAAGGCATAATACAGTGAACACACTTGATAATGTTAATACTGGAAAATAACAATTTGTTTTATGAATAGTAGAAATCATAAGTAAGAGCTTGGGGTTAGTGAACAAGTGGCATTAACTCAAACAAAACAACGGTCAAGACTCTTGGTCATTTGAACTAATCCCTGTCTTTTAGGTGACAGTCACTGAGATCAGACGGTGAGGGTGTATCACGTATGAAACAAAAGCTGTATAATAAGCCATTGAGAGGGGGTGGGAAGAAGGCACGTGGAGGTTACGAAGCTTCCCCTTATTAAAATGACTACAATGAGTTACTTTTGAGAGTTCCTACCAAAAGGAATCATTTTACTCCTTCCCATCTTAGAACCAATATACGAGCATGCGCAAGGCCAAGAAGTCTCACTGTAAAAGGACATTTAAGGAAACTCATGCTGAAGCCAACATCATGTATTACTTTTAATGGAGTTCTGAGTATTCAAATAGACATTATTTTACTTCACACATAAGCAAATGTATACTGACACTTTAATAAGGAATGCAAACCACAAATATGTTTTGATTTTACTGGAACATCAAACATTTGTTTAAAAAGGAAAACAAAAGTAAAAGTTAATCTAGGCCTCCAGTTCTTAGGCTTAAGTAGTTATCAGAATGTCTATATTTGTTGTTGTTGTTTTTGGCATTTCATTTAAAATTTCCCTTACTCTGTTTGAACTTCTAGCTCTGAGAATCAAAAAATTCCAAAGAATTTTTACACAAACTAATGTTGGACTTGGTCTTTTTTTTTTTTATGTCACTCTTTCCTTAAAATGAGAAACAACGCCCTATATACTGGTTCCCTATTTTTTAAAGGCCAAGACATAAATTATTCAATTCCTTCTTGGCTTTAGAAGAGTCCCTCTTTCCTGTATTGGGAGAGTGAAATATTGTTGAAAAACAGATTGTTGAACAATGTAGCAAAGTACAGATTTATGTAATAACTTGGAAGAGCTCCAAAATAATCACTTTCATGTTCGTTGTAAGGTGGACAGAGAACCTTGTCTAGAATTCACGTCAAAGATTCCAGATCAGGAAGTTCCTAATCTTTGCTGGTTCTAGTACTTAGTTTTTTCAAATATCCCTCCAGGGCCAAGCTGCTTACTCTTAAACTGGTCCAGTAAAAATAAGAAGTTCACTAGAGAACTGTGTAAAAATTATCAGTCTTCTTTACAAAGTGTAAACAAAATAAAGCTTGAGAAAACAAAATTGGTATAACATGCATGTCTTTTGAGTTTTTCGTCAATCTTAAGGATAACATTGAGGACCAGTTTTAGGATATTTGCTGAGTATCAAGTTGCTTGAGAATGAATAAATAAATTTATGTAAAATACCAACAAGGTACATTGTACAACTATATGATGTATGAGGTCTAGAACATTGGTGGACAACTGCCTTCTTTAGACTCAATACTACTAGGATGTTAGTATTTTTCTTATGAAAAGTACTTCATCAGGTGCCTGTGGTCAGTATTCAGATTACTTCAGTGTCCAAACAAGACCTAACAATGATAAAATAAGATATTGCTCTATCATAATTTAATAAAAACAACCTTGAAGTTATATGCTACTTAAAAGAGTTCAAAAATGAAATTTCAGGATATTCACTTTTCATTAACAGCCATCAAAAAGGGCATTATGCATGTAGTTAATGAGGGTAGGAAAGCTGCATCAAAAAATAGTTCTTAAAATTTTTGAATGAAGGAAGGAGCCACAGAAAATTACTCAGCATGGAAAGACACATCCTGGGGTTCTACTTAGTCAGAATCAGATCTAGTTCTCAGCAGCAAGCAGGAGACTCAGAAAATACTGACTTTAATTACAAACTTTATTTGTCAGTACAATTCACAGTTTATACATGGTGCAGCCCACCATTCAAACTTTCAAAACAGTTATTGAGGAAATGGATGTAGCTTTCTTTCTAAAAGAGCCTGACCTTCTAAAATTTCAGTTAGAATTTTTTAAGTTTATAAAAGTACCTTTAACAAGTTAATTGAATATTTACATTTTTAGCTTAAATTTTAATTTTGGAAAATAAGCATCTATTAAGTTGCTTTGTTTTCAGATCCTGGGCTTATTAGTAAGACTTTAATATGAATGCCACTTACTTAGGTGCCGCCCCAACAGTAAAAGGAATGTTTTGCAATTACATTGAGGGAAATCATTTTCCTTCCGCATTTTCAAAATTATATATTCAATGTACAGCAGATCTAAGTACGAACATAAAAGAAAGAGGAGCCATCTATTAGGTGCCTTTACTGAATTTCCTCTGAATTTTGGAAACATCCAAAGAGTTACAGGCTATAAAACTAAACTGAGAAGGATTATCGGCCTTTCCTATCAAAACAAAAAGAAAAATTAAAACAAAAATCTCTCAAGATTTAAATTGTGCTATAACAGCTCTTTCTCTAATGTCAGAGATGAGTTACGCCTGCATTCTGCATTTTCCTTGTGCAAAATCACAGTGGTACCCAGTTCAGCATCAATTGCAGCTCCAGAGCTCCACCCACCAGAGGCTAGGCCTCCACCTGGCCCCGCTGGCTGCATCTCCTCCCCTTGTCTGACCAACATCGCCCAAGGAAAGAAACTCATATAACCTTTTCATACAACAAAGAGCAAATCGATGCTGGCAGTATAATGTTTATTAGCAAATGCTTTTAACACACTGGTTTGCTATCTTCTTTTCATCAGAATGGTCATTGATACCAATTGTCCTAAGTTGGCTTCACTAATACCCATTTTTAACAGTTTTCTTCTTTCAAATCAAATATATATATATATACTGTATATATATGGATTTTCTTCTTCCACCTTTAAAAATGTATAGTTATTTATAAATGATAAATTCCAAATACTGCCAGGGAAAGAGACTGGGAGCAGCCAATTTTACTGGCCTGGTAATAATTCCACTGTCTAGATGTACCATTGGTACCTGAGTCAAATAAATACTCAGAGGGGCCATCTGGGCACCTCTTTTCTCTGCAGTGCCTTTTACACTAGGGTTTCTGAGTGTTGCTTCAAGGTCCATCTAACTTGGCATCTAGTCCTTTCACACACTGTTTCCAGCAAGGTATGGTGTTCAAATGGGAGTCCTGGGGTAAAGGGCCCCCCAGGCCTGGGGGTAGGGTGGGAGTGGGAAAGGAGAAACCACACGTTAGCTAGAGAGGTTCCGTTGCTTCCTAAGATAAGGCACTGACAGAAAATTTCTTAGGTAAAAGGCTGCATAAGAATTCCTTGCCATTTACAAAAAGAAATGTTGTCTTCCATTAAGTGGTCCGTATCTAGGCTCAGTTAGGTAGACCCTGAAAAGTTAAGGACTGATCCCCTCGAAGCTACATGATCACCAGAAACTATGATAATTCATTCTGAAGCCTTATGGCACGTTGGGGAAAGGGGAGAAAAAAACAGTCTGGGCACAGGAAGGCATCAGACACGGCTTGTTTCCTTCCACTGGTCACAGCAAGCGGACCACCCAACAAGCATCCTCACAAAGATAGTGCTGGTTCAGAATTCCCAATTCTCTCGATGGTAGATGGCCATGATGGGTGTATCTCTTTTATTTCCCCCCCCTTTGGAGTTCATGCACAAGGTTAAAAACGCTACCAGCAACAGTCTGAAAGAGCATATAGAAGTCCTCACCTATGGCTACGCCTAAAGCTCTTCAAAGAGAAGGCTATTTAATATTTTCAATAACAGCAATTTCCTCGCCTGCACAGTGTGGCGTCAATCCATTCAAATAGATACTTTCAGTTTTCAGTAAGGGAGGCAGGACATCCCTCTCACTGGCAAGGTGATTCACGGACAGGGTCCTCCTGCAAGGTGTCAGCTCCTGGTTGTGGTTCCCAGCCAGTTCTGCGGAGAGCTTCCGCTTAATGGAGGTGGCACGCTGGAACTTGTCGTAGATCTCCACACTCAGCCGCCTCCTGGTCTCCTTGAACTCAGCCGTGACGTTGGCTGTCCACTCAGCAGCGTGGGCTCTGAACTCCCCCACCTGGAGCATATGGGCAGAGACAAAGAGAAACCAACAGGGCCATCAAAGTGTAAGCATTGCCTTCTGATCATTGGAATTGCGTTGGGGGGTGGGGGGGAGCGGCAGGGAGGGGGTGGTTAAAAAAAATGGTTAGCCTATTGTAAAACTGGAGGTCTGAGAATTGATGCCATAAGGTCAGATGTGCAGAGCAAAATTGCATTTTACACAGATACGGCTCTAAAAAGGAATCTATGAACATAAACTCTTTCAATCAAATTACATCAGAGGTACCAAAGGTCCTTGTTTTTTGTGCATGAGTCCTGTCCTTGAAACTTCTGAAGCTGAAAATAAAAAGCATTCTCTAACCTTTTAAGACTTTGTGCAATTTTTTTTTTCATCTGTAATTTCAAGAAGACTTTAATATAGACAGGCAGTAGAAGTGGTAGGGAAGAATGAAAGCCTGGACTGTGACCCTGGGTGACCCAGCTGGTTCTGAAAGCACCAAAGCTATTTGCAGGGGAGGTGAAGTCAGGTTTTAGAAACCAGAGATGGTGTCCACAAGAACTTGGTATCCAGCCCCACAGTGCTCATTTGGGACATCTCCAGGTACTAAATAGGCACTAGGGTAGCTAGGTTTTGCTTGCAGGGGAAGCAAATGAGAACCAGCAAGTCCATTTGAGGCCCATTTTACAGAATGAGTAAGAGCAATTGTTTCTCAGCAAATGCCCATGGAAGTGGTGAAGTGAGCCACCTGGCCCGCCTGAGCTCTCATTTCCTCAGCTGTAGGTAGGACAGGCATCTTCCCAGCACACACCTGCCAGGAAGGCTGGCCTAAGGGACTTCACCCCCTGTAAGAGCCTGTGGAGTTATCATTGGTCACTTGTCTTTTTAGGGTTAAGAATAAAAATATTGCCAAGACCTAAGCATGTGCGTAACATTTTCTCTGACCTGTATAAACTTACATCTGCACTCTTGTCACTTAAATAAAGCAACGACTAAGCCCCTGGAAAATGTAATAATCCTTTCCTAACCAACTAGACTTCAGCAATAGCGTACAGCTCCTAGAACCATTTCCTACCGTGCAACAACCCCCATCTCTCTGTGGCTGGCCTTTCTGAACTCATTTTTTAAGCAAATAACTCTAGTTCTGTTTCCTTTTTTGTGGTTTTAACCTCTGTTGATTTTCGTTCTAAACTTTGAAATGAGAGATATAATGATGGTTTCTGTTGTCAGAAATATAATGCTGCATTCTCCAGTCTGAATGGCAGTGCCCAACCCCCTAAAATTCACAGATTGAAACCCAAACCCCAAAGGTGATGGTGTTGGGAAGCGGCAGCCTCTGAAAGGTGATTAATTCAGGAGGGTGGAGCCCTCATGAATGGGATTAAGGCCATTCTGAAAGAGGCTCCACAGAACTCAAAATCGTGGGAAATAAATCAATGTTTGCTCTTTATAAGCTAACCAGTCTGTGGTATTTTGCTCATCAGACTAAGTCAGTTTCTAAATATTTATGCTGAAGATTTAAATTATAAGAGGGAATATCCATATATTTCAATATGATGAATACATGCGTTCAAGGTCAGTTCCGAAGGTATCATCTGCATAAACTATTTAAATTATACTGGCATTGGCTGTATACTTTCGGGACAAACCTCCCCTACTTGGATAACCACAGGGGTGTGTGTGTACGGACTAACGTGCTGGCTCAGAAAATGAATATTTTCAGATTTTGAAAACATTGAAATTTCTAATTCCCACTGTTTTCAAACTCAGGGTTTCAGCAGCACTTATTCTTTCTGGTAACCTCTGTCTTTTCACAGTAAAAGAGCATCTGATTATTGATACCTGCATAGAAAATTCTTTAAATATTTTAATAATTCCAATATGAAATTTAATTGGTCATGATGAATTGGGGGAAGAATAAAAACCTTGTTCAGGCTTGATCAGCATTTTCTTGAGAAGCAAGCTTCACAAGGTCACCATGATCCCTTAGGTTGCACTAGTCACACACACACACACAAAACTTTCTGTAGAGCCAAGTGCTTCTACAAATTAGTCATTCCTGCAAATTAGAAGGCTGAAAACAAGAAAAGCTCAGACTTGTCTGAGTCCATAACCTTCATTAATTTCTTATCTTTAATTGCACATGATCTCTGGGCAAGAATTTCCACCAAGGCAAAAAGTAAGACTAAAGGAAGATACTTTCTGAATCATATTTTTAACAGCATAATATTGAGATTAATAAATGTCATTTAAGAAATCAGCACTTAGAGGAGTCAATCAGCTATGGAAACTATTTTCTACTCTTAAGATTGTGATACACAGTGTTAAGGAAAATAAAATTACATTTTTATTCTGATAACAACCTATAAAATAATGAATGCACATTGGCAAGGATATTAAAAGTACAAAAACATAAAAATGTAAAGTTTGGATTTCAAAAATCACCTGCTAAATATCTATTACATACCAACCCCCAGGCTTAGTGTTGATTTTTCTTAAGTTGTAGAAATTTATTTTTTTTTCCTTTTGAATTTTCCCTTGCTTTTATAACATTACTTATTCAGATTTGGTGTGAAGTATCCCTAGCCCTGAGTCAACTCTATGGGGGCAGAGTTCTATCTATTTGTTCAGTACATATGTCAGAATCAGACTGTAATTTCCAGTGAGATTCTTTCTTATCCAGATAGCAAAGTAAAAAATAATACCTTGAAAGAGAAGTTAACTTTTAATGACATAAAAAATTTAAAAAAGAATTGTGAGTCAACAAAATGAAAATGCAACCCAAGGAATAGGAAAAGTATTTGCAAATCATCTATCTGATTAGTGGTTTATATCCAAAATATATAAAGAACTCATACAACCCAATAACAAAAGAAAGAAAGAAAAAGACTCCAATGTAAAAATGAGCTCAGGATCTGAATAGACATTTTGTCAAAGATATACAGATAGCCAATAGGCATATGAAAAGTTGCTCAACATCACTGAACTTCAGGGAAATGCAAATCAAAACCACAATGAGATGTCACCTCATACCTGTTAGAATGGCAACTGTCAAAAATATAAGAAATAACACAGAAGACCACACCACTAAGACAGTAAGTCAAAGAAGACCAATCTAAGTGACAGGAACAAACAAGAGCCACCTAAAATGGGGAGACGAAGAAATAAACCCTCAGCAAATGGAAAGGAGGAATCCGGAGGAAGAGTGCAAAATGAAATAGAGCCAAGCACTCTATCAGACATGAAATTCAAAATAATGATAATAGAGAAGCTCAATGAGCTCAATAAGTTCAAAGAAAACTACAAACAACTGCAGGTAAACTACAAAGAACTCCAGGAAAGCTACAAGGAACTTACTGAGAACTACACCAGCATTAAAAAGGACCTAGAAACCATCAATAAGAGCCAGGGGGAAATGAAGAATACAATTTCTGAACTGAAGAACACAGTAGAAGGAATCAAAAGCAGGCTAGAGAAAGCAGAAGATTGGATCATCGAACTGGAAGTCGATATAGAAAAAAATTCCCAGGCAGTGCAACAAAATAAAAGAAGACTGAAAAAGAATGAAGAGGTTTTAAGAGAGCTGCAGGATAACGTGAAACATAATAACATCCGTATCATAGGGATACCAGAAGGAAAAGGGGAGGAGCAAAGGATAGAAAACCTCTTTGAAAAAGTAATGACAGAAAACTTCCCTAACTTGAGGAGAAAAAAATGTCATGCAAACTCAGGAAGCACAGGGGGTCCCAAGGAAGGTGAACCTAAACAGGCCCACTCCAAGACACATCATAATTAAAACAGCAAACTTCAAAGACAAGGAGAGAATCCTAAAAGCAGCAAGAGAGAAACAGCTAATAACATACAAGGGGGCTCCCATAAGGTTATCTGCTGATTTCTCAACAGAAACACAACAAGCCAGAAGGGAATGGCAAAAAATATTTCAAGCAATGAAAAACAAAGGCCTGCAACCAAGAATACTCTACCCAGCAAGGTTCTCATTAAAAATTAAAGGAAAACTAAGGAGCTTCCCAGACAAAAAAAAAGTCTAAAGAATACACCTCCACCAAACCAGCATTGCAAGAGATGCTAAAGGGTCTGCTTTAAGAAGATGAAGAAATAGAGAGACAGAAAGGAACACAGGTACAAAGGTAAATGGATGAAATGCACCAATCAAAAGATATAGGGCAGCTGAATGGATAAGAAGCAACTTTAACTCCTGAGTGCTTTAAAGTGATCTTATTATAAATAGATTTTACTAAATAAGGTACAATTTTGTATATTACTTGTATCTGCATTACTACAGGTTTTCTTAGATTGGAATCATTTCACAATATGGGAAAATCAGGCTATTTGCAATAACTCAGAAAAATTGAATGCAGTTAAAGAAGAAGAAAATAAGAAAATGTGGATGTATATTACATAGAAGACAATCTCCTCTTTCTTATTCACTGTTACAAAATATGTGCTTATTTGTGGGTATGTAATATATAGATTTTGTTAGCAATTTATGTTTTAAATAGCAACCAATTGGTTATCGGTGTGTTGTAAATCAATCAAGCTTTAGGTTAGAAAAGATGCTGAGAATGAAGACCAATTTGAATGGAAGTTGCAAACTGCTAAACTATATGATTTGTGTACATAGACAATATAGATTCTCATATTAGCATGTAAATTAGATGAGATTCCTTTCAACTAAATCATGGAAATATACATTTCCAGTTATGAAGGCCCCCAAACTAGGGATGCTTGGGAAAAGGAATTAATGCTATAATAAGCTTTATTATCAAAATGTGAACATACCTAGTCTCTACCTCAACAGACTCTTAAATAGTTCAGGGGTTAGTTTAGGACCACATAGGAAGTCAACCACAAGTTCAAACAATAGCTATAATGCTGATCTACAAAATTATTTAAATCCTAGGGATTTTTATTTTTTACCTCAACTTAGCAGACATAATAATTTCTGCTCTGGGGACCAACTGAGCACTGCAAGTGTCATTATTTCTGAAGGCTTCAACTTGTAAAACACATGTAGAGGAAAAACAGAGGGTATTGAAAGAAGTAAGACCTGTACGCAGCCTAAATAAATAAATAAATCTACTATTTAAGATGGAAAACTCCAAAAGAATAAGTTGTAGTTCCAGTAGCTTAAAATAAAGTTGAATTGTAATATTGGAGGGGGGAGGATCTGACTCAAAAACCAAATTCATGTTTTACTATGGGTTTGGCACTGTCTCTAGGACAACTTTCACAAAAGTGAGTTCTGCAATACACCATTTCTGTGATATATTTCACAAAAATAGCATGCCAGAGTAAACTAAGTATTAAAGAAGAAAAAATCTGCTTAATTTTGCTACAATATATCTATCTGTATACTATCATTTAACATGTAATAATTACGTAAGCTATTGGCATATTTAAATTTTTTTGCATTAACTCTTCAAAATACAGTATGTACTTTAAATACATGTAAAATATGTATGGGTGTAAACGTGATTTTGCATATGTTTGGTAATATTGCAATTCCTATTACTTAAAAGAGTAATTCTTTAAACAAATGAATTAATGTAGGCATTTTGGAATAATGAAAAGAAAACATTAGTATGATTTGAGAAGCTGACAGAAGGCAATAATTAAAAGGTGAATTGTCTGGATGTGAAAGGGAAGAAAAAAAAGTACACATTGGTGGTTACAGAATAGATGGGGAAATAGAGAAGCCAAAGAACTTAGATGCATGATTCATGGACATGAACTAAGGAGGGGGCAGGGGGGCATTGCTGGAGGAAAGAGCGTACTGGCTGGAGGGGAGAAAAGGGGGGAAAATTGAGATAACTGTAAGAGCAAAACAAATAAACAAATAAACTATATTTTAAAAAAAAGAAATAACAAATGTTGACAAAGATATGAAGAATAGAGAACCTTTGTGCCCTGTTGCTGAAAATCTAAACTGGTGCAGCCACTACGGAAAATAGTATTGAGGTTCCCCAAATAATTAAAAAATAGAGTTATCATAAGACCCAGCAATTCCTTTTTGAAGTATTTATTTAAAAAAACAAAAATTCTAACTCCAAAAGATATATGCATCTCTCATTTCCGTTGGAGCATTATTTACAGCAGTCAAGATACAGAAATGATCTAAGTATCCACAATGGATGAATGCATAAAGAAAGTGTTATATATACATGCAAAAAATGGAATATTAGCCATAAAAAGAATAAAATATTGCCATTTGCAAAAACATGGATGGTCCATGAAGACATTAAGTGAAATAAGCTGGATACAAAAAGACAAATACCATATGATCTCATTTATATGTGGAACCTTAACTAACTAACTAAATAAATAAATAGCTTATAGATACAGAGAATAGATTGGTGGTTACCAGAGATGGGGAACAAAGGAGTGAGCGAATAGATAAAGGTATCAGGGAGTCCAAGGATACCAACCTCCAGTTATAAAATAAACCAGTCATGACATACACATACAGTATGGAAATTATAATTAATAACACCGCATTACACATTTGAAGGTTGCTAAGAGAATAGATCTTTCAAGTTCTTATCACAAGAAAAAAATTACATAACAAGGAAAAATATGGTGATGGGTGTTAACTAGACTTATTATGATCATTTTGCAATGCATCTAGAATCATTATATTGCATACTGGAAATAAGTCAAGGCTGTATGTAATTAAACTTCAATTTAAAAAATTCTGAAAAATGATTGAGAATGTTTGAGTCAATATTTTTGAATCATAACTGTAATTTACTAAAGTATAATTCATTATACTTGACACTGAGTTGTGATGAGAGATAATTTCCTGTCCTGTTTTTCTATTTGTTCATGATTTCACTTCTGAAAGTCTCCTTGTTTCTACCCTAGGTCGATCTTCATTGGAGTAACAGAAAATGTAACATGACCTGAAGAGAATTTTCTGTGGTCTCAGTATGAAAAATTTTTTAAATAATGCAGATCTTTTAAAAGCTTGGTCTTTGTCAACTGCATTTCTAATATTATTTTTCCCTGAAGAACTCTATTAAATGCTAGCAGCATATCTTGCCGAGAGAGTAAAGCTGATTCCTTGTATTTTCTATTTCCCTCTGAGCTGTTTCTGAACCATACTTCCATGGCAGGAAGGTATAATCCAATCCTGTTTTTGCTAAGAGAATAAATTCCAAGATGCACATCATCTAAAAGTGTCTGCTTCAAATGGCAAAAGTCACTGTGTCCCCACTAGCTGGGATTACCTGAAATGACGTTATTGAGTATTAGCTAATATGTAAGAGGCTGTACAATTTTAAACCACGCTGTCTCATGAATCCTGTTTTCTAAAAAAAGTATCTAACAAACACTCTCTAAGAGGTTGAACATTGAATCATTTTAAATCTGCTGCCTAATTTATCTAGATGCACCCGTGAAATCCTTCAAATTTAGACTAATTCCAACTTAACTGTTGTTTTTTGATCATTAAATGAAAAATCCTCACAATCTACTGATATTCTAAACTGTCCATTTCCAAAGATGACTAGGTCAGCAGCATTTTTCCATGAATTTGCAAGCAGCTACTTCACAGTGTAAATCTGTAATCAGGTTGGGAAATTGGGCAACAGCGACTTTCCCTGCCCTCTCTCAAAACCCTCCACCAATCATTTCCCTTGAATCACTTCCTTCTCATCCTCACTTCAGATATAAGGCTGTTTCCATCTTTAATAGTCATTTTCTCCCTACGGATTTTACCCTGCCTTGTCTGTATTTTCTATTGTGATTGATTCTCATTTTCCTTCTCATGTAGTTCTCAATTAACAATCAATCATGATCGCTTGTTCTAGGTAAGAAGGTTCCTTTGATGGGGTGGTAACTGGGTGAGAAATGCCATCTGAAAATCTGTAAGGTGTTTTCCAATTACCAACAGCCAACTCAGGTACAGTCGTCCCCCTTTGTCTGCAGTTTAATTGCCTTAGTTTCAGTTATCTATTGTCTGAAAACATTAAATGGACATCTCAAGGAAAAAAACAACACCTAAGTAGAAACCGGGTGCCATTCTGAGCACAATGAAAATGCCTGCTGACCCATGAGGGATATCCAGCATCTCCCCACTGTAGGCACTTTCCACTGACCAGTCACTCAGGAGCTCTCTCGGTTTTCAGATTCATTGTCATGGGACATGGTGTTTATGTTCAAGTCCCCCTTATTCTACTTAACAATGGCCCCAAAGTACATGAGTAGTTTAAACTTTATCTTAGGTATGCATATATAGGAAAAAACACTGTATCTTGGGTTCTGCATTATCTGTGGCTTCAGGCATCCGCTTGGGGGTCTTAAACTGTGTCTTCTATGGATAAGGGAGGACTGCTGTATTTAGACAGTACTTGGAAGAACTTTACATTTTCTTTAAAAAAATGTCCTATTTGTGTGCAGATCTCATCATTGTTTTCAATATGGGCAGAATCACATAGACAGAAGGTCTCTTCCCTAAGGGGCATTTTCAAGAGAACCTGAAGCAATGTGGAACATTGAAGATTTCATGGCCACTAAGTAATTTTCTTCACCAGGAATAGAACCAAAGAGGTTTTTGTCATCTTGAACAATGCTGGTTCCTGTCCCTTTGACAGTGGGATTTTAATTTACTTTTCTCAGATGCTTATATGCCTTAATGACCTGAGAAAAGTTAAATATTAAAAGCAGGCAGATGAGTTGGAAACATTAAATCTGTAAAAAATAATTTCAGGCCTACTTTGCATTCTACTTTCAGAGGTTGCCTAGACTATAATTCCTGATAATTATCATTAATTCATTTTCTGAAGTATTGACATTTCATTGTACTGTTTAACTGTACTGTTGAAAAGAACAATTCAAATTACTCTCTTTACCGACCTGGTTTTTAAAAAAAAACTAAAGTAATTACTAAGTGCCACATTATCTTGACAGAACAGTACATGATGTTTCTCTTTGGTTTTCAGGAAAGAATATGTAATATTCATAAGGTCTCTTTACTCTACACTGCTTTTTTAGTTAGCAATTTCTCTACTTCTTAAAATCACACACATAACACAACTGTATAAGGATTAAACATAACAGTTTTAATAAAAACAATGTCAAGAAAAATAATACTAATATTAATATCACAACTTTAAATAATCCCTTCTAAAAATTTGAAAGTGTTATATATGTTAATATGTGTATAGTCAATGATATTGAGATAACTATGTGTGGTGCCATTTGGGGTCCTGGAAATATTGAGGGGACACTACATAAAGTATATGATTATCTAACCACTAAGCTGTACACCTGAAACCAATGCATAATTTTTAAAAAGGCAAGAAAAGATAAATATATATACATGTGTATAATGAGAATAACAGCAATTACTGTAAGAGAAAGGAATTACAAATATTAAAATGCAGAAAACTGGAAGGAACATATGTGCTAGAATGGAATTAGAGGTATCACTATGAACTCATGGTTTCCAAGGTAGATGGGTATGAAATAAATATAGATGGAAATATGTATGTGCATAAATATAAACTACATTCGAGCAGTGACAACCCCATTAGCAACAAGCACCCAGTTCATTTCTAGGTAATACCACCCACTAGAAAAAACATGACTCCTCAGAGAAATGAACTATTCCAGGAGTAAGGCAGAGAAATTAAGTTAAGCTAGAACATCTTCTTGGGTCAGAAAGTAAAAAAAAAAAGCACCCCCAAATTTGGGGGATATACCAGAAGACCCAACAGACAGCTTAAAGGCTCTCCCATGGCCAAGGCTGGGACAACTAAAAGATCAAATTAATGATGATTTTAACAAATTATAACCCATCAATTACAGCAGAAATCCATGAGTAGTGATGTAAATAAGTAAACTTAAATTGAGAGTTCTATGCTGAAAGGAGCAACCATAAAAATCTCCAAGTACACCATTCTCCTTTTCAACCAAACCTTGGTTCTCCCCGAAAGCTTGTAAGGGTATGTAGAGGGAGGAAATGCTGGGAAGAGAGTGGAGAAATGGGGAAGTGGAAAATACCTGACATGGCTTGTTGATTAAGGGCAAAAATCTGTGGCTCCATGTTCAGTTAGTGAAGTGATTCAAAAGCAAGGCTATTTCTCCAAGGAAATAAAATTTCCTCCTGGAAAAATGGAGCAAGTCCTTACACTGGGGCTTTAATAACATTTTAGATGGAAGAACAAAAAAGAAAAATATTTATGGAGTAAGTGTACAGTGAATATGAATTTAACTGTTTTTTTCCTCTAAAAAGTTAACCCTAAATTGATCAAAATATTTAAATCATACATATTGATGCATAAATATGGAGCCCATTAGCTAAATTAAAGGTAATTGTTCTCTAATTTAAAGCGACTGTTAAATCCAGTCTGTACTCTTGAGATGTAAGCACATTGGAAATTCTATTGCAAGCAGTGCCAAATACGTATGTATTCTTTTTTTTTTTTTTCCTACAAAAGTCAAAGGAAACAGTCATTTAGGCACCTAGGGCTGAACCAGTCTCTGGTCAGGGGCATTAGCAGAATCAGTGTCAGGACAAATTATAGATGTACAGCTGGAGAGTTTGGGAGTAAGAAGAGGAAAATGAGATGTTACTACTAAGATTGGGAGAAGAAAAACAAAACAAGTCTTCATTGTTTTCCTTGCTGTTATTTTCAGAGGTTCATGCATTAAGCTCTGAATATATGCTCTGTCCACTTAAAAATACCTTTATTATATTTAAACTCTGCAAATGAAATGTGGGAGAAAATATTCAATATGGTCTAAGCAGAGCCAGGAAAATTATATTTCCAACTTCTTTTTCAAAGGGGAAATTGCTTCCAGAAGTTTCTCTCACAGTTAACTCTCCCGTGTAGAATTGCTTGGGTGTGGGTGGTCAACATTTACAGAAATCCTCTGAAATAACTGGTGATCCACATAGCATAGCTGTTCACTTTGACAAAGATGAAATGCAGGAAGGAGCGACAGAAATATAACATGCAAAGATATTCTCCATAACTGCTCCAGATAGGGAAAACAGTAACTAATGTGAATCTACACACTTATTTCACTGTTTTTCCAATTAACCTTTTACACTTCTGTTTTCTAACTCTTTGAAATGATATCAATTACAAATAATAAAATTCTGGGAGGCAAAACAAAATCTATAACATTACCATGGAAGAAGAAGCTTTGTTTTAAAATAGATTGCCAGAGATTCTTAGCCTGTATTCCATAATATAGATTATAATCTGTTATGACATTAGTCTATAGCTGTGCTGTCCCCTCCAGTAACCACTGCCAGTCTTCTTGGACACCTCTAACATGGCCAGCATGATTTACAATGTTTTGCAGGTATAAAATATATACCATATATTGAAGTTTTATTACAAAAATAATATAGAATATCTCAATCACCACTTTTATATAATTCAAAATGATAGTAGTTTTAGATATATATATATTTTTTAATGTTTTCTCTTTTTTTAAGATTTTATTTATTATTTCCAGAGGGAGAGGAAGGGAGAGAAGCAGAGAGGGAAAGAAACATCAATGTATGGTTGCTTTTCACCTGCTTCCAGCCATGGGCCTGGCTTGCAACCTGGTTATGTGCCCTGACTGAGAATTGAACCAGCAACCTTTGGGTTCATAGGCCGGCACCTTACCCACTGTGCTACTAGCCAGGGATTAGTTTTAGATATATTGAGTTACATGAAATATATTATTAAAATTAATTTCATTTGTTTCTTTAATGAGGCTAATAAGAAAAATTCAAGTTACATATGTGATTTGCATTTGTGTTTTGCATTACATTCATTAGATAGCCTGGTCCATAGAATGCCCTTCCTTCAAGCCATCTGTAAATTGGACCCTACAGAATAATGTTTTTTATTCTTTCATGAATGTGTAAAACAATTTTCAGGAGAAGAAAAGCAAAAAATGCTCCATGTGTTTCTGGAAAGTAGTGCAACACACAAAATTTCAACACGTCAAGGTAGAGAGAGGGTCTAACAATGCAATGTGTTGGATGCACAGATGCAAGTTTTCAAGGTGCCCTTGCCCAAGCCCAGGAAAGCCTGTCAAATTTATTTTACAGAAATGGGGTTGCTCTGTCTTCTAAGCACGCCACTGAGTTTCAATTAACTCGGCCAAACTATAATGCAACTGCCTAAGAAACAGAAAGAAAAGGCGGGAAATAAAGAATGGACAGTGGAAATATTGAGAAAGGGACCACAGGGCAAGCCAGCTCTCACCCTTGAAGAGTGCAGGGGTTTACACTGGGAGTCATACCTACGGGATCTGAAATGCCATGAACCTGTCCCCCACTGTAGCATCCACTGATGACAGATTTGGAATTAGGGAGAAACAATTCCTCTGAATGTAAGGGTAGAACACAGGAAGTGTCTCTTGTGGGAGGAAGTCAAAGGGCTATGTCTTAACCTCCCTGCAACAAATGCTCTGACCCGTGTCCAGAAACGCAGCATGGTGGGCACACACACCCTTGCGCATCTCCCTGCTGCAGTCAGAGCATCTGCTCGGGGGACAGAAACAGCAAAGAACACCACCAAGATAGACAATGAAATGGAACCCCGTGCCTTCCGCTGCTAATTGCCTCGAGAAGGCTGCTTTTCCTATGCAGCACTTACGATGCCACTTTATGCTTTAGACCACACGATTTGATCTATTTTTGTGACCTCCCGTTTGATGGATAGCTGTGTGATAATGGGTTTCTATTATACCTGGTCTGGGTATTGTGTGCAGCCTCTGCCACAGTGGGTACTAAAGGGGTAAGAGACATTCAGGGAGGTGAGAAGAGGCAGGGAGAAAGAACACTAATCCAAACAGCCCTCAGGGTATCTTGCTGGTGTTCCTTATTCTTTTTGATTTGATCATGATTGCAAACCCTGCTTCTTCATCTCTCCCATTAAACCACTGCTCAGAGCCAGGAACTTTTGCCTTGGTCTGAGGATAACATCTTCAGGGCTCATGACACAGTGCTCAAAGGCTTGAATTATTCTCAAGTTCCCTTCTCACTAGATTCCGTATCTTATTTTCCTTTAGATGTACGTTGTGAATAATGGGAGGTAGAAAATTCCAGCGAATGAGAAAAACACAGCCAATTAACCAATTCTTTCCTCACTAGTTAAAAAATCTCTTCAAACTGCTAGACCTTCCAACAAGGGACACACCACACAGGTGACTGCGTTGCAGGATAAAATAGCCAGCAACCCAGGAGATGCAGAAAATGTGAGAAGATCATACTGTTCATGGATGCCAAATGTAGACAAATGAAACATATTTTTAATAGCCTGCTGGTTCAGAGGGGCAACAATGGGACATAAACATCTATACATCTAAAGTTCTTTCTAGCCCAATTGGAAGCATTCAGTGAAGGATGCCTGCAAAGATTCACAAACAGACAATTGGAGAAATGGGTTAATCCTAAGATACTTATCAAATATTCAATTCTAGAACTTCCATATTTCCCAAGAATTTCTGAAATAACATTTCTGAGTTAGGTGCTTTCAACTTATAGCACCCTTTAGTCAGGAGAACCTATAGTTTATTTGGCAAGGTAGGTGTTCTAGAGGCAACTTCAAATTATATTTCTAACACTTCCTCTGTCTGTGTTAAGGACGTACTGTTTCATGAGATCCAGCTTCAGCATATTACTATATAACAATAATCATCACTTCCAATAATTCCATAGCTTGCAATGCTTATAAATTTGGGGGAACTTTTTTGGAAGGCTGCATCTGCTTATTTGAAATAAGACTTGGTAGGTTTCCATTAGTCCTCCTTTTCCACTGTGAGCTTTTCCATTGGTCCTATGTAGCATAAGAAAACCTGTCTCTCTTGGTTATAAAACTACTTAAAATATTTTCATTTCTTCATAGGCTTTAAACTACATAAAATCCCAAAGCCAAGAACACTTTTATTCCAGTCAACTATAAGCATCACACAATATGGATGGGACTTGATGACATTATGTTAAGTGAAATAAGTCAGAGAAAGATAAATACTGGATGGTCTTGCTTATATGTGGAAAAGGAAGGGAAGGGGAGAGGAGGGAAGGGAAAGGAAAGGAAAGGAGGGGAAGGGAAGGGAAGGGGTTGAGGGGAAGGGAGGGTAAGTAAAGGAGAAAGAAGGCAAGCTTATAGGTACAGAAAACAGACTGATGGTTGCCAGAGGTGGGGGGAAGCAAAATGGGTGGGTGAAAGGACTCAAAAGGGACAAACCTACAATTACAAAATCAGTAAGTCATGAGATTTAATGTACAGCATGGCAATTGTGCTTAATAATATTGTACTGCTTAGTTATTTATTTAAAATACTTATTTTTAAAAAGCAGAAGGGAGAGAGAAAGAGGGAGAGAAACACTGATGCAACAGAGAAACATCGACCAGTTGCCTCACACATGCACTGGACTGGGGACCGAACCTACAACCTAGGCCTGTGCCCTGATCTGGAATCTTACCTGCAACCTCTCATTTTGTGGGACAATGCCTATCCAACTGAGCCACATGAATCAGGGATGTACTGCGTATTTAAAAGGCCCTAAGAGAGTAAGTCTTAAAAGTATTCATCGCAAGAAAAAAAATTGTAACTATGTATGGTGAGAGATGTAAACTAGACTTATTGTGGTGATTGTTTCACCATATATGCAAATACTGAATCATTATGTTGTATACATGAAGTTAATATGCTGTGTGTATTTAAAAATATTAAAACCTGTAAAAATTAAAGTTGTTAAAAAGACCTGAAGATATTGGGAGGTTAAGCATTTCTGAAGGAGGGAATGGTTAATGCAAAGGCACTGGGGCAGGGTGTGCCTGGTGTGTGAGACCACCAAGGGGTGGTGAAGCTGGGGTGGAGTGAGAAAAGGCAAAGAATAGTAAGGGAAGTGGTAAAGGTAAGGGGGGACTAGATCATGCAAAACCTTCAATACTATTTCAGAGACTAACTGAGAACACTGGGAAGACACCAGGAAACTTCTAAGCAGAGAAATGCTATCACAGGACTTGTTTCAAAGGATTGTTCTGGCATTTTGGTTGAGATCAGGCTTTACACAGAGCAAAAGGGGAAGCAGGAGAACAATTAGGAAGTTTCTGAATAACCCAGGCAGGAGCTAATGGTGGCACAGAAAGGGATGATGAACAGGTAGATTCTGGATATGTTTGAAGACCACCACTGTAAGGCTGATTATTTTTTCAGATCAATGCTATTGGATTAAATGTAAAATGGCAAAGAAAGTCAGGGATATCACCTCCTCTATGCAGTTTTCCCCAGTTCATCCGATTATATTTAGTAATTTCATTTCTGTGTACCAATGCATAAAAGGTACCTCTTTATATATCTGTTGTGGTGCTTGTCCTGTAGTAATAATTATTAGGGCATGTTTTTGTACCCCCATTTGCCTATAAATATCTCCTCTAGTGACTTTTTTATACCTTTATTCCCAGTATCTAGTAAAACACCTGGCACACCATTACAATCAAAACCTGCTTGAGGAACAAACCAACCAATGACAGAATGAAGTCACCTTCACTGTGCCTCTTCTGCAAGTGGCACTAATGGTCCCCGTCATACATATCGGAAACACGACTCAGTAAAATCTTTATTTCTTCTCATCTGAAACTCAGACTACACTTACTGCCTGTTGGTTAATTCACATTTATGACAAAGTTGGCATGTGGCAATACACTTGGCTTCAAATGAGGAAATACATTTTTACCTTGCCCTGCATGTACAAGGTCTGTCCCAAAAGCATCAAGCCAATGTCAATATAATTTAAACATATGTATGTTCTTGCAGCCTTTATTGCTCATTCAGGAAGTAATGAACACAAAACAGTAGTCCTTAAACTGAACTTATATTTAAGCTAATTCTTTCCAGCAGGTTCTCAAAGTATGGCAGAAATGATATAAATAAAAACAAAGATGAATATGTATGCATATGTGTATACAGTATAATTCATATATTTATGTATAAAAATGAGTATATGTTATGTATACAGATTAATGCATATTTATGCACATATATACAATCACTAGATGATATAAAAATACCCTCACTAAAAGAAATAGCTTCTCAGAATAACACCATGAAACTAAAGGGTCCATTGACACATAACAAATCTTGCCATTTGTGAGAAATTACATGAAAAATAGCATTACATTCATATGCAGAGTTTCCAGTTTGGGAAATAAATTTCTTTCTATAGTAAGCTTTCCCAATATGATTGATTTTTCTCCTTCACTTTAGGGCAATGTTTCATATAAACATTTTGCTCAAAGGATAACTAAGTGCTTATTGTTATAGAGAGACTATGAAATTAACAAGGCCACAGTAGTTATAAACAACTATGTGTAGCAAGGGTAGACAGCTAGAAGATGTGAGAAGTATTTTGTTTACTTCTAAAAGTGGGAAAACAGATATTTCAAGGGTCATATTCTGGAGCTGGAGTGTATTTTTGTGGCTAGACCCCCTTCATTTTGAAGGTGACTGCTTTGGAGAGCATGTCTTTTTTGTTTGTTTTTTGTTTATTTATTTGTCTATATGTCTATTTGCTTATTTAATCACAGACACAAAAGTCAAATACCTATCCATTGTTCATAGGAACAACCCTACCTGAGGAGGAAATCCATATTAAATTGCTTCAGATTAAAATATCCAGTATCATGTTTAATCATTTAAATGGCTACCTCCATTTTGGGGGAGAATATATTTGCATATGCTATATATATTACACATAGATATTACATAGTGTATTATTATCTGTCAACCTAGCCTGCTACTGATTTGGTCCCCCAAGCCAGGGGTTGAAGAGCAAGATGGCCAAGAGGGGGGTCCCTTTGAGAAAATGACCAATCAAGGGGCTCAAGGAACAACGTTGTATGCTTCCCCAGCATGAAGTTTTCCTTTGCCGTTCTATCATTCCTTCAATTATCCTCAAGCCTTCCATAGAGTTACACATTGTTTCAGCCACACATTAGCTGTGTTATGGGGAAGACAGCGAGGATTTATGTGCATGAGTGGAGTGCCATGGCCCCAGAGACAGCTTCAGTGTCACAAGCAGTTATGACATGACCAAGTGAGAAGAGATTTGAGCTACCATCTGGAGTGACAAGTGTCAGAGGGATAGATTTCCAGAACATCCTGGTACAACAAATATGTATTTGAGTTGAGATGAGATCATCAGTCTACACATAAGCAAAATAGAATTTAGAAAAGTTCTTAGCCAGGCAATGACTAAATGTCTAGCCAAATGTGAGTTGGCCTAATGTATAGATCATAATGTAATGTAAAGGTTATAATATGGAAATTCTATTTGTAGTAACTGGCTTGTAAATACAGTTCCTTAAAACATTAGGTTGAACCATATGGAATTATGATTCATAAAGTCAAAAATAGTTGAATGTAAATAATTTCGTATGTTTCCATCTAATAAATTTCAACATATTATATAAAGATAGCCCTGCTCTTTTATATCTGTGATTACTTTGGTATTATGCATTGGTTTTATGAAACTACAGCAGTTCAAGATTCTTTCTTTTGGAACACTTACAAATGAAACAGATTCCATATTATGAAATATCAGAGACCCCTTTTTATAGGCACAGGAGTGTCTGGTCTCCATACAACTGAAAGTCCATCTATAGGTTCCTTCAAAAGCAGGTTTCTCTATTTTTACTTCAACTTTTCCTGATGTTTCTATTTAAATAAAACCACTATCAAACCTTAAGCTAAATACAGATAATATTTTAAATAATACATATGCAGATGATATATCTAAGTTTATCAGAGATTTGGAAACTAAACTAAAACTAAATTCACCAAATATGAGCACAGTGCATAAAGTTTAAATCTCCCAATTGATAATGATGATCATGATGATGTTTATTTTCACTCTTTCTTTGAATTAGGGAGACCATGTCTACAGAGTTTTACTGGATTAGTAAGGATAGGAGAGGTTATAACCTAGAATGAAGAGCCCCTTAATCTTGGTTTCAAAAAAAGGGTCATTTCTCACTCATGTTAAATGCCCACAACACATCAGCAAGGGCTGTGCCCATCATGGCTACTCAGGGCCCCAGGCTGACACAACCCCGTGATCTCCTATGGTCACTGTGCCAAGGCAAGTAAGCTCTTGATGGTCTCTTACAGGCACAGTTCAGTCTCCTTCCCATTTTCTCACACCAGTTCTGTCCACAAGTCACTGGCCAGAACTACTCAGACGGCTCACCAACCACAGGGGGAAAGGGAAGTGCAATGCTAACATGTGTCTGGGAGGGGAGACACAAGTAAAGGAGAATAAGAGTTCACCTTTGTTCAGAAAGTGGAAGATTTTATAGCCATGTGTGTATGTGATGCACATACAAACACGTTCATTGGAAGCTGTTCTTTTGTTCAGATCAGTTTGAGGCAGGAAGAACTGTTCCCATACTAGTACAGTTAGGGTGCTACCCACTGAACACTAAAGAAGTCAAAAAAAAGAAGAAGAAAAATCATACACTCTGTTATAAAAGGTGATTAAATAATCCATGACTAAACTCCAATATTCTTCCTTTACTTTCAGGTCAAACCAAATACAAACAAATGTTCCTTCCAAAAGAACCACTTATGAAGCAGAACTAAAAATGAATTCATTTTGCTGACCCATCTTTGTAAACATGCTTGTGTTCTCATCAAATAAAACACAGGTTTTTTTGTTTGTTTGTTTGTTTTGTAGAATGTGATTGATTGTAGCTCCGACTTTGGAAAGCATACTTTGGTTTGATGCAGAAAATCCAAAAACAATTTTAAAAGCAGCCATGGTTCCCAGTAGCTGTTTTCCCTAATAAAAATTCTCAGAACAGATGACAGTCTCCAAACAGTCAAAAGAGATAGATAACATTATATCTTGATGCATTAAATCCCTATAATGTGCTTGCTAGCTAAAGAAAATGAAATTACTTACAAAGTGCTTTGAGGCAAAAACTATTAACTTACTTTCTTATTATGAACAAATGAATAGAAAAAAAATGACTCTGGATTGCCATTACCAGATTGCATTCTGTGAAATACTTGAAGCAAAAAGAAGATACAATTTATAAACAGTGAGAGTTCAACCTAAAACCTACAAAGGGGGGATAAAAAGGGATCTTCCTGCATGTGTTGATTTTTTAAAGTAACAGTTGAAAGACTCTTTCTTGGTTTCATAAAAGGAAAATACAAATGGATTCTACCCCAGTCATATCAGGACACCAGGGGATGTATGGCTCTAATTCAAGAAAATAATTAAGATAATAGTAATGGATGGATTTAAGAAACATTTGATGCATAAATTAGTTTTCAAGTTCACAGAACATCCACTATATTTAGAATTCCCATACCTGCTTTTGTCTAGGCTATTCTGCATTTGCTATCAACTTTCAGCAACAATATACCCTAATGTTCCCTTATTTATCTTTCTGTTTGCATTTACTTATTACTTCAATCTGACAAGATGCTCAGACATGCAAATACTCACAGCATTTGATGCTCACATAGAACAGTATATGATGATATAGAGATGATAATCTTAGAACATTATAGGATTATTTGATTTCAGAAAATCTTTAATAGTAGTTTCTTCCAAAACCCATGAAGAAAAGAACCAGCATTTAGTAAGTATTTAGCATATCCCACACTCTACCCACTGAAATCCCAAGCAGTCTCATAAAGGAGACCAGATCTCATTTTATAAGAAAATGGAGACTCGGAAAGATTAGGTATTTTTGGTGAAGTTTCCAGAGCTAGTAAATAGTTAAGATAGAATTAAATCTCAGTTGTATGGGCTCTAAAGACCATGCATTTCTTTCTTTCTTTTTCTCAGAAATCACACAAATTAATTATATTCATTTAAAAGACCATTAAGCCTGCAAACCCAAAGGTCGCTGGTTCAATTCCCAGCCAGGGCACATAACCAGGTTACAAGCCAGGTCTGCAGCCAGGTCCATAGCTGGAGGCAGGTGAAAGGCAACCATACACTGATGCTTCTCTCCCTTTCTTCCTGCCTCCCTGCCTTTCTCCCTGAAAATAATGAATAAAATCTTTTTTTAAATAAATAACTTTATGTTTTAAGATTCACTGATCTCTACAGTAACACAATTAGTGATGCAACTATTCATAAAGCGCCTCTTTACAGCTACACAGTAACAGGTAGGTTAGAATGGGGTGCTTACTCCTAATGTGTCGATATTGCCTATGCATAAAGTAAAACAAAGAAAAGAACGACAATAACAAAGACACATAACTAACTTCTTTGAGCTCCTGGAAGGCAGCATCGCACAAAGGCTAGAAGGCTGGGCCAGGGAGCCAATCTACCTGGGATGATTACTGATTCTACCACTTACCCATTTACTAGCTGTGCAAATCACCTCACTTACCTCCCTGTGCTTCAGTTTCCTCATTAGCAATTCTTATTTGACAGCTGAGGACTTTATTTCATTATCTTATTTAATATTTTCCAAAGAAATAAAGTATATTCCAGAAGAAAAGTATTTCTACTTTTACCACTCTCAAATCCTATTTTTGGCATTTATTTTGACTTGTAAAAAAACTTCCTAATATTAAATCCTCAAAGGTTCATAGTATGCAACATAAGACTATACAGACATATAATTTAGAGTCTTAGTTCTACAGAAGTAGTTGTTCGTAAAATTCACTTGGAAATTAGACATATAGTCATGTGTGAGTTACTGTTGCCTCAGAGCATAGTTTGTCTTATTATTAGATATTAATATTTGTTCTTTTATTTTTATTCTCCTTTCTAATTGCTTGTTTACTAAATAAGCAATAACCTGCTGAGCTATCATGACACTGCTTGCCTCTATTTAATTTTATATGCCTTAAAATATAAACCTGTGAAGTCTTGTGATCATTATAGATTATGCTCAACAGTCATTCATAATTGCTTTAGTATCTCAACAAAAGAAAACAATAAAAAATACCAAGAAAAAATTGGAACTACATAGTCCTTCTCCCTCTTCTAAATATGTCAGAAATCAGAGCAATGACTATGAAGTCTGATGTGCTCTCTGAAGACAAGAGGGAGGGAAAAGGGAAAAGTAAAAGCAGGCTATTTTAAGAACTAATCAAAGACTAAGTGCCTTTTTATTCAAATTTACCTTTTGAATTTTGTGATCACATTCTATTTTTATTACACCTGCCTCAGATGTTAGTATTCTTGTATTATCAAGACTACCTAAAGAATCCTTATTTTCTAAATGAAAACCTCAGTTCCTCAGAAGATGGTGTATGACTTCATAGAAAAAGATATTTAGTCAAATCAAGTTTTAGTGTTGAGCATGGAGCTACTCTCCATTGGAGATTTAAAAATAATGAAACAACACTTTTACTGAAAATCGTATGTCTCCATGGAAAAATTACTAAGGTCATTCTATTTTCCTTGAGGAATGCACATCAACTACAATTATAAGTGACACATCTGAAACTATGCAGTGTTGTTCCAACTAACCATCTCCTCTTCAAATATTTCAGATGGATTAGTAATACCAACATGTTTTATTTCAGCATGTTCATCAAAAGCTATTTCTCTTTAATTCTAAACATAATATATTCATTAAAATTAATGTTCATTACAAACAGAATATACTTTAACATAACAGAAATAAGACCACATATGATTAGATCTGTATGTTTATACTTAAGTTAAATATTATATTATTTTTAATGTAATATAATCATTATTAGGTATAAAATATTTTTAAATCATGTAAAATTGGAGTTTATTATTTGTCAAAATCTTTTTATTCAAGAAAAGCATGTGACCCTAGCTGGTGGCACCGTGGATAAGGCCCTACAAACCCAAAGGTCACTGGTTCGATTCCCAGCCAGAGCAACATAACCAGGTTGCAAACCAGGTCTCCAGCCAACTCCATAGCTGGAGGCTATGAAAGGCAACCATACATTGATATTTCTCTCCCTCTCTGCCTCCCTCCCTTCCCCTCTCTCTAAAAATAATAAATAAAATATTTAAAATAAAATTTTAAAATAATATTAAAAAAAAAAAGAAGAGCATGTGGTTTAGTATTTTCAACTGGAAACTTGATACTATATATTATTTTGCATTTTTAATATTCTGTACTAGTTACATTTTTTAATAGGGAAGGTTCCAAACTATCAAAATTATTTAGCATCTTCATCAAAACTATCAAAATTATTTAGCATCTTCATTCATCAAAATTGAAAACTAGAGATAACCTTGTTGTTTCTGAACACATAGAAAGTGTTTACAAGTTGGAGAATCTGGAATGGTTTTAAGTTAGAAGGTAAGGACTACATAGTGAGCAGTCACCTGGTGTGGCTCATCTAGGTATAGATGATGACTAGAATGTATTTAGTTGGCTTTTATTTAATTATGCCTTTTAGTCGCTTGTTGCAAAAGGAGAATGATCTAATAATCTCTTTTCCGGTGCTGTAAAAATTCTAGTAATGTTTCATTTGTAAAGACCTTGATCTTGATTATCTATAGATAAATTATAAATGATCTTTCCCTTCCTTTTTTCACGTGCTCTATTGAATTTGTGACCTGATTTTGTCACTTCCATAAGCTGCATTTTAAATTAGAAACCACACATCTGCTCAAATGCACGGTTCCCCTTCAACGGGCTCCACTGGAGCAGCTGCAGCTCCAGAGGGTTCACATGAACTTGCTCATGGCCTTTACACACATGGTCTTCCTACACATGCAGCCACCAGAAAGAACATGTTACTCACAAGGCTAGGTGGAAACCCCTGCCCCCCAAAATAGTTTACTACTTTTCAGTGTTTAACGGCATGAAAAAAAACACAATGATGCATCTCTTACTTTTGGTTAAGAGTCATCAAGATCACTTATAAATAGGTGCACAGATTTGCTTTTCACATTAAATAAACCAATTAAGGTAGAAATGTAAATTTATTTCAAAGAATGGGGCTACGGCCTGAATTGTATTCTCCACAAATTCCTATGTTGAAGCCCTAAAAACCCTCAACATGACTATCGGTAGAGATAAGGCCTTAAAGGAGGTGGTGAAGGTTACATGAGGTCATGAGGGTGGGGCTCTGCTCCAATGGCATGGTGTCCTTAGAAGAAAGGGAAAGCCACCAGAGCTCTGTCTGTCCACACATGTGCACACAGGAGAGGTCACGTGAGGACACAGAAAGAAGGCAACATCTGCAAGCCGAGGCGAGACCTCCCAGAAACTATCCTTGCTGGCACCCCGGCCTCCTGAATTGTGAGAAAATACATTTATGCTCTCGAAGCCAGGCTGTCAGTGCCATCTTGTTGGGGCATCTGGGGCAGCAGGGCAGATGGCCACCTCATTGCTCTCGAGAAGTGTGCTGACACCCTGCACCAAGGATCCGAGCCCCAAAAGCACTGGTTCCTAACACACAGCTCCCTTTAATCAAATATGCCAGTGTGATAAAGACACAATCTCCCCCGTTCTACATGTGCCTGCATGGCTTTCTAACTGCGATCCCTCCATGATTTCAATATGTACTACACATGTATATAATATATAGTATGTTTATAATATGCGTGTAATATCTATATTTCACAAATGAATACTTTTCCTAACTGTAAGAGATATATTCTGTTCAGTTGTTGGTCAGGGGGAACGGGATTGGAGGAAGGGGGGAGGCAGAGGCAAAGAAGGGGAACAGCTTAGACAAGAACCTAGTATAAAGGAACCATGGACATGGACAACAGGTGGGATTGACTTTGGGGGAAATGGGTGGGTGGGGAGGGGGACAGAGGGGAGCAAAAAGGGGATGGATATAATACAACAACAATAAAATTTAAAAAAAAGAAATATAATGCTTCAATAAAAAAAAGCATTTGTACATAAAGCTTATCATATCATATTAACAAAAAAAAAGAATGCATGTGTGTGCTTTTCAAAAAACATTTCAAAGAAAGCCAGTTTATGGCTAGATGTTTGAGAGGTTTTCTTTTTAGCTATGTCATTTAAAATAGCTCCTATTTATAATTTCTTGTTTTCTTTAACATCTCATGATCCTTACAAATACATTGAAAATACACTGTAGTGAAAATAACTGCAATTTTCTCTCCCTCTTGCACACACATGCACACACACAATGAGCCTAAGACTGAGGCAAACCAGTCGAAGTCCTGTAAAAAGAAGAACTGTTCATACGATTTAAATTAGAATGTCAAGTGTACACTGTTGCTGATTGGTTTTAAATAAAAAGATTTTGCTTTTATAGTGCAACTAAGATATGAATACATGCAGATTGAATACGTGAATTTCCAACTGAGAAATATGGTATCCAGGAAGGAAAGTATTAGATAACTTACACTCTTTCCAATTACCATATGTACCTTCAGTGTTAATAAGGAATTATATGACTGGAGGGGTTTCAGATACAATTAGTTGTTTCATCATTTCCTATCTTATTTTATGCATTTTAGGTATACGCTTAAAGAGGAGAGCTTGTATCAGTCATAGATTTTGATGCTGGTGTCTCCTGGCCTCTGAACAGCAGGTAATGAAATGGAGGGGACAATGCAAGGAAGGCAAGGGGTGTTGTAGCTGTAGGTTTACTGATTTGCTGTTCCCAGAAAAAAATTAGTAACGTCAGCTAAGACCTGGAAGCAAAAACTAAGGAATTTATAACAAAAACGATACTCTGTCACACTCTAATAGTAACTTCTGGACCTGAAAATATGAAATCAAAATTTAATTTTCAAACTAGGTGACTTCAAAATTAGATTTAAATTTTTAATTTTCCAAAATGTCATAGCCAAAATTTTAATGTTTATATATATATATATATACATATATATATATATATATATATGTATATATATATATATATACATATACATCAAAATAGGTAAAAGGATCTCTTGTTGAGCAGCTGAAATTTCTATGTAAGGAAATCAGCCATCAGGCATACCGCTTTGGGACATGGATGTGTATGTATGCATCTGGATTAGCACACATTTATGCAGATATAACAAAAAAGGAAATAATTAACTAAAGTAAGAAAAAAATTAATAGTATATAATACGTTCACTTTTTCATGCTACTAATACCGTCACACAAATATTTCCTACTGTACTTTTCTTTATGGGATGGAAGCTACTTTGTTCCTTTGAGGAAAAAAAGAAAACAAAAAAGATGCCATGAAAAATATATTTTAACCAATTCTATTGTATTACAAATTACCCTAAGCACCTAGATAGCATCTGGAACATAGAATGTTTAGTATTTGTAAGTGATGAATTATAAATTATCTGATAGCCTTGCACAACAATCTCAAACCAAACCTAAATATTTAAGCATTAGATAGTATTTAAATATGTATTTTAAAAAATAAATGTTTTTTTTTTGTAATTTATACTAAATTAGCTAAATAGTATTTTTTTTTTTTTTTTTGCAAGCTTCTGAATTCTCACCTCCTCCTTTGTCTTTTTTGATATCACTCGGAGCCAGTCTCCAATCATGCTCAGGACAGCAGCAAAGTAAGCAAGTCCTACAAGGATCCAAAACCACACAACGGGCTTGTAGAGGTCTAGATATTCAATATCTGATCCACCTGTGAGAAAGAAAACAGAGTACAACCTAATAGCTTCACATTCGTAAATGTTAACAGTATAGACAATGGCTAAAATTACCAGCTGAATGTCGGTTTGTAAAACAGTAATTGCCTTGTCAATTGATCCATGTAATTTTCTTCATATGCAATTCCTCCTTTTCCCTCATGTAATCCTTATTTATTTTCAAGAGCAATTTAAGTATGTTTTCCTTAATAACACATTTCACTAATTCTCCAGGTCATCAGGATTGTTTTCTTGCTCCATTTATTACAATGGTCTTATAATTAAATATACCACTTGAATCTAAGCTCTCTTCCCACCTCTATTTTAACAAAAAGACAGAGAAGAAGCATTTTTGATATGAATTTAATTGAGTGAATTTAACCTGATTGCCAGCCAACTCGTAGTAATGAATCAATGAGTGCTAACCAATCAACTCAATGCCAACCTGGACAGAGCGGCTCTTATGTCAAAATCACCAATACAATAGATTGATACCAAATGCCAGCGACAATGCTGTGGTGGGTCTCACTTACATAGTAATTTGCTGGTGATACTACTGTACACTAGTCTGACTTTCCAGAGGAATTTCCATGTTTGTCATAAATTTAAATCTCTAGCTCTCAAGAAAAAAAAAATTAGCAAAGGAGTTCTTTTGCTTTATTCTAATCTCGACTTCTCCATAGGTACCATAACTGCACCTATGAGAATGTGAACATTTCAACCTATCCTTACTTCAGCACATACTGTTAGCAGGGGCACTTATTAAATCCCAAACATGGAACAGGGACTTTTTTCACAAGAGATGGAAACAAGTTTCTCACTTGAGCAATCCCTAAGTTAGCCTGAGAGAGCCTCACATAGACAATTGACCATAATGGAGTATACCAGTGACAGTGAAGGATAATAAACTCATGCTAGGAGAGGACACAGAAGAAAAGAGTTTTACAGTAATTCCAGAAGCGGGAACATGAGCAGACAGAACATGAGTCTTAGGTGATAAGGACCAAAAAAGAGAAAAGTTTGGATGGGAATGTATGGTGTATGCAAAGCTTTTTTTAGTCATGGCTAAAGCGACAGATAGATGAGTGCCAGGGAGCAGATGGGTAGGAGAGAAAAATATCTAGGAAAAGTGTGTTGTGAAAGGTTGTAAGGAGAGGCTCGTGATGCTATGGGGAGTCAGCAAATGTGGATATACAGGTAAGTCCTATGCTCATGTTTGACCACATGCACAGAAAGATCTACTGGCACAAAGGAAGGACCAACAAGGAAGCCCATTAGAAACTTTTGTTCTGAACAAACTAAGACATGACTGCCAGAGTTAGGGCTGGAATGGAAAAAAAAAAAAAAAGAGACACTGTAGAGGCAGAATCATCAGGCATTAAGGACCAGAGAGTTAGTGTGATAAGAGAAACAAAGGCTCTAGAATGACCAGAGACCCTTGCTTGGTCAATGGGGCCAGCACCTGAACAAGAACGCAGGGGAAGGAACAGCAACCAGAAAAGACAAACCGAATTTAAACTGGGACACAATGGGTTTGGCCTGCTTGAGACACAGGTGCAGGTACCCAGTGGGACCCTTAAAGACAGACCTAATGCTAACAGGGCAGAGCAGGAGATACAGTTTGCGATCAATAGCATGGAGACTGGGATGTTTCAACGGGGGTTGTGGATGTACTTAACTATCAAAAAAAATCAACCCATATAATCATAAAAACAGCTAGTAAGTAGCCACTATACATTAAAATCAAATATAAAAGTTTGTATCATTATCCTCCTTAAATTAGACTTTGCATTGCCTGTCAGGACATTTTTCAATGATTAAAGAGTCAGAGTGAAAAGAGGCCATTTTTCTATCAGGCAAAGAGTGCTAACTTCAGCTTTCATTTGGGAGAAGTAGTTTTAGGAATATGATTCCAAAGTAAATAATACTACCTTCAAAATACTGTGAAATTTTCACCCTGTGCAGGATCTTAAAAACAACATATAACTTCTGAGAAGGGTTATGGAAGCTAAATGCCACTCGTGAGGGTTAAGACATGGTCGGTGAGGATGCAGCTCTACAGTTTCACATAAGGGATGACAGATACGTGTGTGGAAACTTGTTATATGATAGGCTCACTAGTGAACTCTATTTTTCAAATGTTTCCATTTTAATAAAACCAAAATGACATTTTTTCCAAGTACTTTCTCTTTCAAAACCAGAAAACGTTGCCCAAATAGTTGTGACTCATTTAACACTTAAATTCACCAAGATATTTGATGTTAGAAGTTAGTTCATGCTCAAGATGACTTTCTGTGTCTTCTCTTATAAACAGGATGTCACAGTCTAAAAAGAGTAAATTAGCTTAACCACAAAAGGGTTTATATTGGGGTAAAATGTTTACCCCATAAGTTTTAGTGGATTCTAACCCACAGTTGGGGGGCAATATTTTCCCATTCTTATTTGCCACTCTTAAGATGAAATACCAGCAGTCAAAATATCTAGGAAAAAAACCAATGTATATGGGGATATGGTCAAACAACTTACAAAACCTCTTCACTTTTTGATGGCTAAGATTTATGAATTAATTTCCACCTTATTCAATTCACTTGACCTGAGAATCTAACCAAAATTCAGTTATCTGTATCATTAAAATAACTTGCTAAAAGAGCTATTTGGTTTTATTTTTTTAATTAGAAAGCATTCAAACATTGTCTTGGCTGTGGAAGCATTAATTTAATCTGGCTAGCCGCAGGAAACCTGTCAGTGGGTCTCTTGCTTGTTAAGAACATGGGGTTAGTTCTCTGTCCTGACTTTACTCCCCGTAGGGCCCTTCCCCAGGTCCACTCTGCCACACCATCATTTTAACAATCCTTCCACAGACCCCTGAAACACAGGAGCCTGCAGGACACTTCAGCCCACTGTCCACTTGTGGGTTCCTCACCCACTTGTCAGGAATAGTTACCTCATTGCTGTTTTCTTCGTTGCCTCCAGAAATATGCACACAGATCTTTTCCATTTTAAGAGCTTTCTGGCTAATCATTGTAGGAGAGCAATAAAAATAGCAAAGAGGAGTGGAAGGTTTTAGGAATCTTATAAACTTTCCCAAGTAGTTACAATAAGTCTCTTCCTGACTCTCAAATGATATGTGACAGCTTCTTCTAAATGGTGCCATTTCTTTCTGGACTTCTTGGTGCTTAAATAAGGAAATCAGCCAGAGCATAATTTAATCTAGCAGATTAAACTACAGGTACTGAAAATATAGCCCGGGAAAGGTTTGGGCTGGCATTGTTGCTTGGAAATGCATCCTCTCTCAGGATTAGTGTTCTAAACACTTCAGGGACGCTGCTTTCCCACTCCTGACATTTCCACTGACTTGCGACAGGACAATTAGTAAGACCACTGCCCATGATCTTAAGCCATATCTCTAGCTGCCTTTATCAGTAATTAGCTAATAATTCAATTGCCACCACTCTCATAGTCTGTTCAGAACTCAGAAGTGAAAGGCAGGTTTGTATTGGCTCCTTGGAATCTCAACAGTAAGTGTCCATTCCCACTTTGCAGTACAAAAGTGACAGTTTCAGTAGGTGAAATAATATGTCACGTCTCACAGGAAAGGAGGCAGCAGAGCTAGAATTCAAACCCAGCCCTGCCTGGCTCCATGTCACAGGCAGTTTTCATTGACCTTATTGTCCACATCACCTACAACGATCCCATCATTTATCCACCAGCCTTGTTTACCCACATGGAACGGCAGAAACCTAGCTAGTGCTGGAAACTAAATCAAATAGGGTCTGCCTCTTCTCTTCCAAGGTCTTACCTAGAAACCAGGTGAGTCCGAAGATAAGTATTATCTTATCAGAAGCCTCCTTATCTTTCTGCTGTCATCATTCCAACAGTTTCTAGAATTGGTCCTATTCTTCTCTAAAGAGTTTGAGTTTACAATGTACCTCTCCCCTTAATTTTCTTTCCCTATGATGCATCACAGGGGGAAAAAAATGGTGATGGGAGGAGATGATTGGGGTGGTAAAGACATAAGACAATATACAGATAATGCATTACAGAATTGTACACCTGAAACCCATGTAATTTTATTAACCAATGTCACCTCAGTAGATTCAATTAAAAAAAAAAAAAAGATCTATCATGGGAATCTTCTAGCCATCCTAGGCTGTTGTCAGCTTTATGACCCTCCCCTGAATTTCTAAAATTATATAGGAGCCCTGGCTGGTGGCACAGTGGATAAGGCGCCAGCCTGCAAACCCAAAGGTCACTAGTTCAATTCCCAGCCAGGGCCCATAACCAAGTTGCAAGCCAGGTCTCCAGCCAGGTCTGTAACTGGAGGCAGGTGAAAGGCAACCATACATTGATGTTTCTCTCTCTTTCTTCCTCCTTCCCTTCCCCCGTCTCTAAAAAATAATAAATAGCCCTGGCTGGTAGCACAGTGGATAAGGTGCTGGCCTACAAATCCAAAGGTCGCAGGTTCGATTTCCCAGCCAGGGCACATAACCAGGTTGCAAACCAGGTCTCCAGTCAGGTCTGTGGCTGGAGGCAGGTGAAACGCAACCATACATCAAAATAAATAAATAAATAAATAAATCTTTTAAAAATAAAATAAAATATAATGATATACATAATATAAAATATAGATATAGCCATATAATTTTGTTCTAAAGAAAATGAGGACCATTTCTTGCACTGGTCTATGAGTATTTTAGTTTAGATATTAAATATTAATTTCAATTTTTTGGTTTGTTTGACTTATTTTTATTAGTCAAAGTCATCCTGCCATAATATGAAGGGGGAAAAAAACCTTTCCACTTTAGTATATTTTTCCTTTTTTATAATAAAGCAATTTTAATGGAATGAAGTGTTTTCTCCATGCTTCAAGGACTAAGAGGCTCTTTCAGTAATGTTGTAAATTCTGTTTCCTTTTTACAAATGGAACTATGACTTTACTATTGAACAACAGCTCACCCACTAAAACAACCTTCTTGTATGCAATTAAGTCCAAAAAACACAAGCCCCAAAAGGGTAAACTTCTCTAATATTTGAATCTATATATGGGGAATTTCCATCTCAGCTTTCAAGGTGCTGTCCATTTCCTGTTAGGTACTTAGTCTAAAATTAGGGAAACTGCCATCAGAACATCTCATGATCATAAAGAAAAAAGGATCAACACATTGTCTCACTCATTCATCCTTTATGAGGATAGAAATGTACAGTATATTGAATGTACACAATTGTTATCCCTAGAAATACCTTTAAGTCTCAATATAGAGCAATTTGGAGCATTTCTCATCAAACAGTAAAATTTACTGCCCGCTTCCCTAAGCCATAACTATTAATCACTAAATGATTTCCTTCTTGTTTTTTCCTCCATCTGTTTCTACAATGCTTTTATATCCATTCTGAATCTTAGAAGTTACATAACTTCTTGGCTTGTTTAGTCTCTAGGGGTTCTGAGCCTTTTGGGTCAAATCCCATTAACTAATCATGTACATAGCTATCAATTCTCTAGTGCATTCTCGGAGAGTCACTAGCTGAATCAGGATGGACCAGACTCCCTGTAGGATTTTCCTGCACACACACAAAATAACTACCTGGATTGGTCAATAACATTCCTGGATTTCAAACATTCTGTCCCATAAGAATAGGCGATCATCATCAGTAAGTGCTAAGCACAGTATGGAATATACAGAATGTGCTCACCGAATATATGAATCAATGAATGAATGATGTATTACATCTCCCTAGCAGTCACACGACCCTCTTTAATCAATCAAAGCAATTTTTATGAGCCACTGTGGTGGTGATGGTAGTACTGACTGATCTTGAGTAGACCTTACTCCTCATCAGGTACTTTCTTTGGTATCTGTAGAATTCCTGGCAAATTTTTATTCAGTGATCAGCTCCATAATAGCAGTTTTTAATAACTGGCCTCTGACATATTGCAAAGGTTTTGGGCAACATCAGGAATTGTTTTCTGTGGAGCCTCTACTAGGACAAACTGTTTTACACAAACAAAAAGAAAAACTTGCCATGGCTTTTCAATGGATTTATATGTTCTCATGATAAAGTCCCCTTCCGTTAATTAAGCAGACTCAGAGCACTCAACTCATGAGTCATGTTTTGGTTATAAGAGAAAGCAATAGTGTGGTTACTAAAAACTACATTTCCAGTAATGACTTTGAAAACATAACTCCAAGAAAACTTAATTCTTAATATGAGATATGCAAATATATTTTTCAAGTCAAAAAAATGTGATGCTGCCTGACTATACAGCTTTGATAATTTTTAAAAATTTACTAAAGATAAATGCACTGGAAGAACCCTGGGTTCTCACCTGGGAAGAACCCCAATTGCCCTTTCTACATTGAAGGACATAAGACACTAAACATAAAGCCTGATTTACCCAGCAAGCATTCAATACATGTAAGGTTGTGAGATGAAGAGAAATTTATTATTCAACAAAACATAATAAATTTCATTGATCAAAATTCCAAGAAGAAATATTTGGATAACTACACAAACTTATGTTCAGATGGAAAAAGTGTTTGCAGAATATCAACCATGAAGATTTCTTGGAACGTCTCAATGTTTGGCTAAAACTTTTAGATTTTATTAGTAAAGTAGATAATATGAGCTCAGTGCTTTGTGAAACTATAAATTTGCATCTGGTTTTCACTCATTTCTGTTATCACTTATGAATTAACCTGGTTTACAGAAAGGAGTATTTCTAAGCATTTTCTTGGGCTTCTTCTAAATAATTCATGGAAATTGATCTACTCTAATCCTAACAATATATATATAAAAGAGGACACTTGTTTTGAAAACTATTTTAAATTGTGTTAATTTGGGTAATTATTTTGACTTTTTTCCAATTCCGAGGAGTCATCATTTTTTTTAAAATTGTGGACTTAGGAGATTAGTTGTAAAAGCAAGCTGAATGAGTAAAATTAATTTTTCACAAAATTCCATAAAACTAGCTCTCAGCCTTTAAGGTAAACATGATTAAGCAACTTATTAACCCCAGGCCTCCCATCAAATAAAAAAGAAAGAAAGAAAGAAATGAAAGAAGCAGAACATAGGAAATCAACAGTTAGCTCCCAAATATGATTTTGCTGTTACCTCTACAAATTTGACTACATATTCTAAGCACTCCTAAAATCAAGTGTATGACACTTTACTAAATAATTTACTTTCTTTTCACCTTTTAGGAAGGGATACTCTGCAGGCACGACTCTCAATAATGGGGCTATGTCTATTCATATGTAAAATAAAGGCCCTAGGAGTGGAGTTGGAGTGGCCCTGGGTCCCCAAATCCTTTTGAACCCTAGAACACCAATCTTGAGACCATTGGGGTGCCAGGAAGGAACAGACATCAATGACTAAGGTAGCCAACCAGGCCCTAAAACATATCCCTTTCATACATGTGAATATAAACTTAAAATTTGCTGGGAGAACTCTTCCTACAGAAAAATGATTGTCAAATTCTTCTGTTCAGTCACATACACAGAGACACCTGAATGCTATGCTATTGTGTCCTGCCTAGAAGTCCCTAAATGCTTTTGACTCGTTATCGCTAACAATGAAGAGTTTTGCTCATGCAACATTTCAATATACTTATTTATAAATTAGAAACCTACAATCTACTCATTTATATCATGCATAGTATGACATGCAATGAGGTTGAAGGATAAATACACAGACACTGGGGTTGTGCTGCTTTCTTCCCATTGTAAAAGTCTTATTGCAGGGACTTTCTTGCTCATTCCCCAAGGATGAGCATTCTGTTTCAGAGCTCTGGTCTAAACCCCAACATTGTCACTTGTTGCTCTTGAGATGTCCCCAAAAATTACACCAAGGTTACATACAACCTGTTTCCCAAACAGTTACATATCACTTTCCAAAATATACTTCTTCTCTTTTAATAACACCACAGTTTGAAGACTACAGTTCTTGAATGAGTCTTCAAAGAAGTTCCATACAACCATGTGCTTGAACCTAATCCTTGTCCAAGCAAGCAGGGTGCACAGGATTGAGAAGGGCACCAGACAGTGAGTGTGCATTCCAAGAGGTACAACTTTGCTGCCTTTGGATTTTATAACCCATCAGAAAGATGAGAAGGTTTAAGTCCCAGCAATGCCTCTTTTTTTCCCCCAGCGAAGAATGTCAAAATGAAGTAAAAACACTACCTCTAGTGACCTCTACTAGCAAGAGAGGTTCTAAAAAAGTAAACAATATTTCCCAGGTAGGGGACTTGCCTTAACCCAATGGCTAATTTTACTTTTTAGTCACAAAGCAGCCAGAAGCCAAAGACTGTTTTGATGGTGAGCTATATACGGCAATTCTTTCCTAAGACATTTTTTAAAAACTCCTAATTTTTGTTTTTCTAAAGACGTTTGCAGAGGGCACACATTTCCTCCCGAGTATCTGCCAGACACCTGCCTCCTCATCTGCATTCTCGTGCCAAAGTGCTGGCTCCCTGGGCACGAGGACCGAGCATGTAAAGACTGCAATCCTACAACCAAGGTTCTCCAGTCTCACAAAGACCAAAATAGCTGCAAAATGCATAAATTGAGGTGATAGAGATAAGTCAACAAAATTAATGCCAATCTGCCTCTTTTCTCATTTATCTTAGAATTTGTCAGTTCAATCATAGCCAATGCCTTTGCTAATTATCAGCAAAGTGTATTTCTTCCACTTTTCATTATTTCCTCTGCAAAGTTAAAATAATGAATCCAAAGAGGGTTACAAAAAATAAAATCCTAGTAACAATAAGGATGTATATTAGACAAGACTCAATGCCACGCAACTATTATTTGGTTACCACTCTCCCACCACAGTGGGCGATGACCCTACATTTAAGGGTCACCATTGACACCCATGAGATGTTTCCATTGACCTTCTCTTTTTAGGCAGTGGAGAGGGGATACTAATAAGGCCCACATGATCTGGCCAGTTTTAGAGTGTTGATCTCTTGAGGTAAGTTGTAAAATAATTTTGGTTTTCATCTTCTACGAAACCATAAAGTGAAAATATTTGTCTTTTTCTAAGCCAGTTTATACTGTAATCACAAATATACAACATTATTTTAGGATTCCACCCACATGTTTTTATTTATAGTTTTGTTTTTTTAAGAGTCTCAGACCAAGTGGGTCATATACTGGACTGACACATTTGGCCAATTCTTGAAAATAACAAATACATTATATTCTATCACTGGAATTTGCTAAGAGGGTAGAACTTAAAAGACCTCACCAAAAAAAAAAGGAGGGAGAGAGGATAAATATGTGAGGAGATGGATGTGCTAATTAATTAGATAGTATGAAATACCACGATGTACACTCTGAATATCTTACAATTTTATTTATCAATTATATCTCAATAAAGCTGAAAAATAAACAAAACTATGCATTACCCTAAAATAAACATTAAAAATTAAATAAAACATTATATTATAAACAACACAATGATGTTGGCCTAAAAATAGAAGACACACCCCCTAATATCTATATATTCTAGTATTCATGAGACCTTGTTAATTATATTTAAAAGCAGTACAAGAGCCTAAGATTAACATACCACACATAAAAGTTTTCTTATCATCACATCTCACTTTTTCTTATATTAATACACTTTCTGCTTCTACTTAGGCCAATTATACAGGTTTGATGACAGGTAGAAAATGGGTGTTTTAGGATAGAAACTTTTATATAGAGAAGTACAAATTTTGAGATTCTTCCCTCCACAGTTTGCTGGTTAGAAAAATAAAAGATCTCAGGCAGAGTGTGTGCCCTCCCGTCCCAGGGCTTCCATCCAACACACAGATGTGTACATAATATTTTTGACCAAAGCAAAGCTTCATTCATGAAAACATATTCAAGGATATTATACATTCTCCAGGAAGGAAGGCTTGGCCAAATTAAACTTATTAACCAATCAATAAAAATGTGTGAAGTGTCAGCCTTCTTTGATATTTTTATAGAACTATACAACATATTCTCTTTCTGGAAATATTTAAATAAGAAGTTTGGGTCATGAAGGAGCAGTACATAATCAGAAAGTATAAAACTTTCCTAAAACTAAATTCAACTGCTGAGTTTATTCTGGAAAATGTGACAGTGCATTCCTACTGCAACATTTGGCATGTTTTTCTAATACTCCAAACTAATTTTTTTCAGGAATGGCTTAGATTATCAGGAGATGGTCAAAATGATCCATGATAGTGCATTATTACATTACTTTTAACACAATTAGAATTTATTTAAAATTGAGGTTAGAACAATAATAATAAATAATATTACAGGGGAAAAAGGGAGTTGAAATGATAGAAATGTTAAGTCCTAAGAAATATAAGAGTAAAGCAAACAGCAGTTTAATTACCATATGGAGAAGAGAAAAAATGTTTTTAATGAATAAAGAATGTGGACACCTTAGCTAAAGCCAAAAATACTGTCCTGAGAATTGAAAATTTAAAAAGGTAAATAATGGCCCTGGTTGGTAGCTCAGTGGATAGTTGCCAGCCTGTGAACTGAAAGATCACTGGTTCGATTCCCAGTCAGGGCACATAACCAGGTTGCAAGCTAGGTCTCCAGCCGGGTCCTTAGCTGGAGGCAGGTGAAAGGCAAACATACATTGACTCTTCTCTCCCTTTCTTCCTCCCTCCTTGCCCTTCTTTCTGAAAATAATGAATAAAAATATTCTTTTAAAAAAGGTAAAAAACAAGGAAAAGAACTTTTTAAGTAGCTAAGAACACCCATCTCTTAAAGTGTGCAGGTGTTCTTTTAAACTAAGACTCAAAAAAGCCTAAATAAAAAAGAGCAATGGTAAGTTACTCAAATTCTTGCACTGCTAAAAAAACAAGGGGCTGATATTAGGTTTCTGAAAATAGGGTGGGGATATAAACTCTTGAACAACCAGCAACCAACTTTCTCTTCTAGAATAAAAAGTAAATGTTCAACTTCACCTATCTGCTTACCTCCACTGTCATGGAATGTCTTTTTTTGGCTTTGTCACCATTACAGATTTAAGTTTGTCTTCCAAAAACATACATTAAGGTCTTAACCCCCATTACATTGGAACATGGCCTTCATTTAGAAATAAGGTCCTTACAGATGTAATTAGTTATAATGAACTCATATTGGACTAGAGTGGGCTTTTAATCTAATGTGACTGGTGTTCTTATAAGAAGAAGGAAATCTGGATGCAAGGAGAAAGCTACGTGATGACAAAAGCAAAGGTGGGAGTGATGCAGTTGGGAGCCAAGAGCCAGCAAGGACTGGTGGCCTCCAGCCAGAAGCCAGAATAAAACAAGGCAGGATTCTGCCTGAGTCTCAGAGGGACCACACTGCTGCCTGCACCTTGATTTTGAATTTCTATGAGAGAATGAATTTGTTTGGTCTAAAGCCACCTGGTTTGTGGTACTTGGTTATGGAAACCTTAGGAAACAAATACAGTCACTGTTGTACTGCAAACCCAAGTGACAAGTCTAAGGAACATGGGTTAGGACAGCAGTGCTGGTGCCAGGAAACACTCACCTGCAACGTAGTCACCAAATCCAATGGTTGTTAAAGTGATAACCACAAAATAAATGGCATCCAGGGCACTCCAGCCTTCTATGTGCTTGAATATGATTGCAGGCAGAGCAACGAAGAGCACGCAGCCAAACAGGATAAATATGATTGTTGAGATGATGCGAATCTTGGTCTGACTGACGTTCCACTTCTAGGGAAGACAGAGAGAGAGAGAGAGAGAGAGAGAGCAAGAAAAAGAAATTAATTGAAATTAATTGATTATTGGGGCATGCTCTAAGCTAACCTAATACACACTATCAGCAAATTAGCAAATGATAATGTTATTTTACTTAATTTTATGGTTAATTTTGATTGTCTTTCTAAGAGACAACACTGGGTACAATATAAGCATCAAAACACTCAATGCTAATAATGATGCCATTTTTGTCTTACATAGCTAGGCAATAGGTGAAATACTCTCAAAAGTAACTTACCTTTACTCCAAGCATACAATTTCATATTTGCATCATTCTTTTGTTAGCTGAACTACACTTAAAATATTTCTATTCTATAGTCATACAATTGATTTCCAGGTAAACACAATCTAAAAACATATGAAAATGGAAAAAATAAACCATGAATTAAATACTGACTACTGAAAATTGATGTAATGACTCTGTCTCACTCATCACATTTTCCAATCATTTTTTAATTAATTAAAGTGTGTTATTAACAGACCTAGAGTTCACAGTTGATTTCCATGTGAACCAGATGAACTGTCTCTCTGTTCCAAGGCCTTAGACTGCAAACTAAAACATGTCAACAATGATATGTAAGCAAGGATAAACCTTCAACACCCCTCAGCTACAGCTGTTCCCTAATTAGTCACATTTTTTCACCTCCTTCTCTTCTCAGAGACCTCCACAATGCGACATTGAATAAAGTTTGTAATGAACACAGCTTATTTCCAGATTAATCACTATACATTTTTCATCTCTAACTAAATCTGTCCTATCTACTGTGAAAATTACAGGTCACACCCCCCAACCATAGAAGGATTACTGAACTTTAGAGGTTGAAAATTCTCTAGAAATAAAGGTCTACGAAACCACAAAATGGAAAGTGAAAATATAAGTTTTTCTAGCCCACCATCCTTATCACATATCTGAGAATTAAATGAACTCACATTTAAAAAGTTCTCAGAACTGTTTAGTACTAAACATTGAGTCATGACCACTGGACTGTATTAACTAACAGGGCATGGAATTTGTTTTATTTACTGATCTAGATGCAGCACAAAAAATACTACCCCGCATCCCATAGGCATCCTGAATTCTGTTGCATAAATGAACAATTCAGTACTACCAAGTTCAGGCCACTAACCCCGCTTCTCAATTAATATGAATTCAAGGTATTTTAATATCAATATAAGAAAAGTGTAATATCATAAAAAGGATAGAACTTCTGTTTTGAAATACCTATACCTAGTTCATTCTAAATATCTGAGAATGAACTCTGAACTTAAATATGAAACATAACTAATGCTAAAAACAATAATGTAAACTGAAAAATAATAGTCTTATTTCATCCATAGAATAAATGTAAACTGCTTTGTTGAAAATTTTGTGAAAATATAAAACAATATGGAGCAATAAATAAAATGTATTTATAATAGTGGTAACAGTAGTAATAAATCATTTATAATTCCATTTTCTAACACAATTATTTTCTTTTTCTTTTTAAGATTTTATTTATTATTTTTAGAGAGAGGGGAAGGGAGAGAAGCAGAGAGGGAGAGAAATATCAATTTATGGTTGCCTTTCACCTGCCTCCAGCTACAGAGCTGGCTGGACACCTGGCTTGCAACCTGGTTATGTGCCATGGCTAGGAATCCAACCAGCAACCTTTGGGTTCTCAGGCCAGTGCATTATCCACAATCATTTTCTTTATCCATAATATTCTTCAAGAATAGAAGTTTGTAATCATGATGTTATTATTACTATTTTTTACTCAAAATTCTAATTTAAACATTTTCATTTTATTTACTTTGTCTATTGATATAATATGACCATTAATATCTATCTTCATGTATTATTGATTTTACTGAATTACATTCCTTAGGTAAACTTCTATCAATGACATTACTGAATTAAGTTGTATAATCACCTTTATTATGTTTGCTATGTGGTATTATATCCTTCACAGATGGGCTATTAAAGTTTACAGTAGCACCAGCAATGACCAAGGGTACCAAAGCAGTTTGCAAATAACAAAATGTTGTCAGTCTTTGCTAGCTTTGGTAAGCTTTAACTTACATTATCTCTAACTCTTACATCAATGCTTCCTTGTCAGTATCACATTAAATAAATGACAAAATGGAAAATATAGGTGGGAGACAATACATCAGAAATTTTAACTTGTGACTGTCAGATTTCTATTTTTTATGCAGATTTTAGGGGGTTTTCTCATGCATTCATTCATTCAGGTAAGTAGTGAGCTACATGCTAATATGAGTACCTATGAATTGTTATGGAAAATCCAATAATAAATGTGTAGCTGTACATTTAGGAGCTAATAGAAAGAGTAAAATATTTTAATAAGTTAAACAATAACTACATGTAATTAAAAGGTTGTAATACTTACAATAAACGTATCTTCCACTTTCGCAATTCCTTTTCCAAATATGGTCCCTAGTTGATCTCCAACTCCAGCCAACAAAAAACCAAAGAGGGGAATTCCCAATAAGGCATAGATGATACAGAATATTTTTCCCCCTTCTGTGCGAGGTGAGATGTTTCCAAACCCTAAATGCATTTTTAAAAAAAGAAAAGAAATTCAGTTGTTTACAAGAGTAATAGTTTAAAACACATGACTTCAAGGTTGATTCAAAAATTCCTAAATATTCTATCAGTCACAGATTTCAATTAGTTAAGAATCCCTTTGTATTACATAATTTTAAAATATATTTTAATGTAGAACACTCATAGGCAAACATTTCAATAATCTACAAAGTATAGCAATTGTTCCAATTAAACTGGACAATGAAAACTGAGGGAGCAACATGGTATTAGAGGAAACATTCCCATTAAATGTACTTTTACCTCTCTATACTGATAATCCTGTTGACTATAAATAAGGCTTTTGTTGTCATCTCCTGAAAAGACTGCATCGCCTTAGTGGGTGAAGATTTGGTCATGTTAACCATTCATTTCCTCCCCATAATGTTTCCATCTTTCTCTTCCTTCCATTCAGTCAGTTTGGTGTTCATTGCCAGTCAACTCGTCTACTGGGGATTTTTTTTAAGTATTTAATTTTCAAGAAATTTGCCTTTTTTCATTAGCCTGCTCTATTATTCCATGAAAATAATAATTATATTCATTTCTTTGGTTTTTCCTTTTTTTTTGGTCTTGTACCATGTATTAATTCCTTGAGAGAAGTCCTATACTTCCTTTATTTAGGTAAATTTCTTCAAGAATCTGCAAATTCCTGGCCATATTTTCATCCTTGTAAGCACTGCACAACACCAGATGGGTTAATATTTGTGGCTGAAATGTATTTGGGACGTAGCACCATTTCTGTACACTAACAACTTCAGCCCCGTCCTGTCTTCTAACATCAGGGAGCGAAGCACCAGAAACAATAAGTCCTTGTCAACTCAGCAGGGTGGGCTGTTTTGACATGAGTTCTCTGCTTATCCCAGAGACTCCTGCTAAGATCCAACACTGTTCTGTATTGCCTCTCCAGATAAATAACTATGTGGCTAGAGATAGGGCAGACATCTGAGTTACTCTATTCATCCTGTTTTCTCTTTTTCGCACAAGAGGAAAAATATCTTCAGTTACATTCATAAGAAGTAACCTACCTCCCAGAAAGATCAAGATCAAAAATAAAGACATAACTTTTTTTTTTATGTGACTGAGGCATCACTATAAATAGGTCCTATTATTACTTTAATTATAAAAGCCCAGCTGTCCAAGGGCTCCATTTGATCTACACTATGCAAGTTAAAAAAGACATAAGAAACGAGAACTTCAAGTTTTCATCCCTACTGGCTCAAACTCGGCTGGAGGAGTTCCTGGGGGAGCCTGTTGGCATCACTAATAAAACAACTCCAAATCCAAAGAGAGCTCTAGATATAAGGAGCTCTACCTTTCATTTTTCATTGATCAAGACATGGAGACCATCCCTTGCGGCGTCATGTCCTTACTGCATTCCTATTATCCCCTTAACAAAGTTAGAAGAAGGAAGATGAAGGGAGTAGGCATGAGGGAGCATCAGAGATTCCGATGGTTCTCTGAATGTCTCCTGCTTCACTGTCCCAATGGTTCTCTCGCCACCATCATGGTGAGCTCTGTGGTTGAACCTGTGTCTCAGTGGAGGCACCCCGGCTCTCTCCCTAGTCACACACACAGTGACCTAGCAGCATTCAGATCCCCACACATTTCCCTGGGTGACAGAACTAACTGGCTTTTGTGGGGAAATGGTTTCTCATTTTCCTTCTCTTCCCTGTATAAAGTAAGCATAGACCACCCTCCGCAGATTTACCGCATGTTCTAACCAGTGAGCGGACCAGGTGAAATGACTTGATACTATTAATGGATTTACGAGCTTCAGATGAAAGGTATCCATGGACTCTAAGCCAAAGTTTGGCAAGCTTTTAAAATGTTAATCTTTGTAACTGTACTTTCTGACCCTCTTCCCCTGGCCCAGTCTCTTCATTGCCTCAAGGTGTGACAAACTATTAGAGCAAGAGGAGAAAAATGTATTACTTTTGACTTCTTTTAACTCCTAAATGAGTGCTGTTCACACCCAAAATGTTCCTCCTCAGAAAGCAGCTATCAGTTTATGACATCGCATAAGCATAACAAGAGGGTTTCCGAAGAGCTTGAGGGCACAGGGTGCATTGAGAAAGGGTGGGGCATGGCCCTGGAGGAGGTGAGGGAAACAGTAGTGGGGCAAGTAGCAAGCTACTTGGAACTAAATCACGTCCTTACTTTTGCATTATACACTAAATATTACCAAATGGATTAAATTCTCAAATATTTTAAAAATATGATCATAAAAAAAGACAAGAGAGTAGTTCCCGAAGCATAACTCCCAGGGTGGAATAATTAAGAAAATAAAGATAAATATGAAAGGTAAACACACAAAAATGTAGCAATGCTGCATGTGAACTGAAGAGCAGACACTTGTGTAAAGGCCAGAGGTGTCGCTGAAGCAATGAAGAAAGACTCAAACATCAGGAATGGTTCCTACGGGGCTTTCCCTTGAAGTGGCCTGAATTTATCATGTTTGCACTTGTGATTTGTTCTAATTTAGTCTCAATTATTTAACCTTAGACTGTTATTTAAGAACATGCCTATTTCTGGAAAACTTCAAATATTCATAATGATAAATTGATAAACCCAAAATACATTACTGGTTAAGTGTCCTTGGGATATTTACTGAAAGTCTGTCAAATGATCAACTTTTGCAAATATGTTCAGTTCCATTGAAAAATGTCAGGCTAAATTTGTAATAAGCAATTCTTTGGATAATAGTAGCCTTTTTCTTTTAATATTTTATTCATTATTTTTAGAGAGAAGGGCAGGAAAGGAGGAAGAAAGGGAGATAAACATCAATGTACGGTTGTCTTTCACCTGCCTCCAGCCAAGAACCTGGCTGGAGACCTGGCTTGCACCCTGGTTATGTGCCCTGACTGGGAATCGAACCTTGGGTTCAAAGACCATTGCCAATCCACTGAGCCACATCAGCCAGGGTAGGTAATAGTAGCCTTTTTATCCTCTGTATAAGGTATACATAAAGCAACATAACTAAACTATTTAGATTTGTCAGCTCCAACATACATACTTTGGACTAAATGGTTTTATTTGTCTAATGTGTAGTTCATGAAATACTTAACTTTTAGCTAGTTTTCAATGTAAAGTTAGGAATTTATTATTACTTTTATTGACAACAGCAATGATGGAAACAACAATAAATTAAAATTGCATTTATATAGTCTCTTCTAGAGTTAAACCCACTTTTTAAAAAATTTAAGTAATTCTAACCAAAAATTTAGCATATAGGATTCTATAACCCCAATCCAATGAAAAGAAAATTTAGGTAAGAAAAATAAACATACTTTATCTTACTCTGATCAATTCTATATCATAAAGTACTGAGCTATACAGGGGAACGAAGAAACCAAGTATCAGTAATCTGTATGATTTAATTCTGTTCAGTGAAAAAGTTCTCAGTAAATATCACATGCCAATCACTGTGCTAGACAACGCAAAGATGAAGAAATCGCTGCTTCAAAAAATTCCAAATCATTCATAAATAAAATCAATTAAATACGCTGTCTACCAACTTTTCTTTAAATGTTAATGAAGGTACGTACACAAATGGATAAAGATTTTGCCAGACCAAAACCAAACAAGTATAGCAACATGTACATGAAAACATTCCTATTAAAACACCGAGTTGGGTTAAAGGCAAAAGATTTGGCCAGCCAGCTTAGTTGGTTAGAGAGTTGTCCAGATGTACTAAGGTTGTAGGTTTGATCCCCAGTCAGGGAACATACAAAAATCAGCCACCAAATGCAGTAAATGCATAAATAAGTGAAACACCAAATTTCAATTTCTCTTTCTCTCTCTCCCTCCCTCTCTCTCTCTCTCTCTCTCTCTCTCTCTCTCTCCCCCTCCCTTCCCCCCTCTTCTTCTCTCTCAAACATCAATAAAACAAAATATAAAGCACTGAGTTAGCATGATTTCAGTCCCATGTTGCATTTACTTTGGTCTCTGAAATAGCCAGCCTTCTGGAAGGTGGCCAAGTTAGGGCCATTCAAAGGCGGAAGCTATTTAGAGACCAGAACTATTCTCAAAATGCAGCATTTTAGCTCTGACGAAAGAACAGCCCCAAGAAGAGCCCTGAAATGCTGAAAAATTCACATGGAATCTGACACAGAAAGGAAAAGGGGTTTAGAATAAAAACTGTAACAAAGTACTTAGGAGGCAGAGTACCCAGAAGATTGAAAGATTCCCCAACAACCAATAATACAAGTTTTGGGAGAAGTAAGTGGAATGATTTGCAGGGAAACAATATTTAATATGTTATGAGCTAAGAATTTTCAAGAATTGAAGAATTTTCATACAGTGAATGTGCACTCAGTTTTGAATATGATAAATAAATATAAATCCCCAATTAGACACATCATAGAGAAACCAAAGAATATAGAAATAAAAATAAAACCTAAAAAGCTAGCAGATAGGAGGGGAAAAAGTTCTTACAAAGAAACAACACATGAGCAATAATAGTCATTGGAAAATAGTGGAGTAGTATCTTTAAAATGCTAGTGAAACACAATCATTATTCTGAAACTTTATTTTTAGCTTAACTGTAAAAAATAAAATAAAATAAAAAAGGGGGGCTCTGGATGGTGTGGCTTAGTGGATTGATTGCCTGCCTGTGAACCAAAGGGCACATGCCTGGGTTGTGGGCCAGGACCCCACCTGGGGGGCATGTGAGAAGCAACCACATGTTGATGTTTCTCTCTCTCTCTTAAAAAAAAAAAAAAAAATGAGGGTCTTATTTTAGCAATTTTCAGATGTACAAGATGCAAGAAACCTTACCATCCAGGAAAACCTCACTAAAGTAACAAGGTAGGTATGCTTGAGAAATTATATACTTCAGGAAGAAAAACAGAGAGCCCAGAAAGAAAACACAAGCATAGGAGAAACAGAAATGGGCCCAGAGCCCTGGCTGGTGGCAGAGTAGATAAGGCGCCGACCTGTGAACCCAAAGGTTGCTGGTTCGATTCCCAGCCAGGGCACATAACCAGGTAGCAAGCCAGGTCTCCAGCTAGATCCATAGCTGGAGGCAGGTGAAAGACAACCATATATTGATGCCTCTCTCCCTCTTTGCTTCTCTCTCTCTACCCCTCTCTCTAAAAATAATACATAAAAACTTTAAAACAAAACAAAAAGAAATGCCAGAAAATTTAATCAACTATTAACTACAAAACACGTATATACACAAGAACGTAAACACCAAAGTAAACAAGTGACAATAGTATTAATAGGAGAATGAGGAGTTTAATAAGCAAGTTCAGCATTGTGAGGCTAAAACATCAGAATAGAAAGAATTAGCTAAAAATACGGTCAAAGCCCTGGCTGGTAGCACAGTGGATAAGGTGCCAGCCTGTGAACCCAAAGGTCGCAGGTTCGATTCCCCAGCCAGGGCACACTACCGCTCTACTGGTTGACAACAGCTTGCAAGTGGCCCCATAAACCACTTACATGAGACCAGCTCACATTTCTGGGTTTGATTGTCAATGTTTAAAGATGTGCATTTTAAATAAAATGTGACCACTACATGTTGGCCAACTATTTTATCTGAAGTTCAAGCCAGGAAACAATAAACAGGTTTGTTCAAGGTGCATGAAATAATCCATGTAGAATTGGCTGCAAATTCGTGTGCTATTTAACTACCTCTTATTTTCTGATTCTGCTCTTACCCCAAGATAACTTAAGCTTTCCCACCTATTGACAGAGATTGTCAGTCTGGAATCGGATCTTTCGGGACAGCGCAGCTCCTAGAAGTCAGGCTTTAAACAACTTTTCCTACAAGAAGTTCAGTATAAGTTGATGTATCCCTGATCATACTTGGCAGGAAACAATAAACCATAAAAGCGATAAATTGAACTATACTATTTATTGGCAAAGAGTCCCTCCTCCTTGACCACATTTTGGTCGGGTGCTTCTGAGCTCTCCTGTTCACTAAGCCTGACGATCCTGCGGCCCTCCTTGTGAACGCCACAGGCCTTCTAGCCAGAATCCTGCTCGATCATTTTGGCCAGAATGCCCCATCCTCAATATTTGATCATCCTTAACATTTGATTAGGTTTCTCATTTGCCAATACCACCTAGGTGATATTTCATTGGCCTGATGGGTGAACCCTATTAGATCATTTCAGTCCAAACCCTCCCTGAACCCTAATGTTCCCCCTTAGGAATTTGCAATCTATTGACTCTACTTCCTGTTCCTTGGTTATAAATTTCCACTTTGCCTTGTTGTAGAATTCAGCCCCATCCCTGTTCCCCTTAACAAAATTCCATTGCAATAGTCCCTGACCTGTCACAACAGTCCTGAATCAACTCTGCCCTAACATTCTTTACTAATGTCATTGAATAACGTTTTCTTTAATACAATGAGCAGTAAAATGATTAAACTATGCAGCCCCTCTATTAACAAATTACCCTAAAAGTAATATAATATATATGATAAATACAAATTTAACTTTTATTTTTCATTTAGAGAGTTGGATCTTGGTAGATATTACTCTGAATAATCAAGAAAGCTATGTTTTCTTTGATTTTTAATATTTTTCCTCAATTGCAAACAGACTCATTCAAAAAATTTTTTTCAAGTACAGTTGAGGGTAATATAGCATAGCTGTTAAGACTTTAGGCTCTTGAGCCCAAATATCTGGGTTTGAATCCTAACTTTGCCATTCCACCACTGAGAAAGTTGCTTTAAAAAAATCAATAGCTTGGTGCCTCCGTTTCCCCACCTTGGATGATGTGAAATACTACACATAAAGGAATTCGCGTGGTGCTTGGCACATGCTGAGTCCATGCATATTAGCCACTTGACACCACTTTCATGGCCGTACCTAAAGCATGGCTCAGGTACTGCCACAAATGCTCAGAATAAGTGTCTACTGTTCATGAAAAAGAATGCTGGTGATGACAGTGCTGCTGCCACTCCTGCTACTCACCCCACTGAACATGATTCAAGCAAGGAAACATCCTTTTCCACGCTCTTTACATTGCAGATTATACAAGGAATAAAAGCAGCTATTAACAATCAAACCATCCATATGCAAGTGCTGTAATTTACTGCAATCGCCTCATTGTCACAGCCAAACAGGCACGGGTCACAATCAGAACATGGCACTCTTCATTAGCAAGCGCTGAACGATCATTGTATCGATAGCGAAGCCTGTTATTTTGGAGGAACTCTTCTGACTCATTAGGGTTGCTAGACAGCATGCTGACACAACCTATTATTTTTCTATATTCACAATACAAAGTATCACGAATTGAGGGGGAAAGGCCATCTGAATTTTTAGAACGCAAGTGTCAAAAGTGTAAGTTAAAATGGCCAAAGTCTAACTCCATCATTACACATATATGAAAATCTAAGGCTAAGAACATTGAAATGTTGGTGGCAATTAGGTAGCATAGTTTGAAAAGACAAAATGTCAAGTTTTCCATTGTTAAGGGTCTATATTTAATACAATTTACCTGGAAATGACAGTGTAAGAAACTATGCTGGCCCTGGCTATTAGCTTTGTTATTCGAACCTCATCGACTGCTGTCAGTACAGGAGGAGAGAGGGAGCATGGCAGCCAGCTCACCTGAAAGATGCACAGTTATCCAGACACTGAACTTGAGTGGTGACAGCTGAGGCTAGGTCACCAAAACCATTAAGGGCCATCAATTAAACTTAGTTTTAAATGCAACATCCATTAGCATCTTTCCAATCCACCTCTAGGTTGAGATTAGATTCCCATGTGTTCTTTGATAGTTGACAAATACCTCCAAGCTAATGTATTGGCTATCTTATTGTTATAAATTACACTGTTACGAGAAAATTAAGAATATACATTTACCTGTTTCAAGTTTATACTCCCAATAGCAAAAGAGTGTGCTAAGTAGCCTCCCTATCATATCAGGTATGCTCACATAGTGTAAAGGCAGATATACTGGGCTTAATTCGATGTTTACAAATAAAAAGTGTGTTGGAGGACCCATCAGAATCTAGGGCTTTTCAAGCCAGTTTTCTTCAAATTATTTGTAAGTTTTTCCAAAGGTAACAATGGCATAACTCCTTTACCTAGAAAGGCAGAATCTTAGTATTAAGTCTCTAACCACTAGGAGAGAGAAGTGAGTAGATATCATCAGTTCACTTAAAATTTATGTTATAACACACATACCTTACTTTTCCCAATGTATGATGCAATGCAGGCCAGAGGTTACCAGTGTCAACACTGTAGCCAGGACCTATGAGTTTAAAACCCTGCTAATGCCAGGTACTCACTGCATAACTTATACACATTATTTAATCTCTCCATTCCTTTTTCACTTTTCCCAAAATGGGAGAAAAGACAGCAACTACCTTATAGAGGTGGTGTAAGGATGAAAAGTTTTGATATACATGGAGCCCTTAAAATAGTATCTAGAGCGTACTAAGGGCTATACAGTGTTTGCTATTCAGCCTGTTTACACTGAATTAGGTAGAAAGAATTTGTGACCTCAACCCCACTGTATGTTCTCTACCCACAGATCAGAAATACAAATCCAAATGGAAAAAGTAACATAGAAAACTGAAAAAGAAATATCTTTTAGACTCCCAACTCCCATTCCCAGCCTATTATTCTGGTCTATTTTTCCTTAAAGCTATAGTATAATTAACATAACATGTTATATAACTTACTTTCTTATTTAGTCTCTCATTAGTTTTTTTGGTCTATTTATTTGATGTACTCCAACCACCTAGAAACTACTCAATAGTCAATAAATATCTGCTAAGTAAATGACTAAATGATTAGGAAGACATGTCTCTGAAAATGATATTACTGCAGGACTCAGTGTATGTTTGCAAACCACAAAGAAGAGAATAAAACATCATACCTATAATTTGGAGCCTAAAACCAACAAAAAAATGAATTCACTGGGACCCAAAGACAAAATTAAGTAAAGAAAAAGAGATGCACATGATAATAGTGAAAGGAAGCTAAATGTCCAATTGCAAAATTGCAATCTGTATTCTACATAATTAAGGAGAAGAACTAAAATAGTAGAGAGTCTGATCAGTGCTGCAGCTTATAGAATATAAAAACTTTTCCAGAATTATAGAAAAGAATGAAGGTAGAAAGAATTTTAAGAGGCAAATGATATAATTAAAAAAGAGAACAGAGAAAACAACATAAAAATTGTCAAGTGTCTCTATAAGTGAAAAAACAAAATCATTAGAATAGAATAATCAGAACTATAAATAAGTTTTTTCTTTAAAAATAAACTAACAGGATCAATGAAACCAGTGTAAGATTAAAGGAAAATCTCTAATCTATAAAGGGGGGGGAGACAGCAAAGGAAAACAAGTTACCAATAAAAGATGAGAAATCGGGCCAGTATCAAACTCTTCCTGTGTAACAGCAAATGACAAAAATAAAATAGAGAAACATCTACAGTTGTAATAAGAAAAAGTAGTGATCCAAAAATTTTATTGCTGACCATGTGTGCAGGCAAAAGAAAGCCACTTGCAAATATGCAAATGTTTATTCCCCTCTCATTGAAAAAATTGGCTGAAGATAGTTTTTGTGGGATATATTCTCATAATCTCAATAAAAAGTATTTATATGGCATGCTGCATTATTTTCCTCACAGTTTAAGTGACACATTGGATCTTACATTGGATGACACCACAATTTAGATGACTGAATTATATTGTTAGCGAATCAGTGAACAAAATGTTTTTTACCTTTACAAAAGTAAGGCAGCAAGGTATAACTAGTAGCCATTATAAATGACAACTATATTAAGTAGTGACTTTCTGTACATTTGAAATTCTTTGAAAAGGTCTAAATTTTAATTTTATCTTTTTAATTTGAAAGACTGATAAGCCTTTCAATGACAAATATCTTATGCCAACAAGCTCAAATTCGTAACATCCATAGTATCACAGGAATTAACATATGAAATAGCTCTAAAAATCAGCAATCATGACATAAGGGCAACTATAGCAGGCATATATAGGAAAATTACTATAAGAAAACATGGTTGTGCCTAGTTATTTTTCTTCTTTATACATTTCTACATTTTTCTATTTTTATATTAATCACATATTACCCTTTATTAAAAAAAAAAAGACTAACCTATATGTGATAAATTTTTGATAGAGAAAATTTGAGAGAGAAATCATAATTTTTAAAACAAGGAAGCATAGTCAAGGGACTATTAAAAAGTGGTAATAGATAAAGATAAATAAATATACTTATTACACATGTTATATAACCTTTAAATATCTAATGCAGCATGACTATCTAAATAAATTAGATATCTAAATATCTAATGACTATCAAAAAGGGTAAAGATATTCTTAAATTGGAATAATATGTCGCTGCTAAAACAACAAAGCAGACCTTCAGGAAGTGACAAGAGAAATTTTCAAAATATATTATTATGCAGAGATAGTAAGGTAGAGCAGCTCTCACTTATATAAGAACCATGTACATATTAATTACACATACATACGTATATACAAGGTCTGTCAGGAAAAAGTCCCACCATTGTTAATGTAACGAGAATGGTTTATGCAACATCGATGTAATCAGGCAGCCAAGGAGGGTGGCTTGGAGTGCACATGTGTGAGCAATAATGACATCACTGTAATAGTCAATGGGGGTGGGAGATGCCATTGAGTGAGCATGTGTACTGTGTAGTTGTCGCATTCAAAATGACGGAGTGAGTAGAGCAATGAATCTGCATCAAATTTTTCATTAGCTTGAATATCCTCCAAGAAAACTACTCGGATGATTCAGAAGGCCGCAGCTATGGGCAACTGGCGATTGGCATCTTCACTGGGACAATATGCTCACACATGGATCATATTTCATGCAGAGCTTTTTGGTGAAATATCAAACCACCCACATGACTCGGCCCCCCTACATCCCAGATTTGACACCTGTGACTCCTGGCTTGTCCCCCAAACTAAAATCACCTTTGAAAAGGAAGAAGTTTCAAATTGTTGATGAGATTCAGGAAAGTACAACAGGGCAGCTGATGGTGACTGAGAGAACTGTGTGAGGTCCCAAGGTGCCTACTTTGAAAGGGACTGAGGCATCATTGTCCTATGTACAATGTTTCTTGTATCCCAATTTTCTTGAATAAATGTCTCTATTTTTCATAGTACATGGTTGGATACCTGCTGGACAGACCTTGCACACAAATGAATTCTAGAATAATAGCAGGAAACGGTAACAGTGGTTGACCCTGTGCAGAAAATGAGAGACAGGGTCAGCAACAGGGGCTCACCTGTCACTGTATGTTTTTATTCTGCTTATTCATTTCTTACTTGTTTGTTTAAATACTTAAATGTGCTTCTTATTACATTTTTAAGTGAAATTATACAGCACTTAAGTAACCATATTATTAATTCCTCACTATTGTGTGGCCCCTGCTGCCATATAAAAGAACATGATTTATTTTCTATATCGACATAGGTAAAGCAACTATCTAGAGTTGTCTTGATTCATACATTGCCTAGAACCTCCACAAACTTGGCAATTAGTACTGCACCTCTTCAGACTTTCAGCAAACACTTTTAAAATCAAACCAGGAGACATTGTATGAAGAAAAAGAGTTTATTAGAGTGATTTACAATCAGGTCTATGCAATGTTTTCTTCCTAATATTAATCATAATTTTTAAATGTTTCTATCATAACACCATCCTTCCCATTATCAGAAATTCACAATTTCTAACCCCTAATTTATCCCCAAAAGAATATATTGGCTTCTTTCTGGCACTTAAATTTCATTTTCTTGAATTTTTTTCCCAAAGTCTGAATTTTTTAAACCCAGGGTGTCATGGATAGATTGAATTTTAGTGCTCTAAACTAACATTTCTCAACATGTTTATAGAAAATAACTCAGAATTTGCAGGAGTTTGATAGAACTAAAAATATTTGACACTATAATATCACCAAGAGCTCAGCAATACAATAAGATTTTTATTTTTAAGAAATATAGTTTCACATGGTTCCCTTTTGAGCTCTATCCTCAATTCTCTAAATCATTATTTAATCTGCTAGAACTACATGAACATATGCTACTAGTTTCCCAATACGGTACTTTCCCTTAATTTGCAAAGTGCCACAAAAATTACATTTTTCATTACTCTGAAAAGCAGAATTATTCAAGCCAATCATTTTAAACCCCTTTGAGAATCATGAACTCCTTTGAGGATCTAGTACACACTGTGGCTCCTCCTCCAGAATACATGATTCTAAACCATTAAAGCTTATCCACATACCTTCCAGGGGGGTTATAAAAAATGAAGTCACAAATCTTATTTCAGCCTTGATGGAACAATGAAGAGAAATGGATAAATACAGATATTCTTTTTTTTTAAGATGAATATTATGTACCTAGTAGTTAATTAAACATTATTAAATACAGTATATTTTGAGTTTTCATAAAATCCTGTAAAATAGCAAGAACATTTATTATTATTCACCTATTAGGAAATTATTTAGACTATTCACAGGATGGAAATAACTCAGAAAAGTAACTCAATGATGCAATTAGTCAAAATCACACAATGAATACATGTTAGAATGAAGACTCTGATATAGGTCTTCTATTTACAAATTGCATTCTTTTTCTTTGCCTTATTCTCCCTTCTGTCATCCCTGGTTGGCAAACTTTTCCTGGAAAAGGCCAGGTAGTAAATATTTTCAGCTTCACAGGCCCTGTAGCCTCTTTTGAAATGACTCAACTCTGCCACCATTGCGTGAAGGCAGCCAAAGACAATGAGGAAATAATATGCATGTGGCTGTGCTCTGACCAAGGACATAGCAGCTGGCAGGCTGTGTCTTGCCCTCAGGCCAAAGTTTGTTCATACCTGCATTACTTTGCCTCTACGTCAAAAATAAACTCAGTCTTTTAATGCATTTATTAATGGTTTTTACATTTTTATGATCATGATTTTGATCTTATTAAGTGATCATGACTAAAATACCCTAAATGTGAATGGAATCCCTAAAACACACCATCAATAACAGCAAAACCTCTTCAGAAGAAAGCTCAGAATATAGTTCTACAAATTTATTTTTATTTTAAGATAAGGTCCCTGGTGAAACTACTCTAGAGACAGGTACTTCATGAACAGGATCACCTTCAACAATACAGTAGAAGCCAAAAAGGTTTGAATATCAAATCACCTTAAAGGAGGGCATTCAAAGTTTTAAGGAAGAATGTACTTTTTTCCCTTGTTGATACCAGTAATATAAATAAATGTGCAAAAGATGACCTTGGCTCATTTTCATAAAATAAAAATTAATAATAAAACTGGCTTTCTCTAAATTAGTGTACTATCATTCAGTGTACAAACTATTTTCACATCCAGAATCTTATTGGAGAGAAACACCAGCCTCATTTGACAAAGGACAAGATTAAGGGTAAGGGAACTGTGATTGGCTCAAGACTACACCCCTAGCTCATAGCAAAGGCAACACTTAAATTTTCTGAAATGAAATATCTGATGTTCCTTCACCTATATCACTCCTTTTTTTAAAAAAACAGGGAGAAATATTTTCACGTAAGCCTCACTGTGTAAGCAATGACTAGGCTAAGTGTCTACCTGAGTACATACAACACATTATTTAGTTGTACTATGATATTTATTAGGAGATCATGTCGTTCCCATTAAGGTACCTACAAACACTACTAAAATGATCTACTAGCACATGTGTTCTTTTTTTAACAGAAGCTGTTGAGGCAGATTATGGCTTATTTCATATCCTTCTTTTCTTTTTTTTTTCCTTTCTTTTCTTGATGCTTGCCTTTGGGAATTTCACTGCATTAGCATGTTCATTAAGGGAAACCCAACCATAGAGAGGACAGGTATAACTCTTAACTAGCCCATTAAAAAAAAAAAAAAAAATGGGAAGGGGAAGAACTTTCATATTGGCAATGAAAGGGCATCTCTGGTTGCCCTGTGACTTTCAACTGTTCATACTGTCAGTCCAGGGTAGGGTAAAATAGGTTTACAGTTGTGAGTATAGGAAACAGAGTTTACTCTTGCATTATTATTAACCATTGCATTCTTTTCCATTCAAACAACTGTACACCACCATTTGCCCCACCCTGGATTTCCTCTGATGGGACATCAGAATAAAGAATGGAACCTCTTTGCATTTACCACCAGTTATGTCCACCCTGCACTTGTCGTGCGGACAAGCCACAATATCTCCACATGACCTTCCTTCAGCACAGGCACTGCTTCTGTAAATGTCAGGCTATGTTTACAGCACCGCATAAATAACAATGCCCATTTTCAAAGAGTAAGATTGCACAAGTCTAAAAATATTTTTTTTTTTTGAAGATTTGGAAATACATAGGATAATTACTAGCCACAAGCAGACAGGCCCATGCAAATGTTACTACATTCCTTCCTTGAGACAGTCACAAAAGGCATTTTTCTGATAATCATCTCACCTAGTTTGAATCACATCCAAGGCCATACCTGCATGGCAGTGGTCAGTCAGATGATCTATAAAACCTATAATTTATGACAAACAGTGCTGGATTTCAGTGGCTAAGAAGTGGGGGAAAGAGGGGGTAAAATAGCTTCTCTATGTCAAGGCACAAAATTCATGATCATTCTTTGCTTCCAATCTTGGGGTAATGTGTTTTTTCACAAAAGTTGACAGATGTTATAGCAAACTTTTCCAAAGTAATGCAGAAATATAGTAAAGTGTATTTTTGTTTCAGAACACAAGCAAATCCTGACCTGAACACACCCTACGTATACCATGAGCATTATGCTGATACCAAAGGTAGCCCTCCTCCCACTGGGACTTCCAGTTTCTGTTAGATCTGTATTTTCTTGCTTTGTGTTCTCCTGCTTAAAAAAGAAAGAAAAAAACAAAACAGCTTTTCCATTCCTGAGAAGATGACATCCCTAATCCTTCCAACAAACACAAGATTCTAGAATTCTGAATACTACGTGATCTGAATTGCACATATGTAATAAAAAGAGAAGAGGACTGACTAATCTATCTCATGATTTAGAGTCTACAACACTGTTAGTACAATAATTCAGCTTTACTGCCTATCAATCAAATCTACTTTTGAACTCTGCAAACTTAACATTCATAACATTCAGAAGGCATTCTCTGAGAAATGTATTTTAACATGCAAAATAAATGAACCTACATGAAGGTTTTGAATGGTAGGAACATACATTGTTAATGTCCCAGATAGGTATTATGTTCGTTAATTTCAGTGGATGGGAAGAGAAACAGAGGGTAAAAATCCAAAAACAATTTCTTAATTTCAACATCCGCATTTCAACTGCCCAATACCAGAGTTACATATTTTGAAAAAAAGAAGCACACACTTTTAACAAAATGGCATAAAGAAAAATGCCATGAGCTTGTAGAGTCAGGTTGGAAGTCACCTTGCAAAAGATTATTTGCCTTTTAAACTGCCTCAAAGAACCTTAACTTCCCTTTAAAATGGGTTTCCAAAATGCAATTTTGTAAGAACAGCCAAGACACTAGTGAAGCGCTGCAGAATTACAGGTGTCCCAAATTAAGAAGACACCCAATCACCAGAGTTGCAATGACATCATCCCCTGGGAAAATGCTTACTGTCAAATTCTACACCACTGCTTCAAATGTACTTAGTTCCAAGTTCATACAAGGGCTCCTTGAGATCAGAAAATTGAACAGAAAATACTCTTATAATGTTTCCCTCACCCTGTAAGTTGTAGTTTTCTACCATATCCAACAAAAAGGCCCTAGACTCCCTGCTGAAAACATGCGTAAGGCTTTTGACAGCTTGCATTTCCAAAACTGGCCTCTTCTAAAAAGAAGATAAAAATCTAGAGCTGTTTGTTAAAATTACTCCAAACCTTTCATTTCTTTTCTGCTTTTCCAAAATTTTGTTTTATTTTTCTAATCATTAAACATTTTGCTACGTAGGCAAAATATGGGTTCCCAGCAAACCTATGACAATTGTCTTAACAACATGAGCACTCTAACCCAGGTAAAGGCAATTTAAAAGTCCCCATGGCTGGCTCAAAACATAGAGAAACTAAACACAGAAACTGCATAACTGAATTCAAGCCCTATGCTCTAGTGATAGAAAACAAGTGCCCTTTGTAACTATGAGAACAGCTACTGCAAGGAAATGCTTCCCATAATGCTTAGTGGGACGCATTCAGGTCATAAAGCCACTGCAGACCATAGCGGTCCTTGCCGTTACGAGTTCTGACAGTCAGAGATCATGAGGACTGAGTGAAAAGCTTGGGCAGACCTCAGCCCTGGCATTCCAATTTACTTTCCATGAGGGAAAATTTTATTACAGTTAATGCTTTCAGGTAATAAAATCATCTTACATTTCATTCCAATCTTTAAATCGACCTCAAAATGAAATACAGTTGTCCATTACATCATCTTGTCAACAGTCTCTCTTACAGTACCAATAATTTCCTATTAACTTTAAAATAACGAAGTTTAAAATCCTAAATGCTCCTACGGCAGTATTCTCAGAGATGAGTATGTCTCCATCAGTCCACTTTCTTTTTTTTTAATCATGTATCTGTCCACTTTTCACTCTCCTCACTGCCACCTCCTTAGTTCAGGTGAGCATCTTCTCGCCTATGGGTGAACGAAATAACCTTCCCCCTGATCTCCCTGCTTCCCCCTCTGCCCTCTGAACTGCATCCCTCTCTTCTTTTACCTCTCATGACTTCCCCCTGAATTCAGTGTTGCCTTGACCTGCCAGGTCCTACCCTCTCCGGCTCTCATTAATCTTGCCAACCTTACTTCTTCCCAACTCTGCCTCATGGACCCACCCGTATTCCTTGAACATGCCCAAATCTGCCCTTTCCAGGGTCTTTGCCATGCTGGGCCCTTTGCCTGAACTTGTTTTTGCACTCACTCTTCTTTACCCAGCTGCTTTCTTTCCATCCTCCAGGTTTCAGCTTAAATGTCACCTGCCCAGAAGTCTTGAATCAGTCTCCTCTAGGACGCCTCCCACCCCCTACCCAGCTCCACCATCTACTTGTTATCACTGCCCAGGGACTTCTTGGGTAGCATTTATGGCCATTGATAACAGTCTCACTTTTTCATATGCTAATAAGTGATTTTTTGGTCTCTTCCACCCCATATGAGCTCCAAGAGGGAGCCTGCACACCTGTATTCCTAGTCTGTCTGAATTCAAAAATAAACAAGTACAAATCAAGGTGGAGGGCTCCAAAAGTAAAGGGGTCTCACAGAACACAACACATAAAAGCTTGGTCATTTTTTTCCTTCTTTTTCTTCCCAGAATTGACTAGTGCTCTCTATGAATTGTGAGTTTGCTGCCTAAATACACGTCTCAATATTCAACATTTCCACTCCTCTCCCTTCATTATATTAGTCACCAAAGCCTGATGATTCCTGCGTGTCATTATTTTCACATTTTGCCTTACACTCATCTTTCAGCAGCTCCCCAGTTAGTGCTCTTATGCCCCTTCCTTTGATCACTGAAATGCTCCTCCCAATCACCCTCTTACTTGCTAGTCCCCATGTACCTGCTTCCTGACAGATACATTTTCTAAGGTCACTTTTATCCTGTCCCTTCACTTGCCAAAAAAAATATTTAAAAATCCATGTTCTTTCTTAGAGTGAAGTCCAAAATTCACAACAATCAAATTATAGTCAACTGTATTTTCCCCATCTGAATCAGTCAATGAGATTCCCCACTATATCCTTTTAAATAAGTCCCTTGGCATACTCAAATAGTTACTTTTTTATCATCCAAATAAGTCAAGTTCATTCCTTGCTTTGCATTCTGGCTTGGCCACGTCATAGGCTTGGAGGTTCTTCTCCCTTCATCAACCGAAATCCAAACCTTTTCTTCAAAGCATAGTTCACATTCAACCTCTCTCATTACACCTTTCCTCCCCGTGCCAGCCCACATGATGCTTCTTTTGTCTCAATCCTTATGGAACCTACACCATGGGTCCATGTCACATGGGATTATACTGTTATTCTTCAGTTATTTCACATGTGTAAATTTTACTTCGCCAGTTGGACTACAGGCAGGGACTATGTCCTCTACACCCCTGACAGTGGCAGAGGGAGACCTGACCCAACGAGAGGTACTTACAACTGACTCATGAATTCACGTGGCCCTGAGCAAGAATCCCTGTAAGGACAAACAATCTTTTAGATAACCTGCAACTATCCAACAGGAACATATTATCTCTGATTCCTGATCTTGCCCACAGGAACTCCCAATGCCTCAAATGTTCCCTTTTCACCTTGGGTCACCTAGAAAATTCCTAATTGTCTTTCCAGTCTGAACTAGGGCATCTCCTAAGGGACATAGTCCTTGCCCCTTCCTTACCCAGCCACCTGTGCCAATATCTATGTGAAGTGTTACTCCTATCCATCCCCATTAAATGCTCTTAAATTAAGTGTAACTGGCACACTATATGGTAAATGATTATTGGCAACTTACACTTCAGTAATTTATCTTTTAACATTACAGTAGCAGAGTGATCATTTTTTAATTATTTGTTGACTTGACAAATGAACAAATAGAAAATGTTACTATGAAGTCCACTGAAAGAGCTAAGAATTCAATATAATAGATAACAATTTAGTGTTATGTCATTTCTAATAAGCCACAGTTCATACCATTGAGAGTGCCTATTTGTTAATTCAAAAAATAATAATAATTATTAAGCACCACTAACATGTCAGGCACTGGGAATACAAAAAAAGACTCAAAGCCCTAAAAATCCCTTAACCTCACAGAACTTGTATCCATGGTGAGAGAGGCAATGAAGTATGGTTTTTGCTCTGACTGAGTTGGAAACCAGAGAAGGTTAGGAGCAGAGGTTCCTTTCTACAAGGATGATAACATTGAAATGATGCTGTCTTGGACCAAAATGGTGGCAGTTTGAATGGTGAGCAGCAGTTAAATTATGGCTCTCCTTTAAAGGTAGAGCCAACAGAATTGACTGATGGCCCAAAAGGAAACTATAAGGGAGAGGGAATAATCAGGAATGGATTTTAGTTGGTACAATCATGGAATGGAGTTTGTGAAGGGTTTGCAAGGGTATGATTTTGGAAAGACTATATAGACATATGAAGGGATTCTCTAAAATTAATCCTTAAATGTTAATATTTCATTTTGTGCAATTGAACTTTTCTTGGGCATGTTTCCATTGAATAGCCAGGGTCACTTTGGCTCCTTAGACAAATCCATAACATTAAATAAAAAATCCTGGACAACTGCAGCCACCTTTTAAAACCTACTGTAATTTAATCTCCAAAACTATCTTAAGTTCTATTTTTAAATAACTACTACAATATAGGTAATATTAGCAGTTACAATTCTATGATTGCTAAAAACCGCTTCACGGCTCATACAATGATTATCATTAGCATTATTAGTAATTATACTTGAATTTTTATTGAATAATGACTTGGATGTCAAATGCACGCTTATGAAAGAGGTCAAAATATTTACCCAGCCCTTGACCATAACCTAGGTCAAGGTCAGAGGAGGTGGCCTTGACCTAGGAGTAAAAGATCATGAAATAAATTTGGATGACCTGGAATAACTTAATCCACCTAAGACTAAAGCCTGAGACAGAACAGTAGGAGCTCTAGGCTGCCAGGCAGCTACCTAAACAACCTAAATAATCAGTTACTGTGCTTAATGGCTATAATTTGAGGTAAGGCTGGTAATAATGGTTTATTTTTTTCAAGTGAGGAAGGATACGTCTGCAGAACTTACTGAATTTGGGATTCGAAAAATGAGACTGTTTATAAACACACAATGCAACAGTAAGTCTGTATAATGACTAAGTCTCTTGTGGAATAATTTAGTGGTGGTCACGATGAGTTATAACTTGGACTTTGGAGTTTTCATTGGGCAGAAACAAACCATTCTCACTCAGTCGGTGAGCTTTTTTTTCCTTCCAGACTCTAAGTAGTTTACACAATAAACAGTCATTTCCATAGTAGAAATGACCAAGATGTCTAAGTTCCAAAGTTAACCTGTCATTATGGTTAGAAATCAAGGTTACCATTCTTCCAGATTTTCACAGCCACACAACTTTTTGACCTAGCTAATGGAAATGTAAGAGTAAACATAGTTCGTTGACCTCGTAACAAAGGCAAAAATCGACATGCTAAGGTATTTATTTCACTGGCAAGTGATCTAGCACAGAGAGGTATTACTGTGGATTCACATAATGACAGGTCACTACAAATTCCGCTCCTAGGAAATTTTTAAGCCAGAGTTCATCCATAAATTGTCCACATTTTCTTATTTAGGACTTTGATATAAAGTACTGGTGTGAAAACCTTTTCCACTTCATTTGTCATTTGTCATTAAAATTTTTAGAATCTTAATTCACATCCCCAGATCAGAGATCAGGCCCCAGAGAGAAACTCTCATTGCAAGCATACATGGAAGGGGCAGCGCTCAGCTTTGCACATATATTCTCTTCCACTTAACATTTCCTTCATAACTGTGATGAGCCAATTTCCTTCCCTATCTTGAAAAGTATGCTTTGAACTGACTTCTATTAACCAAGTCAACTATAACTCCTCCGGATCCCTACCACATGGCAAATATGGCTGCACTATGGGGTCTGCCTTTATATCCTCTAGATGTTTCCTTGGCACTGAATGACTAACAGTAGAGAAGTCGCCTACATGTATCCATTCTGCTGCCTGGAAGGTGCTGAGGGTACGCACACTCTAGCCCAAAAAATAGACCACATTCCACTATGTACCCTTTTGACATTATATCAATGACATAGGCAAAAAAGCAAGGGTTTCCGATTTTATTCTTGTTCATAATCCTCATAGTTCAGTATATATAGATTATACTATATAATATATATAGTATATATATATATACTAGTTCAGTATATGTGTGTGTGTGTGTGTGTGTGTGTGTGTGTGTGTGTGTATATATATATATATATATATATATATATATATATATATATATATATATACTAGTTCACTATATATAGATACTAAACTATGGAAGCACATAATGTATAAAAGAAAAGCCCTGAAGTAGTTATAATAGACATGTGCATAAGAATGGGAAAAATCTGTTGAAATACTGTAGAGTTGAAATTTATAAATTGAAAAAGTTAACATCAAATAATAAAGAAGTCAAAATTGTACTCCAATCTTTTCTTGCTACAGACAAAGAATCACAGATGCAGGAAAACTCAAAACTCCTTGAGTCCCCAATTATAACTTAAGCCATTTCATGAAGTTCTTATCCATTAGCCAAATGACAACTGCACTGCTCTTGAGTTTCATTTGCATTTTAAACTCAGTTCAGCATTCTGGCACAATAACTAAACCATTTCCATCATCCCTTTGTTCAAACCTTTACACCCTCTTTCCAAAATCAATTTACTAAAATCTAGTGTTCTACCATATGTAGACCATTTTGACCCACTGTGAAAAAAAAGAAAAAAAAACTCAAACAAATGAATTTTAGCTCACAAGCTGTACCAAAATTCAAAACAAAAAAAAAAAACAAAAAAACAAAATAAGTTGTCTCCTACCTATGGTTGTAATAACAGTGCCAGCAAAGAAGAAGGAACTTCCCAAGTCCCAGTGACTGATTTGATTGGAGGTGTTTCCTAACGGTATAATCCCTGCATTTATTGCTGCCACTATTTGCTGCAAGTTTAAAAAAAAATTCATCAGTACACATAAATCACATGAAGGCATCAAACAGCATATATTCCACCCCAGACGACCAATTAGACAGAGGTTCAATTCAAAGGTTTGGTTTTCCATTTCAAGTATACAATATAGATTACAACTTTATACTAAAGAATTTATATATCCAATGATGTTAAGTGAATGGATCTGCATGAAGCTTACCATATTGTACCAATATGCATTCATAGCATCAGCCATTAACATATTCATTGACTTATTTACATTAACAACTAAATGTAGCAATGTATTGTTAGTAAACACCACAGAATTAAAATAGTAGATGGTAAACTACAATTTAAATAATATATAATAGTTTCTAGAAACAAACACAAGTATTTCCAAAGTCTTAATTCATAATTGTTTTGAATGTTAAGTGTACGTAGCCAAGCCTGGAATGTAACTGTAGAGAGTATCAAAAAGGTCCAACAGGCTAAGCTAAGAAGGAAAAGGCAACAATAATTTACTATCAAACAAGTCAATCCATTTAGAGCTAGATTCTTAAAATATCTACAGATTTTTATAAGTTCTATGACCATGGGTATCACCGAAGACCCACAGGTGACAATCAGTCAACATAATTACCACAGGAACATTAGTCTCTGCGTGATGCCTTGGGCAGTACTGACAGACAGAAAGATGATGGTATTTTAATCCCTTCTCCATCACCAGGCGTTGGAGTAGGGAGGGGAGCCCCACAAGCACTAAATGTGGAAGAGAATGTGTTAGGAAAAAATGTGCAGTAGAAAAGAGACATACAGATTGATCGAATAAGACATCTCTGTTGGAAATAGAGTTTTAGAAATCTTCATCACTTAATTTACAGGTTTTCAAAGTAGAAAACGCCTCATTTGATAAACAAAGAAACTAAAGATCAAAGCGATATAAAGACCTGCTTAAGGTTATATAGTTCACTGGCGAATGACAAAATCTACTGTGTTAATAATAGAGGTACGACTCAAGGGGATACTGGCACATGAAAAAATGCAAGTAATCTAGGGCTGAGATGCAGTATCAACTCTCATTGACCTCCTTTACTTTAATCTAAAAATTAAAACTTCAACAGTTGTGTCTAAAGTTAATTGAATTGTAATGCTTTATTTATTTAACAATGAAATATGTTCATTGCAAAAAATTAGAAAAATACAGAAAGGCATAAAGAGAATAATAAAAATTATTAATAATTCCAGGATCCAGAGATAATCTTTATTGATGTATTAAGGAACCTACTCCTAGTATTTTGCTATGTTTTTTATATAGTTGGAGTTATGAAATATATGAAAGGTATTCCCTATTTTAAATTATTGTTCTATATGCAGTGTTTCCTTTCCATTACCATATTTGTTTAATCATTGCCCAATAGGTCCACATAATGCTATTCTAAAATTTGTCTATTATTAAAATTTTTTCATATAAATTTTTTTTCATTTCTGAATATTTCCTCGAGAGAGATTTTTAGGAATAAAATTGCCACATTAAAGATTATGAATATTTTGAAGTACTTAATGTGTAGCTATCCTAGAAGGTTGTGATAATTTACAACTGCCCCCAGTCCAACAATTTATAAATGCTTACCCATACTATTCAATATTACCTCTAATATTAATATTTTATATTTACCAAACAGATAAAGGTTATTTACACTTACATATCCTGTATTTTGAGTGAAATTGATCACTGCTTCTTTTTTCATATACTAAATCCACACAAACATATATATATTCACAGTACAATGAAGCTGATTTTGAGTTAGTTGATTTTCCTTATCTGATTCTCTATTTTAACTTTAATATCAAATAAGGCAGATCTCCCTCATGCTTCTTTTTAAAATATTTTTGCAGTTACTAACCTATTATTCTTACATAAACTTTAGAATCATTTAGTTAAATTTTATAAAAATCTTTATTTCCACAGGTTTAATATATCTGTTGTTTAGATATATGTGAAATCTATAAATTAATTAAAAGAATGAACACTTCATATCGTAATGAAACTTCCCATCAAAGAACATGATATGAATCTCCATTCATTGAGTCCCCTTTAATATTCTGAAAGAGTATTTTTATGAACTTTCCATAGGTCTATAAGGTTATTCTTAGGCAATTTATAGTTTTCATTTTAACTTAACTGATTAATGTTATATATTGCTCATTCTTTGCACCAGTAATTCTCAGTTTTTTAAATCTCAAAACCACTTTACAGTTTCAAAACCTACTGAAGACATCAATCAGATCTTGTATATGTGATATATAACTATTGATATTTATTTGTTTGAATTTCTAATTTTTGAAATGTTTTGATTAATTCATGCAAAACAATTCTATTGTATGTTAACATAAGTAACCTACTTTTATGAAAAATAATTCTGTTTTCCAGAACTAACAAATACTTAGTGAGAAATTGGGTGTTGTTTTATAATTTGATAAATCTCTTAAATGTCTGGCTTAATAGAAAACAGATTCTAATATATGCTTCCGATTTCAATGTGTTGGGAGAGGACATCACATAGTCTCTAGAAAACTTCACTGTATACTCATGAGACAATGAGAGTGGAAAGACCAAAAATAATCGTATTATTATTAAGAAAATAGCTTGGACCTCCTCAAACCTCTGAGATGGTCTTGACAACCACTGTTCTATACTATTTCTAATCACTGCTCTGATTATTTCTTTTGTTTTGTTGATTTTGTTTTCTAGCCAGAAAACCAAAGTTAAGTTATAGCTTACAAATAGACATTTTATCTCTGCATCTTTTGATGGCTCTATGTCATTACTTTTGATCTCTTATAACATTGCCCAGTGTTTCCAAAGCAATGTTAAATTAAAAAAAAAAAAAAATGAGAACAGGCTTCATTTTTTTTACCACGTAAGATCTTCAATAGCTTTAGTGTTTTATCATTAAATATATTGACCATTGGCAAGAAAATCATGTTTACTTAAATAATTATGAGTGCAAATGAGTAAAAAGGACAAATAAATAAAACTTAAAATTTTTAAATGTCTTTGGATCTACCTTAAGATAGGAATATACACATTGTAAGCACAGGCTCAGTGACCTCTATCTAGCCTTGTGACACCTTCCTTGCTTCCAGTAAAGAGCAAGGAAGAGGGTGGAATTTAGATAGATTATAATTGCATCCAAAGCATATTTTTATATGTTACAGACATTTCTTCAACACATTCAATTGTTCAAAAAAATTATCAATTGATTATCATGTTAGGCAATGGGAAAGCAAGAGAAGTAAAAACATGGGTGATATAGATGAGAAAAGATAAGACACACTTGTAGATTTCACCCCATTAAGTAAAATTAATTATTCTATTGACCGATGGCAAGCTCATACCTTCAACAACTGACTTAATGTAGCCCTGATGACCTGCCCCACCACTTTTTAGCCTGTTCTTTTGCTTATTAATGATGAGGTGCAACATTACCCAGACACCTGGAAAAGATCCACAAAGTATTTAAATGCAAAATAAGCAAATGTAGACTTATAAACAGTTATGTCTGGCAATGTGTGGGTTGTGAATAGTTATCACAGAGCTGTGATTATTACAACAGAAGCTTGAGATGGACTGAGAATATGTCAAATCACTGCAAGAATGAGTCCACCATGAGGTCCTTTTTCTGGAATATTCTTGTAGACTTCTTTTATATTTTTGTGCAAGTTCTCTTGGTCAATTTCCACAGGAAAGTCAATGCCCTTGGCAAGTGCACTGTCATAGATCTGAGAGTCTCTGCAATTTCAACATCATTTCACCAAAAGCTCATTTAACAAATACCTTCATGAGAACTGTTTCTGTATATGACATATTACGTGACTAAACAATCACTTCATCAGTAATAAAAATTCACTTTTCCATTAATGGCAACTTTTGTAAACAATTAAGTCATGTTGACAACTGATGAATAAATTGAATTGTTTAGCTTAGGATGAAGTGAAGGCTAGGCCCCATGCATTTAATCCTAATATATTATTATAACCTAAAGAATTAATAAACTAGAAATCTACAATAGAAGTAGTGTTTGTATTCACACTGAATTGTGCTCTCCAGTTAGTTTATAGTCAATAATAGAGAGTGCATAAGGAAAGAAAGTTGAATATATGGTTATAGTTAAGAGTATAAGCTTAATACTCTAGAACTCTAAGAGACATACTCATAGAGATGATAGAGGTAATTACTCAAAATTATGAAAATCTTAGTTTCCATAACAATGATGGCTTTAGAATCAAAGGTCATCACTATGAATATGTGCATTCTTGAAGTATAAGAATGGCATCTGGCTTTCTGGAACTATAACCAGCTTTAACACTAAACATTGATAAGACACTTGTTTGTAATATGAAACTAGCACAGCCTTGGAACTCAAGGCAATTACTGGCAAGCATAAAAATATTCCCATGAGTCCAATGCATGAGATAATATTTCTGGGACCATTAATAATCCACCAAGGGAGCAAACAACTTCTTTAAAACCACACCATGTTCGCATCTTATTCTACAAGCATACCCCAGTGCAGCTCTCAGCTAATGATAATACTGGGTTGAACCATACAATATTGCCAGTATCCAAGCACTTTTTGGCCTACAAAATCATAGCTTCATACTAGCATGCAAAAGAATGTTTCCATGAATAGTGTGCTAAACATGCTAAATACAACTACAGTGTGATATTTATTATTTCAGCATTAAAGCTAATTCCCATAAGCAGCAATCCAATCTATAATGTTCATATAATCCTACTGTGAAGAATACACACTTGTTAATTTAAGTAAATCCCTTTATGGCTAAGATTGCTATTCTGGGAAAACATGGACTAATTGGTGAATCCTTATTTAATATTCAACTTGTGTCCAACTTTGTACATATCTGAGAAATCAAGGGGTATTACCTAATACTTAAGATGATTACATTTTAAAGAACTAACTTTGGCCCTGGCTGGTGACACAGTGGATAAGGCGCCAGCCTGCGAGCCCAAAAATCCCAGATTCGATTCTCAGCCAGGGCAACATAAGTAGGTTGCAAGCCAGGTCTCCAGCCAGGTCTGTAGCTGGAGGCAAGTGAAAGGCAACCATACATTGATGTTTCTCTCCCTCTCTTCCTCTCTCCCTCCCCCTCTTTGAAATATAATAAATAATTTTTTTAAATTTAAAAATAAAAAAATAAAGAAGTAACTTTGTATATTTCTCGTTTGATATCAAATATTCCATACTAATATACATTCTAGCCTCTGATTAGATAAATGAACTTGAGACACATTCAAGTAACTTAATTTTCAGAAATTTCATAGTTGTATGGAGATGACATTTGTTTATTGCTTTTGGGGGGGAGGTTTATTTTTGATCTAGGAAATAGAGTTATCTACATAAATCCAAAAAATAAAACTTCACAATTACACATAATGAAATGGACTATAAGTTTTGACAAAGGTAAGAATTTTCTAAATCTAACATCAATCTATTTCTTCTTTCTAAAATACATATTTCTCATGTCATGTGGAAAAAAAGATGAAAGTACATTTGCATATTTCATACAGAACACAGGTGATTAAATCATGCTATATTTAGAGTGGTAAAAAAAGCAAGTTTTCAAGGTTTCCCCAGAGTACATCTTTTCAGTGAGCCAGGCAATATGCAATAATGTTTTTAATCTATTGTTTTTGTTGGAAACAATTTGAATCAGAATCTATTTCATGCTTTCTTAAAAAGGCTTTCAAAGTCCTTGAATGCGTTTCCAAGTAATGGATGACCTAAGTTTAACCACACATTAATTAGAAATTCTCATAAAGCATCCTTTTAAAATAAAACAAAAGATAATTCTTATAACTTAGAAAGGATAGCATTGCCTCCAGGAAGCAGGATCTGTGCCCCAAACTTTAGAAAGTACCTCTGAAAACAAGGGTCTCACTTCCCTTCCCTTCTGTTTGGTGATTATGCCATTGCATGTCAAAGCTGTTTTTATACAGACTAAGGAAGTGGACACCTTTTTACTTGTGCTTTTGAAAGTGTAACTTGAATTCCTATTAGCAGAAACAAAAGCTTAAAATTCCCAATTGGGAACAACCAGAGACTTATTTGTTCCCTATCATCAATAAGGCCCGAAGCAAGAGGTATGCTGCTGGGTATAGGGTTATAGCCACTTGGGACCATTTTTATAATCGCATAATATTCATCATATTAGACATTTGAGGGAAAAAAAGAATTTAAAAAATTACAGTTTGTAAAACAGTTTTTTGCAACATACAAGTATTCCGTTTTTAGTTTTGTTACATGTTTTCATCATTAAATCTGCTTTCACATATCCTTGTATAACATAAGCATGTTCCAGAGAATCAATATCTCACTTCATAGACATCAACATCTACTGAGTGGCTACATGTGACATAGTCTATATCACCCCGTCTCTATCACTGAACAAACCTGTATGACACATCCAAGTTCAGTGACCATCTTCTAAGTTATTATAGAGATGACAAGGACTGAACTTGAAGCACTGAAATTCTGTTGTTCTTTGAGTCCTACATGAGATGACACTGTGATACAGGAAGGCTAAAACCTGATCAGGACCCCCCGAGTCCCTGGAACATGAAAGGAGCCAGAAAATTACATGGGAAGCCAGCATACTGAAGCCTGTTTCTCCCCAGCTGCGTATGTTGTCATGAGTTTTCCTAGATTCCATATGATTGTATGGTATGGTAACATTCTCTCAGAACATTAATCCCTATCTTCGTGAGATTAAGGGAAGACAAGGTTGATCAAAGAAAAGAAAAATACAGAGAGAGGAGGTTGAGTAAGAAGTCAGAAAGAAACAAAAGGACATATAGAAGAGAAAGGGCTTTGTTAGATAACAAAGAGACAGTTGTACAAGAATAAGGTAGGAACTTAATACAACTTACAGGCACTCTATCTAGGAAGTTCTTTGAAAAGAGGTTGTCCTTAAAATAGGGTTTGAGTGGGTGGAAGACTAAAATCAAGGAGACCAACATGGAAGACAAAATTTTTAAACCACTTTTCCTAAGGTCTGTCACACAAGCCAGCATTTATTCATGCACTGCTTCTAAAAGCTAACATTCTAAACTGATGAAAAAATAGCCCGAAATGGAACAAGGGCAATATTACTCTGTCAATTACGTGCATCCATAGAATCCCCAAATTTGGAGATTCTGTTGGCGTGTTTAATAGAATGTCACTGATCCCTGCTTATTTGATTTCCAGTACACTTAAGCCTGTATTTCCACAACGGATACAAGTTTAAACAGGTTTATAGTTTTTAAAAACAAATTATTTTTTCCCGCCCTTCCTAAATATGGAACTAAAAGATCATAACAAAGATTTAAAATCTCAGCCTCTGTCCACACAACAAAGAGAACAGTTATCCCAATTTGTACTTGAGGAAATCAAACATCCTGCAACCCAAATTAGACATTAGTAAAGGCCAAATATCACAATAATAAAATATTTCAATAATATGCTGGTAGGCAGTTCCTCTGTTTCAGGCCCTGTTAAATTTATGTATTTCTCAGTTCAACTGAGATGACTCATTGCCATTTATTAAGCCTACAAGAGATGTCTGTGCTTTCAGGTTGCAGGTAAAATTTCTCAATACACTGTAGGTTAAGTTGACTAAGGACTGGCTAACATTGTGGAGAGAGAAGGAAGTCTTGCAAAACTGGTTAATATGTTTATATTTCTCCTTGGTTCAGTGTCAGCAAATCAAGGCAGCAAAAATAGTATACGAATTACTTCCTAAAATGGAATGATTCATACTCTTCCTGTCTTAGCTTCTTAGCTTTTCCACCAGTTTCCCCCACCCCCCATCTTTCAGCTACACACCCATACACTCCCCAGTCAGAATAAATACTGAAGTAGTTGGAATATCTTTTGTTGAGAAACAGAAGCGTGATAGAATTTCATATACTTTTTCCAAGCCAACTGGAATGACAACTGTCCAATAGTTGCTGCACAAAAATGCAATTAAACCCTTCCCTCCGGCACCTCTCAGATTGACTTCAGAGTGTCACACCACAACCATCAGCCCCCAAAATGAGCCTGGCACCTTCCCCGATGTTTTCTCCATTAGTCACTGACAGATGCTGCATTGTTCATCTTCATTCACACAGGGACACCAGTCCCAAGAGCATTTGAGAGCAACCTAGGAAGATGCCATTGCTACAGGTGTCGTTGGAGGAGGATGGGCCTCATTCTGGAGAATGTCCTTAAAGCAAGAATGGGTTCATGCTGGTGGAACAAGCAGGATATGTTTAAACTAGGAAGGGAAGAACAGGAACGGAAAGTCACAGTAAAGCAGCATGGAGGTTCTTGAAGATCCAGAGGACACATGAGGTGGAAGAGTGCTGGCATCAGGAGGTGACTGAATATGTTTGAACTTCACTCACTTTTTCATTTTTAATCACCCACTGTGCATCTATCTATTGGGTGTCCTCCTGACAGCTACGTCTCCTTAAATAACTATCTGGAACCAAAACTGAAAGGCTGGGGTGTATATAAAAATAATCCTGGGCCCTGGCTGGTGGCACAGTGGATAAGGTACTGGCCTGTGAATCCGAAGGTCACTGGTTTGATTCCCAGCCAGGGCACATAACCAGGTTGAAAGCCAGGTCTGTAGCTGAAGGCAGGTGAAAGGCAACCACCTTTCACCTTTGATGTCTGTCTCTTTCCCTTCCCTCTCTAAAAATAATAAATAAAATATTTTTTAAAAGTAAAAAAATAACACTGAAAGGCCCTGGATGGGTAGCTAACTGGGATAGAGCATCACCCCGATAAGCCATGGTTGGGGGTCCGATCCCTGGTCAGGCACACAATGGATGCATAAATAAAGTGGAACAACAAATTGATGCCTCTCTCTCTTAAATCAGTAAATTAAAATTTTTTAGGTAAAAAGAAATAAAAATAACCCTGTGACCATTATCAATACGGTATCACATAATAGAAATTAAATATGTATTATTTAATCATCCACAAGAGGAGAGGCATAGAGAGACTAAATTGATCACTGGTTCCAAACACATAAAAATAGTAAAAGCAAAATAAATAAAAACAATATTTTTTAAATTTTATTGATTCAGTCTCAGGGCTTGGTGTTATAGTTTAGCTATGTAACAGCTTTCGCTGCGTACTTTAGGCATATGCATAGCCATCCTCTATCATTGATTTCTATCTGAGAACACTTTAAAGATGCTACACAATAAATAAATTTATAACTGAATTTTTTTTAAATTTTTTTTTTAATTTTTTTGTTGTTGTATTACATCCATCCCCTTTTTATAACTGAATTTTTTAAAAGAATCCATTCAGCCCTGGCTGGTGGCACAGTGGATAAGGCGCTGGCCTGCGAACCCAAAGGTCACTGGTTCGATTCCCAGCCAGGGCACATAACCAGATTGCAAGCCAGGTCTCCAGCCAGGTCCATAGCTGGAGGCAGGTGAAAGGCAACCATACATAGATATCTCTCTCCCTCTCTGCCTCTCTCCCTTCTCTCTGAAAATGATAAATAAAATCTTTTTTTTCAATCCATTCATAAGTTTGAAGCTGGTGAACATCCTGTTTACTTTATCCACGTGTGTATAAGGTGCCCCAAGTGGTCCCAGGGCTTGCCTCTCATTATCGTGTCACATGCAACCTATGCATTTAGTGTGACGCTGACTGCTCAGGAATCATCTGTGTCATGTTTTGTGGTTAATGATTTCTAAGTATACATCAATCCAAGCTCATGAACGTATAGGATAGAGTACCAACTGCCTATTACACATAATGGTAAAGAGAGTTAAGACTTGGCCGTAGCATTGGACATAGCTAATCTCTCCCATTTTGTAACATGTCCTTTCTTGGCTTGAAGACCACCATGCTGTCTGCTCTCCTCCCCTCTCCCTGGCCACTGTCTCATCTGCCTCACTATTGAGCCCCTGGGTTTGTTCCTCTCCATCTGCCACACGCCTAGGTGATTTCATTTAGTCTTGGGACTAAGTCAGTCATGTGCTGATAATCCCTAAGTGTATTCTTCACCCTGGACCACTCCCCTGCTTGGGTGTCTGAAGGGCAATGCAAACCAATCTTTTGCCAAATCGGATTCCTTCCTGGCTCCCATTACACCTTGCGCCATCCCAGTTTTTCCCATCTCGTTAACCAGCAACTTCATCTTGCCAATTCTTCAAGCTTCGAACTATGAATCACCCTTGACTTTTTCTCACACCCCATGACAAATCCTGTCAAAGTTTATTTTTGAACTATCCCAGTTTGATCACATTTCATCATAGCCACAGCTTTGGACCACTGCCTTGGGTTCTCTCAGTGGGTCCCCAACTTTCCTCCACCTGCACGCTCTTCCACACAGGACAACCACAGTGGTGCCTTTCGGTTATAAGGAAGATTGTGTCCCTGCTCTGCTCCAGGTCCTTCCAGGTTCCTGTAACTCACTCCAGGTAAAATCCAGATCCTTTACGCTGACTGACAAAGCCCTATAGGATCAAAGCCCCTATTACTTCTTTAGCCTTTTTTTCATATAAATACCCACTCCGTTCATTCCTTCGGGCAATGTGGCCTCTCTGCCAAGAATGTGCCTGCTTCTGGACCTTTGCTCTCTCTTTCTCTCTCTCTCTTTTCTACCTGAAGTGCCTTCCCCCAGACACTCACCTGCCTGCCCCTAACTGACCTTAGTTGACCACATACAGTACTTCACTCTACTGCACTTTGCAGAAACTGCATTTGTTTACAAATAGAGGGTATGTGGCAACTCTCTGTTGACCAAGTCTACTGGCAACAATTTTTCAACAGTATTGGTTCACTTAGTACCTCTATATCACCTATTGGTAATTCTCACAATATTTTTAACTTTTTCATTATTATTATATCTGTTATGGTGAGCTGTGGTCTGTGATCTTTGATGGTACCATTGTTTTGGGGTCCCATCAACTGCACCCATATAAGACAACAAACAACAGAGAAACATTGCCTGTACTGTGACTGCTAGTCACAGTGATTCCCATCTCTCTCCTTCACCTTGGGCCTCCCTATTCCATGAGACACAACAATATTGAAATTGGGCAGTCCAAAAAGGGGATGGATGTAATATAACAATAATAAAATTAACTTTTAAAAAATTGGGCAGTTAAGTGATCCTATAGGGCCTAAGTGTTAAAGTGAAATGGAGAGTCACACAATTCTCATTTTAAAACCAAATCTAGAAATATTAAGCCCAGTGAGGAAACACATGTTGAAAGACAAGATGAGCCAAAAGCTAGGCCTCTTGCACAAACTGGCCCCGTTATGAATGCAAAGGAAAGTTCTTGAAGGAACTTAAAAGTGCTACTCCAGTGAACACATGAATGATAAAGTGAAAAAACCTTATTGCTGATACAGAGAAAATTTTAGTCATCTAAATAGAAGATCATACCAGCTATAGCATTCCCTCACCCAAAGCCTAATCCATAGGAAGGACCTAACTCTGCTCAATTCTACAAAGAGGCAAAGGAGCTGCAAAAGACAAGTCTGAAGCTACCAGAGGCTGGTTCATGAGGTTTAAGGAAAGAAGTGGTTTCCAAGACACAAAAGTGCAAGGGGAAGCAGAAATGCTGATGTAGAAGAGACAGCTAGTTAGCCAGATCTAGCTAAGATAATTCAAGAAAGTGGCAACACTACACAACAGATTTTCAATGTAGACAAAACAGCTTTTTATTTGAAAAAGATGTCGTCTAGGATTTTCATACCTAGAGAAAAGAAGTCAATGGCTGGCTTCAAAGCTTAAAAAAAACCTGCTGACTCTCTTATTAGGAGCTAATGCAGCTGGTGACTTGAACTTGAAGCCAATGCTCATTTCCCATTCTGAAAATCCTGGGGCCCTTAAAAATTATGCTAAATCTACTCTGTCTGTGCTCTATAAATGGAACAACAAAGCCTCAATTATAGCACATCTGTTGACAACATGGTTTATAGAATATTTTAAGCCCACCATTGAGACCTACTGCTCAAAAAAGAAAAGAATCCTTTCAAAGTATCACTGCTCATTGACAATGAACCTGGTCAACCAGGAGCCCTGATGGAGATGTACAATGAGATGAATGTTGTTTTCATGCCTGCTAACACAGCATCCGCTCTGTAGCCCATGGACCAAGAAGTCATTTCAACATGCAAGTATAATTATTTAAGAAATACATTGCATCAGGCTATTGCTGCCATAGATAGGGATTCCTCTGATGAGTCAGCAAAATAAACTGAAAGCTTCTGGAAAGAATTCACCTTTGGAGATGCCATTAAAGCCATTCACTTGTGGTTCGTGGGAAGAGGTCAGAACACAAACATGAATAGGAGTTTGGAAGACGTTGATCCCAACCCCCATGGATGACTTTGAGAGGTTTCAGAACTCAACAGAGGAAGTCACTGCAGATGTGGTGACAATAGCAAGAGAACTAGAATTAGAAGTGGAGCCTCAGGATGGGACTGAACTGCCACCATCTTGTGATCGAACTTGAGCAGATGAAGAGTCGCTTCTTCCACATGAGAAAAGACAGTGGTGACCTGGGGTGGAAACATCCCCATGGTGAAGATGCCATGAAAACTGCTGAAATGACAACCAAGGATTTAGAGTATTTCATGACCTTAGTTGAAACAGCAGCAGCAAGCTGTGAAAAGATCGATTCTAAGCCTGAAAGAATTCTACTGAGTGTAAAACGCCATCAAACAGCATCGCTTGCGGCGGAGAAAGCAGCCAGGGAAGGAAAAGTCGGTTGATGTTGGCAACCTGGAGAAGCCACGCCCAAATCACGCAGCAGCATCAACACTGAGGCAAGACTCTCTCTCCCCCAGCAAGTAGATTGTGACACACTGAATGCCCAGAGGCTGGTGAGCATTTTTTAGCAATAAAGCATTTTTAAATCAATGTATTTACATTCTTTTGAGGCATAATGTAAGTCTATGCTTAATAGTCTACAGTACAGAGTAACCATAACTTTCCCATGCATTGGGAAACCAAAAACTCTGTGTGGCTCGCTTTATTTTAATATCAGCTTTATTGTGGTGATTTGGAACTACAGTCACTCTATCCCCAAGCGATGCCTGGATTGTCTTTTAGATCACCATAGTCTTTCCCCCAGTTCAGTGCATGTGATCAGAAGAAAACTCCCAGTCCCTGGCTTCTTAATATTCTGGGTTTTTAGGGTGCTGCCTGAGAAGCTGGATTTCCTCTTGCCCATCTCAGAGCACTGAGGGGACCCAGTCCACTCTAGGTTCCTGGGGAACACTGAGCACAAAAAGTGAGTTGAGCAGCTTGCCTCTCCGCTTGCCTCTCTGTCCATGTACAGGGACAGAGGCCAACACGGCGTGGTGACCTTTCCATCACGGGGCAAGAAAAGAGTGGAGGAATGCCCAACATTCCTGTTTTGGGAGGAGCTACCCAAAGGGAACGTTTCTGTCTTGCCCAACTTAGAGTACTGATGGGATGCAGCATTCTCTTAGAAACCTGGGGACTGGAGACCGCTGAGAATGAGACCCAAGTGGCTCCCCGTTGCTCGAGGAAACCTGCAGTACCACAGACAGGCACCAGAGGTAGCAAGAAGTTATAAGCTTCTGAAAAAAGAAACTGGCAACTCCATCGAATTGGTAATTTACCTGCCTAGGTCCAAAGAAGATAAATCCATAGCAAAGGCATGAGAGGCATCTCAAGCTGGGATGGTCAGGGAAAGCCTTTCCATGGAAATAATCAGTCTGAAAAAACTGAGAGAGGTGGCCATTTTCCCCAAAGGAGAGACCACAGCATGCAGGTACAGGGCACACACAGAAACAAGGAAGCATGGCTCAACCAAAGGAACAGACCAAGTCCCCAGAAACAAAGTTATAATAACATATGCTTTCATGAGGTTTTAAAGGATGATTAAATGGGAAAACTAAATGTGGAAAACACTTTGAAATGTAGGAGAATCGTATGAATGAAATGTAATTCTAACATGTGATTACTGATTCACTTGCTTCCTCCCTATTTAAATGCTGCCCTGAATCCTTGAAGCCATGCCATTATAAAGATGTCTTTTATCAGGAAAAATTCTATTCAAAGAGGAAAAAAAAAAAAGACTAATTTAGTAAAACCATGAGGTTATAAAGCTGAGGTCTGACAACAAATAATAGGCAACTTCTTCCTTGAAAAATACTGAATAAGCACAAAAATGCTTTAATTTTTTAAGAAGCAAAAATACTCCATCAGCAGTGAATATTAATAAAGCTAAAGTGGATTGCCTGTGTGGGACAGAAAGAAAAAATTTAGGTCATACATTGAGTTCTATCAGTTGCCATTCCAAAAATCATCTAGCAGAAATGATAGATTGTCTCCACCTGCCAGGACCTTTGGGTTATTTTCACAATTCTTAATAAATCTGTATGGTGCTGAACAGTGGGACCATTTACAAATTCACACAGTTTCCTGCGCCCTTGTCCTAATTCCAGGCTTTTTTTTTTCCCTATCCAAGACCAACCACACCTCATTTCAGACAATACGAGTCAGAGGTTTCAACCCAAACAAAGGGGGTACAGTGGGATAAAGGGATACTAGCAGCCAACAAACTTAACACTTTTTAAGCACTTAAATGATTTACTTGAAGTATCCCTTTATTCTCCACAGAAAATTCATTTGACAGGTATACTTTCCTCAATCCAGATAAATCATTTTTTTCAAGATTTTATTTATTAACATTTAGAGAGGGGAGGGGAGGGAGAACATGGGGGAGAGAAACATCAATGCAAGAGAGAAACAAAGATCAGCACGTGCCCCGACCCATACCGAACCCACAATGCAGGCATGTGCCCTGACTGGGAATGGAACTGGTCACCTTTTGCATTGTGGATGATACCCAACCAACTGAGCCTCACTGGGCAGGGCCCCAGCTAGATCCTTCAAAGCTTAAAGAGCAAAATTACTTGCTAAAGATGGCACCACTAGAAAAGTACTCAACTGGAGTTTAAAATACATCCACCTGATCCCAAAGTTTAGACTTTACCTCTACTCCATGTTGCCTCCAAGAAAATCTACAGCTCTTCTTCTAAAACCCAAGGGACATGGGATTCTTCAAAGATTTTAAGTACCTCTTAGGGTTACGAGGCACAAAGAGAGGGAAGGGATGCTGATCTTATACAGGAACAGGCAGTGACATGGGGGGACAAAGACATTAGTTGTCAGTAGTAACTGTCACTACTGAAAATGTTGCTATCATCTAAAAATAGTAGAGAATTCAGAATATAAGTATATAAGGAGCCTTTTCAAAATTTAAGTCAATGAGCATGGACAGGAGCTAAGCGAGGCATTGGCCAAAGGAATGTGGCACTAGGTGGATGGGGGCAAAGTGGTTAAAATTAGGACAACTGTAATAGCAAAATCAATAAAATCTATTTTAAAAAGAAGATCCAAATTAGAGGTCTTACTTAGACAGGGGTGAGGGGGATTAGTGGGAGTGGTGTGGAGAAGGTATGAGGGCGGAGGAGGTTTCCTAAGGCAGGAAAAGAGATGGTAGAAAGGAGGTAGGAGCAGGAGAGAAAAGTCTCCCCACCCCCTCACCCCCGCCCCAGTGTCTTCTCCCCTTCCTCTCAGAAATCAGAATTCCCACCACTTTTTGAGGGTTTTTTACGCTCTAAGTTATGACCTGGGTTAAAGATCGAGTTTATTAAAAAAAAAAATTAAGTCAAATAAGTGAGATGCAGAAGTGTCTGAATGTGTAGGAGCTAAATAAGGGTCAGGGAACATTAGCTTTGTTAATTTTCAGTGAAACTCGAATCATAATTTGTCTGTTCAGTCTATAAATGCAGAGGGCCCTGAAAGGCAGAACTAGAAACTGGAATCTATAGTAAGAGAAAATAAAAGAGGAAAGGTCTTAGAACTGGAAGGTGGAATAAAACCAGTAATAACTTCTTTCCTCAATCTACTATTTCAAACTCACTGGATTGATGTAAAACCAACTATAAGATGAGGAAGAATGTTTCCAAAAGTCAGATCTCTTCTTAAATCCTAGGGCTTGCTTCTTGACCAGGCTTGACTTAGGTTTTATGCAAAAAAATCTACAGCAAACATTTAGCTGCCTCCAAGGACTCTAACTGAGATGTTTAAGTGGTTTTGGGATTAAATTTTAAAACAAAATGTTTTTCTATAAAGATACTACTCTACTTTTATAGAATAAATTAAAACTTAGCTTTTATTCAAAAAAACTCTTTATTTTGGAATAAATGGCTTTTAGCTGGGGTTTGGGGAAGTAATGACCAATCACCTCGCTAGACACAGGACTAAAGGTGGGCCCACCACAAGAGGGTCACACTGCTAACTCATCTTTCCTATCTTACCATGGTCCCTGCCATGATTAACACACTCTCTCTGCTTTATGTTTTCCTCTTATTTGCCACAGCCAAATTTCTCAGTCAGTAAAGACCACTGAACCAGGAGGCCCCCCAGCAAGGTCACCCGATGTCCCTGGGTGTTCACTGGCAGTTCTAAGGTAGGGCCAAGGGTGAGAAAACAGGGGAACACCAGGACAGAAATACAGAAGAGCAGGACTAGAGGAGGATGAGAAGGAACAATAGAGGGAGAGAGGAGGCAAAATGAGAAGAGCAAAAATCAGAAGTAAGAAGAGGGACCAGGGGTATGTCAAAGGGAGACTAACTGCGGAAAAGTAGCCCACACTAAGGAGAAAAGTGGATGATGAGGGTGCCTGCAGGCACTTCAGATGGCTTTGCGCTGTAAGCTGCGTCCCCTAACTCTTTCTCCTTCTGCCCGGGTAGAAGAAACGGAGGAACGGGTCTGTGCCATTACCTGGATGAGTTCATCCAGCTCAGTCGAATTGACACAGGCGTGCTGCGAAATGAACGTTTGCTTCTGGATCACGATGGTGGTCCTCTGTGAAATCTCGTGAGGCTGCTCCAACGCTTTGAACACGGTGGCTCCGATGATCAGATAGAGGACAACCACCAGGAAAATCGTGGAGACCGTCTTCCATTTCATAACATTAATGGTCGTGTCGCTCTCCACTCGAGAAGCAAGCACGGTGGGCTTCGTGGAAAACGAGAGCCTCGGTTTGGAGTTCTGAGCGGCAGATTTGGGATCCAGCAGGTCAGGTGCCGCCACTGGCAACAACAGAGAAGGAAGGTTAGGCTGGAGATTAGCGGGGTGCTGAGTGGGTTAGTTTAAGGCACCAGCCACGGTTGATGAACTCTGTACCCCTGGTGGAAGGCCATATATGTATAGACATGGGTTCAAGGGAAAGGGGGTGGGTCTTAGCTCTCTGCTGCTATTGGGTCTCCACATGAGAGGGGAAAAAAACAGGAGGTGGACCAAAAACCTTAAAAAAATAAAAGCTTGCCTGAGGTCTTCCTAATTAATTTCAAAATGTACATCTATCTCTCCGCCACACTGGTCCACAAAGACTTACTGAACTCCTAAGAGCTGATGATACTAGAATAGATATTTGAACACTCATAAAGTGGCTCATAGAGTCCTCTTCTCAAGGACTTAACACTCTACACCACAGCAATCGACATTTCAACATTCTCCATTTGTATTTTAAAAGCCCTTATAATAAAGGTATTGTATTATAAGTGAATTTATGACCTGAGCATTATTGCTCAAAGTAAAACATGAGTAATTTTCTGGTACTACAGGATGATAAATAAACCACAATAGCCCAATGATTTCTCTTTGCTTATCCTCTAAAGTGGGCTTATAATTAAGCACTCTTTAGATTTTACTGTTTGATCTCTGACATGTTTATGAAAACAAAAGTATTGCTACCCATTGTGGAAAAATCTCTGGTGCAGCCAAGACATGACATGTTTCTTCCATTTCAATAGTGAACATTGTCAAGGAAAAAAAATTAAAACCTTGCCTCATACCTTAGACCCTACATGCTCTGTGGAAAGCTAATTGCTCCATTAGAGTGAATTCTCTTAAAAATTCCCATATACTCAGGGGTGACTCTAAATTCATTTATTATTTATCTCAGCTGTTCAGAAATATCATTAATGGATTCCTTTTTAGCAAATACAACAGATATTAGAATTCCACTTGCTAAGAGGAAAATAAGTCATCTAATACAATCTATTTGATTGGGGGGAAAAAAGCAGCATTAAACCTAAAATGATAATAGAGTGGCCAAGCCACCAACACAACTAGAATAATCAACTTAATACCCATAATCATTATGCACATAAGTAAAATTTGTATATATAATACAAAGTTTAATAAAATTATATATAACCTAATCTAAAAGAGTATATGGAAATCCCTATGGAAGAGTCCCCAAATACCTTGCAGTAACCTGAAAGTACTTGAGAATAAGAAAGGAATAATGTGTCCACTTTCACATGGTGACATACATTGCCTTCTTGATTATCACTGAGTTAAACGCAGAACCACCACAGTTTGAGTTCATAAGATGAATCTTCAGCCCCCCATCATAAGTAAATAAATAAATAGATAGATAAATCAATAGCTTTGCACACAAGCTATCTGAAGCCCCAGACCTAAGCAATGTTGTAAAATGATGGCAGGTAACAGAGAGACCCTCAACCAGCAAATCCCTAAATGGCTTTGACTTTAAGAGACAAAGTCAGAGGTCTGCTGAGGTCACTGCACCTGCATGTATGTATGTGGAGATTCCGCACACGTATATTACAGAGATTTCCTATGAGCCAACCTCTTCAGTACAGCTGTGTGCATATCTTCCTCCTGAGACACTCACCTGGCTCCACATAAAGCCCCAAACCAGTGGACACTTTTCACATCTAATGTTTACAGAGGCAACTTCACTCAAAATTAGCACTGGATGATACATGTCTAGTATTTTTTTTAACTTTTTCATAGAAATGCTGGTAACAGCTAAAATCACTGTCATCTCCTGTCTAGCCTCCCCACCTGACCTCCAAGATGTTTTATGAGTCTGAGTGAAAAATAAAGGTCATAAATGAAAATCAAGCTATTTTTGGAAATAAAAATAACAAAATCACATAGAAGCTCAATGTTTCTCCGAGGGAAGCTTTCCAAGCCTTTCTCACCGGTTCTCTGTTCTTTATTATTTCTGATTTTTCATTTCAGTGGTTTCCAGTCTGTAGAACTCGAAAACCCCAAGGCTGTTTACCTGGATGCTCCCCAAATCCCAAATGTAAATCCCAATGCCAAACTAAGACCTTATCATTATGTGCTTTTGGAAAAGAGGGGACAGATTTTTTTTTTTTTTTTTAAGATTGTGTATGTGGCGGGGGTGGGGCAGTGTTAGGCTGATATATTTCCTGATGGAGTTTAATTATTGTAAGCTATTTCCGTATTTTAAAATTAGCATGAATACATATAATGTGCACTGGGCAGGCAGAATGGACACCAAAATAAAATAACAGCCTTTCCTCTCAGTCTAATAATGGGGAGCCATCTGGGTTTCCATCTCCAGTCGTTTGGAGTATGATCAGGAGAAGATCCTTGGCCCAAGGAATCGGTGGCCGGGGGCACCACACACTCCGGGCACCATCACTACCTCCCAGCCCTGCCCCCAGCACATCAGCTTCCTCTGAGCCCACGTCTCCCATCCTCACCCAGGTAGGTCTTCGCTCCGCTCCCCGGTTCAATGGGCGTCTCAGTACCAGCAGACACGAGCTTTTTTCAGCACCACTGCCTGTCCTACCACGCCACGAGCAACAAGTGTGACAAGGGTCACCACGCGTCCAGCCTGTCGGCTACTCCCAAGGGCTGACCCTCCTCCTCCTTCGGAAACTGCCCCCAAGGTGTCTCAAGCCCATTCTCAAGGCAGAGGCAACCCACCCCCGGCGCCGGCAGGAGAAGGGGAGAAGCAGCCAGGAGAGCAGCGAGGGTCGGGGGTCGCTTTGCCTCCGCCCGCAGACTGAGACCCAACACCTTGGACGGGAAGCAACGGAGGGAAACGTCCGCTCGCAGCCAGCAGGGCAGTTGCAGCCTCCCGAGGGCGCGGGGCGGGCAGTGGAGGGGGTCCCCGGGGTCTCACCTCCTGCTCTAGAGCCGGGTCTCTCCCGCGAGGCGCTGGGAAACATGAGGCATGCAGCATTCAGAATGTTTTTGAAAAAGACGGACTTGAACCTTTTTACAAACACGCCATTGTACTCACTTCTTATTCAGAGACCGGCTGCGCGCTCCGAGCTGCACGGGCAGGCATTTTCCCCGGCTTTGTTTTACAAGGTGGGGAGAGCGGGGCTGGACGCAGGAGGGGGTGGGGGGAGCGTGAGAAGAAACGAAATCGCGGGAAGGAGGGGACACCGGCGGGCTGGGCAGAGGGCGAGGGCGAGGGCGAGGCCAAGTTGGGCTCCGGCGCCGCCGCCCCCGTGCGCGCCTGCGGCCGGGCCCGGGTCACCCGGAGAGCGCGGGCGACCCGGGTCCCGCGCCGGCCCGCAGCCGCCGCCGAGCGCTCCGCCCCGGGCTCGGCGCTGGCCCGGCCCCGGCGCGGCTCGGGGGCGGTCGGTGCAGCCCTAGCGGCCGCGCACCCCGGTGTCTTTGTGCGCGAGCCTCGCTCAGCCCCTCTTCGCATGTCTTTGTGCGTCTCCCCCGCCGCGCCCTCCGTGCCCCGCGCGAGCTCCCGCACGGGCTCGGCCGCCCTCCGCCGGCTCCCTCCCAGGCTCGCTCCCTTCGCCGCTCTCCCGGTCCTGTCCCTCCTTTCGGAACTCCCTCCCCTTCACTTCTTCCCCACTCCCCCTCTCACCGCCTGGGCTCGCCTCTCCGCTCCCCTCCCCGCCCAGCGCTCGCCCGCGGCTCCCCAGTACCCTCGGCCCGCCTCCCCGCCTGCGGACGCAGCCCTGGACTCACCTGCCGCCTCTCCTCCCGGCCTCTCCACTAACCCTGCCCCTCCCCGAGCCTCTCGCTGCCTCTCGAGCACGCAGGGCCCCCACCCCTCTCCTTCCCAGTCGGGGTGAGTGGTATAGAACCCCCCCCCACCGGGGTCCCCCGGGGTTGTACCGAGAAGCGCCCCTTGGGCTCCTTAAGACGCCTGGAGTAGGGGCGGTCATGCGGGTGCTGGCCGCATCTTCTAGTCTACGCCTCGATTACCAAGTCTCCAGCAGCCCCCACCCCATCTCCGAGGGCGCTTGGCCTGGGCAGGAGCTCAGAGCTGAGGGTTCCGGACCGAAAGGATAGGGCACGCACGGGAGCCAGGGTGAAGACACCGAGGGACGCGGGGGGAGCGGAAGAAAAATCGGTTAGGGTCCCTTTGCTAGGGACGGGGGTTGCACATGTTCTCAGCAGAGCAGGGGGGTGGGACACCTGGGACTCCAGTCGGCCCGGCGCTCCCGGCACACCTCTCCATCGAGATCCCAGCTCAGCTCGTCCGGGACCCCGCCCAGACCCGTAGCCCGCGCCGGGCCGCTGAACCCGCGGGGACCGAACCTGCAGAGGTCGGGTGGGCAGCCGAGGCTGCCGCTGCGGCAGGCGAGTGCTCTCACCACACACAGGAATTCCTGTCCTTTTCCGAATTCGCTCTTCCTTTCCCCCTTTGGAGCGGGAATCCCCAGCTGACCTCCACCTTCCCACCTCCACCGCTGCGGAAGGCGGTGTATCTTCCCGAAGGGCTGCGTGGCCAGGCTGGAATCTTTCCCTAGGTACAAGCGGAGCTTCCCGGTGAGACCTGCAGACTACTCACGTGAGAAACTAGGGACAGCTACCAACCGTGAAAGGGGTAAAAAGAGTGGAAAGACTCATGATTGTAAAGCAGAACATTGTCGACCTTTTGCAAGACTGTGGCCATCGAAGATGTGAAATGTCCACTTATTTTTAAAATTCCGGAATAGATTCAGCACCTCCTTCTGCGATTAAAAAATGACTTCCTTGTTAGGAATTCCTTCCTGTTGGAATGAAAATATGTTTTTCCTGACTTCTGCTCCCCATCATAACTATAATCGGTTGTCCTTTCGAACATGTGAATCTGATCCTCTCATTTCCAGACCTAAAAATCTTTTTCAGACTCTCTAGGTCACGGATGATGTGCTTGCAGGTCGCTTCTCTTTAATGCCCGGCCTTCCTGGGAGCTGTCCCTCCCTCCTTCATACACCTTCCCCAGGTCTGTCCCCCACTTACTGGACTTAAGGCACTGTATCAATAGAGTCCTCCAGAGACACAGACCAATAGGGTGTGTGTGTATGTGTAAAAGATTTATTTTAAGGAATTGACTCAGAGGACTGTGTGGGCTGGCCAGTCCATCTGAAATCCCTAGGGCATTGCTGGCAGACTAGAATCTCAGTCAAGTTGATACTTGTCTTGAATTTCTTCCTTTCTGGGAAACCTCAGTTTCTGCTCAGCAGACCTTCCACTGATTATATGAAGCCTGCCCGCATCATCCAGGGTGACCTTTCCTTAAAGTCAGCTGATGGTCAATGTTGGCCACATCTTTACAGCCACAGCTAGATAAGTGTTTGATTAAATAACTGGGTTCAACAGCCTAATCTAGCTGACACATAAAACCAACTATCACCCATATTATCCTTCAGATTCCCAGGTGACCGAAAATTTCTGAATCCTGACTATTTGCTTTCCAGGGTAACTTGGGCTTCCATCTTCACACTTGTCAAATTGACTTTGCATTTGTCACATTGTGTTGTGCCCTTTTAAACTAGATTGTAATCTCAGGGAGGACAGTCACCATGCATCTCTGTTCCCCATAGTATTCCCAGTACCCAGTGACGGGCACTAAATAGGTGTTTGATAGACACCTTAATGACAATGCGTATGCTGACATCATGCACCTGGTCTCCCTCCAGGTGTTTGGAACCAGAATATCCTAGATATATAGGAAATGAGATGAATTCACCACCCTCAGAATCATTTTCTACCCCATCACAGGCTTTTTGTTCTCTAGAAGAAATGATCCTGAACACTTGGGATAGTCTGTATTTGTTTTTTTGTTTGTTTGTTTGTTTTTTATTTCACATTTTCCCTTTCGTCTTAGACTGAGGAGATGTAGGAGTCACCACTAGTCCCCAACACTGAAATGCCATGTCCCTTCCTTTTTTTCTTTGGTTCATAGGTAGCAGTTGTCCTCCGTGTTCCATTTGGCATTATTCTCACATTAAGCACACATGTATGTAGAGTGTGTGTTGGGGGGGTGAGTTTACAAGAACATTAAAACAATATTTTAAAAACAAAAACAAATTTCGGATTGTAACATTAGCAGGAATTACTCCATTACGCCAGCCTCACCCTCACAAATCATTTGAAAGGACCAAGAAGCCAGCCTCTACACTCTTAACTCCATTTTCCACTGCAGCCCTTCGCAGCCCCCTTCAGAAAGCACTCCTACCCCTTTTAAGAGCCTTCTTGTACCAAACACATATTTACTCAAGGTCTTTGAAGTAAGAGTGGAAAAAGGAAATAGACTAGTTTGTATCATTGCAACTGGAGAAACAAGGAAATGGTATGGTTTCTCCTGTTGCATGTTATGCCGGCGTTACTCAACACACATAAATCCCATCGAAAGTGGGACAGAAAAACTAAGTAGACTTGATTTCTTTTATGCTGCAGGACACTTGACACCCCTGAATTTTATTTTCATTGGTAGGAAAACCTGAAATATGTAATTAAAAGATTTAGCCCTGGCTGGTTGCACAGTGGATAAGGAGCCAGCCTGCAATCCCAAAGGTCGCTGGTTCAATTCCCAGCCAGGGCACATAACCAGGTTGCAAGCCAGGTCTCCAGCCAGGTTCCCAGCTGGAGGCAGGTGAAAGGCAAACATACATGGATGTCTCCCTCTCTGCCTCTCTCCCTTCCCTTCTCCCTAAAAATAATAAATAAAATATTTTTTTTTTTAATTTAGCTCCCCCAAATTCTGGACTGCACTCATTCCAGGGCTTTCATGCTTGCTATTCTGCTCCAGCTAACAGAGCAATATCCGTAGGGCTTCACTTTCATGTTCATTTTGATTTCTGACTTTGGCCTATGCAAAATTCCATAGCTAAGAAAATGAGCTTGTCATTGTCTTTCCCATTATTCCAATCGGACCTGGAATTTTGGCATCCAAGTGACTTCTTTGGTGTCCCAACTCACTGTTTTTGAATCACATGAGTTTGAGGGAGTTCCTTTGGCTCTCTGGCCATCAATTTCATCATCTACAAAACAGAGATAATGCACTGAACCCTCAAGAGACTTGTTAGGATTAAAGTGAAACAACATATACATGTTTAACATTGTAGGTCCTCAGAATGTGGGCTACTAATGATAGAATACAGCACAAGTGATGGCGATACCCATCTTTTCATGATTAGGTTATAAGAAGATCTTGGCTTCACTCTTGAGTGTCCTGTCACTCTCTCTTGGATTGATACCTCTGGTGGAAGCCAGCTGTCATGTCGTAAGGCAGCCCAGTGGAGAGGTTCACATGAGTGAGCCTGAAAGGGGATCTCCGTAGGTCTTCCCATTGCCTTGTAAGAGAGCAAGGAAGCACATCCTTCTCCACTACAGCCACAAGACAACTGTTGCCTCAGACAGCATCTTGAGTGCAGTCCCTAAGCCAGAATCTCCCAGCTAAGCCTCAAAAATCTGCGCAATCATGAATGGTTCTTATTTTCAGTTGCTAAGTTTTAGAGTCATGTGCTCTGTTGCAATGGATAACAGCACAACTCCTAAGATTTAAGTTCCAAAGCAAGTTTATAAAGTGTCAGTCAGACCTGAGCTCTACAAATTACTTTAAGAAGACAATTCGTAGCTTAGAGCATTGTCCCACACGTACAAGAATCAACCAATAAATGTATAAATAAGTGGAACAACAAATCAATGTCTGTCTCTCCCTGCCCACCCCCCCAATCAATACATTGAAAAAAGAAGGCAATTCCTCAAAGGACAGAATTTAATCATTTTGAAGTATTTGTGCCCCTAAAATTAAACTATGTTCATTGGAAGGGAAGTTGGACATCGTTGGCAGAACAGAAAAGGAAGAGAAGAGGTAGGTTAGCAGGGCCCCAACAAGCATGGTCTAGAGCAGTGGGCTTGCAGCCTTGAGCACATATCCACACCTGAAAGGTCTGATGCAGTTTGGATGCATCGTCTCTTGGTGGGACCTGAAAACTGACATGAATAACAAGTTCCCATGTGATGATGCAGATGCAGGGAGCACACTTTGAGAATCCTGGATGAAAAACAGAATTTGGGTTCATTGTACTCTGGTAGCTCACAATCACAGAGGCCACCGGTGAGGTACTGGTGAGAAACTGGGCTCCTAGGTAACTCAGATGCCCTGCAAACTAGTTTGGCAGATCATGGCCAGTACTGGCACATGTCACCATCCATTCTGTCTCAAAGGTGCCCAGTTCAAAAGTTCTCCCCTTTCACAATACCACCTACATGCAGTAAGTTATTTATGTTATGGGAAATACTTGTATATTTCCTCACTCATTCAGCTAGCATTTATTAGGCACCTTCAAAGTACCAGGAAGGCATTTTTCTAGCACTTACAGGTATTCAGTAGCAAAGATGCACCAAATTTTGGTAATCACAGAGTTTAAATAAAGAAAGAATGAGATACCCTTTTTATGTGTATGTCTATTTAATAAAACATCATTGAGTTGCTTAGAATAATTTTGATGAAAATACCTTACCTTGAAAATTTTTTTAAATGCCATTTGCCATAAAACTTGGCAAAGTTCATCATAATCAGGTAGATCACTTGTAAAAAAAAAATTAAAGTCACCCTAAATATATAACACTCAGTAATACCTTCTAAAATGATTTTGTATATTGCTCACTTTAATGCCTTCTTAAATGGTTTTGTATATTGCTCACTTTAAAATAAACACATATACAGAAAAATATGAAAAAAGAAAAGATTTTTTAAATGTAAACAAGAACCTTTTTTACACTAGTATTTCTTAGTCCCATGTGATTTCTTTTTAGTTTTGAAAATTCATGTAAGTCAAAATGCTCACCTATTGCATATAAACCTGAGTGCTTTAATCAATGCATACACAGGGTTTATTAAAAATAAGCTAATATTCATGTATAATTTTGTTCAACATGGAAGAAGATAATGAGTAAGGGCATTGTAAAAAAGAAATCCTTACAAATGGCGCTCTTTTATAATAATTTCCAAAATCATTAAAATTTCCTTAGTTTACAGAGAAATTCATTCCCAGACAGCCTTTCCCCTTTCAAAGCTGAATAACATAAATAGTCATTGTGTTTTGACATTTTGATGATCTGACTTTAACATTTCTCACCTCTGGCATCACCGATACATCCTCCACTAACAATGAATTCATTAGAAAATTTTTTAAGTCTGCTAATATTAGGCAAACCAATCATATTAAATATGATGCTTTATATTAAAATCAATCATAAATCCAGAGAGAACTAGAGCATTTTCCATTTTTTTTTTTTTTTTTTTATTGCTTTCATTACCTAATGAATTTTCGGCACATCAAGTACTTTATTTAAAGCTTGTACTTGTTGGGAACATTTGCTAGTCCATCATTTTGCCTTCACCTGAGATCACAAATTCTGATAGCAATGAATGTGGCTTTGTAAAAAAACAATTCAAGTTCTTTCCTAAAATGGAGTCATAAGACATAAAGACAATAAAAAAGCAAATGGAGAATATGAGTGTTTAGAATCTCCTAACGACATTTTTGGATGTGTTCAATAACCAAAGGTCTTAATTTCACTATGTATTAATCTAGCTTTCCCTCCTATCTATTTTGTGCCTATGATTAAATGAGCACTTGTAAGACTTGCCCAAGGCCATCTGCTAAACTTATGGGACAACTAAGATAAAAATCCATGCATCACCTGGGGCATATTTATTCTAGAAGAAAACCCTAAAACACAGAAGAAAACAGAATTGTGTAGGATTTCAAAATTTGTTCAAATGAGCATGCAATCTCTCTAAAATCCACAAAGTAATCCAGGCAAGATTGCCACTACCAACACCTGTCCCCAGAAACTTTCTCCAGTGGCCTCACCTCCTCTGAGCTCCAGTCCATCTCCATGCTGCAACTGGATGGATGTTTTCAAAATAAAATACAGTTAAGTTAAAGCCCTGATTAAAAAACACACGTTAGCTTCCCATTGCCTTCAGGATAGAGACCAATATGCTAAGGGCAGCCCAAGGCTCTTAACTTAGCACAACCTTAACTTGTCAATACTAATGATAACATAAACAATAGGTAACTTCTATGGAGCCACATATGTCAGTCATTATTGGAAGACTCTTTCAGTTACTATCTCATTTGATCCTCAGCATAGTCATATGAGGTAAGTACTATTATTATTCTCCAAAGTAAGTCAACACACCCTACTATATAAAGCCCACCTCACCAGGCTCCGCGATTTGCATTTTGTGCGTCAGCCATCAGCTGGTTTCCAGTTTCTTGAATACACCCTATTCTTTCTTTCCTTAGAGGCTTCTCACGTACCAGTCCTTCAGGTCTGGGCTGTTCCTGTTTCTGTCATTACTAGAAGGTAAATCCTATTCATCTTTCAGACCTCAGCTGAAACACACATTCCTCAGAAAAGACACCATCATCTCCCAACTTCCTAACAAAATCAGCCCACACACCAGCATGCACTCTCGCTGCACTCTGTACTCACCCTTCATGATTCTGGTCACGATTGTTATTAAACAATTGTGTTCAAATCATTATTTAGTAACTGCTTGGCAGGGCTCTTGTCACAAAATACCAAACACCTGGATGGCTAAAAACACCTGAATTGTATGGTTTCAGTTCTGGAGGCTGGAAGTCTTGGTGTCAGCAGGGCCACCCTCCCTCAGACAGCTGCAAGAGAGAAGCCTTCCAGTGGCTTCTGGCTTCCAGGACTTGGCCAGCATTCCTTGGATAACAGATGCATCACTCCAGTCCCATGACCATCTTCTGCCTGTGTGTCTCCACATTGTTATCCCTTCACTTGTGTCTATCTCTGAGTCCCAATTTCCCTCCCCTGTAAGAACACCAGTCATATTGGCTTGGGGCTCATTCTAATGACCTCATTTTAAAGACCCAATAAGGCCACATGCTAAGGTATTGCGGTTATGACTTTAATGTACTTTTTTTTTTTTAGGCTACAATACAACCTATAGCATTGCCTAAAAGATTAAAACAAGTTCCAAGAGGGAAGGTAACACGTCATCTTGTTCCTCAGCTACATCTTACACATAGTAAGTATTAAATGGATGAAAGCCCATACTTAACGGGTATTACTGAAAGAATACTGCCATTCATCAGGGCTCAGAATCTCAATGCCTACAACAGCATCAGACAGTGACACCCATGTGAAATGGGCCTAAACAAAATTGAGGAGGTAGTGTAGTCAGCTGCCATGAAGAAGTGCAGATCCAAATTTTCACATAAATATCCAAATTGTTTTTAGAAGGCACCTTTCCATTTCCAAATGAAGGCAGCTCAATTTTTTTAAATAAACAATGTTGGTGGCAATAATACATGTCCCCAAGACCCCTGATGGAAGCCTCTGGGTTAAGGTAACATAAGATGCCCTGTGAGGTTCCAATACAATGCAGTAACCCCATTTACTGGGCGGTAATAAGTGTGGAAACACCCTGGTTCAGATGCAACCATGCGCCCCCCAGTAGCTGGGTGAGGACGGTGAGGCCCTCTGCTCAGAGCAAAATGTAAGGGGGTGTCAAAAACACAATATGTAGTCAAGATAAATATTTTAACACAATACTTTAAAAATTAATATCCATGTAAAAAGAATCCATGATAAGCCAAAGTTCAAAACTTAAAATAAAGATGGAATTACACCCTGCACTTTGGCATGTTGGTCTTATTCGCTTTACCCTATTCCTCACCCTGCAGCTCTGTTTCACGAATACTTACCTTTCCTGCTTTATCACACATGGTGACTCTTCCCTGGGGCTACATCACATAGAAAGCAGCCCTTCACCACCCAAAATCTGTGCCCAAACGTGCGCTGCACGGCAAATTTGGTGGGTTAATTTACACTTCCTGTGGATTCTCCAGGATTACAAAGGGCAGTTGAGATTTTTCCTAAACAGCTACTGAAAATACAGACCTTCTCATCCATTATCATCACAAATCTTCCCATGAGATAATTAATGTGCATGATTAGGTAATAACAGAGGGCAAAATGGTAACTCATGGTTGTCACAGTCTCCACAAGCTTCTCTCAGACCTTGAGAATCAAGAATATGTCAACATCACATCAGGACTAACATAACCAATTACACAAACACATCCATGAACTGTCAAAGCACCCACTGGGAAAACAATTAAAACCAGCATAGAAACTCCGATGCTACATAATCCCTGAAACTGTAGTTTAAATGAAAAACTAGCTATGATGAGAAAAGTTCAGCTTGGCACCATGTGCCTGTACAATATGCTTCTTTATATTTTAGAAGATTAATAAGTATATATAATTAGGTAATGTAATTTGATCAGTATAGTTACCTGATTATACATCCTGACAATACTCTTCTGTGAAACCCTCCCTATTCTTTACTTCTGATAAATTGAATTGAATTACAGTTGCCTTGTAATGCACTCTAGTAGCACTTTTTACACTTGTGTGTATTTGTCTGGCTTCCCCTACTAAACCAAAATCTCTCTAAGGGCAAGTATTCCATCTAAATTCTCTTCCATTTCCTAGTAGACATAGTAGGTATTCAAATGTTTGTTAAGTTGGTATGAATAGAAGACCACCACTGTCACACTATACACAAAATTACCAGTTTTTAAGAAGGTCAAAAAAATATTTCATGGTAACTCTGATATTTCTCATCAGAAATCATTTAACTTACATCAAGGTATTCTTGTGACATTGAAAGTCACCATGTTTCTCCCAGGCCCTGCATTATCCTAAGTCACTGTATGATCATGAAAGTCATCATAGTAACTGGGGAAGGTCATGAGCTGTCTCAATCAAGTCTGGGCCCAGCCACTGATTAAGTGTTCCTTGTTTCTTCATCTGTGAAATAGGGATATATATATATATATATATATATATATATATATATATATATATGAACCTTAACTTGTTAATGAGACCTCAAAGAGTTAATACTTAAAAGCTGTTTAGAACAGTGTATGAAATATAGTAAGAACTCAATGAACATTAGCTTCTATTTATACTATTATTCCCATTGTTCCCCCATGGAGAGGGGGAATCCAAATTGGATCTGAAATAAGAAGTGACACCAAAAAAGGAAAAGACCTATTATCTTCTAGGGCTTAGCTCAGCAAACATGGAAGCTGACTTTTAGAAACCAAATCAGCACTTGGGATCCTGGAATGAATCAGATAAACAAAGCTATAAGAGAAAAAATAAAAATGTTTTTTAAAGGAAGAAAGGCAAATTCCAGCCTTTCTGTTCTAGAAAGAAAAGGACTCCACAGCTCTCGCAACTTCTAGTAGCAGGGAGCCTTTCCCATAGTCCCTGTTGGAGAAAAAGTCCTTACCAGGATGCTGCCAACAGGATGGATAAGTGGCATCCAGTTAGGTTAGAAGAAAAGCCAACCAGTGAGTTCAGTGGGAGCCCAGAGACAGTCTATTCTCTGTTGCCACTTTCTCTACTGTGCCCATACTTAGGTTGCCCTGTGGCCTCGACATTTTGGACTATTACTATCTGAAATTGTCCCTTGAGTTGTATTGACTTTACTTTTCATCTCCTAAGCAACCATGATTGCTTTAAATGTTTCTGGATTTGCTTGCTTCCCCTCCCCCCTTTTACTGTTAACAATGTTGTTTTCTGTACACACATAAAATTCTTCCTTTATACATAAACATATTTTTGTCTCAGGTAAAACTTTTTAAACCCCAAACTGTTGCTTGTTATGGAGACCAATGTATGCAAATAACAAAAAACACAATAAAGGCCCCAGAAAAGGAGTTTTCTATTGAGCCAACAGATGTAATGTGTATTTACTGTGACTCGAATATTCTACCTGTTTCCTCTTTGCTGATTTTTCAAAGATCTCTCTTATTACTATCACCCCAGTGTGACATGGTACTCATTTTAATTAAAACTGAAATGTCAAATGTTTACTGTTCTATTTTTAATAATTCTTGATGTGAATCTGTTAGCACTATTACTGACCAAGTACAGCTAGGAACAGAATAAACTCGCTTTTCATTGTGTTTTTATACCTACCTCTTCAATGGAAAACTAAGTTTTGTGGTGGTTTTTCTTTGAAGGAAAGTTGAGTAGAAAAAAACTTTAGTGTTTTCCATTAATATTCTCTTGAGAAGGGGATCGTTAGTGTATGGTTCAGACCCCAACGTACCTTGTCAATTTTTGTACTAATTAACTATAGTGTTTCTCTTGCCTGAAATGATGGATGTCATCTGCCCCGTTGTCATCCATGGAACAATATATTTTGTATACTGTATACACATATTTTAGACAGTGTAGATTTTAACTCCAGGTAGTTCCCTGCTGACCTTGGCTCTAAATACAGGATTTGGGATTAAGTATCTCTTTACTATGATCCCATAACACATAGTAGACCTTCAATAAAAACTCAACCATCATCCTGGCTGGGTGTCATCCTGCAAAGCAAAAGGTCACTGGTTTGATTCCCGGTCAGGGTGACAACCCTGGGTGGCAGGTTTGTCACTGGTTGGGCACATATAAGAAGCAAGCAAATGATCAATGTTTCTCTCTTGCATCGATGTTTCCCTCTCTTTCTCCCTTCCCTCCCCTCTCTCACTAAAAGCAAATAAATAAACTATTTTTTAAAATTTGAACCATCATTATTGTTTATACAGGAATATACTAAAAATCCCAGAGGCTGGGTAATAGAAATATGAAAACCAAACAGCCCACTCTGTAAACATTGGGTTATCTAGCTGGGACAATATTTCTATGAAAAAAAAAAAAAGTCATAAAGACAGACTTGGTAGAAACCACAAAAGAAACAGCTGCTAAAGTAGATAATAATGATTTACTTAAATTAATTACATGGGAGCACTTGCCAATTATATTCTGAAGATCTCTCTGAGAATAATTCATTAATAATTCATCTGAAATAGTAAATAAAATAGTAAATCTTTTTTAACTTAATTTATGATGATTTTTTGTCATTACTCTGGTCTAGATTTCTTCAACATTGTCTAGCAGAGTCATCATCATAGAGTTCACCATTCTAGTCAGACATCATCATGTGTAGTGTTCTTGTGGCTACCACATTGTAGTTTCTTAGTAAAAGCTTATTGAAATGAACTCAAGTTCATTTCAGCAACCTCAGCTTTTTGGTAAATGTTTAATTATTAAACAGTTCAAATCAACAGAAAATAGCATAAACCTAGATTTTTAGAAGTACTGATACGTTGCCATATTTGGTTTAAATATATGTTTGAACCATATACATACTTTTATGTTTTAAACATATAACCATTAGCCTGAAAATAACCATTCTCCTGGAGTAGGTGCTCATTCTTGTCATGAATATAAATATATATTTCCAATGTATGTACGTAGTCATAAAATATATAGCACTCTAAAACTTACACAAATGATATATGAATTCTTTTCAAATGGCTTTTTTCATTCAAAATGTATGTTGTCATGATTTATCCAGGTTGAGATATACAGAGCTCTTTCAGAATCACCCATTTTTCCTGATCAAATTTAGAGGAAAACTCTTTATCAGCTAAAGCCTAATGCTTGGCCTTAAGTAATAAAATGAAAGAAGGTTCCATGAATATAACACAAATAGAGAGAAGTAAACAGCCTCTTTCATACCATTTTCCCCTACCAGACTGTTAGCTGGCCTTCTCTACAGGCTACTGTTTTGGGGCAAAAAATCCTGACTTAAGAGTCAAGGTTTAGGAACCATGGACATGGACAACAGGTGGGATTGACTTTGGGGGGAATGGGTGGGTGGGTGGGGGGACAGAGGGAAGCAAAAAGGGGATGGATGTAATACAACAACAATAAAATTTAAAAAAAAAAAAAAAAGAGTCAAGGTTTAGAAATGACAGATAAGGCATAATCTGTGTACACTGGTCCAAAGATCCATGCCAAAAACAGTCCAGGAGTAAGCAAATTCACACTCACTTTGGAGCATTTGGCAAGAGAAGAAGGTGGCAATTTCTCCTTTGAAATTTCAGAAGAGACATCTTTCTTCTCCACTCTTCTTCCAAAGATAAGTAACTTGTTCATAACCAAGCCACCTCAGTACATGGCTTACTAATGCAAATCATCCAAATTTTCCCATCAAATAAGGATGTGTAGCATTTGTGAAAACAATATATTGACTTAGAAGAAGACACTTGCTAGTTAAATACATGCAAAGTTTCCTAAAGTCATTTGTCTATAAAAAGTCCCTTTTATCATCTGGTCTCTGGGTACCTCATTTCTCACTTAACGTGGAACTGAATCATTAAGCCATAATTCACTTCTAGTCAGTAGCCAGATGACTATTACTAAGGAAAAAACTTTGGTTCTGAGTTCCTAAATATTGCAATAAATGTATTTCATTTATCTCAATTTATGAATTTGATGCATACATTGATTTCTTGTTTTATATCTTTTTTTTTTTTTTTTCTGAAAATATGGCTAAGGCTAAGGATCAAATATAGTCTTCTGGAAAAATTTAAAGAACATGTAAGTTTCTCTGCAACTTCTGGCTCACAGGAACATATAGTTGAAGATACCCATGTATAAAATTTATACTTTGAAAACAGGCAAAATAGACAAAGGCCCTGGCTTCATAGGAGGATTTATCTTATGTCTTCATCAAATTAGGAGTACCTTTAAAACATTTTTTTTCCATTTTTTAAGTTCTGTTTATATGTATTTTTTAATGCTTGCTTAAAGTATTCAGATAATTTTCTATGGGTAAGAAAGCAAAGTCTTGATAATATAATGTTTAATTCCCCAATTCAAAACTACTTTAAATAAGTGCTGCATTATAATACCTGCAAATTTATAATCTCTTATCACTTTTCATTTTCAGTTTTCCCTAATCAAATAATAACCCAACATGTTTGATAAAACACAGCTGATATTTCAACGTTGTACCACAACACTACACGGCCCACAAACACAATAAATAAAAAGGGTATATGGCAGAGGGTCGCAGCAGAAAGAGGAAGATCCACCTTTTCTATTGAAAGCCACAAAAAGAATTAAACATAAATAATACCATGACAAGAGAGAATATCAGCAATGCTCACCTCAGCAGCGCTGAAACGTGGCTTTGATGGTTAAGAAAAACGGAGTGGCCTGTTTCCCAGCTCCTGGAAGACCAGACTCAGTCATAGTTTGGTCCTCTTCCTTCCTGACCCCATGTCCAGCTATACCTGTAGCAAGCCCTGGCTTTCTGAGTAAGCTGTACAGAGCAGCTGGATGTCCAAGCCACATGCTGCCTAGAAAGTACTGAGCAAGTCCAAGTCTGCTGGAATCACCCAGGGAGGCAAAAGCAGTTCTAAACATTGAATTCTGCAGCCTCATTACCAAAGTGATGCAGGTGAACATCTCGTGTCTAGGATCTGGCCAGCTTCTGAATTTTCTAAACCATGCGAAATCCACTTATTTATTTTCTTTGCTTGCATCCATATTAAGTACAGACAGACAACAGAGGCAATTATCCACAGCACAGAAGCTTTCAAAATGCCAAACTGACACACTTTTTATCTCACATCAGAGTATGTCAACTATGTCAGGAAAACCTGATATTGTAGCATAAATGACTGGTGCAGAACCTCATTTTACTGACTCCCTTTGCAGGAGCACATGTGAACGTAGCAGCTTACTTCAGTTACAACAAAAAGTGCTAATCACCTGATCAATAACAGTGATTTTTTTCTCAGTCATGTCACTCCCCACAGCATGTTATTTTCATATGTTAGAACGCCACTCAAAGAGATTCACCTGTAAGACCTCCTTAGACACATTCTACTGACCTCTGGCCACTCTGATCACCTTTGGGCTCTCACTTTTTCAGATATCACCAGCTGATAATTAGGGTTTTCCTTTGAAAATATTGTGAAGGGAGAATTTTTCTGCTCTGTTTCTGTGTCTTCTTTCTCCATTTCCCCCAAGTTCGTACTGCAATCCGAGGACCCTCGGTCATGATATTCATTGGGAAAGTGAAAGTTGATGTATGCTTCCTCTAATCTCCTCCCACGCAATAGCGACCTGATCTATGTGCCATTCTTTCCATGGATCCTGAGTAAGAGATGACTAGCTAACATGGCAGGTTGATTTGTGACAGGTACTTCTTTCAGGCCACAGAGGTACATTCAAAGGAAGCTTTCTTCACAGAGTTTAACAGTAAATTTTCAACCAATAGGGAGGTTGATAAAGTGATTTGATCATCTGCAAGGGTGGTTTTAAAGTCATAGCTTATAGGGATTGTCCAAACAATTGTTCATGAAGAAAATCTCACTAATCCCAACAAATTGGGGGAAATATGGATCAAACTGAAGAAGAGTCTGTCTACTTGGAAAGTATTGAATTGGCCAAAATGTTCATTTAGGTTGTTTCCATAAGATTGTTCTAGTGGTGCTTGTAGTCTTTAACTTCGTTTGAAACAATTTTGTTAGACTGTATTGTGACAGCTCTCATATCAGCATGCATTTTTCTTAAACTTACCAAAACTGGTGAATTCTTATGTAGCCATTTTAATTTTGAAGATGAAAAAATACTCAACATTTTTGCCATGTTATGCTCATTTCAAGAAAGATAAAAATGCAAAAAAGATGTGCGCAGTGTAGGGAGAAAGTGATGTGACTGATCAAACGAGTCAAAAGTTGTTTGTGAAGTCTCATGCTGGAAACTTCTCACTGGATGAGGCTCCATAGTTGGGTAGACCAACTGAAGTTGATGGTGATCAAATCAAGATAGGATTGAGAACAATTAACATTATACCATGTGGGAGATCACTGACATACTCAAAATATCCAAATCAATAAAGTTATTGGTGAAAATGAAAAATGTGTCTTATATTCTTGGAAAAAACCATACAGGCTTGCTTGGCCAACCCCATAGTTTGAAGAAACACTTCCTTCCCTTAATTGGCTCCCAGAATGCTAACAACAGGCACAGGTCATTTTCCTACAATGAGGATGAGGGAATTCCTCTACACAGAAACTGATAGACCAAGAGAGAAAGTTTGTAGCTCACTGTCTGCCTGATTCTTATTGTGAGGCTGCCATTCCAAAACTCATCACTCCTTGAGATCTCCCTACCATATACACACATTGCTATGCTTCTCAGATCAATGGACCACCAGGGATTGTCAAACAAAAGAGGGAATCCTTTAACACACACACACACACACACACACACACACACACACACAGATTGGAGCAATAGAAAACCAAAAATCAGGCAAACAGAGATAATCCAGAGACCAAAAGAAATTTTCAGAGAAGACACAGCTATTATTTTGAGAGCTAAGAGGATCACTAACCAGGTGAAGTTGATTGAGGGGTTAAATTAGCTTGATGGTAGAAATTATTTCAAATACATACATAAAACCATCATGGTGTATATACTCAAGTATATACAGTTTTGTTTGTCATTTACACTGCAACAAAGCTGGGGGAAAAATAAATCTATCTTTAAAAGTGAAAATTTTATAGCATCAATTAATAATCTAAAAGGAGATTGTCATAAAGAAGAACAGGAGGTTATAAAAAAGACATCCAGAGAACAAAAAGAAACTCATCAAAATCAAAATTCTCTGGTAACAAAAAATTGCAAAGAAGTTTAAGGAGATACATTTGAGGATATTCCTCAGAAAATAACACAAAATATACAAAGAATATGAAATAGGAAAGAGAATATAAGATAGAGGGTTAATTTAGGAATTCTGGTGTGAAAATAATACTAATTCTGGAAAAAGAGAATTCACAGAATTTTAACAGAAAAAAAGTTTCAAGAAATAATACAGAAAAATTTCCATAACTAAAGACCAAAATTCATCAAGCTGAAACTACTCACAGAGTGTAGAACTCAATAAATTACAAAGCTTAAAACTGTCAGAATAACAAAAATACAAAGAAGACCAATAAAATTTCAAAACAGAAAAAAGGGTTGCATACAACAAATCAAAATTGAGAATGATATTGGACCCATGAATATTAATATCATAATAACTTCACGTATCTCACTGAGGATGATGGTCAAATGAGAATTACGTACCCAACCAAGCTAATCATATGCCAGTATAAAATAATGATTCTCAGACATGAAAATCCTCAGAATATTTACTTCCTGAGCTTAGGTGACATCCAAAACCTTTCACAGCCAGCATGGCATGACACTTCCCATCAGGTCAGAAGACTGTCATCAGAATGCATGCCCATTATTAGCATGCGGACACAAAGTGGATCCTGCCCAGTTTCCATGAACTCTTTCTCAGCAACTACGGGATGAAAGCTAAGAAATAGTACAAGAAATTGGAAGAAATAGGAACAGAGGACAGAAGTGAGGCAAAAACAATTCCTAGCAAAGTTGTAAAGGAAGCCACAGGACTTCAGACATCAGGCAAGGTGTGAGAGCAAATGCTGTGATTCAAAACCAATGTAAGAAAGGCTGAAGAAATGTCTTCCAAAAAACAAAACCAAACCAAACCTGATATTCCCTCATGGGTGATGCACTGAGAAAAGATTTATACAGGAACAGCATAGTAATAAATACATTGGAAATTAAGGAAGTAAAAATTAAGCAATTATTAGTCTAAGAGAAAAGATAAGGAGCACTTGAAAGAGAATATACACACGTTTCCTTAGATAGGTCATAGTAAATGATATTTTTAATCGTAATACTGACTGTTGACTTAACCAGTAATTCTGGTATAATGTCCTGTACCTGTTCTCTCTAACCCAATACATGCATTTAGTCAAAAAGCCCCAGAAATTCTAACTCATAGTTTTAAAAATTACCCTTTCTTTTCCATACCAATGTTTAGGCTATCAAGTCTTCATTAAAAGCATGTGACCTCTGCTGAGGATCAAGTTCAGGTGCAAGAAGTTGAACACTGTTGAATGTGGGCGACTGAAAGCTTATTAAATAAAAATAAAATTAAAAATGAAACTGGAGACAGTAATAAGAACAAAGGAGAGAAATTGATCAAATTATGTTACTACTCAGTGGATAAGGCACCGGCCTGTGAACCTAAAGGTCGCTGGTTCGATTCCCAGTCAGGGCACATAACCAGGCTGCAAGCCAGGTCTCCAGCCAGGTCCATAGCTGGAGGAAGGTGAAAGGTAACCATACATAGATGTCTCTCTCCCTCTCTTCCTCCCTTCCTTCCCTTATCTCTAAAAATAATAAATAAAATCTTTAGGGAAAATAAAAAGAATTATGTTACTAAAGACAGGAGCTCTCCATTGGTTGGAGTGTCCTCCAGATACACCAAGATTGTGGGTTTAATAAGTGGACCAACAAATCACAGTCTCTCTTTCCCTCTCTTTCTCCCTCTCTTTTTCCTCAAATCAATCAATAGCAAAAAGACAATAATGAAAGCAGAGACACTAGACAAATTGGTCAAAACAGACTCTGAATCAAGTTTCTGTCACATATCTGCTCTGTGACCATTGTTTCTTTTCTTTTTGCTCTAAAATAGAGACAACAATGGTGCTTTTCTCACAAGGGCGTTATGCAAATGACATAATTGGTGACACATAAAGGGTTTAGAATAGTGCCTGGCATATGGTAAGAGCTCAATAGAGAAGGTATTATTATTAGCAGCTCCTCTCTGAGGAGACAGAAGAAGTCGCTTTCAAGGGCTCCTGACATGTGGAATAGAAAATCCCAAATGCCAACGTGCATGGACATGCGGATGGGGACTAGTTAAGCAAGATGAACCTGTTGTCTCATCATTCTTCACTTGAGTTGCTACAACCGTCTCCAGTTGGTGTCCTGGGCTCCCCTGCCATGTATCTTTTTCATCTTTTCCCCCTGCTGTGGTCAGATTATCAACTACCTGAAAACCTTTCAGTAGCTTCCCACAGCCTCCAGGACAGAATTCAAGCTCCTGGCAAGAAATAAAGACTCTTCCATCGCACGGAGCTTCAATTTCATGTTCTGTCTTGCTGCCACACCTTGTGACCCTCATCCCCCAGCCTTATTACTGCTACGTGCCAAAGCAGCCAAGGTCTCCGGTGCTTCAGTCCATTGCGAAAGAGCGTCTTGCTCCTTGACCCAGATCCATCTGGCTCACTTCCACTTGTCTCTAAGAGCTCTTTCCGAAATATAGTGTCACTTTCTCTGTCTTCTCTCTCAGGAACCTTGCTGGACTCTTTCTTCCTTCTAACACCAAGTTTGTCTTCTGTTTATTGAGAAGTTTTTGATTATTGATACAATCTCCTTTCTAGTAATTAATCTGTTCAGGTTTTCTAGTTCTTTGTGATTCAGTCATGCTAGGTTGCATGTTTCTAGGAATTTATCCATTTCTTCTAGTTTGTCTGGTTTATTGGCGTACCTTTTTTTTTTTTTTTTAATTTTATTGTTGTTGTATTACATCCATCCCCTTTTTGCTCCCCTCTGTCCCCCCACCCACCCACCCATTCCCCCCAAAGTCAATCCCACCTGTTGTCCATGTCCATGGTTCCTTTATACTAGGTTCTTGTCTAAGCTGCTCCCCATCTTTTAAACTGGGTGTGTTGGTTCTCTTTTGAAATCAGGATCCATATCTTCCACTTCTTAGATTTCAAAATTCCTAACCAGCGCCCAACACATAATGAATGTTGTAGTAAACATTTAGAGAGTGAATAAATGCTTTTAGGATCAACGAAGTTTGCTTTAAAATACCAAAAGACTTTTAAATAGGCCTTTGTCTTAAAGAAGCTTCCCGTGATTTTATTTGCACAATTGCCTAACCAACAACCTTTTAGCAGTGCTGAATGTGGGATCAGCCCATCCCACATCTAATTACGTATTATGACTGCTGGTTTAAAGATTTTATTACGTATTCCTTGCTCAGGGCTTCTATGTTTGTTTTACCTACCTCCTTAAAATTGCCCTTTTTGAAGCTTAATACCATAGTCATTTTCCCTAATATGTTCAACCTACATATAAAAGTTGTAGGATGACTAAGGTATTATCCACACTATTCAACAAATTTGGCTCATGAGCTGATCATATTTCTTTTTTTTTTTTAAAGATTTTATTTCATTATTTTTTAGAAAGAGGGGAAGGGAGAGAGGCAGAGAAGGAGAGAGACATCAATGTATCGTTGCCTTTCACCTGCCTCCAGCCACAGACCTGACTGGAGTCCTGGCTTGCAACCTGATTATGTGCCCTGGCTGGGGAATCAAACCTGCGACCTTTGGGTTCGCAGGCCGGCGCCCTAACCACTGTGCTACCAGCCAGGGAGATCATATTTCATGTTTCTATCTCAAGGTGTTTAAACTGATCTGAAGTGGTACTTTAAAAAAACAAAAAGGTTATAACTATTCAAATCACTACTAATACTCTTTGTTTATTGCCCAGGACTCATTTCTTCTCTTTAAGTTAAAGTCCACACTCCTATCTGCGTCTTTGGTTTCCAGCATAATGTTTTGATTCTTGGCGCATAATTTCTGACCTTTTGAACAGGCTTGGACAATTAATTCTGTCACAGACCTGGGCAGTATTTAACGAAAAACATGTATTGGCCACAGCAGAAAGAGATGTTGCCACTAAAATCATAATATTGTCTTGAAGATTGTTAGCATCTATGGTTATACTATAAAATTACTTCAAACTATTTTATAATTTATAATTTTGGAGTTAAACATTAGTGTTCAGTTAACTCTTCTAAAACATCAAGATTATTTCCCTTTTAAAATAAAACAAATACTAATAATTCCTTCTCTATCTCACCTACCCTTTGAATATTCCCTAAATAATTTGTTTCCAAGGAAACACCCTGAGCCAGTGTCTCAGGTTGAACCTCAATAGTTAAAACTAATTATAGGACAACCACTTTTTTTTTATTAGAGGAAAAAAGTACTTCTTGGATAATTTTTGAAGAAACTCACTTTGCTTTTAAATCCATTCAGTTCTCCAAATTAACTCAAAAATTTTTTACAAAAGGCCCCAAGAGTTAGTGCTTTGTGAATTAATTTTTAATCCACAAGGCTATTTGCATATTTGACATATTATCAGAAATTGTTTTAAAGCTGCATGAATAATTTTTGAATCATAAAAATCCCACACCAAATAAAAAGAAAAAAACGCATTCTTTGGAGATTTTTTTTTTTAACATTTAAACATCAAAACGTGTGATGTTATATTTCTCATTAAAAAAACAAAAATATAAAAGGTCACTTTGTTTGAAGGTGGTAATAGATGGTAACAGATGAATCCATAATATTAAACTTTCAGTCTCATGTAAAAAGTAACCGTATCTTGACTGATGGGGTAATATCCACCAATTTTTATGTATAAACAGGCTATTTCTAACTGAAAAAACAGTTCTAATAAATTTATTGTTCATCATGAAATCTGTGGTCAAATAAACCATAATTCTTATGTATGGTTGAATGTTACATACCCCTTAAAAACCATTTCTGATGACATTTTAACGCATAGGAGAATGTTCTCAGTATGATTAAATAAATATTTAAAGTGCTTAAAAATTGAGCATAGTACATAGCATGATATACAAATTGGCTACTATAACATTAACTTAAAAATAAAGTTAGGCCCAGGCTGGTGTGGTACAGTGGACTCAGTGTTGGCCTGTGAACCTAGGGGTTGCCGGTTCAATTCCCAGCCTGGGTTTTGGGCCAGGTCCCCAGTTGTGGGCAGGTGAAAAGCAACAATACACACTGATGTTTCTCTCCCTCTCTGTCTCCCACCCTTCCCCTCTTTATAAAATGTAAATACATAAAATAGAGCTCAAGTAAGTTCAAGAGTCCATCTGAGCCAATGACTTACTCTAAGTACCTAGGTGTTGCCTGGTCTTTGGGGGTGTTCACTCTGTCCTCCTTGCTTCTTTCAGGGATGGTGTCTAGGACACAGGAAAATGTTGACATCATCTCTTGTTATTAGGAGGAAGGAGGCCACTGAGGAGGTTATGCTACTCTTTTGCTGTGAATTAGCAGCTCCCCTCGAAGAATCATCATGCTGGTCTCTTCCAAGCAGCTGGTAGCCACTTTGGACCAACCTGATCCATACACCTGGAGTCTCTCTGCAGTTGGCACCGGGGGCTTCCTACTTGCCCACCTGCACCTCCGTTCTTCCTGGCTGGCCTGTGACCTCCTGAGCCCTGCCAAGTCTGTAGGCCCCAGGGCAGGCTGCTGGCTCCCTCCTCAGAGCCCTGGCCAGAGGGAAATAGAAGCCAGGCTGCATCCTGCCACCTAGCTATACTCTGTGTGTCTAGGACGCAGCATCCAAGGCGGCTGACCATGCTGGTTTGTCCTGACAGCTGTGTTGGAGGCTCCCAGGCCTGCCTCTCAGTGTTGCATTAACACTTCCCTGTGGGGAGCTATCATCACAAATGGGGAGCAGGGCCCGAGCCCTATGCCCTGGGTCTGTAACACACCCCTTCATTGCCTGGGGGTCAAGCCAAAAGGAAAAGTAACGGATAGGATGCACTTCTGACTTTCCACCTTCCGTACCATCCTTCTATCTTCCTATCTTGCCTCTCTAAGGCCACCTGCGATGGACTTTATTTCCCCTTTTATGTCTGTCACAGATTGGCTGCTTGTTCGAGTCTGTGATCTAGTTTGTCTGGGTTTGACCTTTTAATCTGTGAGATATTTAGAAAATGCTTTCCCTCTCAACAGTCTCTGTCTTTAATACCACTGATTTGCAGCCAGATTCTGTTTTAAAGGTTGTAATATATAAGATGCACCTTGAAAGTCCACATATATTTATATATATATATATATATATATATATATATATATATAAATGTTTCTTAAATCTATTTTGCTTTTTTAATGAGCACTGATGGTATATTTTACTCATTATTAACTTATCAAAGTAGGAGAGGGATGCAAAAGCTTTCTAAATCAATGGCTTACATAAAATGCTGATTAATTGTAAAGAATTTTTTAATTAATTTTATTTTATTGTTGTATTACATTCATCCCACTCTCCCCCTACCTTGTAAAGAATTTTTTATTAATTTTTTTTCCATTACCATTTAGTGCCCTAATACCTCTCTTCTGTCCCAGCCTCCCACCCTCACCACCATAATCACCACTCTGTAGAGAATTTTAAATACTGGCAAGGATTCTGTATTCAGAGGCTATATCATTAATTTAATAGATTACTTATTGAGTTTCTATTATAGATGGGGCACACTCTTGACACTGTGAAAAAGACTGGGAATAAGATAGGCAAGGTCTCTGCTCTCTGAGAGCTGAACTTCTGTGACAAGGAGACATACATTTGTGTGTACCCATGTGTACATACACCCACATACACACACCAGAACAATGAAAGTGAGAATGTGCCTGTGTGCAGAAATAAAATAGGGCAACGTGATCCAAGAGGCTGAGTGACTTTTAAATGGAGTGGCACTCTAAAGTTGCTCAGAGAGTGACTTTTCAGCTCACATCTGAGTCACAAGAAGGAGTCTGGCACGTGAAGATAAAAAAGGCAAGAAACAGCCATCCAAGAGGCCCTAGAGGGGAAAAAACAAAACCTGACAACTAAAAGAAGCAGGGAGGAAAACCTCTTTCGGGTGGCTCCTTGGCTTGAGGGTAAATGACAGGGAGAAAAGCAGAATGGAGTTGGAAAGGTCCATGGAGGTAATTACATACGGCCTCATAAACAAGAAGAAAGGGTAGGATTTCATACTAGTGCAAAGGCAGGCTATTGGACAGTTTTAATGAAGAGGGGATGAGTTTATCTTTGGAGAAAGTTTGAAGGAGGTGAAGGTGGAAGCAAAGATCAAAAGGGGATGGATGTAATACAACAACAATTTAACTTAATTAACAAAAACAAATCTTGATGTTCGGTGGTGTGGTCTGATGAGGCTGTAGTTTAAAGGAAGTGGATTTTTTTAGTGCATGTAAAATGAACAAGATCTAATGATGGGGGAGGGAAAGAGAAATCAAGAATGCTTTCTTTGCTTTTGGCATTTTCTGGAAACATTTGTAGAGTTAGAGTGAGCATTATATGCATTCCCAGTCTGCATAACTAATAGTCCTTGATCACGACATCAATTCTGTTTCAGCTCCTGGTGCTAAAAAGCACAAGTGTGAGATGCAATTTTGCCCCTGGAAAGGAAAAAAAGAGGGCAAATATCACAGAGGAAAGGAGTAGACACCTCCAGCAGCCAGTGCCTAGGTAAATGAAAAATGTACTGTATGGGGGCATGGCCCTAGGGAAGAAGAAAAGAGATGGAATTTCTTGAAGAGAATTGGGGCAATTTTTTCATTAGGACCACCTCGAATTTGAGAAAAAATCAATCTCGTTTCTTTTCCCATTGTCATCATGTGGCATTGTCACCTGCTGTGGGCTCTGCCTGGCTCTCACACCTGCAGAGACTACATTCTCTGTCCCCAAATTACCCACCATGTACAATTCAAAATGAAAATAACACTGAGCCAAAAAGTAAGAACAGACATGTTCAAAAAATTATGATGATCCTATTATACATCTATGCATCAATATGCCAAGCTCAACTTCATTCTAAAAAAAAATATGTTTGTACCTCTGGTTTGCTATTGCTGCAAAAACAGGCTTAATTTGGCGATTGGGTAATTCAACTGCATAATGGATTTGGAGAATGGCCAAGGGCAAGTTTGAAAATGAGCAGCAGTGAATAAATCTACAAAAAGGTAATACAGATAAGTAATAAACATATATCACTTGCTCTGAGCTAGGCAAGTGATAAGCCATTTACATTTAGTTCCTATTGGTCTAGATGTCTGTCCCGAAAGTATCGAGAGTGCAAACTTATACTTACATTGATGTTGCCTCGATACTTTTGGGACAGACCTTGTACATTGTTGCTAATTACTAACATTATCCCTAGTCTATTGATGGGACAGTTAAAAAAGTTCCAGGAATTGGCCCTGGCTGGTGGCATAGTGGATAAGGTGTCAGCCTGCAAACCCAAAGGTTGCTGGTTCGATTCCCAGCCAGGGCACATAATCAGGTTGCAAGCCAGGTCTCCAGCCAGCTCTGTAGCTGGAGGCAGGTGAAAGGCAACCATACATTGATGTTTCTCTCCCTCTCTGCCTCTCTTCCTTCCCCTCTCTCTAGAAATAATAAATAAAATCTTTTTAAAAAAAAAAAAGTTCCAGGAATTGGGTCTGGTTCTGCTGTCACCATAGACTGAGATTTGAAGACACATCCTGTCTAACAATGTAATGGGAATACTACTTGTTTACAAAGGTTTTATACATGAAAACATTTCAGTAATTATGGTGTGATTGTCTTCACCTGTTTCTTTTTATTCTAAAGAACTTTTCAGAAAGTCGTTATGTCAGGACTTCATCTTTAGTCAGCACCTTTGATAAACCCAAATAATAAACACAGTTCCCAGGAAAAAAATCTTCTGGGTCTCCTTATGCTCTTGGTTTCCCATGGCTTTCTGTCTTCAGGTAACATGACACTTTTTTTTTAAGATTTTATTTATTTTTAGAGAGAAAGGAAGAGAGGGAGATAAACATCAACGTGTGATTGCCTCACACATACCCCAAAACAGGAACCTGGCCTGCAACCCAGGCATGTGCCCTGACTGGGAATCGAACCAACAACCTTTTGGTTCACAGGCCAGTGCTCAATCCTTTGAGCCATACCAGCCAGGTCTTAAGAAATTAAAACAGAGTAATTCAGCTTTGAGGTGGCCTGTATGCTTTAGGATTTACAACCCATAACCCATTGTATGTAAGAGAGATTTCCAGCAATTTTCTAAGCCACCAAATAAGAATTCTTCAAGGATAGAGCAATCTATGATGACCAAATCTAGATTTCCATGTAAATTGGTCGTAGCCATTGCTCAGGTAGACGGGAAGATCAATGGCAGGTGATAAGAGTTTCTGCTCTAGGCCCAACTGACATTCCTACTAGAGAGAGAAAGCCAACCAGAAGGAAAAGTGTATAAATTGCAATAAGTGGAAGATTGGAGGGATATTTGGAGAGAAGAATGACCAGAAATCTTGTCTTTCTTTATTCAATGGGGGGAAAGCAAGACCAGAAAGAAGACAGGAAAGGCTGCAGAGGACATTACGGGCCTATTTAACTTCCTCATAATGAAATCAAAGCTCTTCAAATGATAGCTAGACCACGTGCCTTTCCTCGGCTACACCACCCCAGCTCCTGAGAGGACAGTTGTAACTATGAAAGCAGATCCTTGGGCATGCCTTGTTGTAGCTTGTTTCAACTAATGAGCACTGCCATCAATATTCATTTATTAGTCCTTTCTCATAACTTGAGGAGCTGATATGTGTCTGATTCTGTCTGGAATGGGAAGACAGTCTGAACATGCAGTGAGGATTTCTGATCACAGGCAGACAGTAGGAAACATTTGTCTGAAGGTGACACGAAGACTCTCAGACACTGGTAAATCTTAAGCTTGCTCTGCTGTTTACTCACAAATAATGGTAATGTGCTTTAAGAGACGAGGTGCCATGGGCATTTCTTAACATAATATGAACTCATTATTCACAGCCACACTTTTGGAATTCTGATGTAGTTTAGATTCAATAATAAATTACGATATTCATGTAGTACACTTCAATAAGCAGCTCATCCAATTCAATTACCTTGGAATTTTAATTCTATGTTTATTATTCAAATTAGTTGTCTAACACTTGAATCCTGTGCTCAACATTCAAATTAGTGATTTAAAGAATGGTTTTATGAACATTTACAGTATTTGATTGAGATAAGTAAAAATCAACCTAGTGGAAAGAAGGCACTAGAATAAAAGGAAAAAATGGTTTAAAATACATGTGCACCATGAATAGTCTTTCTGCACAAGACTTGATTGGCTTGTGTGGGAAAATACAAAAAATAAACAAACAACAATAAAGAAACTCTGTCTCATAACTTGAAAAGTGTCCCCAATCAGGTAATAGTTTTGTGATCTGCATTATTACTTTGCATATCACTTTCTATTCATAGAAAGACACACTAAGGACCTTGACCGAGCATTTGCAGACTTTTTCAGGTAGACAATAACTCCTTCCCCTGGCTAATCTCAGGACACTGGCAGGTGTGCAAGGCAGCTCACAGGAGAATGAACACATGTCAAACATGCACTTGGTACATGCCTGGAGAAACTAAGTTACACTGAACAATATAGAGGACCTTCTACACTCATCTGATGAAGTATGTATTCCTGGTGGAAGGATGGTGATGAAAACAAAGCAGCCTTTGAGACCTCTCAAAATCCTTCCAAACTAGCTTGCGGCTTTGGCAGTCAGGGCTAACATTTAAAAGGAGCTGAGCACTAGCCTTTCTGACCTGGAGGGAAAAGATTCAACATCCCCTTTAACAGTTTCCTAACTCGCCAACTCCTCTCCACCAAGGAGCATGACACCCACCTCGCTGAGTTAAGGGAAATCTCAGCAACCCCAGGTTCCTTTAATCATGAAGTAAAACTAACAGAAATAGTGAAGCTAAAAGAAATACATGGTTACAGCTCAGAAAGGACAGACTTGATGGTGTCAATGATTCGTTCAAGGTGGAGGGCCATTTTGACTTACTGAGAAAAGATGCCTTGGAAAAGTGTCTTTAAAAAAAAAAAGGATAATAACATAAAATCTGCACTTACTCCACAAATATCTTTCCTTCCATAGTTGTAAGCTACAAAGACAACACAGAAGAGAGGAAGTATTCATTTATTTTTCCATTAGCATTTCCTAGAATTTCCAGTTACTGCGGTGATTTGAGTTCAAAGGCATAAAACAACCCTTTCAGGTGGATTTTCTATTTTAAAAAACACACATTTAACATCTTCCATGAGCTGTTATAATTTACTTTGTCCATTTTATCTCTCCCCACCTGCATTTGTTCATTTTTATTCATTTTTTATTAGTCACTCATTTATTCATGGCTCATTCAACAGCTTTTCCAACGCTTAACCTCATGTCCTCATCCAGAGTAGGGCCTCAAGCATCTACCTCCCTACCTATCACCCAGAATACTTAGGAAAGATGTATCATTGTCACTATGACCCAAGGAGAATTTTCAGGAGACAGGTAGCATCTTCCTGCCTGAGAGTTCGGGTTTTCATGTCTCTCCATGGATTTGTTCATCTTGCCTCCTTTTTATAAATGGAACCCTCCAGTTCCTCATTTTATGGCTGAACCCAGAAATCCAAATATCAAAAACCCTGCAAGTGAAACCAGGGGAAGCACGCACCCCTCTGGATTGGAGAAAACAAGCAACCCTTGTTCATCTCCGCATCTAACCAGACAACTGTAACATAACTTCCATTCGCAGAAAACAAAGAGAAGAATCTAGCACCATGGCAAAAATTCACAGAAATACCTACAATTATCCTCCTCTGCAGCATACTACTTAGTTCTACAGAATAGTCACAATGTAGAATTTCACAAACAACATATAGCCCCTTATAGGCTTCATAACAAAGTATGTGTTCTTGGTGGAGGAATGGTGCCCAAAACAAAGCAGCTTCTGAGACCTTTCAAAAATTTTTCAGGCTGATCTAGGGGACCATTCCTTCTCCCACTGCAAAATAATCCCATTCATGGCTCATGGCCAAAACCCAGGAATTATCATTGATTCCTTTCCCACAACACCTAATCCATTTGGCATTTGGGGCTGGATAATTCCTGCTGTGGGCACTGCCCTCTTCACTGTAGGACGTTTAGCAGCATCTCTGGCCTCTACACGGTGCTAATACATCCCAATCGTGACAATCAATAATGTCCCCAGACTTTCCAATATCCTCTGAGGACAAAAAAAAAAAAAATCACTCCCAGTTGAGAACACACAACCCTAACAGCAAGTCCTGCAAGCCAAACTTTCAAAATGTATTCTGAATCTAAATGTCTCTTCCAAAAGCCCCATCCATGTGACCCAGACCTCAGTCCTCACCTCTCACTCGGGCCACCGCAGCAGCTCTTCATTGCATCCGCTTTGGTCCATTGACTGCTCTGTAGTCAGCACCCCCTTTTCGAAACCTCAGTCAGATCACATCAGTACTCTTCTTAAAACCTCCCCGTGGCTTCTCACTTCCCCAGGCACTGCGCACCATTCACCGCCTGGGCCCCAGCATTCTCTCCGAATCACCGTTCTCTAGTTTCGCTGGCTTGTGTGCTATTTCTCAATCACGCCAGGGTTTTCCGCTTCAGGATATGTATGCACCCTCTCCTTGGAATGGGTCTTTTGCAGGATTCAAGTTTTATTCAAATATCATTTCTCAGCAAGTTCTTCCCAGATCATCCTATGCAAGTAACTCACCTCTCCACCAATTACTATACCCTGTTACACCTGTACTAATTTTTATTGCAGTTACACCCATCTTCTCTATTTGAATTTATATTATTTTTCTTATTCTTTTTTTTTACTTGTTTTACTATTATAATGTCAGATTCATAGCATGAAGTCCCTTGTCCTTTACACTTAGAGCTACATGACCCATGATCCAGAGGACCTACCTGGAATGTAGTAGATACTTAAGTATTCGTTGAATGAATAAAGAGCTGAACATCATCAGTAATAATGTTTTCCATTTGAAGGTGAATATATTCTTTATTTTAAAATAATGGATAAGTTTTATAGTATTAAATCTATTCAGAGCAATCTAAAGTTTGTCTATTTTAAAATTTCACCCACAGTTAAAGCAAAAGGTCTTTCATTTACCTGCATGACCCCACATGATCTACCTTTCTGACTTCATTTCCTAACACTTGCCTCTCAAAAAACAAAGTTGTTGTTTTTTTTTTTAATCCAACCTTGAAAATGGGCAAAAGACAGGAAGAGGCATTTTACAAAACAGGAGATATAAATAGCAAATCAGCACATGTAAATATGATTCACCTGTGAGCTATGAGGAACATTCTAATTTAAAACACAGCAACACAATGAGATATCACTATATACCTATCAGAACAGCTAGAAGAAAACTTACGGGCAACATCAAATCCTGGCAAGGAAGCCGGAAAACCGGATGGCTCACATACCGCAGATGGGAATGTAAAACGGTAGTCACTTAAGGAAACAGTTTGGGAAAAAAAAAGAAAATAGTTTGGCAGTTCATTATAAAACTAAACATGTAGTTATCCTATGACTCAGCAAGTGGGGTCCTTAGCAGCTTAGCAATGAAAACTTACATGCACTCAAAAATCTATACCTCACAGTTCACAGAAGCTTTATTCGTAATAGCCACATAGTGGCAACAAACCAGGTGCTCTTTTTAATAGGTAAATGATTCAACTCAAGTGCATAATGCTGTGGAATACTACTCAGCAAAAAGGGAGAATCACTTGATACACACAAAATGGATGCATCTCCGGGCTTGGAGGAATTTTTTCAGGCTGACACAGTGTGATCAAAGCATGGGGTCTGTGAACCAGCCAAGTAGATTTCAGTCCCCTGGACCCACCCTCAGTTGAGTGCTCAGTAGTAAGCCACAGCATCAGCCAAAAAAATGGGGGGAGGGGGAGGCTACAATTTATTCTGTGTATTACATGTCTAAAACACTGGTGACCCTTCTTTTGGCATGAATAAAATTTTAATCCAAAATCATGCAAGTCTTTTTTTTAAAAAACCAAGAATTTGAAGGACTTTTTGCTTTATCTGTCATTACTATTTGCTTCGTTCCAAAGCATAATTCTCCAAGGCACCTAGGATCAGTCACTGTTAGAAAAATATTCAGGAGCCCACAAAGGCTATGACAATGTTATATGAAACTTCCCTTTTAATCACTAAGCATATTTAAAAAGCAAAGCTCTCGCACCAACCTTTTTGTGAAGGTTGTAGGGTTCATGCTGCCCACAGTTAGCTTACAGAGGAAATGCAAAAGACTTTGGAATATTTCTTCCTGAACTCTAGGCTAGGTGCTAAATTGGTGGCTTAGAGTTGCTACCAAATGCACAATTTACCAAAAAAAAAAAAGGTATCACCCATTTTTACAGGTAGTAGTGATGTAGCTATTGCAGAATAATAATTATGCTCCTCTACTCATTTGTTGGTTCCTGGGGTAGAAGGATATGTATGTTTTCTCAGGCCAGGAAGAACCCTATGAAAGCCCAGCAGAACTTTGGAAGGTTTGCCAAAATTATTTAAAGTGAATGTTGAATTAGAAAAACAAAGTATTAGTGGAATGTTCACTGAAATTCTGGATGTGTAATCTTGATAAAATTCAATTTAAAAAACTTGATGTTGTGGGAAATTATCTGTCTTTATCTCCTCCTCCTACACAGCATGGGAAACACCAGCTTATTTGCCTTCCTTGATACAGACGTGAGCCCTGTTTACAAAAATTTTCTGTCAATACAAGTAAAGAATATAGCTATATTGAGATATTTACCTGTATAAAGATTAAAGGAAAATATGTCTCATCAGATGGATGGCATAAAGCTACAGTTTCTGCATTGTTAGAGCAAAGGGGAAAAGTTTGATTACTCCAGATGTGAAAAAGGTAAATAAATTTCAGAGGAGTTTGGAAAATTTTCTGGAGATAATTTCAATGCATTCAGGGAAGTGGGGGGCAACATCGGATTTTTGCTTAATAGTATTGATTATTAATGATGTGAAGTAATGAGCAAGATCAGGGCCTTGGCAATTACAGAGCTCTAGATTCAAATCTAGAGTCTGACATTTGCTAGACATGTGATCACGGGCAAGTGACTCAATTTATCTAAGTCTCGGTTCCTGTACCTCATTAAAACCATCTCTAAAATGAAGATAATAATCCCAACTACTTTCTTCAGTTGCTTTGACAATTCAATGAGAAAACCCAAAGAAATGAAAGTTCCGTAGCATTTAAAATTCACGCAAAATGCTCAACACAATGGCCATGTGGTACAGGTATTCTTTTTATTAATAGTTGTCCAAACCAACTATTACTGTAGAAAGTGATGCCAATGTATCTGTCTATATTGAAAAAAATCTTTTCCAGGAGAACATTACATTTTTAAATTTTTCTGTAAATTGAACTCAAGCACTATTTTCCTCTCAGGATGTTGAAATTTCCCATATCGAATCCTACAAGGAACCTCGTTGTTAGCCATTTCCAGTCTTTTTCCAGGCCACACCTAAGAAGTTTTAAAATCAAGTTTGACTTGTCCATCTTAGATAATTGCTGGAAAGTTACTATAGAGGTAGATATTAGTTTCTCTTTCACTACAAGCTTAATATTGAAATTGACCCACATTCTACTCAAATTTCAATATTTCCTTGGATAAAAATGTTTGTTGACAGGTAAGCAAAGTCAAGGCTTAAATTTATATCATATGGTAAGTTCAAGAAATACATCTTTTGGTGGAAAATTTACCCTAACATTACCTTTATTTTTAAGTCATATCATTTATATACTTTTCATTTTTATGTAGTATAAAAGGAAATAACATTTTCTTTATATAAAAGAGTAAAGCTTTAAAAGGCTGAGGAAAATGACCTGAGCCTATTAATATGGTACTAATTCACCAAAACCTGTACCTGTTTATTCTAAGCCCAGCTTCTAACTGTGCTATGTGTATATAGCATTTGCCTGTGATCTTTCCAAGTTGAATAAGTATTTTATATCAGAAAATCCAGTCTCCTTAAATTTTGTAATTTTATATACTAAGTTCAACTTTGACCTTAGTCTAATATAGTTCCCATCCATATCCACAAAACCTGGAAAATATTAAACTGATAAATATGTATAATCCTTTAAGGATTTTTCTTAGGTGATTCTTTTTTTGCCAAGGGTCATCTCTAAAATATATTGCTGTTATATTTCTCAAACATACTTTCTAAATCAAATCCATTAGTTAATAGAGATTTCTATTCACCCAAGGGACAATTACACTAGGCTCTGTTTTCTTGACTATGGCCTAGAATTTACAAGTCTGGGTATAACTTGAACTCTAAATAGTTGTTAATCACTCCTGTACTGTAGCCAAGTCTTGCTATACTAGAATTTTCCATGACTACTTGAACCATTAATATGTATAATCCATCACACAGAAAACTGTAGAACTCTACTTGTTACATTTTGGAGCTGTTTTCACAATATAATGGATGTGTGTGTTTTCCCAATGGTGAGTGCTTCAACCAGGTAATTATTACAAATCAACTGTACTGTTATTAGCATCAAGGGACATATTCACAGAACACACATCAACACTCACAAGTCATGCATTTGTTAAAGTGGCAACCCAGGAATGACAGAATAGAAAATTTTTATTTATAAGTGAGAACCCAGAAAAATCTACTGGGAACACATTAACCACTTTGGATAACTTTTCAAGGACATTTTTATTAAAAAAAAAAAAATGTTCAAGGCCAAACTACATATAGATTGAAGAAAGGGACTTTTAGATAATAATTCAAGGGCAGAATTTCAGATGCTATCTATCAAACTAAGCAAAGGTTATGAGTATATATTTGAGTTCTTTTATATGCATTTAGGAAAAGTCCAAGATATGCATAATCCTTAAAAATTCTTATCTCAAGTATTACTCAAAGGTCATCCTTTGATGAACAATGGCAAGCAAGATTACAGTTCCCTTTGAATTTTAGTCTGCAAAGGAAAATTATCCCATTCAGGCAAGAGTTTAGACCCTTCCAGCAGCTGTAACAGGGATAATTAGTGTTACAAAGACCCAGACAAATTGCTCTCCTGGGCCATTATTGAGTTTTGTGTGAGACCACAAAGGTTTATTTTATTGGTAGTAGTTACAGCATCATAGTTTAGCTAACCCCAAATTTGTCTTTAACTCTGTTCATCTGTGAATAAGTTCTTGTCAACTCACCATCAACACACACACACATACACACACACACACACACACACACACACCACACTAGTTAACTTGCAGGTATCTAGTTGTAGAGAGCCATTATGGCCAACCAGGATCCCCATATGGCTCAATTTTTATATCTCTTCATTAAATTGTGTCCTTCTATAGTCCTTCTCTTTCAGTATAGTACTGATTAATCAATTAATTAAATGGACTGATTCATCACTTTGCCAAGCAACCATAACTTCCAACATTCTACCTTATGAAATAGATATTATTGTTATTGTCACTTTATAATTTAGAAAATTGATATTCCAAAAAGCAGCATTCAAACCTAAGTCTGTCCCCTAAAAAGTATCATGTACTCTCATTTATACCATTCTTTCCAAAGTGTGTTTTAGAATATTAAAAGATGTTTTGTTCAAATAAATCAAGGAACTGCTAGGATAAATAAAAATTAACAGTTTTCTTCTCTATAGGACTCCCTGAAGCTAATAAGTTCTATAAATCGTGAAGAGGATAATATTTACAGTAGTTACTAAATTTATTAATATGTAATCACTCTTTCTCCTTAACCAGATTATCATATAGAATTTGTATTTCCTTCAACATACTTTGGGAAAAACTGCACTATGTGTTTTTCTCTATTCATTAATTTATTGTACTAAAGAAACTATACATTTTGCATACTCGTCTTCTCTTTCAAATGAGAAATTTTTTTTTCTGGTATTACCTGTGTCTTATTCTCTACATACTTTGAGAATTCTTATACTACAGCTACTCTTTTTCTCATCTTTTACATCATATGAATATTTTTGGACCCCATCCATGGATTTCATGAGATTGTCATCTACCTGGCTAACTCAGTTTTGGGGAGTATCTAACTTGCTGTTTCCCACTCAATGTTTATTTTATTTCATTTTTTATTGTGGTACAATATTCATAATGTAAAATTTACCATTTTAACCATTTAAAGTATATCATTCTGTGGTAGTAAGAACATTCAAGTTGTTGCACAACCATCACCACCACTATTCATCTCCACATTTTCAACTACCCAGCCCCTTCTTTCCCCAGCCCTTGGACACCACCATTTATATCTCTGAATTTGAGGACTTAGTCCTCATATATCTAGAATCAAAGAGTATTTGTTCATTAGTGACTGGTTACTTCACTTAACATCATGTTTTCAAGACTCCTCCATCTTGCAGCATGTCAGGATTTCTTTCCTTTTTAAGGCTGAGTAATATTCCATTGTATGTGTATACCACATTTTGTTTAACACTCATCCACTGATAGACACTTGGGTTACTTTCCTTTTGGTTACTGTGAATAATGCTGCTACAAATACAAATATACAAATATCTGTTCAAGTCCCTTCTTTCCATTTTAGGGGCATATACCCAAGAGTGGAATTGCTGGATCATGTGCTAATTCCATGTTTAATTTTTTGAGGAACTGCCACACTATATTTCACAGCAGCTGCAGCATTATACATTCTCACCCACATTCACATGCACAAGGATTCAATATCTCCACATTCTCAACATTTATTATATTGTTTTATTGTTTGTTAAGGTGGTATTACAAACACTAACTATGGGATTTGGAAAATTTCTGCAGTTAATCGGGAAAGTGGACATGCAAATATTGGTTATATTAGCCCCATGAGGGCTCACACTGGTTTAACGTATGTTTGTGGGCATCTAGGAGGGAATGTGATACATGCTACATGCTTAGTAAATATTTATTATATAATAAGAGATTAGATTAGATTCAAGGAGAAAGCCTAGAATGGAAAAATGAGTTTGTATTTTGTCCATTATTGAAGTGGGAGCCATTATGAATTTAGAAAAAGTAAATGAAGTAAAAAATAGATATTTGTTTGGAGAAATGTTTTTCTGGAGGTGGGTTCATATTGCAAATGGCAGTCACGAGTTCATAAGGCAATAGAGTAAAATCAACCGAAGAGGATATTTGATAAAAGAAAGAAGTATGAGGTGACTCTAAACTTAGCACTTAGGGGAATTGTCAAGCAACAGTGTCACTGACAGAAAGTTTAAAATTTTAACGTCAACAGAATGTATTTGTATTTTCTACTCTTGCTATTATTTGTAGGCAAACTAGCTCAATGCTCCCTTGGTCCATCCATTCAACTTCTGCTGATGTCTTCTCCCCAGGTTTTATTTTGGATGAAAATGTTTTCTTTATGTCCACAAATTACCAGGCCCTTTTTGACACCATTATTGATCCACCTTATAAAACTCCAGCTTCAACAGGAGCATTCTTTAGTGTTTTTTCGGAACATCTAATAGGTTCTTTTTAGTCCCGCTAGAAATGAGATGACAGACAACGAGGGGAGGAGTAAAACACACAAATACAGAAGCATAAAAGGAAGCTAAGCCCCAGGGTTCAAGGTCCCAGCCTTGTTCGCTTGGCCGGCTCTAAATCAGGAGGGATTGCAGAGCTGTTGGTACATAAGACAGTCTCTTCAAGAGCACAGAATCTGTGCAATCAGCAGCTAGGTGTCAAATGTTTTATTCCACCCTCCTGCCTTCAGAGGTTGACGGATGTATCTATGGATATTATTCTCACCTGGTATAGTGGTAACAGACACTGAAAAATTGATAGCTGGCTAAATCCTAATTAGACATGAGGAAACTGGTTTTCCCAAGACCTGAGAACTGGCAAGTAGATTCCCTCTATCTAAGACACTAAATGACTGTTATATCATGCCAGTTCCCTTCTAGTGACAGTGACTTCCCACTCCATAAGCAGAGACTTCCACTAAGTGGGTCAGTCTCTTGTTTCATTAAGCCCAGGACCCCCATTAGGTACACAGATTTGTAAATGGAGACCCTACAGGGTTAACTATCTTTCCCAATATCACATTCTGCAGAGCCACATCTGATAAAATCAGAAGGAATAATGTCTTTCAAGTCTAACAAGCCAAGATTCAGATTCTAATCTGCCCATAGAACTTTGAACTAGCTTTGTACCCTAACCATCTGCTTTCTCATTTATAAGATGGATGTAATAATAAGATTTTCTTTATAGGTTTATTTTCAGAATTAAAGGCATTTGCAGATTACACAGTACTGATTATGTGCCTTGCAACACGCCTTTAAAGTCAATAGAGTGCTGTGTTTCTAACAGAGACGAGCAAGAGCAGAGATGGGTAAATTAACTTGTCCAACACTCCCTAGCAGTAGGTGAGGAACTCAGATTCAAACCCAGACTGTATGGCTCAAAAGCATCACATTACTATAGTATAACAGAAAGTACTTAGTAGAGGACCTGGGCTATATTAAACACTCAACTCAGAGCTCCTTCTATTACACCATGCTTCCCCACCGAATGACATTCCATAATGTTCTGCAAAGTTGCACAACCAGATTGTTCAGTCCCCGTCAATTGCAATGTGCCACAGGAAACCAGTTCCTGGGAGCTAATAAACAATGATAGAAAAAGACTTCATTCATTCTTTGTCCAAAACATTCCAATCCCAGAAACCTCTGCGTAGATGAGGTCTCCAGAGGAGAAATAAAAAAATATTAGAAATCAAATTGTATGCGATGGCAGTAATCCAAGTACTAAACTATTTATAGCCTAAAATTAAAAAAAAAAAAAAAAAAAAGAACTTATGGAAAGAAAACTTAAAAAGTTCCAGAACAGTCTGTTAAATAGAATTGTGCATGGTTTCTGACAATAATTTTTAAAATATCTGAGGTCATAGGTTTTACCTACTATGCCTGGATGCCAGGTTAAAATTTTAATTTACTTTTAAATTTACATTTAAATTAAGGTCCTCTAACAATTTACAAAATAGCTTATCTTCAATGTATTTCTCTTTAATACCCAGTGCTTATTTGAAAAGTATTTATTTCTAGTTTGGACGATAATAGAAACATAACCTTGGATGGGTTTTATTGGGAAATTAAGAAAGAGTCTCCCAAGTGGAGACTCCAAGAAAATTACTATACAACCCACTGGCTTCTGTGATTAATGGCGGATGGAGCTACCCTTCATTTTTTAAGATTAATTTTGGTTTTAAGTGATAAGTTTAATGAACAGATAAAATTGTCCCCACCTTAATGGAAGAATTTCAGTTTAAGTTATGGGTGAGCTTGTTAAAACAGTATATTTAGGTCAGAGTAATTTTTGTGTGTGTGACCCAATGAAGTCGATAAAGATTTGTCTGGGCCAAAATCACACAAATGGCTCTAAATTTGATTTCACAATTTTATAAATACTCTTAAAACAAAATGATTCATTACTACCTAATTTATCTTTTTTTTCCTTCAGGAACAAATAGTAGACACCGTTTTCACTTCTCCATTATCTAGTCCACCTAATTTCTACCCTAGCCGAAGTCTTACTTCACTTCTTTGATAGCATAATTGTTTCCATGGCAACAATAAAAGATGCGAGAGTATTTTCTGCTGCAGGTGAAAATAATCATAACATATTGATAAGCCATCTTGAGATACCATTTTCATGTAAATGACCTTATGACAGAAGAAAAAGAGAAGAGACACAGAAGCAACAAAGTGGCATTCAGAAAGCAGAAGTGCCTGGAATTAAACCTTCTTCAGTGTTTTCAGTGATGAAGAAGGGTCAGAAAAAATGTCATATAACCATGTCTCTTGATTAGATATTGTAAGTGACAAATATTTTTCCTTAACATTTACTGAGGAACAAAGGGGGAAAAGCTCCTTATTTTAGAAGCACAATCGATTCAGTTTTTCTGTCCCAAATTTGGGGGGGACAAAATAAAATACATGGAGACAAAAGAATAAGACATGGTTCTGAAGCTTACCTATAGTGCAAAAATGTGAGCCAAAAAAATGGAGGCCTCTTGACAGATAAAATCTGTAAATTTGTTTACAAATTTAAATGTAAAGAATAAAACTTGGGCACTGACATAAAATCACTTTAATATATGCTAACTTCATTTACTATCAGCTCTTAAGCAACCCATTGTCTTGGTTGGGGGGAGGGGACAGGGGGGAGAATATTGTCTTGAGGGTAGAGTGAGTAAGTGAGCAGTGAATCTGCCCCTTCTGGGGCTTGATGGAAACTGGGAGAACCTAGAAGCCACACTGGTTCGATTCCCAGCCAGGGCACATATCTTGGTTTCAAGCCAGGCCTCCAACCAAGTCTGTAGCTGGAGGCAGGTGAAAGGCAACCATAACATTGATGTCTCTCTCTCTCTCCCTCTCTGTCTCTCTTCCTTCCCCTTCTCTGAAAATAATAAATAAAATATTTTTTTAAATAATTTTAAAAAGAGAAAAACTATGATTATTGCTAAGAGAATTTATGGAATGGCTAGATACCAGGTAAGCAGAATAAAACCAATAGATTTTTCTCTTCTCTAGTAGCACATATCTTTAGGGGAAAAAAGGAGAAACTATTGCCTTTAAAATAGCAATATAAACTGAATTGAATAAGCAAGGCATAGACTCTATAAGATCTATAAATCTTAATCTTACTAATCTTTGACCACAGTATAATTTAATTTGGGGGGAGAAAAATAGTTTATCAAATTATTCCCCAAACTGGTTATTCATCCTGAAAAAAATTGTAAAATAATAATCCTATCTAATGTCATATATAAAATACAGGTAAATTGTTATATATAAATATACTTTTAATGTTTTATTAGGACTTCTGGGGAAGACCTAGACAGAAACTAATAAAGAACTGCTGTATGATAGAAGATACTATAAATAAAGACAGTAAATAAATAATAGACTTAGAAAACTTGTTTATACTACAAATGACAGATAAAGGTTTAAAAGCAGCAATTATAAGAGGAACGCTTTTAACATTGACAAGAAACAGACAACAGCCTAAGAGACAAATGAGCAACAGATATAAATAGACAATTCACAGATGAACAGATCTAAACAGCCAACAACAATATATATTTTTTAATTTACTAATAGGGAAATGTAAACTGTTATCAATAAACTGCCTTAAACTTATCAGATTGGTAATAATGTTAATGATAATATTGTTAGTGGGGATATGTGGAAAAAGTATCTTCTACATTGCTGGTGGAAATGTCCATGGATATAGCTCCTGTAGGAAGCAATCTGGCAACATTTATTAAGATTAAAAACACATAAACCTAGCCCTGGCTAGTGGTATAGTGGATAAGGCGCCAGCCTGCAAACCCAGAGGTCACTAGTTCAATTTTGTTTCAGTGGAAAATAAGCTCTTATACGTATGTATATTTGAATAAGAAGAGAAGTGAAAAGTACAAAAGTCTACTCTGCAGGCTATTAATGTATTAGTTCTGGTAGGTGAAAATGGATATAAAGACAGCAGTGAAACAATTAGTTAAATTATGCATATGTATATATAGAAAAATATGTATTTGTATTTATTTATCACTGACTCTCTTAAATGGTATGAAAAATGTATGAATCACTGAGATTTTTCTCATGTAGAATTCTTTGATGTTTAGGTAACATTTGTTCAGTGGGAATTTCAGGGCATAAAGCTTTATGAAGAAGGTGCATTGGTAACATTTTGAGAAGTCAGAAGAAAACCACGAGAAAGAGTTTAGGGCAGAAAACAGCACATCATCACCCAAACATATTTTGCATCAGAGACCTGGGTTAGCACAAGTGTTTCCTTACGAAAGCAGTGTTAATAAACCTGAAGCTGCATAGGTTTGTATAACTTTGAATGCCAGGATTAGGAGCACATTGTTCTTTAGGAGAAGGTGGACCAGGCACCTGTGCCACTGAACCTCTTAAAAGTTGTGATCTAATGCTGTGCAGACCCCTGACACGGCCCTAGCTTTCACACCAGACTGGAAGTCCTCAACCAAATACTAGCCCTGCCCGTAGATTGCTTTAGTCCATGTGGCTTCTCCTGTGGTCCAGAGAATGAGCTCACAGGGTGACAGGGCAGGGCTGCGCCTGCAGGAGCCCTCTCCCCATCAGGTGCCAAAGGGACCACACTCCCTTTTCTCCTGCCCACTCTGGGCACCGACTCTGCAGAGCTGGTATTCAGCTGGTCCCGTCCCTCACCTGTGTCCTAATGACAAGACCACCCAAGGCAGTGGAGTGGGAGTAGTGGATGGGAGACAATGGAGGAAGCAGAGCATCACAGAAGGTCATAGGGTCAGCTAACTGGAAGCAGAACTTCTGTAACAGATCAGCAGTTTCCCTCATCTCAGTTTCCTCACTTGGAAAACAGAGTACTTGCAAATGGAAAACTATTTTGTTAGATTTATAATGGTTTCAAACCACTCCCATTATAATGTAAAATAGATGCCAAAACAAATCTAAAATTTGGTGCTTATTAAAATACATTTGCTGTCCTGGCTGGTGTGGCTCAGTGGTGTGGCGCCAGCCTGTGAACCCAAGGATCGCTGGTTCGATTCCCAATCAAGGCACATAACCAGGTTGCAGGCCAGGTCTTCAGCCAGGTCCTTAGCTGGAGGCAGGTGAAAGGCAACCATACATGGATGTCTCTCTCCCTTTCTTCCTCCCTCCCTGCCCTTCTCTGTGAAAATAAAGAATAAATTATTCTAAAAAATTAAATAAATTTTCAAAATAAAAAATATGTTCTTAATAGCTGATGTCTAGCATCTACCAATGAAAATATACTTTCTGTGATTTTTTAAATTAGCTCATTTAAAATAATTGAAATGGCCTTAGCCAGGTGACTCACAGTATCAACCTGTCCAGCAAACGCTTGCAGGTTCAATCCTAGGTCAGAGCACATATCTATGTTGCAGGTTCAGTCCTCAGTCATAGCACATATGGTAGGCAACTGACTGGTGTTTGTCTCCCACATTGATGTTTCTCTCTCTCTCTCTCTTCCCCCTCTTCTGTTCTCTTTAAAAATCAGTAAGTAACAATGGATAAGGAGCCGGCCTGCGAACCCAAAGGTCGCTGGTTCGATTCCCAGCCAGGGCACATAACCAGGTTGCAAGCCAGGTCTTCAGCCAGGTCTGTAGCTGGAGGCAGGTGAAAGGCAACCATACATTGATGTTTCTCTCATTTCTCTCCCTCTCTGCCTCTCTCCCTTCCCCTCTCTCTGAAAATAATAATAAAAATCTTTTTTAAAAATCAGTAAGTATATCCTCTAGTGATGACTTTATAAATAAATACATACATAAATAAATAAAATGATTAAGTCTTTTCATCCCTATGGAAATGTATTTGCTTATAGTAGAAGATTAGAGTTAGGCAGATCAGGAGACTTATAAAATGAAATTAACAGGTGATAGCCTATTAATTGAGGATACATTTTAATTGAGGATACTTTAATCCTAATTATGTGTTTGCGTGAATGTGGTAAGAACAAAGAGCAAAGTATAAAGCAAACTTTCCGGAATTCACACATCCAAACGAGTACATCTTGCAATAATCACCCTGGAAAGCCACTAAAACCTAAAGGTATTGCTATTGAAAATATGTTTGGAATCCTCCTTTTGAAGTTGGATTCTGAGATTGTTTATGAACCCCACGAGAAAGTGAGTGTTGTCACGAGATTTTAACCAATTTACAAGATATTCAAGAAAGAAGTCTAAACATCTTTGTAGTCAGATTTTATCTTTCATTATTAATAATATTTCAAACTTTTAAACACTTATTCAACAAATTTGATTCCCACACGTTATTACCGGTATTCACAGTATAAAACAATCCTTTAAAGACATCCTTCTTGAAAATATTCAAAGCATCACTTCCTCACAGTACCCAACAAACTACAAAAAAATTGGCATAAATGATAGAAAATGCAAACCTATGCAACAGAGAGAAAGGGACAGTTAATACTATGAACACTGTCTCCAATTGAACAAAATCCTCCTGGCTTCTTTTTTTCAATTATAATATGGCAAGAAATTGGGGTCTCCATTAAAAAAAAGAAAACAATAATAGTGTGTCCAAAAAAAATAAAAGGAGAAAAAGCATGAAAGGTAAATCCATTGAAGTCTTGTTCTCCATAGAGAATAGCCAAGCATACTGAAAAATCGAGACTTCAAGAAAAACAACCTATGACACCTCTAAAATAAATCTCTTTAACAATGGCCTTCCCCGTCCCCCAAAAGGATGATATGTAGTGTCTGAATGCTGCCTCTTCTCAACCTTTAATCCTAATCATACCCAGAGAGAATTCATTAGAACATGTTCCAAATGACAATTGGAAAAGTCATTGTAATATATACATGCATAGTGAGTTTTTAACATTTAACCAACCTGAGTGCATCACACTGGCCCACCAGAACAGAAGCAGCAACTAATGGCCACCAGTCATTAACCGGTGACACTGTCTTACAGGACATCTCAGCTGAGGATTAATCCTGCTCACAGGTGTCTCTCAAAGGGAGAAACAGATTCCTTTTTACATAGAAATAATTCTTTTCTTTATATGAATTTAGTAAGAAACACAAAATCTCTGATCCCAACCCATTTTTTTTTTTTTTGGGGGGTGGGGGGGAAGGTCTATACATTGCTTCGGAAAAGACAAAGACTATAACAGTCAGGAATTTTATCTATTCAGAAGACTTTAAAAACAAAGTGATATCACTCTACTACACAGAAAAAGACCTAAATTTTTATTATAAATACAAAAATTACATGGTGTCTATGTTCTATCCAAGAAAGCTATGCGACATCGGGTTATTGATAATAGTAGAATAAGGATAAAATGGCTGTTTTATGAGCTACTTAGGACACGGAAGATTATACATTTGTACTCCAGAGAGCAACCAGTTTTTCTTAGATTGATTTTTTTTCATGTTGACAGAGAATGGAATTCCACAAGTGCTGCTCACACCTAGCCAGTTTCATCTCTCCCTTACAGTAGCCCCAATTGGCTACCCCTCCCCCCTCGACTCTGTCTCTGTCTCTCCGATTTTGCTCTTGGCTCCTCCCATCCATTGGCCATACAGCAGCCAGGAAAATCTTTTAAAACTGCAAATATAATCACATCCCTTCCTTGCATAAAACTTTTCAAGAAGTTTCATTTGCCTTTTGAATAAAAGATCAAGGTCTCAGCATGACCACATGGCCCTGAAGGGTTGGCCTTGTATATTTCTCCAATGTCATTTTGATCTGTCTCCCTTCCACCCACTGTCTTCCAACCACACAAGACTGAGTTCTTCCACCCTCGGGCTGTGCACCTATTATACTCTCCCCATTGTCTTCACTAGCTTGTCCCTCAATCATGTCAGCTTAACTGTAGCTTTCAAAGAGGCCCTCCCTGAACCTCCAGTTAACTTTTATATTAGCATTATGGATTCAGGGATTGAAACACTGGAAGAATTTCTGTTCAGTGCAATTATTTTCCTGCTCTAATTATCCCAATTTTAGTTAATCGTACCCTTTTAAATGTCTTCCATCTTCCTGAACAAATAGCATAGCCCTATTAACTGGAAGCTTCTTCACTATGATATGATAAGATGGTCCATGTTCATCATCTCTATTTCTTGATCTGCACTTAAACCTATACATTTCTCAAAGCAATTTTGAGAACATTTTCAAAGCAATTTTGAAAAGTGTTGCAAAGCCCTGAAGTGCTTTATTTTTTAAAGAAGTGTGTCAAAGTGTGAACTTAGGAGTCATTTTCTTCTGGAAGGAATCCCTGATTTGTTGACTGAAAGTTTACCAATGGGTCTAGACCCAGTTGAGCTAAATTTTCTTGCGGCTAAAATATAAACTTTCCTATTAAATTCTCTCTTTCCTCCCTCCCACCATGGTCAAGCATCAGAAATACTTGCATAACTTATGTTTTGCTTTTCTTTCCTTCATTGCCTCTATTCCTTACCAATCAGCCTTCTGTTGCCAACACTCGTTTGGAGCTATTGTCTTAACTACCAAACCAAAGGACACTTTTTGGCCTTGTTTCATGTTCTTATTTTTATATTACTATGGCATTTGATGCAGTTGCTTGTTCTCTCAAAAGCCCTTCTTTGGGCTCCAAATACTATTTGTTCCTAGATTACTACTTATGGCTCTGCTCATTCTCAGCTTTTTTCTTGGCCCTTCTTTCTCTATCTGCCCATTACAGATTGATGCCACCCAGTAACAGATCCGCAGCCCCTTCTGAACACACTTAACCTTACAGCATCTATGGATTTTAACCGATGATTCTGAATTTTCACCTCAAACTCTTCAGTCCTATTACCAATGACCTAATCAACACCTTGAACCAACTACCCTTTTGATTCCTCAAAATCAGTACATGCTGCATCTTGCTTTCTTCTTCTCCCTATCTCCATTTAATTCATGTAACATGTAGTGGAGCATTTTAAGCTCTACTATGTACCAGGACTATTATAGGTACAACAGTGAACTAAATAGGAAAAAAACATTCCTGCACCTACGGCCCATTCAGTTTATGAAAGTTACATTCCAAAGAGGAACTTATGTTATGGTATCATCTAGACATTCCGCATGAGTATATATTGAATCGCTTTATATTTTTTGCCATGGTTGCACAGCAGTGAATGCACAATTATTGACTTCACCACATCCACGATAATAGACATTTACATTATTTCCAATGCTTGGATATTTTAAAACACTGCAGTAAATCTCCTTAGATATAGACATTATCCATCTACATATCTTAGAATGGACTAGAACTAGAACTGCTGGACCTAGGGTTATGTACATTTGTAATATTCACATATATTCAAAATTATTTCTCATAAAGGTCACACCAGTTTTAACTGCCACTAATAAGTTGAGTCTTTTTACCCATACCTTTGATAACATAGGCATCAAAGTATTTTCCTTTATGATTTCCCAAATGTTTTTCTTTTCTCTTAACTGCATGTGAAATTAAAATTTATTTCATCTTTACAAGTCATTCATATTTACTTCATGCTTACTTTTCTCTTGTATGTATGTGTGTGCATATGTGTTTGCCTTTTTTCTACTTGGTTGTTAGGCATGTTCATGATTGAGGCTTTTGAGATACATATATATGCATACATATATGTAAAATCTCTTTGTCCATGAAATAACTTGAAAATATCTTCTGACTTTTTTCAAAATAATTTGTTTATTTTTAGAGAGAGGAAGGGAGGAAGAGAGGAAGAGAAACATTGATCCACTGCCTCTCATAGGCACCCCAAGTGGGGACCAAATCTGCAACCCAGGCATGTAACCTGGCCAGGACTTGAACTAGTGCCTTTCTTGCTTTGCAGAACAATGCCCAACCAACTGAGCCACACCAGTCAGGGCTCTTTTGACTTTTTATAGTGTTAATTGTCTTGCCTATTTTCTTTCAGGTAATCAAATTTATTAATACTTTTGCTATGATGTATGGCTTTTAATTTATGCTTAAAATAACACTTCCCAACATGGGTTTTGTTCTTTTTTTAATTTAAATTTTTAGTAGTTAACTAAATTTAATTTATGTGGTCGAGGGATGATGTAATAAATCTTTTTTTTAATGGCTTCTCAGTCAACATAATACATTTATAATTCTTTCCTTCTCATATACTATATTCTCACATATATTTAGATCTATTTCTGAATCTGATAGTTTGTCCCACTTATCTATCCATTTGGACATTTATTCCACCTTGTTTTAATTATTATTAATTTTTTATCAAAAAAACACATTTATTTATAATATTTATATGACTATATTTTATATAGTATATGACTATATTTTATATTTTAAAAATAACTTCTCTGGCTTATTTGGTTATTCTTAAGAATTTTAGAATAAGTATTCTTGGTTTAAAATAATCTTGTTACTATTTACTATTGAGAGTATGCTACATTTAAAAATTAATTTAGGGAGGGGGACAGAGGGGAGCAAAAAGGGGATGGATGTAATACAACAACAATTTTAAAAAATTAATTTAGAAAGACCTGGTATTTACCCAAGAAAATGATTTTATTTTTTATTTTTTCAATTATTCTTTTATGTCCCCTTGTTATTTAGGGGACATGTAAACATTTTTCTTTACATAGATTATACACATTTATGGTTAAACATTTTTCTAAAGATTTTATCCCTTCTGTTGCTATTATAAAAAGAGGGTTTTTTTCTCATTATATCTTATAATTGGGGTTATAGTAGGACAAATTTAGATTTAACAATAGTTCATATGGAAGATAATACAATAAGTAAAATATACAAATAAATTTTGTCTTACATGCTCACACTGTAAACCTACTTTTGCCAAACCCTGTATAATTTGAAGTCCAAATACTGTATATTAATTTGATACAGTTAATTTGGTGAGGTTTTTCATTTGTTAGAGGTATTTAGTTTATTTTCTCAATATATCACAAATAATAATTTTATTTCCTACTTCCCATTTTATGTGTTTACTTGTATTCCCCTGTCTAGTTATATTGTCTGGTACAACCAATGTTAAATGCACTGGTACATACATACATGCAGATCAATTTCAAATTAGAGAGATGACTGTGACATCTTAGACTTATTCCTAACATTAATGGTGATGGACCTAGTGTTTCCCATTAAGCATGATGTTGACATTTAGTTTGAGATACATTTTTAAATACTCAGGCAGTACTGATCCCCTTTTATTTAATTAAGGGTTTGTGTTTTATAAGTTAAGAGTGGATGTAATTGTTATTAAATACATTTTCAACTTAAGCTGATATTCTTATATTTGACATTACAATGCCATCAAAGTAACCTCCATTTGTACTAGCAAAAAAAAAACCAGGGAGATAAATATACATTGGTTTCCACCAACTCTGGAAAATTCATCTCTCTGTGGAACACAGTTATTATACTGTTCAGGATAGACATGGAAACATTAATATATTCTCATCAGTTTATGGGAAAATTACCAGATGGACTCCTTGTATAAACATAACCTCATGACAGGAAGGTGGGAATGAGCGGTGATCCTGGCTGGATGTGATTTTTGTGACTTACATCATGTATGGATTATCATGTTAAACAATTTTCTAATACAGTCTTACTGAACTTTATGTATTTCGTGTTCCACTTGCTTTTATTTATTATATAAAACAAATTTTATTTTTTAGTTTACCACCCTCTAGATGGAATGGCATTATGACAAAGCTGATGACTAATTTCTCTCCATTAAAACAACATTGTTAACATCTGTACATTTCTGAGAGTCAGAAAGGAGAATTTTTGATATTTTATGGGGCTAGTATTACCCAACATCAAAGCAATAGAAAGGTAGTGCTAGAAAACTAGAGCCCAATACTTCTCATGTACATACATGTGACAATCCTTAACAAATATTAGCAGATTTAATCTAACAAATTGGCCCTGGCTGGTGTGGCTCAGTGGATTGAGTACTGGCTTGCGAACCCAAGTGTCACTGGTTCAATTCCCAGTCGGGGTATATACCCAGGTTGTAAGCCAGGTTTCCAGCCTGGTCACCAGCTAGAGGCAGGTGAAAGACAACCATACATTGAAAAAATAATTACATAACAAATTATTTTAAAAATCATACCTCTGGAACTGTAAGGCTAGTTTATATTCAAAATTTAATCAATATGATCCATCATATTAACATACAACAGGGAAAAGCCACATGATTATATAAATAGATGCAGAAAAGGGATTTTAAAAAATTAAAATCCACTCATAATAAAAACTCCAGTAAATTACATCATATAATTATAATACTTACCCTAAAAGAGAACTTTCTTAACCTGATAAACAGCTAACACCATATTCAATGTTGAAAATCAAATCTTTCTCCCTAAAATCAGGAACAAGTTAAAAATGTTTGCTCTCACACCCCTATTTAACATAGTACTATAAGCCCTAGTGAGTACAATGAGACATGTAAAAATAAAAAGCACGTATCAGTTGAAAAGGAAGACATCAAACTGTTTCTGTTCCTAGACTGAATGATCTACATAGAAAACCTAAATAATTCCCAGAAAAATCTCCTGGAACTAAGAGAGGAGGTTAGCAAATTTGTGAAACACATGGCACCATACAAAATAACTTAACATGTGTCTATAAATAACAATGAAATTTGGAAACAAATTTTTTAAGTATCATTGATAATTTTTTAAATACTTAGGTATAAATCTAACAAATAATATGGAGTCTGTAGGATAAAAGCTACAAAACACTGTTGAAAAAAAATGAAAGAGCTAAATAGGTGGATTGGACAGCTCAAATAGCATTATGATGTCAACTCTCCCCAAATTGCTCTATAGATTTAACACTTATTCCAATAAACATCGCAGCAGGACTTTTGTAGATACTGTCAAGCTGATTCCAAATTTATTGAAAAGGCAAAGGACGTAGAAAACAACTTGGAAAAGTACAAATTTAAAAGACTCACACAATGGGGTATCATGACTTACCATTTAGCTATACTAGTCAAAGACAATATAGTATTAGGGAAACTATAGTCACATAAATTAATGAGACAAAATAGGGAATTTAGAAATAGATCTGAAAAATATAGTCAATTGATTTTTGATACAAGTGCAAAAGCAATTTCATAATAAAATATAATCTTTCCCACAAATGGTGCTGAAATGGTCAGGCATTCATGTGCAAATATATATATACTTCATCCTGCACTTATGAAAGACATTTAACTCAATGGACCTAAATAAAAAACACAAAATTATAAATATCCTGAAAGATAAACAGGAGAAAATGCTCATGAGTTTGATTTAAGAAAAGAATGTTTAGATACAACACTAAGAACCTGATCTTAATGAGAAAAACATAAATAAATCAATTGTACCTCATGATAACTAACATCCACTTTTCTATAAAAGATGGTTAAGAAAGTGTAAGAAAACTACAGTAAAATACCTTTACATAAAAAAAATTCAGTCAGGGGAACGGGGTAGAGGGGAGGGAGAGGTAGAGGCAAAGAAGGGGAGCAGCTTAGACAAGAACCTAGTATAAAGGAACCATGGACATGGACAACAGGTGGGATTGACTTTGGGGGGAATGGGTGGGTGGGTGGGGGGACAGAGGGGAGCAAAAAGGGGATGGATGTAATACAACAACAATAAAATTAAAAAAAAAATTCAACAAAAGGCTTATCCCCATAATTTAAAAAGAACTCTCAAAAGCAATAATAAGAAAACAAATATTGAATAAAAAGTAAACAAATGAGTTGAACAGAGATTTCATTAAATAAGATATTCTGATAAAAAAATTAGCATGTGAAAAAATAGCATTTAAAAACCACAGTGAGATGTCCTTATACACTTACTAAAATGGCTCAGAGATTTTTTTTTAAATCTGACAGTACCAAGTGCTGACAAGGAGGCAGAGTAACTAAAACTCTCCTACATTGCTGGTGGAAATGCAAAATAGTTAAGTCACTCTGGAAAATGTGTGGCAGTTTCTTATAAAGTTAGACATACATTTACCACATGATATTGAATCCCACTTGTAGATAGGTTAGGTATTCATTCACCCTAGAAAAATGAAAAACTTCTATCTGCACAAAAACCTATCTTTAGAACATTTTATGTTTAAAGTAGCATTGTTCATAATCACCCAAAAACTAGAAACAGCCTGAATGTTCTTCATTGGTGAATAAATCAATCAACTCTGGTACAATAAAATTCTGCCCAGCAATAAAAAGAAACAAACAACTGATAGACATGACATCAGGGATAAATCACAAATTCATTCTGCTAAGTGAAAGAAAACAGACTCAAAAACTTGCAAACTGTATAATTTCATTTATGTGACACTTTAGAAAAGGCACAACCATATAGACAGAAAACAAAGTGGTCCCAGGGGTTAAGAATGAGGGTGGTTTTAACTATAAAGGGACAGCATGAGGGAATATTGTGGGGCTGAAAGAGCTGTTCTGTCGCTTGATTGTGGTAGTGGTTACATTTTGACAATTCAAAATTAGGGAATTTTACTTTGTATAGACATACATATATATATGCATATACATATATATATATAATATGTTGTTAGATTTTTAATAAATATATATAACTACATATATATATAACAAAGATTTGTATTCTGTGAGCAGACGAGTACACCCTGAAAAAGTGGGAACCCTGTTTACCTTTTTCAAAAATAAAACGAACTTTTGAAAAATGAAGGAAAGAAAAGCAAGAACTTGGTCAGGAGGATCACACTTCTCAGAACTCAAAGATCTCAAGGTGTGAAAAGTTTCTGGTTGCTTTTCCACACAACTGTTAATTTATCTTAACCTCTGATCTTGAGTTTCAAGAGAACAAGAGCAGCATAATGAAAACAAAATACTTTGGCATCATAGTATTTAATGACCTGCAGTCGCATCTCTATTAGCTCAGCCTGCCCTTCAACCTTCGAGGCTCTTTGTCTCACAGAGAAAAAAGTAACAAGGCTAATACAGTCTGAGCAGTGCTCACGCACAATAAGATCTCTAAGTTTTATTCTAGTCAAATCAAAAAGCATCTAAGCCTCTATTCCTTATTTCCTCTTGAAGCCTACATTTTCATAAAATGCTGCCAATAAAAGGTATTATACAGAACATGCAGCAATGTGTAGCTTTTCAATGAAAAGAAAATTAAGAACTAAGTTTTAAAATTGTACAAATACAGCCATTGATATATATATAAAAAAAAAGAAACCATTTCATTTCAAAATTACCTAGAGGATAACTTGTGTAAAATAGTGGATCCTGCTACTACATAGTTTTCTGCTTTCCTCTTGTTCCTGTACACTGTGGTTCCTGCTGGCTAAAATCTTCAGTCACACTAAGAAAACTCGTGGTTGCTACACTGAAATCAACAAATATAGCCATGCCTGAGTCTAAGAATCTATGCTGATAAGACCTACCCAGCTGATCAGCCCTCTGAAGAGACATGGAGCAGAGTTTTACCTGATGTTGTCATTTGGTTGATTTGTCAGGTAATATGACATGATATCATATAACAGTATAGTATGTATATATGAAATGTATAAATATGATGAAATACATAAAATACAATTGTACAGGTCCATGTCATTTCAACCAAGGAAGGTGGCCAAGAGCACAATTGTGGCCTTGACTCCTTTGTAAAACAAAAAATTTAAATGAGTAAGGATGAACCTATTTACTCTCTTGAAGTGTCTGCACAATCCTGACAGTAGGGAAGACAGAGAATTCCAGACACTTGGGTTTTCCTGCACATCTGACTGAGGCGGAAGCTCGTTGTACTATATATATTTTTTTGTGCCTGATTACTCGGACCTCTGTGGATAATGGTACAATACAAAGTAAGAGTTTAAGACTCCTATTAAAGCATGAAAGAACTACATGAATCATATATTTCTAGATAAAAATCAGAGATGGTCATAAAACCATTAGGCAAATGATATTAGGTGCAAAGTTTCATTACTTCATATTCAACTCCCTCCTTAGACAATTCTGGTTAAGCTCTAGGCTTATTATTTATCTAATGCAGCAAATGAAGTAAATGCAGTATCCATTTTCAAGAGTGAGAAAAAATAAAATAATAAAATAATAAGTGAGGAAATGGTTTGAAAAGAAAGTGGCACTACAGGTATGCAAGATAATACTTTCTTTAATAGTCACTGCTAATTCTCCCAAATACATGGTAATTTTTCACATAGTAAATCTAACAACTAGACTGTTATTTCCTATCTGTGATGTGTAAACTGGCTTAAGCCAGTTTAAGCAGCAGTATAAGAATAGTGGTTCTCACAAGTACTTTGCACTTGTACCAAAAGGACACAATAAACTATATCATCAAAAACTCCACCCACATGAAACTTTAGCTTTTGCAGGCACCATAGAAAGATGTCATGGGAAATATTTTAAAGATGAACACTTTCAGTCATTAAACACTCAAAAAGCCATTCATTTCTGCTGAGAATGACTTTGTTGATTACAGAGGGTTTCCTAAAATGGCTAGACACAGGTTGAAAAGGGAAGCTAATTAGTGACAGCCACTCCAGTGTTTCCACTGCCTAAATCATGGAGAACTGTAGAGTAGTCAATCAAATTGATATCACCACCTAACCCATCTAAAACATCTTTTTAAAATTTTCATTATTTCCAATCCATACATTTTATTGCCTTACTCATTCTTTTACTGCACGTGTAGAAAAATTGAGTAGAAGAATGCCTAAGCAAATTGCCACTTTCTTATAGTAGAAGCCAACTGAGTGAAAATAGATATTTCCACTGAATTACACCTTTGGATGGTTTTTAGCACAGTCTTAGAAATAGCTTATTTTAAACAGCGAGAATTACGAAAACCACCAAGTTAGGAAGCTCGTGTAGTTGAGCCATCTTATCATAACATGCTTGCTACAAACCAAGCTATTAATGTAAATGATCTCATTTAACCTATAATAATCCTAAACCAGAATTACTATTAACCATTTTCTATATGGGGAGCCACACACTTAAAGTTTCAATAATTTACTCAAGGTCATATATATTATACGTGAGGAAATCTGGAATTCTAATATACATTTGTCTGACTCAAAATATTTGACTTTCCCCTCTATGAGGAGCCCACCTCCTCATCTGCCAGTGGTAGGAAGCTCATTTCTCTTGACACAACAAATCTTTGGACAGCTCTGACAGATCTCCCTGATGTCAAACAACTAACTAGAAAAAAATTTATAACGTGCCATAAAAATTCATGTTATTATTTGTTATCAGAAACCACATCCTGCAGGAGGAGGGTAGTCCAAGCCTACAGTTTTCTTTTGAAGATAACCTCAAAATATTAATCATTCTTTCATACATTACTCTCTTGGCTTTCATATTATAATCACATGCTTTCTCTTTCCTTCAAAAGAGAAAGCCTTAGGACTTCACTGATGTTGCATCATTTCTTGATTGAGGTCCCAGAATTCTGCATGATAAAACCAGATGATTTTAGCCTGAAAAAGTGTTCATGCGGACAATATCAACCAACCATCTAATTTTGGAAAGAACTTCCAAGTGATTCCTGTAGAATAGCTTATTCTAATTAGATCTACATAGATAAATTATCTATAAATATATACCTCTAAATAGAAGACTGAACTGAATGGATAAGGGATAATTAAAGCTTATCCAGATGTTACATATTATTATCCGAAAGTATTTGACCTTGGTGATAATTGTTGCTTAGTTGCAGCTTCTGTCTATTCCCACCCGAAGGGTCCCACCACCCTTCTAACAAGATGCAATAACACCACATTCACAGCATTCTTGTTTTGTATGCATAGGAGCATAAAGCATGTTAAACAAGTATCTATAGCAAGTGATCTAAAAGAAACAATATTAGAACAGTGTTAATCTGACACTGTCGGAGCAGAGATGGCATCTCTGAAGAATTGACCGTACCTGTCCAGCTCTCAGCCACTCCTTGCCTTTCTCCATATTTTCTGCTTCTCTCCGCCGGCAATACTTGGTTTGACTCCAAGACTCTTAATATACTCACCTCCTGGTTTATTTTCATGCCCCTGATATTTCAGGGTTTGGCCAGTGTCTTGACTTGCCCATCAATCCTAGCAGAGAGAGCCCCAAATGTGCCAATTCTAGCTCAATACCACAACCTAGCACCTGGAAATTACATGCTAATTGTAAGTAAGCTGATTTTTTTATACACTGAGTTGTTCTAGAAACTTTATGATACCTCTTCAAATAAACAATATTTGACAAACTCCTTTGTATTTCAAAAGAAAACAGCCAACAAAAGAAATCCATTAGAATTTAATTTTTAAAGAAATTCCTTATTGAAAACAGCAATACAATGTAACCTCATTATTATTCAGCTCTTTGTTAAGCAGAATTCAATCATATTCATGGATAAGTTTACAAAGTAAAATCCTGATATGAAATGATTACCATGTAATCAAAATATTTGTCTTATTACCCAACAATAGCATATATTAAACATTCAAAAACTATTTATTGTGTACTTTATGCCAGGCACTAAAGATGGACTTACCTATATTTGATATTTACATAAGGTTATGCTGTTGATGAGCTTGATTCCCATTCTAAAGCCATAGCAATATTCTTATGGACTGAGAAATCTTATGTAGAGATATCTAAACATTATTCAAACAAAACAACTCACTAAATACAGAAATGTAAAAATAAAATAGGTCTTAGTCTCCAAGTTTTAGTTTAAACTATCATTTTTCCCCATTTCCAAGATTCTAAGCCATCTCTCCCCTACTACACAAATACAATTCACTGAGGAAATATTCTAATTACAAATAATATGTGTCCATCTATATATGAAAAAAAATTACAGGATTAACTATAACATGAAACCAAGGTAAGCGTAGTTTAAATGACCATAATCCAAATGTAGTAAGATCAGTACTTATATTGATCAACGTTGCATGGGCAGAGTAATATATCACATAATTAAGGCCTGTAATACTGTGCCTATTCCATAACATGTGCCCACATTACCATGTATTTTATTTCAGGGTTTCGAGGTCATGAAAAATCATTCAGTGACTGTTGGAACCACCCATGAGTTCAATTATAGACTTGTCTATAACGAAGACTCCACATATCAAGCTCTTGCTTGGAAATCTACTTCGCATACTCTAGAAATCATGCAAACAAATCAGGTACTGGATTATTGGTGAGATACTCACAGTAGAAGTTCCTTTTTGCCCGTGGGTTCATCATTTGGGGATGTTTTCATCAGGAGTCATCATGCTTTTGATCTTTAAAGCTGTTCTTCTTCCAAGGTTTCTCGCCCGTAATTTCCAAAACAGAGTCACTTGTACTAACAAGCCATCGTCCCATACTGTTTTCTCTTTTTATGTGAATGTTACCCTATAGATCGGTTTCCTGTCCAGAAACACTCAAAACTGAACAAACGCTGCTGTAGGCGAGTGAAATAAGCTACTCAAATGCTCTGTTTTTGCAGTTGGGTGCAGGAAGAAATTTCCCGACTGAAACAAGGAACTAGATCCCAGTTATTCCAAAGAACTTAAAAGGCAGGCGTTTCTTCCTTGTGAATGAGCCGATCACAACTGCCAGTGTCCTGTATGCTCACTAGTTTGTGGGTCAAGGACTATCCCACACAGAGCATCCATGTCCTGTGTGTGTAGCCTGAAGACCCTCCCAATTGCCAGAGTAACAATATCCCGGCTACATTTTAAAATCAGGCTCAGTATGCTTTGAAGTACATAATGTTTTCCATTCCTGAAAGGACAAAGAGATCTACATTGTCAAAGTTTATTTTTAAGCTCATGTGCCTGCTAAGTGCGGTGGCGAGCAGCCTTTCCGTGCCTGTGGTACCATTGCTGGAACCTATTAATGCAAACAGATGAATCGTTGGCTTGGTTCCACCTAAGCTTTTATTTCCTTTCTTTTTAACCTTATCTAAATTGCATTGATTATAATTTTTTTTTTAATCTAGAATGCTATCGGTTTTTCTAAGCTTGCTTGTTTTAATTTTATCAGTACAGAAGCAATGTAAGGAAGGCAAATAAGAGAAAGGTTTCAAGTAGCTTTTGCTAAGATAAGAAAATAATTAGAGGTAGATGCTGTTTCTGGATGAAGTTTGAGGGCTATTTGGAGAGGGAGAAGATGACAAATTTTAAATAAAAGAGACAAAGATAACGGATGAAAGGGAGAGTAAGAGAGAAAAGAAAGGAGGTAAGAAGAGAGAGTGAAGAAGATGCCTGGACTATTAACAATAATTCTTTGCATATTTTCTTATTGTTGGAAAAGCAAATTGCTCTGGTTTGTATAACCTCCTATGGCTCTGCTCAGCCCACCAAAATTAGCCCACATGTCACCTCATACCAGACTAAGACTTATGGAAACACATTACTGCTCTAGGAAAGCCATTTAAAAAAAGAAACAAAACACAACTGGGCAGTTAGCATTAGGAGGGAGGGTGACCCTAGGTAATACAATCCATGTTACAGAATTTCTAGCCCAAATTTTAAACATCTGGCTTTGATATGATAATAAATGTGATAATGTACATTAAATACCAGTGTTCAAGTAACATAATCCTTCCATCTGACTAAGATCATGCATGCTTTTCAAATCATATAAGAAAAAGAGAGGAGATGGACAGACACTTACGTTCATGCATATACCAAAATGACCTTCCCAGGCACAAACACACATGGCAATAGCACGGAAACTGTCAGCTGTCTTTCCAGAAATAAAGTGGGTTTTCACTGAACCCTTCCTGTGCTCCCTTTTCCTGGACATCCCTCTGCACAACTGTAGGAGACTTGAGATGGAAGGAAATGGAAGAGGCATGTGAAAAATAATCATACTAATTGGACCAGACAGAGATGTGAACCCCTGACCTTCGCTTCATTAGTACCATCTCATGCTGTAATCTGATGAAGGATCCAGCCACTGGCAACTTGAAAAATAACTAAATCGGATTATTCATATCCTGTTTTAACTTCATGGGAAATTAGAGTTTCTGTATTCAAGTCCATAGTTTTTTATGTCAAGTAATACAGTGCTGCAAGCAGTGCAAGATTCCAGAAGTTAAGATCCCCTTAAATTGGCAACATAGAATTAGGCCACTTGATGAAGAAGAAAAGGAAAGAAGGAGGAGGAGGGAAAAGGGGAGGAGGAGAAGGAGAAAGAGAAGAACTAACTCATGAGCATTTGCTGATCTTTTATATTTGCTTACAGATGGTACAGAGAGTGACCTGGAAGATGGCGGTATGTGGAAGCAATTGAGACAAAAATCACACTGGGAATGACAAATAGTTCATTATTATGGAGTTCAGAGATAAGGATGAGGTTAATGTTGATTGAATGCTCATGTGTTTCAGAAAGGGAACTCTTTTCTTTTTAGAGCTATTTTATTTTTAAAGATTGTATTTATTATTTCTAGACAGAAGGGCAGGAAAAGAGGAAGAAAGGGAGAGAAACATCAGTGTATGTTTGTCTTTCACCTGCCTCCAGCTACAGACCTGGCTGGAGACCTGACTTGCAACCTGGTTATGTGCCCTGACTGGGAATCGAACCAGCAACCTTTGGGCTCTCAGGCCAGCACCTATCCACTGAGCCACCAGCCAGGGCTAAAAAGGGAACTTTCTACAGTGGTGTATTGTGCAAACCATTTCCATTTATCAAGCATCTACTATGCCAGAGGCATTGTGCTAAGAATACCATTTTGTATGTTAGATGCACTAATATAAACATGTCCAAGGTAGAAAGCTACCAAAGATGAGGAAGTAGTTAATTATGTTTGGCAAGATTAAAATTGATGTCTAAGCTAGATTGGGAATAGAAATTGGAATTCACAAAGCAGACAGCAGATGGTAGGATGTTCCAAGCAGTAGAGTCAACTTATGCAATAGTGAGATGTGTGAAATGACAAAATTATTCTTAAAAATACAAATAATATGCATTAGAGGATTTTAAAATTCTAATGAAATTTGGGAAAGGATAAGATAATCTGGTCCAGGTTTGTCCACCTTACTCAACCATGTGAACTACCCAAAGGGAGAAACTAAATCTTGTATACCTGAGGGTCACCTATATGCCTGGCATATAATGAATTGACTGATTAATAAATTGCAGTTCCACTCTACCCTCTGGGAAAATTATATGAGTAGATATGATATTCTGTATTCTGCTTTCCCCCAGCAAAAAGGAATCTTGTTCAAAGCACATTTGAACATCAGGAATATTTAAAATTTATTCACTTCCTTGTTTCCTCCTGATGTTCAAAGCTTCATGAGTCAGGTGAATGGTATTTGAAGGAGCTGGCACAAAATAAAAACCCCAAGTGCTCTTTCTTGGTTCAAGCCAAACCCAAACCTTTCGAAAGGCGTGAAAACATGCAGCCACATTGGGTTGGTTTTCCTTTCTTGGGCCTCCCTTCCTCCTGGTGCTGGCCAGCACCACACAGAAGTCTTGCGACATGAGCCATTTTCACGGAATTTTCAATTCTGCCAAAAACAAGAGGGATTGGAAATTTCGTGAGAATGGTTATTCTTAGGAGATTTCCATCCCAGATTCCTAACTTGTGTGGCTCATATAAGCATCTGAAAGGCACTGCCAAACCTTCTGAGGTCCCCAACGCACTTATTTCCACTCACATTTCTGCACAGAGACGCCAAAGGAACAGTGAATACAATGGTTTGTTGGGAAATATTTTCTGTATGACAGCCCAAGATCCCTCTACCTATCTGGAAATGGCTCTGGAATGCTATTATAAAACAAACATTGGGTTTAAATGTACCCAGACTATGTTCAACTTTTAGATGAGACATGTTTACATTCTTCCAAATAAAAACAGCCTACCCCAAAGCCACCCTTTAATTATTTTCTATTCTTTTTCTTCTGAGAAACTTCAAAAATAATAAAAATATTTTCTTGGCATGTTGTTAAGTGTTTAACAGCTCCATCTCTTCCTATAGGCTCATTTCTCCCATAGACTTGTTATGAAAAATTAAGATTATAAAGTTAGCCAAAATCTCACCAATTGGGACACTATATCGGCCACTTCCATGTAACATATCTATTCCAAACTCAGTAGCTTAAAACAATAGGCATTTATTATTGGTGACTACTTTACGGATTAACAATTTTGGTCTTCTCTGGGCTCATTAATGCCTCCGCAGATGTTGGCTGGGCTCTTTGACATGTGTTGGGTCAGCCCTTTGCAGACTGGTACAGAATGGCTGAGACAACTTGAGCCCTTCTCCTCAAGTGCTTGTTTGTACATGTCTTTCGTATCCCTTCAACAGGCTAGCCCGGGCATGGTCTTCGGCCACCTCGAGTACATTTTCAAGACAATCAGAAGCAAGAGAGGAAGAGGAAATGTATGAGTGTATTTTAAAGCCTCTGTTTAGGTTAAATTGTGAAGGTCATTTTGGCCAAAGCAAGATATTACACCAGGCAAGCCCAGGGTTAGTGTTAATAGGGCATCTACTACCAAAGGAAGTGGATACAGAGGTGTATGATTTTATATCCGAAGCCAAACAAGCAACATATCTGGAGTCCCTGTTTACTCCCACCATCTCCAGACTTCAACTCCAGAAGCACACATGGCATGAGATAAGACCTGGCTCCCCCAGAATTGTCAAGGGGACCAGGTGATAGAACCTCTTGAGTGTGGGGGCAGTCAACTTCCATGAGACAAACTTTGACCAATAGAAAGCAGAAAATGGAAGAGAAATGGTTGATAAATATCATCTCATTTCTTTCTTTACAGGCACTGTTTAGATGCAGAATTTTGCCATGCTGGCTGTCCAAACAATGCTACACATGGTCAAGCAGGTGCACAGCTGAGTAAGTACCTGTCTCTTTGTGGCTCTTGGTGAAGCTGTGTTCAGCATGGTAACACATCATCCTGCATTTGCTTCTTGCTCTTCTCTAGCTACCCTGGGCTTCTCTTCCCAATAAAGTATTAGCACTTAAGCCTTGTGTCAAGTTTAATTTTCAAGGAAATCCAGGTGAGGCATCTGTTTACATACATGTGTTTGTATAATTTTATTTACATTCATGTAATATATATACACATACACATGTATATGTACATGTATACACATATAGTTTTATATAGATAAATATTGTTATATATAACCATATAGATATATATATATAGTATGCATATATAAAATCATTTCTTTCCCCTTACTACTCCATACAAAAGGCCATACCACATAAAATTCTCCAGCCTTAAGCACTGTATGGTGACATTATGAAATAAAATATCAATATAAAAAATTTATAAACCCCAAAGTTTTTGTTTTATTTTTATGGTTTTGTTTTGTTCTTTGCTAGTGAAAAAAATCTTTACAGGAAGTAATAAATATGAACTTTGTAAAACAGCCATAAACTTTGAAAAATGATCAGTAAGAACACTGATCCTTTAGGAAAGTAAGATTTCAGACCCTTAAAATTATACATAAGTGAGATGACTATCTTGAAGATTTTTATCTTAAAATATTTTTTAGTTTCACATAATTTTTCTATTAAATTTTGTGGGGCCTGAAACCAAAGATCCACTCTAGTGTCTCTGCCAATAAAAGAGGCTTATTTTAAAATTAAGTGTCATTTGTCAGTTCTTTGTACATGTGTTATTTTATATCATATTGGGTAAATGATAAGCTAAACTTCTAATGCTATTTGTAATATACATCTATAGCATAGACAGCAAAACAATGTAGAGTTTTTCAATGATTTTATTTTTATTCTTCTCACTCAAATACAAATAAAGGCATGAGCATTAATTTTTGGGTTGATAGCTCAGTATTATTGATCCAGATCAGTATCATTCACTTAAATTTTATGCCAGATTTATGGATCATATTCAGAAATCAGACCATTTGTACTTGGTTGATCACTGCTTATGGCTATCCACTTACAGCCTAAGTGACAATATACTTCAAAGCAGCGAGCAACAAACTATTGCCTATAGAGCCTTCAGATAAATCCTATAACCTAATTCAAGTCACAACCTTCCAGCATTTACCAAACATAAAAGACTAGGAAAGAAAATCCACCAAGGTCATCTTTTCTACAGAAGTCTTTTTGGAATTGCCAGTCCTGGTCCATGCTGCTGAGAGAGTCTCAAGGGTGAAGAGTGAAACAAAGGCAGAGACAAGCCACCCTGAGACCAAGGATAAAGGGTTGGGTGGCTGTCCCCTTGAATCAAAAGTAACTGCAAGAAGAAAGCAACCGAAGATTACAACTACCAATCCTCCCAGACCCTGGAGGCATGGGAGCTCTAGGTGCCCCTCCTTTCAGGTCAGGCCTAGAGCAGCCAGATGGTGGAGAGATCCTACAACATGGAGCAGGTCCAGGAGAAGGAGGAATGCGGGCTTCCATGGCCAGCCCAGGGCCTGACACACAATAAGCATTCCCTGAAGGTGGTATTGATTGGAACAACTAATTTTAATTCCATGTAGGCAACTTCCATGTGACACCGAGCAAGTTACTTTTCATGTCTTTGAGTCTCAGTTTCTCCATTTATACAGTGGTGATAATAATAAAGTCTTAATAGTAGAATAATTTCAAGGATGAAGCAGAATCATTGTATGACTCTGGGAACTCTAAAAATACCAAACAAATTTAAGAGTGGAAAGATGGCTTGCCTCTGTAGTCCTTCTTTTCAGATAGGCACAGATTCTACCATTTGTCATTTTGGGGATTTTCCCTAAAAGCAGGTCCTGAGGCAGGGAGTTGTAGGTGGACAAAGGTATTCCATTGGAGGAGTAATTCCAGGGGGCGGGGGAGAGGGAATGGGAAGAGTCAAGGAAGAGGAAAAAGCTGATATTCAAGGTCATTACTGTAGGCTGGTCTTACAGAAGTTACAAAATGTATAGTAATGTGCCTGAGAACGGTCCACCTGAGGATCAACTGGGTATGAATTTATCCATCTGTTCCCCCAATTCAAAAAGGATACCTCCAGAGTGTTAATCACCCCACTTCCAGCTACAAACAAAGGCTTGACAAGAGAGCAGGCTTCAACTGGTGGCTGGGGAAAGAAATGTGTGCATAAGAGAAGATGTTATTATCATGAGCTGAGTTGACACCCACTTGCAGGGAAGGCTGAGAGGATTTGAATACAGGCATCAGAGACATCAGACATCACTTGAGTAGCTAAAAAACAGAGCCAGTTTCCTCTTTGGTACTATTCTATGTAATACAGCATATAATTTAAAATGTGGTATAACTTCCGTGTTTGCTGGACAACTGGTCCGCAATAATCTTACTGAGCTTAACCTTATGTCCAATGCCTTTGTGAGAGCCCAAAGACCCCCAGCCTTGCTTTCTGCAGATTCCTGGCAGTTTACATTTTTAAGCAGCTGTTTCTTGGCCTACTGCCTGGTGTTGCCAAGTCCTCTACACCAATTTCCATTGAAGCACTGCGTGAGCTGAGTACCTTTAAGGCTTAAGGAATAGGGAAGAGGACACTTCTCACGCTGCCTCACAGCATGTCATCTTGCGCATGCCTCCACACATGCTCCCTCTCTTTATCCAATGTCTTTGAGTCTGCTCAAAAACATGTTGTGTTTCCTCTCACACACAAGCGATCCATTCAGCCTTGGATCTTAGAAGCTCAGCTTTTCCTTAACAACATTGGGTTTCTCTCTATAAGCTCTCATGTAAGCCACTAAAATCTTTTTTCTTCATATTATGAAACAGACTATAACTCTTTTTCTATGAGAGTCAATAAAACTATTTCTGAATTAAAAATGTGATTATAAACATTTTACTTGTCCTAAACTATCACTTGCATGAAGTTTAATATACTTGATAGACTAGCTCAATTTCCCCCTTTTAAATATTTGCATAGCTCAAAGCACTTCTCCTCTTTTAAGTTACTACATTCACATTTTTCCTCGTTTTCATGATTTTTCATTAATGTATACCTCTTCCTACTAGACTGTAAACTCCAACAGTGTAGCAATAAGCCATCTCATCTGATGCTGACTCATGAAGTACCAAGTAATTAGTCTAGTGCAAAAGTAAATGATTAATACATTTGTTCAATGAATGAATGAATGAAATTATACATGCAAAGTTATTAATTGCATATATGGAGGAAATGAACTACAGAGAAAAGCAGTAACAAAACCCAAGGCCCATGAAAGTGAAGTATCTTATTCAAGGTCTCACAGCTAACGGATAACAGTGATTCTAGCAAGTTAGTCATCCATGTTCCCTCAGCCCACTTGTAACTAACAGAAGCACTGTCATAAATCCGATGATTTCTCTCACATCCATATGCTTGACTGAGGATGCATTGAAATCTGGTCTCAGCATTCCCTGACTCTATTATCTTATTGAGAGAGAGCAAATTAATTTACACTTTACATTAAAAAGTAGCTATTTATTCCTGGCTGGTGGCACAATGGATAAGACTGGTCTGCAAACCCAAAGGTCGCTGGTTCAATTCCCAGCCAGGGCACATAACCAGGTTGCAAGCCAGGTCTCCAGCCAGGTCCTTAGCTGGAGGCAGGTGAAAGGCAACCATACATTGATGTTTCTTTTCCTCTCTGCCTCTCTCCCTACCCCTCTCTTTAAAAATAATAAATAAAATATATTTTTTAAATGGCTATTTTTTAAAATCACTCCACTAAATTGCCTCAGTTATTTCCACTGGGGCTTTTAGTGACTTAGAACAGGGGTCATTCCTCATACACCCTGAAAGTTAGCAAGTACTGAGGTTCCACTTTTCAGGAACACATGGGGGACAAGGGTGCTGATGGACAAGTGCTTACAGGTCTTGTAAAAATAAGGAAGCAGGTGTCAGTCCCCTCTGAGACTTCAAAGAGCCCTAGAAATTTACATAAAAGCAAAAGACAGGGAAAGAAAATCTGACTTTATTTCAACACATCTTAAAAGAAGAAAGATTAGAATATAAATTTCCACTGGCAGACTGAATAGATACACTTTTTTTCCTAGCCTAAATACATAGGTGGGGCTGGCTTAGGAGCTTGGAAGGAAAGGCGTGGGCTCTGCGGTCCATGTAAAATCTGCTCTGCAGACCAAGTTTGGGAAGAGGAGAGGGAAATTCTAAATTCTCATCTGAGGGCCTGGAATTCAAACTTATGTCACTAATCAAGTATTACGCAATTAAAAAAAAAAACAAAAACAAAAACAGAGACCACAAATAGGAAACCCCTCTTACACTTATTTGTTCATCTTTAATGTGTTCCCTAAAAACTTTCATGTATGTGATGGCCAACACTCCCAAAGTACAATAAAGCTTCACAATTCCACACAAAGCAAGGGGAGAACGTGCTTCTATACCAGGTGGATAGGTAATATTGATTAAATATGTACATGTTATTCCCTGAAATTTTGTTCATACATTTTAAATGACTAGTCTTCTTCCCAGTGATAAACCTCAGCAATGACCTCATAACATAAACTCCAAATTAGCGCGCCTAAGGTCAATGGCACTTGCTATGAATAGACTTGCAAATAATCCCTAGCAAGTGCTCCCCACCTGTGAGTCCACCCTTTCTACCCAATACCATTTGGAGCTTGGTGCATTGCTCACACACTCAAAAGGACACCATAAATCATTTCTCTCTAGGAAAGATCATTTTGAAAAGGTTCATAATGACAATAAAACTGTCAGAGCAACCTCTCCTTACCGTTGCAGAGAATAAGCAAATTTCTCCCTGGCCTTCATTTTTCTTTCTTTTATACTACACCATGGTTCCTGAGGCCAATGGTATTTTTTTTTTTTTAATCTATAATGGCCCTGCTTTGTAACTTGTTCCATATGTTTGACATGCTTTGTAAAATACTTCCACATTAGTTTCCCCAACCTAGTGTTTGGATCATGACATCTGTTTTTTCCTATGTTTTCATGATTTATTTTGGTGTCTGTGTGAACTTGCTCTATAATAGAAAAAGGAATTTGCTTAGATTCCCTTTTTCTGGAATGTCTCCTGGTGCCTTGCGGAGTCGTCAGAATTCCTATCCACAGCAGATCTGACACAGCCACTATCAAGCCTACCTCTGTTCTAATGTACTAACTCGTACAAGTCCTTCTATTTTTCTGGACCTCAATTTCCACATCTGTAAAATGGGGATGGTAACAATAATAACTATTAATAGGGTTTGGAGAAAGCTTAGAGAAGTTATTATATAGGGTATAGAAAGCCCTTTAATTAGTACCTGGCACACAGTTAAGTGTTGGTTGCTTTAGTTATTAAAGCCAAGCACAAAGAAAGGTCTTAAAGACCTAGGTTCCTCTTCCTCCAGCATACCTTCACCAGCTTCATTTATTTACTCACTCAACAAATGGTCATTGGGTTCCATGAAATTAAATCAACGCTGAGGGCAGCCATAGACTGAGGTTAATGGAACTCAGGAATATTGATCCTATCTTTATTAAAATCTTGGCATGTGATTTATCACAAAATTTTTTGTCTTAAATTTGACTTTTTAAAATATTGCATTGGAATATTATTTATCTTGATTACCGATAAAGTATTATTTGTCTTGATTATAGATGTGCACACCAGCAATAAATGCTTTTTTTCCACAAAGCAGGGACCTCACTTGCTTCACCCAGTCCTGGTCCTGGACAGTGGGGGACTGCACAGATCCAGCTCTAATCTTCAACCAACTCATCACAAAAATATGTCGATTCTCCCTTATTAAAAATGCAACAGCATTAAAATACCCCTCAGGCCTGTGGATCAGTATAAATACTTTTGGAAATTGAGAGCTCAAGTTTTCAATCATTCATTTTTCAGTAAATACATATGAAGTGCCTACCCTGTGGCAGGCATTGCTCTCGGTGCCAGGCAGAGCAACAGACACAAATTTCTATTTTCATAGCATTTATATTCTAGCATGGAAAAGAGGCAATAAACAACACAAACATTAATTAAAATAGGCCATATGCTATATAGGCCTAAGTTATAAGGAATGAAAAAATGGAAGGGAAAGAGAAACTGTTGGGGAAAAATTAAAATATTCAATATGGAGCACTGGAATTATGACCTTAGAATAATGACTTGGAGAAAGAACGAGAAATTAATATAAATCATTGGAGGAAAACAGGCAAAGAAAGGAGCTAGTGCTAGACAGAGGCCCTGAAATGTTTAAGAAAATAGCAGAAGACATAGTAGCAAGAAGAGAGTGAGCAAATATTTAAGATCAAAATGGCAATTCAGGGTTGATCATGCAGGACCTCTTAAATCATTAAAAGGGCTTTGTTCTGCATTCCAAGTTAGAAAGAAATTCACTGAAAGGATTTGAGTAGATGGGTGATGAGATCTGACTTACGTTAGCAGGATCGGTCCCTTGATGTCTGACAATGCACTCTTTGGAAACAAGAGAGAAGCAGGACCAGTTAGGTGTGGACTACACAATCCAGGCAGGATGTGATGATGGCTTCAGCCAAAGTGCTAACAGTGGAGGGGATGTTAGCTGGTCAAATTCTGGACATGTTTTGAAACGAGAGCCAAGAAGGTTTGCCATCATCTTGGATGTGGCATAACAGAGAAAGAAGAGCCAAAGATTTTTTGGCCTAAGCAACTGGAAAAATGGGGTTACCATAAGCTGAAATAGCAAAGACTATAGAAGTAGGTGTGGGAGGAAACATACAGGAGCTCAGTTTTGGACATGTTAATTTAAGATGCCAACAATTCATAAAATTGATATGATTAGTAGATATTGGAATATGTGTAGGTTGGAACTGCAGAATTCAGGGTCCCAGTTAGGTCTTGAGACAGAAATTTGGAAGCCAGTCATTAGCATATCATGATATTTAAACCCATGGCATTAGATTAAATTATGTAGAAATGGGTATATACAGAAAAAGGAAGAGTTTAGTACTTAGGTACCTGTGAAGATACTGAATGAAAAGACAGAGTTGGAGAAAATTAAGAGTGTGTGGTGATTTGAAGTCAAATAAAGAAAGTATTTCAAGGAGACCAGTGTAATCAATTTTCCAATGATGCTGATAGGTCAAGTAAGGCCAGAATTAAACATTGTTCTTGGATTTAGCAAAGGGAAGTGACCTCCATGAGAGCAACATCAGGAACAGCCCAATTTAGTGAGTTCAAATGATAAACAAAGAAGTTTTAGAGAATTATTTTAACTTCTGCTGTAAAAGGAAGGTGAGAAATGTGTCAACGACTAAAAAGGAAAAAGAGTTCAAGCAAGGGTTTTAAAATTTGTTTTGTGTTTTAAAATGGGAGAAATAATACCTTCTGTTTGTACATGGGACAGAAGACAATGGATAATGACAAATAAGAAGGCGGATTGGGAAGAAAGTCTGATCTGATGATACATGTGTACATGTACATGTATGTGTTTTGTGTGTGCATGCCCGTGTGTGTCTGTGTGTGTTGTGAGAGGAGGCAGAAACAAATGGCCTTTGAGAGGCATTTTGAGAGGAATAAGGAGAACAACAGACCACACTCACACCAAGCCTGTGCTCCAAGGAATGTGACTGGAATATAACCTCAACTTTTTAGGAAAGTACACACACATAAACATACACACAAGCACACTTTCTTGTTCTGCTGCCACATCAAGGTGCTAATGAAGTTTTCCAGATTCCTTCAGTCTTTTACATGAATCTACCTTGCTGATGTTTTAGTTTATTTAAAGATTGTTATTTATTTAATTTTAGAGAGAGGGGAAGGGAGGAAAAAGAGAGGGAGAGAAGCATCCAGGTGTGGTTACTGCTCACACGCCCCAACTGGGAACCTGATCTGCAACCCAGCCATGTGCCCTGACTGGGAATCAAACTGGCGACCCTCTGGTTCACAGACTGGTGCTCAATCCACTAAGTCATACCAGCCAAAGCTCCCTTGGTGATTTTTTTATAATTATTTGCCAGTGAGTCATGATCTATAGCATCAGCCAGAGTTTTGGAGTCAGACAATGTTCAACATTCAAACATGGAAGGAGCTGTCCAGCTTGTAGACAGAGCCAGTCTTTCCATGGTGGCCCTGGGCTTCTTCGTGCAGACCTCTAGCAGTCACAGGAGAGGCCACCTTCATCTTCAGGGGCTCTGCAGTCAGCATCACTGGCCTTCCAATGGCCTCCCTTTGCTGACAGTACCATGCCACCGGTGGTTTGCTTTCATCATGACTCAATTTTGTTTAATAGCTCTAGCCCTGATTATCCAGAGTTAGAATTCTCTCTTCTCTCCCTTTGTACATTTTCAGAAGGGGATTCAAAGCAGGGCCCACTGGGTAACACATTTTAGTTACTTATAGGGAGGCGATGGATTAGTGGAAGAGGAAAGAAGCAGAATTGTTTTCCTAAGCACCTGTCAGTGCATGTGCTGGGACCATTTCTGCACAGTACTAAAAACCACATGTGGGAACAAATGAGTTTTCTCTTAGCTTTTTTTTTAATTACTTAATTTTTTCAATTACAGTTTGCATTCAGTATTGTTTTTACATTAGTTTCAGGTGTACAGCATTGTGGTTAGACAATTGTGTGCTTTACAGAGCATTCCCCTGACATTTTTAGTCCCCACCTGCCACCATGCATAGTGATTACAATATTATTGACTACATTCTTGATGCCACACTTTACATCCCCATGGCTATCTTGTAACTACCAAGCTGTATTTCTTCACCTCTTTTCCCTAGTCCCCCAACCTTCTTCCCTTCTGCCAACCAACCATCAGTCTGTTCTCTGTATCTGAGTATGTTTCTATTTTGTTTGTTCACTCATGTTATTCTATAGATTCTATATGTAAGTGAAATTATACAGTGTTTATCTTTCTCTGTTTCACTTATTTTACTTAGCATAATGCCCTCTAGGTTGATCCATGCTATAGCAAATGGTGTCTTAGTTTTTTATTGATGGGATCAGAAAGGACCAGGCTGAAGTTATCTCTTTGATGGATGGACCACTTGTGCCATGATATTTCTCTGCATCTGTTTCCACCTGGAAAATGGGGAACCAAACTCACAGGCTTGTTTTTAAAGTCTTATTAGCTGAATATAATTATTCCCACTTCATAGATAAGGACACTGATGTTCAGGATATAAAAAAGAGCTTTGTGCATTGCATAGTACTTTACAAATTTGCTATCAGTGTTACTATTTATCTAAAAGTCCTGAAAGATGGTCTCTTCCCCTCCCCCTTTGCTCTTCAATTCTGTATTAGGGACTTAGAATCTGTTGGTAACCAAAGGACATTTAACATTGCAACTGGGGATAAAGATGTCACAGGCCTGGTTAGGAAAAAATAAGTTCCCAGGGAATAAGTAGTCAATGCCCTCATTTTGATGGCAGGATTATGGGAGAATTAAATTTTCCATCACGGAACCTGTGAATCTCCTGTAGGTTTCCTTACAGTAAGCAGTTGAAAGGTGTTTCAGTGAAGGATAGTATGACACTCTGGAGAGGGACTGGGCAAAAGTGGCTGGGCTGAGAACAAAAAGGGAATTCTCAGAGAATGAAAGACATTATGACTGGAGGCTCAAACTTGAGGATTTCACAAGCCCCTGGAAGGTTTGCTAACAATAAACATAGATTTCTATGGTCCACCTCTATCTAAAGTTTCTGATTCAGCAGGTCCCAGGTGCAGCCTGAGAATTTGCATTTCTAACAAATTCCCGTGGGATTCTGATGCCGCTGGTTTTTCCTCTGTACTTGTCTGTGTCCTAATATTCTCTTAAAAGGACAAGTCATACTGAGTTAAGACTCACTCTAATGGTATTTTAACTAAATTACCCCTTTAAGACCCTGGCTCCAAAAACAGTTACAATATGAGGTGCTGGGGATTAGGACTCCAACATACAATATTGGGTGTTGGGAAAGGACACAGTTTAGCCATAGAGTCAGTAAACTGAAAGTGACGAGCAAACTCTGCCAATGCAGTGACAGGAAAATTACACCAAACCAGGAGCCAGAAAGCAGACTCCCCCGCCCCCCCCACCTGAGCAGACCCCCTACACAGCATTACATGGAGTGTGTCCAAAAATAAGAGGTGACATGGAGAAGTATTCTGAGGGACTTTGTGTGACTGTCCCCCAGAGACCTGAAGATCTGAAGGACATTATGGTTTTTTAAGTTGCTAAAACGTATGTGTTTGCAGAATGTGTTAGTTTAACCTGCTTTTAACAGATTAAAGCCCAAATGCTTTTTAAATGGGGAGCAAGGGTCAGCTAGTGGGTTTCTGAGTGAGGGGTTATTTAAGTAGGGCGAGTCAGCAAACCTTCCAGATATCAAACTCATGAGCTTCTGCAAGGGCTGCAGCATTCCTGCTGACCCAGCAGGGTCTCAGCCTCAGCACTGATGATATTTGGAGCAGAAGAACTCCTTGTTGCATATGTGAGCAGGGGAGGGGAAGGGCTGTGCTGTACATTATAAAATACTGAGCCACATCATTTGCCTCTAGATGCCAGTAGCACCTGCCCCCCAGCTGTGACAACTGAAAATGTCTTTCAGCATTGCTAACTGCCCCCCGAGGGAGCAGAATACAAAATTGTTCCAGTTAAGAACAATTGCTTAAGTTGGGCTGCTATAGTAAAAACTATCACAGACTGGGTGGTTTTGATAACAAGCATTATTGCTCAGTTTCAGAGGCTAGAAAGTCCAAGATCCAGGTTCTATCAGGTTCAGGTCTGGTACTGGCCCGCTTCCTGGTTCATACACTTCTGGCTGTGTCCTCACATGGTGGGAGGGATGAGAGAGCTCTGAGCCTGATAATGGCACTAATCCCATTCATGAGGGCTCCAGCCTCCTGACCTCATCACCTCTCACAGGCTCCACCCTCTAATGCCATCACCCTAGGCATTAGGTTTCAGCATGGGAATTTGGTGAGACATAAACATTCAGTCCATAGCTGGTGCCATTTCATGAACTCCAGGCACATCATTTCTATTCTCACAACAGTTTTGTGAAACAAGTTTCTTACCCACTTCTGATTGGTTCCGCACCACATAGTCATTGATATTTGCTCACTTTCACATACCTAAAATGTATCTCTCTGATTTTCAGATCTATATCCTTCTTGGTACACTGTCTCCATGCACTAGAATAGAAGGACAATCAAATTTCTGTAACCGACAGTGACTCAAGTTTCCAGAATTGAGATCATGGAAATATCTCAGGCTCTGGCCAGGAGAAGAGATGGAGTGGGGAGAGGGAGGCCAATTTTCCCACCCAGCCACGCGTACAAGCAGCAGCACTGGGTGTCCCTGAGGCTCATTCTTTTTGCTGCAGCCCGACAGGCATCTGTCAGGAGATGCTTCAAACTGTCAAGGTATGGAAAACACACCCAGCCCTCTGTGATTTATCAGACTAAGCACAGCCTGTCAGCCTGTCAGTTACTGTCACGATGGTGCCAGGCTGATTTGGGTACTTTTGTCAAGAAATACTTAGTGTTAGCAGGGAAACCCTTTTGGGAATCAAACCCTTGTGGCTTCATTTCTTTTTTATAATGTTTCTTCAATGTCAGAGGTAATTCATCCCTTCAGAGGAAGGAAAAGAATAAACTATCTGTTTAAAGATCGCTCAGAGAAATGGGCAGAAAGCCTGTTAGGCTAAGGAAAAGGAGGTACTTGGTTCATTCATGTCACAACTTTTGTGGAATATTGAAAGAGTCCTTGTCTCGGCAGGGCACAGGACACTTGGTCATAGATAGCACACTCTATGTCCTCCCAGTTCTCACCGGCACCCTGCAGTGAGACCCTGCATGAATTAACTACAATACAGTGGTATCAGGTCTTTCACATCAGAAGAAAGGCTAAGAAGCCATATTAGGAACAAAACGAACAGGGAATACAAATTCAGGGGTGCTTCATTAAATCATGATATGAGCTACTCAACCTGCTAGTAGTTCAGAAGGGAAAGAGACCTCCTGGAATGATATTTTAACCTCATTTGATTCTTCCCCCTACAACCAGTCTGTTAGCTTCCATTGCCTCCATATTATTCAATCCAGACAACTGTGTAAATCACCACCCAGTATCTGTGTGCCATTCTCCTTTCAACTGTTATTTGCAATTTGTCTTGTTTGCAAACTGTCCTGAATGATTTTTTTTCCTACTTCATCTTTATTCTTCTGTGTTGAGCAAATGCCCTCACTCCCTACCCGAATTTAGATGTTTTCATTTTAACTATCCAATGTCCCACTCTCTCTGAAAACTCTCTGCTTTTCTCTCTTAGATTTTCTGGGATGAGCTTGCATTCTTTTATCAAAGAAGAAACTGAGAACTAAACAGAGCCAAACATATTATTTCTGATTCTGCTAATTCTGCCTAACTGTGGCTACCACACCTACTCAGGTGAGGTTTCAAGGAGAACTTGTTTCAAACCTTGTATGTAAGGGCTCTGAATTAGAGAGAATTGCAAGTGTTGGTCTATTTTGTCCTTCCAATGTAAAATGGCGACTTCACTTTGAAGCTTCAGTGCACAGGGCACCGCAATTGATTCTGAGTTTAAACTAATTACAGAGGAAACAGATGAGAAGCCATGGTAGGACTCAGAAGTTGAATCAGTCGGTTTAATTTATCTTACCACAAGTAAAGAGCAAGACAAAATTGGGGCCAATAAAGCCAAGTGTTCAGAAGCTGGTGTTTTTACTAGAGGTCAGAGAAGAGTCTTGTTTATTAAATAGCTTTTTTTAAATAACCCAACTTGATTTTCTCAGATAGCAATGATGTAGGGTCAGACCATCTCTTACAAGCCTTTCCCCAGCTTTTCAGGTCAAGGCAAGAGCAACAAGAGAACAGAAGTGTCCTTCCCTAAGCCCCAGCTGGTCCAGCATGTGTCCTGTGTACAGACAGAAGTGGGCTGAGTAGCCCCAGTGCTCAACATATCTGATTTTTTCTCTCCCCTTGTGGATAACAAAGCAGAGCACCCCTCAATCATTTTCACCCACTCAACAGCAGCATTAACTCCCAAAAAACAAATATCAAAATGATTACTTTCTTCCCCTACCTACCGACTCATCTGCTTCAACCTCACTGGCAAGACCTGTCAGTTGTTGAGCACTTACTATTTGCCAGACATAATTCTTAGGGCTTTATCTTCATTTACATACTTTGAGCTCTTATATCATGAAAGCCCATGAGGCAGGGCTTCATATCCTCATTTTACAGATGAAGAACCTGAGATTCAGAGAATTTAATTATCTAAACCAAGATTGTAGATATCCATTGTGAGTGTTCCAACTGTGATGTGAGTAAAGGCCAGCGTGTTTCCATGCTGTCCTGGGCCTTCCTTGGCATACCTACGTACAAATCCGTACCACCTCTCTCCTCTTAGGCCTGCTGTACGTATTCCTTCTGGAATGCTCTTTCTGCTCATTTCCGTTCACCTAGTCCTCAAACTCCCTCAGTGCCTCCACCCAACTACCATTTCTTTCATGAGCATATTCCAGCCTTTCTGATAATCCATCACTCTTCTTAACTCTTCTGGGGCTTCTTTCCTTGGCATTTAACAAATGCAACCTTCCGTTGTTCATCTGTTCTACAGCAGAGGTTAGAAGCCAACATAAGCTGTTTAACTACTGATTATTTAGGCAGTTTTAAGCTGTCATACATCCTGCCAAGATGCATGATGACAGAAACAGAAATGTTTCATCAACCATTATATCCCCAAGGCCTAGTGGAGTAACTGATGCATTATAGGCATCAATATACTTGTATCAAATTAATATATATGTAGGGGGACATTGAGGTTGAGAAAGCATGAAATGTCTTAGAAATATGTCTAAAAAGCAAGAAGCATCCTGTGAAAGTAACTTATTGTCAGCAAGGTAATCCAGACCCTTTAAGTCAGTGTGGGAGAGAAGGAGTAGTTTTAAGTGCCACCTGAATATGCTTTTCCTACAGTTCCCTGGCCCATTGATCTCCACCCTACCCAATGACAAGCAGAGCTTAACCAAAATACCTGGGACTTAGAGTTTATAAAAAAACAAATAAAAGCGCTGTTTTATTAAGATCTCTGCAAGACATGGAACACACCAAGTGCTGTATTCTTTTAGCCCAAACAAGTGACAGATGGTATGTTCCTCTTTTGAGGAGGCAGAGATCCATGAGATGTAATAAGGGAGAAGAGGACCCTAGAAGCCTGATTAGGAAGCTGAACTGTCCTACACATGGAAAGAAGAGAGCAGGCAACATTATAGATCAGCACTGGCAAGGGTCATCCCTAAAGAACCAAAAACATAAGAGGGAACATGGTAGTTTCACAGGGTAGTCAAGAGACCTGCCCAGTAATGTACAACGGAGAACTCATGGGCTCCACCTGACAGACAAGAAATATGTGTTACTTAGCACCACTGAATTACTCCCTCAGAGCTTCCTGAACTAGTTGGGAGAAATTTCAGGAGGGAATGGTAAGTCAAAATATATATAGTAGATGAGCCAGAGAAATATTACTGGTTTTGGTATTTGGTTCTGGTTTTTGTTTATTTGTTTGTTTGTTTTTTGTCCTTTTTTTTTAGGATTTTACTTATTATTTCCAGACAGAGAGAGGAAGGGAGAGAGGCAGAGAGGGAGAGAAATATCAATGTTATGGTTTCCTTTCACCTGCCTCCAGCCACGAACTTGCTTAGAGACCTGGCTTGCAACCTGGTTATGTTGCCCTGGCTGGGAATCGAACCAGCAACCTTTGGGTTTGCAGGCTGGCGCCTCATCCACTGTGCCACCAGCCAGGGCCTTTTTTTTTTTTTTTTTTTTTTTTTTTTTTTTTTTTTTTTTTTTTTTTTTTTTTTTTTTTTTTTTTTTTTTTTTTTTTTACTATTACCATGAATTTCTTTCTTTTAGGTATTGCGTGGACACACTCTGGGCACAGCAATATGCACACTGACTTCTTTACAATACAATCTCCTAGAAGTAGAGAAATATATAATATTCTTCTTGATGTCCCTGACTGGTGGCAGGGTACTCTCCATTAGATTCTACTAAATAAACACTTGATACAAAGATGATAATGGTGATAGGAATCTTAAGATCATCAGAAGGCACCTTAGTTTTTTTTTTTTACATAACTATTACTTCTGAATTTTTTTAATGTTTTGTTTCTGCTCCAAAATGTGCAAATAATGGTAGATTCATTCTGATCATCCATCAAAGACCCTTAATCAATCAAGGACCCCTCACCAAAAAAAGAAAAAGTCTCTTGTATTTTTAAGTCTTCAGTACACTTTGAGGAATCCGGGGTTGAGCAAACTTGCCAAAATCCACATGAGCGCAGTCCCCCTAGACATCACAAAACAAAGTAGAGAGCTCAACCTTTTCAAAAGAAAACAGATAAAACATGAAAACAATCTGGCCACTGCGGGGGCCCATTTATCCCTCAGTAGACTGTCAGATGCACCTAAAGCAACAAAAGCCTATTGGACTCTCAGTTGCCAGGAAACAGGCTTTCTTTCCTACACTCTAATGCCTGTTCACCACACTGAGAAAACTGGAATTGTGGTATTCAGGCCTGATAGGAGAAGGTGACTCCTTTTTTTTTTTTTTTTTTTTTTTTTGTAAGATTTTATTTATTATTTTCAGAGAGAGGGGAAGGGAGAGAGACAGAGAGGGAGAGAGACATCAGTGTATGGTTGCCTTTCACCTGCCTCCAGCTACAGACCTGGCTGGAGACCTGGCTTGCAACCTGGTTATGTGTCCTGGCTGAGAATCAAACCAAGAACCTTTGGGTTCACAGGCTGGCAACTTATCCACTGTGTCACCAGTCAGGGCAGAAGATGACTCTTGATGATCCTCTTTTCCTAGAAGTTGAAGTAGCAGGGTTCTAACCTAGATTATCATACAAATAGTTGGGTTTTTTTAAATCAGAATATTGATGATAGTGGGAAGTAAAAATTGATTAGCTTTCCTAAGGGCCTCCTTGAAATAACATAAAGCCCCTTTTATGATTTGGTGGATCTTAAATCATTAAACTCACCAGATCAGCTTCTGCTGCAAATACTAGAAACATAACTTAACCTTGTGTAGCAAAGAGGGTGTTTGGGGGTCAAGCAATAAGCTGCCAACTCTAGGCTAAGAGTGGGCTTTGAGACAACTGGCGTGGGGCATAGAACATCACCAGGATGCTGTCCAACCTCTCAAGTCCACTTCTCTGGAGTTCCAACCTCCTTCTTTTAGAGAGGCTTCGTTTAGAAGGACAGAGCATGACTGTGTACTGGTCTTCACTTCCTATCTCAGCTTCACTCATTGAGAAAAGGGATTATTCTTCTTCCTTTTGTCAAATTTAAAAAGACCCTGGAGGTCCTGGCTGGTGGCACAGTGGATAAGATGCTGGCCTGTGAACCCAAATGCTGCTGGTTCGATTCCCAGCCAGGGCACATAACCAGGTTGCAAGCCAGGTCTCCAGCTAAGTCCTGTGGCTGGAGGCAGGTGAAAGGCAACCATACATTGATGTCTCTCTCCCTCTCTGCCTTTCTCCCTTCCCCTCTCTCTAAGGATAATAAATGAAATCTTTTTAAAAATAAAATAAAATAATAAAAAATAGTTTAAAATTTTTAAAAATAATAAAAAGACCCTGGAATGAACTAGTTCAACATGGGTCCCATGCCCACTCCCAACCCCCATGCCCAGACACATAAGTTATTATGATGCAAAACTTCCACCAGAGACCTATAACACAAGGGGAGATTGGAGATGTTCCCAAAATGAAGGGAATATTATTCCAGAAGTATGGAGGGCAGCTGGGCAGATTCTAATAATGGTTTACTGTACTGTTGTATTCTAAAACTCTGATTCAAAAATAGGAATATCATGCATGTAATATTAATGTAATGTACTGTCTAGTGGATACTAGCTGGATTTCAATCTCCTTGCCCTTTTTAACTCTTTTAACACAGCAATAAAGAAATTGCTAAGTGTCTTATAAGCACAAAATTAACTTTTAAAAAAATAAACAAGCACATAAGCATCTTTTTAATGCTATATGTTCTCTTCACTGTGGCCCAGTGAATTCACATCTTATGCCCTACACATTGTTCTAATCTGTACCTACAGACTTCATCTCCGTGTTCCTTCTCCCTGCTTCTACCCATCTTCACCTGTCCCTGCTTTCAGAATCAGGCTAGAAGCTCACCGTCTTTGTGACATTTTCTATGTCTGCTCTGACTTCTTTACTCAGCTACTCAGTGCTTTTGGCACAATGGATGTTCCATTATCTTAAATTTATGCTAATAATCAGGAAGCTTTCCCTTCTATGAACAGAATCCTACTCTTGAAAATGCTGAGTACAGAGTCTAGGTGTTGAGTATGAACAAGTAAATTATACATGGCTTTCAGGTATGGTTTCAAAAGAAAAAAAAAAAATATATATATATATATATATATATATATATATATTCAGGCAAAACTCTAAGGGTGTACTAAGAGGGAATAATCAATATATTCTTTTTCAAAAATAATTGTCATTAAAATGAACACCCTCCAATAGTAACTATACTTCCAAACCTGAGCTTGTTTCAGGCAAACTTTAGTACAATGTCCTAACTCAGCCATGGGTTACTGGTTGCCACAGCATGCCAAGTACTGTATTAGACAACTCTGGACAGTCAAAGATAAGAAAGAAGAATTGGCTTATCAAAAAACTCAATTGAGCAGAGGTGAAAGAGCATGCTTGTGGAATAGCAAAATTAAAGGTGTGTTGGAGAAGGAACATAAGTAGGAGTGGAAGATGAGCCTTCCCAATCTTCCTATTCCCACCATAGTCTATACAGTGATTTCTCTCTTTGTTTTTCTTCTTTTACCTATTCCTCATTCACACCTCCACTCTTATCTGGGAGAAAATTTTGTTGGTATATACAGTCATACCTCAGTACTCATCAGCTTCAAAACTCATCAAACCCTGTACTTGTCATATTTTGAGGAGAAAAAAAAATATGTTTCAACACTCGGCACTTGCTCCAAAGTTATACTACTTGCCAGATCTTATATGAGTCACAATACCACCCTGCAAGAGAAAATGCTTCATCATTCGGCACTCATTGGTTTCAGCACTCATCATGAGTTCCAGAACGAATTACCAATGAGGACCAAGGTACCACTGCATTTCCATAATGTAGTCAATAAAATCTATTGAATGAGTGAGTAAGCGCATCCATGCATGCTGACATGGCTTGTAGGCAGATGGTCAAGTGCTTTGGACACCTTGCTCTAGGATTGGTATTTATTTCCTGTAAGCAGCAAGGTATCATAACTTCCAAAGGAGGGAGCAAAGGGTCAGGTTTGTACTTCCTAAGGAATACCTATGTGTAAGCAGAGCATGAACAGGGTGAAGCAGGAAAAGTCTTGAGGCTGTCATCATGTTCTAGACAAGAGACATTGAGGCAGTATTAATAGGCATGGAGAAGCCAGAATAGTATTTGTGAGGCAGAATTTGCTTTCTGCTTGGAAGCAGACATGAAGGAAGAATCCAGGAGAAAATCATTTTGACATGAACAAGAGCCTGGGCAATTGCTTAAAGATTGTTTTAACAGGGCTTTTTCTTGTGCGTACAGCAATGATTAATAGTGAATGTTGCACAAGCCCACATAATGAGCATCCCTTGTCAATGCCAATTTTTTTTACCCTTGAATTCCCAACACCTGCGCTGATAGACTTAGCTCAGGTAATGAACTGTCGTAGAACTTGTTAATTTGATAACTTACATAATTATTCCCTTTTCTGTATCTTAACTGTCAAGGTTCTTAAAGTAATAAGAGAGTACCAAATTGGGTAACTTTCACTGAACTTACAAAGTTCCAAGTACTGAAGCAACCTTTCCATATCAGCAAGTCCTGCGAAATATAATTATTATTAATCCCTTGAATCACCCCTAAAAATGATACTCCTAACAAGGTATAACTATTTTACAGAAGTCGGAAAATAACGTGCAAGCCAGAATTGGAGTGTGGTTCCCTGTTTCAGGCTGGGAGCTCAATGGCCATTTTGCTCTAAGGATAAATTTCAGAAGGAAGAACTGCACATGCAAATACAAACATTTCAGACCCATGAATAAAACTGAAGGATTAGGAAGTAGCTGTTGTTAGCCTGATTCAGATCTCCACCCACACATCAGTCTAGAGAGAGAATGCTGTGGGCTGGGGAAGAAAAGTTATTAGAGACAGAATAGATACAAACCATGAGGTAGGTGGGGAGCTGTGTCGCAACCTCTTGCTTCAGCCTCCATGGGGAGCCAAAAATACCTTAGCTCTCCAATTAAGTCATAGGATTCAGAGTTGGGAGAACACAGGCCCCAGTATTCAGGTAATGTCCTTTGGTAAGTAATTGGCTGTGCCAGTTTGGTGTGGCCACCCCACATTAGAAATGTACAAGCCCAAAGGTTGTTGTGGTCCCCCAGACTGGAGGTAGCAGTTGCTGAAAGATGAAGTGCCATGGGTCTTCATGAGGAATGACAGTGGCCGGGGCTAATACAGAAATGACCAAGGAACCTGCCCAGGAGGGGTCCAGTGAAGAATGTTGTTAAAATGTGACAGGTACCATTATGATAGAGACAAGCCGCAGAGTCAAATGAATGGACACCAGCAGGTCACCAAGATGAATCCAAGTCATTAAATAAATGTCTCTTTGCCATTTGCACAATAGCCTTCTGAGCGTAGCATTCACTCCAGGGACAGAAAGGGTGTGGTTGAATAACCTCAGACCTGAAGTGACAGACAACAGACTTGAACGTGACTGAGTTTTTCCGGTAATGACTAAACTAAAATGTTCACATCAGAAACAGTGGGGGCTAGAGGCAGAAATTAAGCTTCCATAGACAAGTGAAGGAATTGACGCATTTGCTTGCCTGGAAAGTAACTTTGAAATTTGTACATACATTTATAACATACAGGTCAAGGGACAGGAGTTCTAATGTCCAAGAGACCTAGATTTGACGTCGGTTCTGCCAGTTGTCAGCTCCATGGCCATGAACACATAACTTATGCTCCATAAGCCTCAGTGTCCTGAGGATCATGGTTGGCTTGGCTTCCTACCATGGTTAAAAATCTGATCACTATGCCCCTATGAACAACATGTATCCTTTCAAAGCTCTTGGGAGATGTTGCTTCTTTTGTTTAAAAAAAAAAGACTGAAAATATTAAGAACGTACCCATTTTACTAGGAAATATTTAACATTGAAAGTACCTCAAGAGGCACATCCTAAAATCCCTAAATAGATATTTTACATTTTACATTCAGCGTATTTTACAGTGCTTAATTGATTCCATTATTCATGTTTTCCACACCCAAAATGCACTGATTTTTTTCTTAGTGCTTATGCACTTCAAGAATGCATAGTTATTAATCAAAGGATCTGTTCTTTACTCAGCCAAGCTATCCATGTTAAATTCTTTTCATCTTCCCCCATAAATTGGTTCTTCCAGCTCCTTCATCATTTTCATTGCTCATGTCCAAGTTCATTTCAACTTATCTGAGATGCTCAAAATTTCCCATTGTTACTAACCCCATAGAAAGATACTTCATTTCAAAATCATGGTATTATGATTCTCTAATTTAAGTTAAATCAACGTGAATATTTTTTGCTGTCTACTGCTCAGCTCGAATTTCATTTGCTACTTTTCAAGATGGCAGCCTTTCAGATTTGGCTTTTTCCTTAAGAACCCATTTCTGCTTACTCATTGCCTACCTGAACCTGAGATGAGCTGGTGTTTAGGAGCTAGAGAGGGTTAGAGGTCTGAAACCTTTGGTTAAACTAATCCTTCAGAGTTCATTTTAACACCCTCCTGTAGACACCTGACAGCGGGGAGAGACTGCCAGAGAAGCAACCTCCACAAGCAAGTCCACAAGCTAACTAAAATGAGATATAGTCAATGGTCAATACCCTTGGCAACACTTTCACCCAAGGTACTAATTACAGACCTCAAGTCTTGAGCCAGATTCTGTGACAAGATTTCCCTTGATGCTTGTTAAGCACTGTTGCCTTTCTTAGAATTCCAGGCACAAGATAAAGTATCTCCTTCTCCAACAGAACAGCTCTAACAGGAGGTTGTCAGGAAAATTGAACAGCTTGAGCAAAATTGTGGCAGGCAAAGGAATGACTTAAAGGGGCACCGCTGAGACAGAGCTATCTAGGACCCTGGGAGACAGTGCTTACTACATGGAGCAGTCGACAGGAGCTGCTGGGAACCAGCTCTTCACAAGCCAAGGCTTCAGGCCAACAACAAATAACCATAAGCCCTACAAATGGCTCTGGTCACACCCCCAAAGCACCAGCAAAGCCAAGACACCTTGTATAACACTCAGCTCTGTCAACCCTTCACATTCCAAGGAGACAGAGTATTTTTCTCTTTTTTTTTCTATTTATGTATTTATTTATCTGTAAAGTAATTGCTCATTTTCCATTACAGTTGACATACATTATTTCAGGTGTACAACCCGGTGATTAGACAGTTATAACGAAATGATCACCCTGATTAATCTCAAACCCATCTGACATATTACAATATTGTCAGCACCATACATAGTATTATAATACTATTGACTATATTCCCTGTGCTGCGCTTTACATCCCTGTGAATATTCTGTGACTACCAATTTGTATTTCTTAATCCCTTCATCTTTATCACCCAGACCTCAAACCCCACTGTCATCTGGCAACTGTCAACACATGGGCTTATATGTAAAGATACTTAACAAACATTGGTTAAATAAAGTAAAGAATGATCTTCCTTTATTAATTTCTACCTGAGTATTACAATTTTAAAGTTGGAGAAATTCTTTTAAATGAATGAAAACATATCATGTAAAGTCACCTCTAATTCGTCTATATTGGAGATGGCAAACACATGTTATTCCTGAATAACACTCTTCTTATAATGCCTCTCCTTTGGTGTTGTTACATAAGTCAAAATCTTCAACCTCTCCTTTAAAAAAAAAAAAGAGATTTTATTATTTTTAAAGAGAGGAGAAGAAAGGCAGAGAGGGAGAGAGACATCAATTTATGGTTGTCTTTCACCTGCCTGCAGCCACAGACCTGGCTGGGACCTGGTTTACAACCTGGTCTGAGGATCAAACCAGAGACCGCTGGGTTCCCAGGCCAGCACTTTATCCACTGAGCCACCAGCCAGGGCTATCAACCTCTCCTTAATAGTCTTGGAATCTTGAGCTCTTGGTTCAGAATCCTCAGGGTCAAATCCTTCCCATGTTCTCCCCATCTCAACCTACATGATTCATTTCATTCTCATTTTATGGTCCTCTCCCTGTAGCCTTTGGTCTAGGAAATATTCATTGCATTAATCTGTTCTTTCCAACCTATTGGTTAAAATTTAATTGTTAATAAGATAAAAATCAAGTAGCAACAGGCATTTTCTGCATTACTCTTGAAAATGTCATTTATATGACTTGGAGTTCACATAACTAACTTTCTGTATTATAAATGAACTTACTTTTTATTTTGGTATAAATAAAATCTAAAGATAAAATATGCCAGAAATAACAACAAATAGATTTAATTAACTTTGTGATTTATTCCATTTCAAGAGGTTTGTCAAGATCACTTTTGTTTGCTTACTAATAGAATTAGATGCACTGCCCAAAACATAGCACGCGGTGATAATTTCCACCATTTCATTGTCATTATGATTATAATCACCAGAATTATTAGATTGGTTATTTTCCTTTCTGCAGAGAAAAAATATTCCTTCAATGTGGAAAAAAAATCTACATCCATTGAAATTTGTTCCTATCCCAGTAGCTTAATATACCTACTGGCTCTGTCATTTCTTGGTATTGCTTTGTAAGGAGTATAATAAACAAGTGGCACAAAGTGACTTTGGGATATATAACTGATCCTCCTCTCCCAAGAGTAGACTAAAACCTAGAGACCTAGTAGCCTAGGCTCTGCTCTAGTCAGTAGAAGAGAGACTTTCACTCCCAGCTGCCCTATGAAAGGTCTTAGAACCATAGGGCAGAAACAAGTTCATTAATTCCTCACTGAGAACCCTCTGGCAATGAGAGGAACCTCCCTGGGCCTCTAGTAGTTATTATTATGCCAATTTCAGAGCAGTCCACCAGGTTACTCTTTGGATATTCTTTTTCCATTAATTATAAGCCATATGAATTATTAGTAGCCTATACGTACACTGAAACAGTTTTGCCCAATTTAAATTAAAAAGTCGTCTTAACAATTAGACCTTGGGTTTGAGAGGCAGACATTCTTGCTTCCCAGTGCTGTCACTACTACTAATGGCTGAGTCGCAGCTGCACATGACCCAAACCCTCTGCAGGTGTGCTGCCGTTTGCACAGGCTGACACCGTCAGCACCTGTGACAGCAATTCCAGCAGGTGCTCCTCACCATTCCTGGCAAAGTGGAGAAGCAGTGAAATGCTGTCTTTAAATAGTAACCCGCATCCTTCCCTTCATACATATCTTATTGCTCAATCCTTTCCTCGAGGAAAATTAGGATTATTCTAGGATGAAGACAAAGATATAGAAATAACTAATGCTCTTTTTTTTTCTTTCTTTCTTGCAACTCACAAATAGGCTCTTAAAGTCCAAAGAAGCAAGATACAGAGTTTTATGGACTGAGTTATATTTCCCCAAGATTTATATGTTAAAGCATAACCAAGTACATTGCTGCTTGACACAGGACCCAACAATTAGTGTTGAAGGAAACAGGTTTTTATTTACAGGGTTTCTACCCCGAAGGGGCTACCAGCACGCCTGCTCAGGGCCCTCCTCTCCCATGAGATTCAGCGCTTCCCTTGCTCCCCAAAAGGTGGTAAGCCATGCCCAGAGGTCCCCATATCCTTATCTGTTCATAAGTTGCCCGCAAACACATCTCCATCCCCTCTGGAATGTGCACTTGTGGCTTTCAGAGTCGCCATCCTCTCCCAGCAGCTCTGTCCTTCAGGATCTGGGCCACGGTGTTCTCAGCCTCCATGTGCCATGTTACACTGGGTCATGGTGGAGTCCCAGGAGGCTCGTATCTCAAGACAGTGGCTTCTCTGTACTTCCTTCGGAGAAGCAGAGTCTGCAGTTCATCTTTGCTAGTCACAGTTCAGCTCCAGGTACTTCCCGTGGTTAACCTGGTCTCAGCACAGCTCCATCAGCTCTGCCACGGTCTTCTTGTCACTCCAGACCTCGTACTTGACTTCCTCTAAACTGTGGCATCTCCTTACACACATGATCTCATGGCAGACTAGACCCCTTCTCTCTCAGCTCTTTCCTCCACCTACCTTCCTCTCTCTCTCTCTGCCAGCCCTTATTTTTAAATGCTCAGCCCAGAACTTCCTACGTGACCTCATATCCGGCCCCTCCTGTGATGCGCTCCTTTGGCCAGTTCCCCATGTCTTTTACCTTCTTTCAGCTGCCACCCCTAGTCTTGGCAAGAGTTCCCAGTGACACAAGGGCATCTGCCTCCCCGAGCTAAGTCACATTCGCCGTGGGCTGCAGTCTGCTCCATTCAAGAAAGGCACAGTTGCCGTCTTTACGCAAAATATCTTTAAATGCAGTGTCATCCACTTCTTCCTCCCTCCAACCAAAGAAGGTGGGATATATTTCGGGGACACCCCACCTATACCCCATTACAGAAGCCCTAACCCCCCAGGACCTCAGAATGTGACTGTGTTTGGAGATAGGATCTTTACAAAGGTAATTAAGGCTCAATAAAATCACCAGGGTGAGCCTTAATCCAATGACTGGCGTCCTTATAAGAAGAGGTTAGGACACGGACAAGCACAGAGGGAAGACGACAGGAAGAAGGGAGACGATTGCTACCTACCAGCCAAGGAGAAAGAATTCAGATGCTCTCAACCCTGCTGATGCCTTGCTCGCGGATCTCTAGCCTCCAAACTAGAGAGAAAATTAATTTCTGTTGGTTAAGCCACCTGGTACTTGGTTATAGCAGCTGGAAGTATTTAAAGAAGTAGATTAGGGTGGAGAAAAAAATGCAGAACGAGGAAATAAGATCTCGAGGGGCTACATGAAAGGCAGCCTCTGTACAGAGATAGTCATCAAAGGTTGACCAACCTCACTCACTCTCACCATCACCCCTACCACCACATACACTCCCTTCAATGCCAGCAAAGCGCAAGTCAACCACTGAAGTCCACTGCAGATTTGACTTTCATATTTCACCTTTATCAAAAATATCAAGAAATGCTTTGGCATAAAAAAATTTTAGCCCTGGCTGGTGTGGCTCAGTGGATTGGCATCAGCCTGGAAACCCAAAGGTCGCTGGTTTGACTCCCAGCCAGCACATATACCCAGGTTGCAAGCCAGGTCTCCAACCAGGTCCTTAGCTGGAGGCAGGTAGAAGGCAGCCATACATGAGTGCTTCTTTCCCTTTCTTCCTCCCCGCCTGCCCTTCTCTCTGAAAATAATGAAAAAAAATCTCAAAAAAAAAGTTAAATAACTATTAATGTAGAAGAGGAAGAAATAAGGACTTAAGATGAATTGTTTAATTAAGAAGGTCCTGGAAGGAAGTGGTAATTTTATTTAAAGACTGAAAAAGAAGGATTTTTAGTAAAAAGCAAGTTTAATAGAGCAGACACTGCCAAATAGGTATCTAGAAGAAAGCTCTGAAGACTAATTTGCTGTTCAAATTTGGAAGATTTAATGAACTTCCTGAAAGAAAATCCTGGGAGAAGACCTATTTGAGATGTAAAATCTCTAGACATTTTAAGGGCTTGTATTTTTTTTACTGTAATACAATTGAATTTTGAATGAGACCTTCCTTTTTTTGCCTCTTTTTCAAATTTATTGGGGTGATACTGGTTAACAAATTTATACAGGTTTCAGGTGCACAATTTCAACCCACATCATCCTGCTTTCTCTGCTACCCTCCCCCATTCCACATAATCACCACTTGTCCATGTCTGTGAGTTTTTTCTTTGTTTTTTTCTTTTTTCCTCATTGAATGAGATCTTTAAACCCATCTGTAAATCAAGTCATTTTGTTGGTTGGGAGATCTGAAAAAAAGTATGTACTTTTTCACTCCTAATCAATCATGTCAAATATGTTATAAAGTGTTTTTTACATTTAAAATCCTGTAAAATCATTAAAGTCCTGACTCAGACTAAAATGATCATTTTACTGACTTTTCAAATATCTTTATATTGATTAGAACTAGTACTACAAATGTCTACATGTTTTTTAAAAAAGTGAATAGGTCCGTTACCAAGCAAAGTGGGGTTCACGCACGTGGCAGTTTGGTGTAAAGCCCAACCATTAATGTTGAGGAAAACAGGTCTTTGTTTACAATATGCCAACCTGGTGAGGGGAGGGGGAGGGCTGTGGGCACTTCAGCCCCAGCCCTGTTCTTCTGCAAGACCCAGTACTTCCCTTGCTCCCCGCAAAAGGCTATAAGGCAGAAACATGCCCAGAAGTTCCCCATTCCACATCTGTCAGCTCTCCCCTTAAAGATCTGGGGTATGAAGTCGTCAGCCTCTGTGTAACAATCCAGGAAAACGTGGGCTGTGTTGCACTGGATCATGGTAAAGTCCAGGTACTGAAAGAGTCCTCTCCACATGTCCTAAGTCCTCAAGAGTCCAGGTCTGCAAGGCGGAGTCCTCAGTGGCTTGAGTTAAAGGCGGCCTGATCAAGCAGTAGCCTGCCAGCTTTCTCACCAGCCCAGGGTGCATGGGCTCCTTTCTTTCTCTCAGACCGCATGCGACCTCCCTACCTCCTTGCAGACCACATGGCTTTCTCTCACACAAATGGCTGCTGCCTTATTTTAAACCCTGGTGGCCTCTGCTGCAGTGGGTAGGGTGACCAATCACAGCCACCTGCCAAATGTTGCACAGGCCCAGTAAGTCCTTTTGTCACCATCTATGGTCAAAACCCCTCCTATCGCCTTGGTGCCTTGGCAAAACCGTACATTTGCATAACTAAGACACTAGCTATCAGCATAGACATGCAAAGTACCTTCTAAGCTGCATTGTCCCTTTCCCTAGTCCCCAAACCATGGGCTGTGAGGAATTTTGAGGACCCCTGGTACAGTTCTTCAGTTTTGCCGTGTAATGGGGAAAAAAGGAAACAAATTGAGAATTCATCAATAATATAAATAAAAGGGAGGCAGAGGCAAGAAAGGGGAGCAGCTTAGACAAGAACCTAGTATAAAGGAACCATGGACATGGACAACAGGTGGGATTGACTTTGGGGGGAATGGGTGGGTGAGGAGGGGGACAGAGGGGAGCAAAAAGGGGATGGATCTAATACAACAACAATAAAATTTAAAAATAAAAATAAATAATATAAGTAAAAGAAATTCTGTGGCAGTTACAAAATAGTCACAGGGATGCAAAGTACAGCATAGGGAGTATAGTCAATAGTATTGTAATGACTATGTATGGTGCCAGGTGGGGACTCTAAACATTGTGATGGGGGGGACACTACCATATGCTATAGACCCGAAACATACAAAATAACATTGAATGTAAACTGTAACTGGGAAATAAAACTATATATATATATATATATATATATATATATATATATATATGTAAATAAATAAATAATAAAAACATATGTGTGTATATATATATATATATATATATATGAAAACTCAAAAGAAAGTTTTTGCACTTAGCATATTCCACCCATTCATTTTTTTTTAATTTAACTTAGAATATTTTTATCATCATTTACCATATGCTAAGCACAGGAATACTGCAGTAAACAAGACCAGCATTTTTACTGCTTCCCTGGTGCGTTCAGTCTCCCCAGGGAGGTAAGCATTAAAGTTATATGAATAATTATTTACAAAAACTAATACTGGGTTGAGGTACAAAATAGGACTCAATATCAGAAAGGGGAAAATAATCAGGTGTAAAGAAGAGAGAAAAAAATCTCCAAACAAATTGATCCTCACTTTTGAAACATAAAAGTAATTCATCTCATTTAACAGCTTTCCTCCACTGCAGTATCTGTTTGAATCATCTTCATGAACTTCCAAAGACGGAAGTTTGAGATTAAACAAGTATTCCTTGCCTCCATTTATTTCTAAATTTGATATACTTCTGAACATAGGTCCTGATCATATGCATTTTGCTGAAACCTGAGGGAGCCGAAATCATTGCAAAGTGGGAGACTTTGGAAACCAGATTCTTGCGGGAAAGATCAAAACAACAGGGGTCCCCATTTTCTATCAGTGGGACGCTTAGCTGCAAGTCAGAGAAGCTGACTCTGAGTGAAAAGCCACAGCAGGAGGGGGTCTGTTTGCTTAAGAAGATAGGGCAGCTCACAGAATTCTAGCTGCAGGTAATCTTCCAGGAAAAAAAAGAATCCAAAATTACACTACAGAACTGGTCTGAGGAGGAAATGGCTGGTGCCAGGGAGCAGTAAACTTGCTACTCTTAAACTTGATGTTACTGCAAACACTTCCATCACCGACACCGACACCAACGCATTGCCCTTCTGCCTGGTGGCACTAGCTTCAAAGTTCAAGTCTGGCCCAGTGTCACTGAGTGCCAGAGCCTGAGTGACACACCTATTTGTCCCTGTAGTCTTTCAACTTTTCTGCATCCTTAAGTTCAGGTGTATCTCTTATAAATAGATGAATTTTATATGTTTGCAAAGCCAGACAATATTTCTGTCTTAAATGCAGGTTAGTCCATTTACATATTCATCATGATGCCTGATATATGTAGATTGTTCCACAATTGTTTTTAATTTTTTAAATTATTTTTAGGGGGAGGGGAAGGAAGGGAAGCAGAGAGGGAGAGAGACATCAATGTATGGTTGCCTTTTACCTGCCTCCAGCTACAGACCTGGCTGGAGACCTGGTCATGTGCCCCGGCTGGGAATTGAACCAGCGACCTTTGGGTTCACAGGCCAGCACCTTATCCACTGTGCCACCAGCCAGGGCCTGTTCCACAATTTTATTTTGTGCTTACATTTGAACTATTTGGCTTTCTCTCTCTCCCCATTCTTGATCCTTTTTCAATTGGATGAAATGTTTATATTTTTCTTCCCTCTGTAGCTTAGGAGTTATTCACTACGTTCATGTTCTTCCAGCATTACCTCCACAACTTAAAAACACATACTTACTTTAATGAAATATAGACTCTAAGAATCCTTGAATTATTTTCACACTGCTCCCAACTTTAATACTATCCTTTATTAATTCAAGAAATTAAGCATTATTGTTATTGTTTCATACTTTCAATATTCTTTTAGAGCAACCCATGCATTTACCAATTTCTTTGTTTTCCATTGCATTTCATATCTTTAGGAAAATTTTTCTTTTGCCCAAAGCACTTTTTCAATGAGGGCCTGCTGGAGACAAACTCAGCTAGTTTTTATTTAACTAAAACTATCTTCATTTTGCTTTCTTTCTCCAAAGGTAATGTCGATGAATTCCATTTGTACAATTATTTTGTCTATTTTTAGTGTTTTTTTATAATATGACTTTAAAGATACCTTCTGTGACTTACATGCTAATTTGTGTCTTAATATGAAATTGTGGATAAGCTGATCAGATTTTTGATTCATTCCTATCTCCTCCTCACTCTTTTCCAAAGTGCTATTGAATCAGGGAAGGGGGTTCTCTTTCCCTTCTTACTTAAACACCAGGATCCTGATAAACCCAGAGTTTAGGGATACTTACGTACCAGAGTAAACAACCAATGGATATAACCCTATACACCTGACACTAACAAATGCTAGGGGTGACCTGCCCCTCCAGATCTAGGGCTAACTGAGTCTTGGAACGTTTGGCTTTTAATGTCCCTGAGATTAAATCAGAGGCCAGAGTAACTTAGTTGTAGAGCTGAAAGGGATCTTCTGTCCCAAAGGCTCATGTTCTTTCTCTCTCATGGCAGCTCTTCCTTTTCAAATGTGTTCCATTAGTACCTAGAGCGTGGGAGTAAAAAATACCTAAGGGGGCATGTCTTCACTTTCTCTTTAATTTATATTCAGATGGAAAATAAAAGAAAGACTCGTTGAAAAGATCCATCTCCAATGAGAAATGCTGTGTATGACATGACACAAGCCATACAGATTCTGAGTCGGCCATGTGGTTATCAGAACCAGAGAGAACAATTCAGGATAGACTTCCTCCGACCTTGAGGTTTAAATTTATGCTGAAAAAGTGAGCTATTTGACAAAAGATGATGGAGGGAGAGGAATCACATGAGAAGAAGGTAAACTGGAATAGAGGCAGAACTGGCAGAGGGGCAGCAGGGCAGTCAGAGAATGATCGATAATACTTGAGCTGCACTCAGGAACCTGAATCTTTTCTGAAGTGGACGGAGATGCTGTTCACAATCACATGGACACTGGTTCAGTGGCCAGTGTTATTTTCAGGCCACTTCACAAGACAAAGAAGGAGAAGTAATGAGAGGAATGCACCCAAACTTGTTCTTAGGAAAACCAATCACATCAAACAGGAAACAGAGCACTGAAAAAAGCAGTGAGCCCTTTCACAGCCTGTGCAGGTGACTGTGGATGGCAGGTCACTTACCTCTGAGTTGCAGCTCACTTACTTTGCCCAAGTCTTTCCAGCTGCATTGGACAGGAGAGGACTACAAAGAAGTTGCCTCTCAGAACTGTTCTGAAAATGTGATGGGACTGTGTGTACTCTCATAATGTAAATTATTATCATTATTATTTGAATAATACTTAATAATGAATCTGAGATGCCATTTTCCTCCTGGTTCATTCCAAATAAAAAGCAAAGTCATTGCTCTTTTCTGTAAGCCTTGAATTTATCACCCAGGTACCTTGATTGTCTAATTTTTTGTGCATATTTTTTTAAGTATCAGCCTCCTGCAGTTTCTTGATTTCCATTTATTTCATTGATTATTACCTCTCTCCCTTCTTGGTATGAATCACATTTTATTTATTCCTGGCCTTGAGAATTAAGTTATCCATATAACAAATGTAAAAGCAGGCTTCATTAAAACCCACAGTTTAATGTGTCATCAGGTAATAAGTATGACAGTTAAATACAAGGTCTGTCCCGAAAGTATTGAATCATATAATGTTTTTGTTATATTGACATTGGCTCAATACTTTCAGGACAGGCCCGTATGCTAAAATTTGAAAAGATTTTTATCATGCATGAGGCAGAGGACCTTTGCCATAATAAGCAAGCTCACTCAGGCCGGGTCTTCTCTCAGAAGTGATATATGGGTTTTTTTTTACCTTTTAGATATCAAGACGTAAGGAGTTAAGCATAGGATTGTAGGGCCATCTTTCCTGTCACAAAGAAAACTAGCCAAAAATGTCCGTAGGCCACGAAAGGAAGAAGGATTACAAGATACAGGAAGATAAAACCCAAACATTACTTGAGTTCCCACCCTGCCTGAAGTCAGAACCACCCTTGAAATTTCTAGTTAACTAAATTCCTCTTTTTCGCTCAAACTATTTTGAGGTGAATGACAGAGAATTCTGAAATATATAATGCAAGAGAGTCTGCCAGCAAATACCAAAGGATACATACGTTTACCATTCTGGAGCGTCATGTAGGATTTAATTTGATTTCCAGTCTATTTCAGAGCCAGAAGCTTTGTAGAGGAAATAGTCAATTGGCAAATGGAATAATATTATATCTCATTGTCAGGAAGAACGTGCCTCTTGTTTCATATCACACAAGTTTCCCCTGCTGTTCTTTTCCAAGTAGCTCCCAGACCCAAGATTCCCAATTAGTTAATAAACTATCTCCAGCTGTTCCTCTTGTTGTGCAAATTTTCATAGAAGGGGGAAATTAATGAACACCCACCTGAATGCATTTAGGCAAGATTTATCTTCAAGTTGCTTTTTACTATAAAAATCTGAGCAGCCTTATGAAAATAAACCAACAAGCTTTGGGAATAGGAGACTGGAAATGAAGGGCTTTCTCTTTCACCTGACTAACAATATTGTATGGGCTGAGTGATCAGTGATGAATAACTCAACTGCTAATGAGAAGTTTCCTAAAGAAATCAGTCGTATTGTACAATGTTGATTAAGAGTTTTTATTTGCTGAAAAGCCCAAAATAAAGGCTCTCTTTGCTACATGAACATGTGAGGCAGGGGGAAAATGGTTATTTTTAATCCCTTTGAAGAGCCAGTTAATTTTCAAAGGGCTCTAGCCCATTTTGTCACTAGTGCTTGATCCACTTTGTATACGCAATATTGTGGAATGATATTTTTGCTCTTATAGTCTTATCAAAACATAAGCATCTAAGGCAAAGTGGAATCAACATTTAATGTACATGAGTCCTCAAAAACATTATCTTTCTGCCCTGGCTGGTGGCACAGTGGATAAGGCGCCAGCCTATGAACCCAAAGGTCACTGGTTTGATTCCCAGCCAGGGCACATAACCAGGTTGCAAGCCAGGTCTCCAGCCAGGTCCGTAGCTGGAGGCAGGTGAAAGGCAGACATACATTCATGTCTCTCTCCCTCTCTGCCTCTCTCCCGTCCCCTCTTTTTAAAAATAATAAATAAAATATATTTTTTTAATTTTTTAAAATTAAAAAAATAAAACATTCTCTTTCTTTCTTTATCTGGCCTGTACATATGCCTTATGGTTAAATAAGGCATAATGATTATTTAAAGTCCAAGACGAAAACACACTTTCCTCCAAACAAAACACAATGGAAATTGAAACATGCAAAATGATTCTTGCCCTATTACCTATTCCTCCTAGGGTTCACTGCTGATTAGAATTTGCCGCCCCTTCAAGTAACAATGCTAGTAGCTAGCTCCTACACAGTGCAGGCATTGTTGTGATTGCTTTGCACATATGAATTCACTTCATATCAGAATAACCCTATGATGTAAACATCATCATCCCCATTTCACAGGTGTAGAGACAGAGGTGTACTCATTTGGCCAAGATGACACCTAGCAGCAGAGCTGTGGTTCAAGCTGTTTTATACTGATCATCTAGCAGAGAAATTTTCACAGAAGAAGAAACTATTTCATCCTTAAGAGAAAATTTGGAAAAACTGTTACATAATAGATTTACGGGAACACAAAACACCAATTCTTCCCCCAAAACTCAATTCAAAAACCTGCCTCTTAATTACCATCCTCAGATTTCCCTCTTCCCTTCCTTGGAAATAACCTATGAACTCCTATATAATTTTATACTTTTAAGAGGGCTTATCTCAGAAGTTTTGGGATTATAGTTGTGTATGATTTAGTAGCCCAAGAAACTACAGGCTTCTAAAAGGTAGAACATTTTTAAAGTTCTATTATAAAGCATCTAAATCAATGCTTTGCATGAGCTACATGCTTAGTAATCACTTGTTAATTTTATTAATTAATATAATAATTAAGGTAAAAATTGACTTCTTCCTGAAGTATAGTGTTCAGGCAGTGGTTTCAAATTTCCAGGGGGCGGGGGGAAGACAGCGATGATGATGGTAGGCTAATGATAATGCTAGTGAGGAAAACAACAATAGGTGGAAGGAAAAAAGGAAGGAATGAAGGAAGGGAGGAAATCTAGTAGTGGATAGTTCAATAGGAGGTAACTGTTTTCCAAAATAATTTCAATAATTAATTCTCTTGCAAATATCTTCTACTAGTATCTGTGTAACCACTTCAATATTTTTCATTTGCACTATGGCCACACATGTGGCTTCTACCAGTCTCTTACTGAGAACATTGAGGTTAAAATAATGAGATGATAAATTTGATGCATTTAAAGTTTCCTGAGCTTAGTGGAAAAACAAGGCACCAGTGTATGAATTCTTACTGCATATTTCTTTTTCTTTTAAGATTTATTTTATTATTTTTAGAGAGATGGGAAGGGAGGGAGGCAGAGAGGGAGAGAGACATCAATGTGTGGTTGCCTTTCACCTGCCTCCAGCTACAGACCTGGCTGGAGACCTGGCTGGAGACCTGGTTATCTGCCCTGGCTGGGAATCAAACCAGCGACCTTTGGGTTCACAGGCCAGCACCATATCCACTATGCCACCAGCCAGGACTCTGTTTTTCTTATTGCATATGATGAACAATAGTAACTAGAAGCAAACAAGCCAACTATTTCTATACAACAATATTCATCTCTCTAATTTTCTCACACCTTAATATTTTACCTCAGGAAAATGTCACACACCCCCCCTCAGAGTTGGTACAGTGATGGACACTCAGTAGTGTCCACTGTTAAATCTTCACCCTCAGATGTGGCCCCTGCTATCAGAGTAGCCTCAGGTCAGTGACTTTGCGCTCGGACCCCTCCCTTCGCAGAGCTGCTGTGGGGTGCAGATGATATGCTAGGCACTGGGAACTGTGAATTATACACAGAAAGCTCCCAGAGAGTACCGAATCCTATTTTACAGGGGTCTTATCGGCAATATTCATGTCTCGTTAACATCATCCAGCCATCAAGAAAAAACAGTTAAAACCTCACTGTACCGCAGAATTCACAGGCCTGAGTAAAGATGTGGCCTGTTTGGTAATGTTCTCAGAATGACCCCATAGACCTTTATTTCCCTGGGAGTATTCTGAGAGGGAAATAGTGATGATAATTATTTACTTTTTGATGCAATTACTCTGTTCTGAATTCATATTTTTATGTATATTGTTATTTGCCTCATCAGGTCTTTTGTCAATATGGCCATCATGTGTAATATCCTATTAGTATCCTGATGTAATGCATTTAAGATAGGCATGGTCATCTGTCTTGGTACTTCTACGCAGAGAGTTAATGAAAATGAACTACAGAAGGAAAAATCACATGGATTTTGAAGATCTGTGGCAGTAAACAATACATTTTTCTTAATTTCTAAAAGGCTGTGTACTTTTCATTTAATTCATTTTTCCTGCGACTCTTAATGGAGTACAATTTGCATATTAATTATTGCATCTCAAAGGATTAATTGGTTACTTCAAATAAATCTGATGGATTTTCTAATGAATTGTCCTAAGTGGTGAAGGAAAAAAAATACAGTAATGAAAATGAACTACGTCCCACACAAAATGTTCCTAACAGAGATCTCCCATGCTTCATGGAAAGCAATCCATGGTTTTAAAAGAAATGAGCCTTACTTTGGAACAGACTCCCCACGCAGTCCCAGGATAGTTAACACTTCTCCCTGTCAACTCAGACGGCAGGGAAACATCTCCAAGGGCAGCAGGGCCTCATAAAAGGTCTGGATCAAGCTAATGGACCAATTAGATCTTGATCTTAGCTGTCAACTGTTTAAACACATTTATAATTTGGATTATAGCCAAACACAGAGCTATATTCCAAAATCATGTTAAGGATTTCTACCTTGGATCCCTTCTCCCCACTATTTCATGTATCTTGATACAGCATCATTTCCTCCTTAAAAACTCTAATTCCTCACCTATGCATTTTATTGAATGAGTTACCAACATAGCTTAAGTTTATCTCCCCTTGACATGGAGCAACTTGAGACTTCCGTACCCAAACTGCAACAGAATTTTACAAATGTCAAATCACCTTGTATTCATCCAGGAAATAGATGCGTATCTGAATTGAGACTCTTCATAATTTTGTTAATTAATGGGCAATACTAATTTTCTTTCTTTTTAATCAAGAAACCAAATGTAATTGCTTCTGATGCAATTATCAATGAGCTATATTTCCAAGCTTTTGACAAATGATCCTATGAAATACAAATTGATTTTGCCATCATAATGAGTAACATAAATTGTTGATCAAAATAATTACCTCTATCTCTCTGGCATTTTCATCTTTCTTCCATGGGGGAAAAAAAACACTAAAAATTTTTCCTAGTTACGTCCTTCTCAAAAATGTGGAACCACTACACGAACAGATTCTTGCTCTAAAACACCTGCAAAAGTAGTTATCCTTCCAGTCTTCTTCCAAAGAATTTTCATCCTGTGCAGCACTATTTAGCACTTAACACATCAAAGTCACGTCAAATTTTCCAATCTTCTAATCTCCCTTTTACCAGAGGTAGGTGGAATATTGAGTGGCATCATTACAGTTCTTTCCTAAAGTGGAGATACTAAGATCTGCAAATGCCATACATGTGTAATAACCCTTCTTCACCCTTGTCTTTAATAAAAAGCTAAAATCACATCAGCACAGGCAAGCTAAGTCTCAAATAAAGGAAAAATCATTTTTAAGCCATAAATGTGATACTAACATCATGGACTTTGGAACCAGATAGGCCAGGGTACCTTGTCACAAGTCATAGCTTAACTCTTTGAGCCTCTGACTCTTTACCTACAAAATGTGAAAAATAACATGCAATAATACTATCTAGTTTCTAAAACTACAGTGAGAGTTCGTTGATCTGATACATAACAGAAGATGGGTATCTAATAAATATTTCACAAATGGCAGCTACCTTTATGAAATTGTGGCATGGACAGAATTCATCAGTTACACTAGGCCATTTAATTTGACTTGTGTAGACCAAAACAGGAGCTCAAGTGACAAAATACAAAACACAGTAAGTTCAGTCTCAGCTGAGCCAGATCTCACACAAAACAGGAAAAGACTATGCAGAGGAAGGAAATAGAGAGTTGAGCTGATTACTTTCCAAATTGAATCCCACAGAGAGTCATTCAGATAATTATTTGTTTCATTCATACATCACAGAATTAGCAATTCAGCCACTCCACTTAGCCACTCTCCTTCTTCCATCTTTTTCTATATTGCCCAACTTCATATGTATGTTTACATCAAGGGCAATCAACACTGTAGGAAACACTTTCTGATGTAATGCTAAATGATTTTGAGTTAGGATGATTTGAAATCAGGACTGAATTCTGCCTTATCTAGATTGCCTGCTTACAGTTTACCTAAGTCAATGCCAAAACACTTACTCACATGCTTAATTAGAACATGGCTCTTTTTTATTTGATCACAAAACTCTTGCTAGAGACAACAGATGACTTATTAATCATATTGCCTCAAGTGAATTGTGTTTTGTATATTTTGCCCATCTATCTATTGGAGTGGTAATGGTTTTCCTATAGCTATACAGATCTTCATTTTTAAAGGTATTAACATCATTTTGTCATATATGCTTAAATTACTTTTCCCCAATGTGTTCTCGGTGCATTATTTTTTTTAGTTGGTTTTGTGCTTCAAGTTCTATGCTTAAATTAACAAATATTAAGAGATTCTGCTACATCAAGCATTTTATAAGATGCTGGAGCTATAAGGCAGACAAGTCTATTGTTTTCATATAACTGCATTCAAGAGAGAAATGTACTATGAAGAATGCAGCAGACAAGGAAGTGACAGAAAACTAGAAATCAATAGCTTAAGCAAATGGGGGTTTAAACTTAACAAAAGATTACAGGTGAGTTATCCTAAGCCTGAACAGTCGGTAGCTGGGGTGTCGCTGTTGTCAAGAACCCAGACTGTTCTCTCTCTGTTCCATCAACCTCAGTTCATGGGTTTCATATTCATGATTACAAAGTTGCTGTTGACTCTGCAGATGTAATATCTACATTTCATGGAGGAATTACAGGGGAGTTCTAGAAGTTGTAGGATAGCCCCAGAAACCATCAGCTTAGGACTAACGGACCAGACCTGTATCAGAGCACCACTCCTGGTGCCAAAAGAGCTTAGGGACATGAATATTTTTATTTACATGCACACAGTGAATAATACCAATAGTTGCTTAATAAGGAAGACGTAGTTATGGATATGAAGTGGCATCTAACAACATCAGCCTCGGGAAGACATCTACAAAAAAAATTAATTATAAGTTTGGGATGACTGTTAAAGAAAGAGTAATGAATGCTGCTATAAAGCCTGTAAGGAATGGAACTATATTAGATGGGATGCTCCAGGAACTCCTCTTAAACAGGTAACAAAGTGTTACCAAGCAACCCAGGCTCCTTCACGTGGCACCTTGGGGTATGACCCAACAATTAGTGTTCAGAAAAATAGGCCTTATGTCCAACCTTGGGGGTGTTAGGGAGCACTTTGTCTCAGAGCCTTGTTTTCCCATGAGACCCAGTACTTCCCTTGCTCCCCAAAAGTCTATAAACCAAAACCATGCCTAGTAGTTCCCCATCCCTTATCTGTCAGCTCTCTCCTCCAGAATCTGGGATACTATGTCTTCAGCCTCCATATATGGGCCAGGAAAGCATGTGCCATGTTACACTGGGTCACGGTAAAGTTCAGGAAAGGCCCAAGTCCTAAGAGAGTGTTCTTTTCATATGCCCCTAGTCTCAAGAGCCCATCATGCTTCTCTCACAGCTGCCCCCCACCCCTTTTAAATCCTGTAAGTCATGTACACCTTTTGCCTTGGGACAAAATTTGTCCCCTGTTTCAAAAGTATGATGGGGAGAATGACAAGTCAGTCTTAGCATTGATGAAAGGAATAATGATCCAGACAGAAGGAATTAAAAATGCAAAGGCTCCGAAGCAGGAAAAAACTTGGGGTATCCTCAGAATGAAAAGAAGACTCATGGAATTATGAGGGGAAGGGAAAGGGCCTGGAAAATAACCACCAGTTCCCTGATCCAATCTCTTCAGCTCAATAAATAAGGAAACCCAGGTCATGAGGAGTTAAACAAACTGCCCGTTATCATTCTGTTCATTGTTGGCTCCTTACAAGGGGACCTGAAGCTAAAAGTCATACTATCAATTTTGAATCTCATGTACTTTCCCCACAGCATACAATAGACTTATTTTAATTTTCAATCATAGACATGAGGAAAGAGAAAAACTCTTTTCTTTTATAGTTTCATTGAATTTATCAGCATGACATTGGTTCACAAAATCATACAAGGTTCAAGTGTACAAACCAATAAAACATCACATGCACACTACATCATGTATCCATGACCCCAAGCAAAGTCTCTCTTCATTTTCATTTCCATCCCCCTCCCCATTCCCACCTCCATCTATCTCTGACCCCCTTCCCTCTGGCTATTACCACTCTGTTGTCTGTGTCTTTGTGTTTATATTTTTTTGCTTAATTTCTTGACCTTCATTTTTCCAGTCCCCCAACCAATTTTTTTTCTGTTTTATAGGTTAAAAAAGAAAAAGCTTCCTATAGTTAAGCCAAAGCTTGAGGTTCAAATTAAAAGAAATACAGAAAGAAGTAAAATATTGATAGTGAACATATTTATATTAGATTCTAAAGATATACCCACATGTCTTTCCATATAACAAAATATTACTCAGTGGCAATGATTGAAAGGAAAGAGAGAAAAGACAGGGAGAGACAGAGAAGAGAAAGAAACATAGTTTTTCTTCAGTTAGAATATCTAGTAAATTAAACAACTTATTTACCTTTTTGTTTGCTTCCTACTCAATACAAGCCAGTTCAAGAGCCGTCTAAACATGAAGACTTTAGCAAAAGAACTTATTTTCTTATCCTCTGTATACTTTCACACACCCCTGCTGCCAGTCATTAAAGATACTGAAGAAGAAACTGTTGACAAGTTCATGGAAGACTATTGAGAAGCACATTACACAATAATAGTTTTTGACATCAACTCTTTACATACAAGAGCTTATCATTGTGTTTCAATGACATTTTTTTTTAAAAAAAAAGCTTTTAACTTTTTTTTTTTCCTTAAAGATTTCACTTCATCATTTTCAGAAAGAGGGGAAGGGAGGGAGGCAGAGAGGGAGAGAGACTTCAATGTATGGTTGCATTTCACCTGCCTCCAGGCACAGACCTGACTGGAGACCTGGCGTGCACCCCGGTTATGTGTCCTGGCTGGGGAATCGAACCTGCGACCTTTGGGCCGGTGCCTTATCCACCGTGCTACCAGCCAGGGCTCACTGACATTTCAATCACTGATCTAAAATAATAACTTTAAGAGCAAATATAATATTTATTATTATTATAATTTTTACTGGATCCTAATCTTTCATCACTAGTGTTGTGTTTCCTCTAGAAAGTAAATTAACTTGACAGTTCATTGTAAATATTGAATAAATCTTTAATGAATCATAAATTCTTAGGTGTATTTTTTTTCTAATGAACTCTCTCTACAAGAGGTTATTGCCATTATCTGATTTTCTTTCACCCAGCATGTGCATTCTTAAGCAGTTACTTAAAAATATCTTCCCTAATTATGTACAGCATTATTTGGACTATAAAATGTACCACAAAAATCTATATTAGTTCTATAATTTTCTCATTAGTTAGTAATTAAATAGTTTAAAATGCTAAAGCTTGCCATTCTCTGCTGCTAGAGATACAAAGGGGCACATGGCTCTGGAGTAATTATTATCCTTTTAGACACAATTTAAAATTGTGTAAGCAGAACCAAGTAGAGCGATTAATCAGTACAAATTAATAATGCATAAATGCAGAATATCATGAAGATATTTTGAAAAATGTGTATCCTTATTTCTAGCTAACTTTATTTCATTTCTGTCCAAAGAATACATCTTGAAGATGCTTTCACGAGTTATTCCTTAAAAGACTTCCACTTTGGGATAGTTGATTCATTATTTTGATAGCTTCCCCTGTTGATTGTGTTATCTACAGAGAGTTCAATAATAGAACTGGATGTCACATATCTCATAACCACAAAAGGAATTTACCAGAATAATATCTCAAAGAAGGAACACAATATAGATAACAAAATTTGAAACCCAATCCGCCCAGGCAATACCAACCCATGTTGTCAAATCTAGTTCCTGGTTCAAGAGCACTTTATCCATAGAGGAAGAAAATGCTTTTGTACGATGTGTCTCCATAGTAGTAGTTGTAGTCATATTCCAGCATTTTCAGTGATTAGAGATGAATTGCTGCTTTCTTCTTCTCTGACTCCTGAAGAGACTAAACTAGGAGGTTTGCTTAGATGGCTGTAAACTTTAGAGTAGTACAAATAACTATTTAACTGTGATCAATTGTCCCTGGGAGGAATGATCTACATGTCCCTCTCTGCTATTCCAGACTCCTGGTTCTAGACATGTAATATACACATTATGTATAGGCTCTGAAATCTCTAGGATATAATGTCCATCATTTGAAGCAAAGGCTAAATCTTCTGCAGTAGTGGCTAGACAGCCCTATGAAGAAAGCGGTGTCTGTACTATTTTCTCTTCTGTCTTGTAAATCTTTAATCAACTACATTAAACATTTTTATTTGTTTTCTCCCAAATATATATATCCAAGGGCCTCCAGGAAAGAGGAACTCAATCCCTTGAGCAAAGGGCAGAAGACCATGTCATGACCCTAGATGCAAGGAGATTCCATAGTACATATATTGCATATAAAATCCACAAAATCATAATATAAAAGAAAGGAGATACATCTAAGACAGGCTCAGGAATTCTCTATTTAGTTATTTAATCTATTTGTCACATTTAAGATGATCAGTTTTTAGTATATGAGACTTTAAGCTAGAAATTAGACTGATTTATCTATTTATCTACCTAGTAGTTAGATCTCTACTAAAAGTGAAGCCTTTTTGAAAAATTATTTTACTTAACTATCTTTACTGATATATACTCTTCAGTATAGATGAGATTTTTACAAATGCACATTAAATGTATTTGAGAAATTATTTACCTCACAATTCACTTAACTTTTTTATATAAACTTAAAACTGTTTACTTTTAAGAATAAACTTAAGGGCATCTTTGGCAGGCAATTACAGTTAAATGCAACATTTAGTGCTAACAAAGACATATATAAAGAGATATTCAAAAATAGTTTCAAATTAGCATCAGCTATCCAATCATCTAAATGCATTAGCCTTGTGATTAATATAGCGCTTTAAGAATATGTAGACAGTTTTGTTTTTATATCTAGAGTTGCTCTTATCCAGCCCTGCAATGAGCTTCTTCACGTGTAAGCAAAACTACCTAAACAAAAGAATATGAAAGTGATTGGTCACGAAGTAACTGAACCAATGGCCCTGTTTTCTGCTTGGTAAGATGTGGATGACCGAACATTTCTCAAACAGGTGTCTGGAGTCTGTCCTATGGCGCAGAATAGCCACATTTGCACACATTTAATGAAGAAAATTACAATGATAAATCATGGAACAAACACCATTCTCTGCTCATGTCCTGACTATTTTAGGTGAAAGTGTTCTAGACCCAGATTACTCAGAAAAACATCTTAAATCTCCACTTCACTTTGCATATTTAGTTTGCATAAGATCCCAAGCTAAGACTGTATTGTGACTTTCTATAAACTTTCTACAGCTTCCAGGAAGGTGCTGAGAATGTTGGCCTAGTAAGGTGTTCTTTAAGTCAGGTATGCATTTAGTACTTACTTTTATCTAATAAGCAGGTACAGAATATATGCTGGATCAACCAGTAATTCAACAAATCATGTTTATTGAAAAGGAAAAACAATTAGGACATTACAGTATTTTGATGTTTGACCATTTTCACTATGTGATGTATCAAAATGAAGAATAGCTAAGAGAAAGTTTCTAAATAACTGAAAAGTTTTATCAAGGGCAACTCTAAGTTGTGTTCTGCTTGTTGTTCTTGCTGAAAGCATTCCTGAACGTTAGACTGTTTGTTCTCTTAGAATGTTGGGGGGGGGGGGGGGGGACTCAAGCTGATTAATAATGTTTTCCTTCAAATTTGTTTTTTTGAGTCCTACAGTTCAGTATTTACATAAAGGAGGACCCTGCTGCTGTTGACTCATTCATCTATGTTTGTCTAGAAACTGTTTCTTATAAAACTAAACCCATATTTTTGCAAGGTTTTCTTTTCCTCTTAAAAATAAGCCTGAATATCCCTTTTCTACCACCATTGATGAGTATTCTAGAATTGATTTTCTTAGTGTTTCCCTTATAGGTTTAGAAATTGTATTTTAATAACCAGTCTAATGTGCCTCCACAGAGTGTTTGTTATCAGGTTCTAATTCTTCTTTAGTTTCTTGAAGTTTCATCTGCTTATGAGGAAAGAAAAAACTACCTTCAGTAACTTGGCTACAAAAAAAAATATGGGGTTATTATAGTTAGAGTTTCAACCATAAAAGTGCAACTAGTCTTTTTTCCAAGTATCATAAATGCTTCAGTTTTATTTTTCCTAGTTTTGAGAAGTATGAGCCAGGCACTTTAAAAAAAATTATTTTCAAAGCCATGATCATAAATTTGTAAGGTTAAAGCCCAAACTACTGAATTCATTTGTGAAAAAAAAAAAAAAAAATCATAGTACCGTCTTTACAATCTTGCCAAAAGAAAGAAAAAAATATTGGCTTGAGAAAGTATAGTAAATTTTAAGGAGTTTTTCAGGACATCAATAATACTATCCCAAATAAAATCCCAAGGATGCTAACCTTCCAATAATAAGGAGGAATTTTAGGTTTTGCTGGTGAGGGAAATTTCAGGATCAGACACAGATACACTCTATAGATCCCTGCAACTAATATTAACAGCAGGTGGGAGGCACAGGCTAATGGCTTAAGAACTTCAGTTCTCTTTCTATCACCTCCACTCATTACCGTTTAAGCTATTTGATTTAAAAACAAGCTGTGTTTTTACTCAATCATTTTCCATCCCAAGTTTGGACGATGGGAACAGATTTCTATTTTGTCTTGCTGCACTCCCAGCCTTTTCCCTACTTTTCTTTACAAAGGAGATAAACACGTTCTCGTCATCCCCAGCTGTTCCCCCAGATGTTCCTGAACCAGGACCAAAATCAGCTCATCTGTGCCTTCAGTGCGGTCTTCTTGGGAATTCTTATGGGTTTGCTGTCTTCCCTAGGTGAGATCTTTCACAATCCCAGGGCACAGCAGGACAGAGACCTTTCCTTCTTAAGAACATCTGCCCACCAAGAGCAGGCGGAGGCTCCCTGACCAATCATCTAGGGAACAGGCAGCTTTGTCATCAAATGAATGCAGAAGAAGGCGAGCACAACAGCTCTCAGCTGGGAGCCACACAGGGAGGAACCACAGAGGTCCTGTTGTGGAGGAACTCTAAGAGCTCAGCTGCTGCTGACTTCGTTTTCTGAGGATGTCACTTGCGCCGTAGTTGACATCCGATCATTTTCATTTAAATCTTGCTCTGGTACATAGTGACTCTCATCACCTAATTTTACAAATTAGAAAAACGAAGGCTTAGGGAGAATACGAATAAGACTTTTGGGTGGTGAAATTGCCAGCAATCCAACTCAAACTGTTTTAAATAAAAGGGAATATAGCTGGCTCAAACAATTGGAATGTCTACAGTGTTGCCTTCAGGCTGGCTGAGTCCACAGGTCTAAAGTTTATCATCATATTTCTGACACTTCATTTCTCAGCTCTGCTTCTGTCTGTATTGGCTTTATTCTCCCAGAGGCTCTGTTCATGTGCCTGAAGAAGGACCACGAAGTTCCAAGCCAACGTTATCCTTGGAGCTAGAGGTCCAGTAGGGAGAAAGAGCTTTTTTTCTCTAGCAAAAGAGGCCTGAGGAAGACTCTGGTTTTTTGACTTGGATTATATCCCTATACCCAAACCAATGACTTGAACAGTGCTCTGGCCAGATCTGGATCACGTGCCCACCTTTATGGTGAGAGAGGGTGGCCAGACTCAACCCAATTGTATGAAGCTCTCCACAGAAAAGAAGAGTTCAGTGATCGCAAATGAGAAAAGGAAAACACACGTGGCAAGAAAATAAGTAGCTACCACTTTCTCATAATGAAGGTAAAAATCCTGCCCAAGGCCACGGTGCTGGGATTGTCCTCACCTAACTGCAAACCCCAGACACTTTCACCCTAGAAAAGAAAGAGGGAACGTACAGTATCCCCTACCCTTATCTATCCATGGGTTCACTTTTCATTTTTTGTTACGTGCGATCAACCACAGCCTGAAAAATACTACATGGAAAGTTCCAGAAATAATTCATAAGTACTAAATTGTCCCCCGTTCTGAGTTGCGTGATGAAATCTCCCACAGCCCTGTCCAGGCGTCTATATATGTTCCCTCCCCTTAGTCACTTAGTAGTTTTCTCAGTTACCTGTCATGTTTTCAAAGAGTTTGTGTTCCACTCACCCTTATGTTTCTTAACGATGGCCCCAAAGTGTGTAAGTAGTGATGCTGGCAATTTGGATAGGCCAAAGAGAAGTTGTTAGATGCTTGTATTATGTAAAAGCTATGTGTATATTTTAAAAAAACATAATATGTATAAGGTCTGGTACTACATGGGTTGGATGCACTCTACCATGAAGTGAAGTTTCCCTAGAAAATGTAGCTTTCTGAAAGATAGATTACTACCTTAGAGTTTACCCTCACAGTCATAAAAGTGTTTACTATTCAATCTAACTGGTAATCAAAGCATTCTAAAATATATTTAAAATGTTCTTGCCATTTCCAAGACAGCATTTACATAGAATAATGTACTATAATATAGCATTATAAACATCAGCCATTATAATGTACTACAGTAGAACTATACTTTAGGGTCTCATGAGGTTAGTGAAACTATTTACCCACATCTTAAATTTTAGTTGTCATAACAGCTTCTACTTATTTACTTATTTATTTTGTCACTGCTCTCATTTGTCAGAACAATCTAAAAACTAAATGGCTGAAATCTCCTATCTTCTTGTCTGAGGCTTCAAAGTTACAGTTATCCTAGAAATAAGACAACCAGTCATGTTAGATAGATATAGGTTTGGTAATTCATGTTCTAGAAATGTCTTTGTAAATAAACTTATTTTAAAATGTATTACTGATAACGAGTTTTGATGGCTGAGGTATTAAGAAATTTCTTAATTTCAAATGACCATTTGATCATAGGCAAATCTCATATACTTAAAGGAAAATAAAACATCAACTATTTTATATGAAGTTGGATCCCCAAAATATGGGGGGCAGAGAGACATAAATATAGATTAGGGTGAGGTGGTAGATCTGCCTTTCCCTTTCATATCCAGAGTGGAAAGGTGGTAGAGGATCATTGCTTTAGAGGTGAGGACTTGGAGACAGACAAATTTGGGTTTGATTCAAAGATTGATCACCTTTGTGCCCTGTATCCATAAACAAGTCCCTTAGCCTATTGGTGCATCTGTTGACTCACTTATAAAACACAAAAAGCAATAGCTTCCTCAGAGGGTACTTAATGAGAATTAAATAAGATAACATTTTGAAGTACCTGTCACATGCATTTGGAAAGTGGTGTTATTTATATTAAAATCACTATTGTTGTTGTTGTTTCCTGTACTTTGATCTAACAGAATCTAATCATGTAACAGATATAAAAAGTTCTATATTTCAATAATTTTGCAACATGGGAGGAAAAACTCTTGCTAGAGAGTGAAAACTTGAGGTTTAGGGTCTTGGTCTCATGTCTCCCTTACCTTTCAAACTCTGTTGCAAAAGTTAACAGTTGGAAAATTTTTTGTCTTCAAAATCAAAAGAAATAAACATTTTAAATGCAGAAAATGTATTTATCCCTACTAGTCCATCTATTATGATTTGAATGGTCTGGGGTGGACAGATATGAGAAGTTCATTAAATGAAGTTGTGTCTTAGAAAGAATGGAGGACCCTAAGTCAATGGGTATCACACCAACCAGTGCAAGTAGCCCATCATCACATATGCCCGCCCCCCTGGGCTGTGCACAGCAGGTCTGTTCTGCAATTTTTTTCTTTTTTTAAGACTTTATTCCTTATTTCCAGAAAGAGAGGAGGGGAGAGAGGCAGAGAGGGAGAGAAACATCAATGTAGAGAAACATAATTGTATGGTTGCCTTTCACCTGCCTCCAGCCATGGACCTGGCTGAAGACCTGGCTTGCAACCTGGTTATGTGCCCTGGCTGGGGAATTGAACCAGTGACCTTTGGATTCACAGGCTGGCGCTTTATCCACTGTGCCACTAGCCAGGGCTGTTTTGCATATTTTAAGAGGAAGACCCCAACATGTGCACCTCCCCTGCTGATCAGGGGTCAAGGTACAATAGCAATATTTGTTGACAGAATCTTGGCTCCAATCCTATCTTTTCATCTTAAGCATTCATTGTTGAGGGTAATTCCATCCCCCGACTTGCCATGATGATATGGGAATAGGAGGTTGGTGTGCAAACTTGAACTTGACTAGGATTAATTGTTAAGCACTGACCCAAAACTAATTTGCATGGAGGTTCAATGCAAATCAATTTTTACTGGGAGGCCAGCATGTAGAGCATCATGATGTATTGAGCAAATTAATCCTTATGTCTCAGGAGGTAAAGGCATACTTGTATATAATCAAAACCACCTTTGAAAACTCCCTTAAATTTATCAAAGTCTATAGGCAAATACCAGGACATTCAAATCATTTAGCTTTTAAAACAACACTGAAATCTCTAGGTGAATGAGAGCCTGGAAAAGAATTCTAGAATGTCCCCACTCATTTACAGAGCTTGTTCAATTCTCTTGTACTAGAAAACCTCTATCACATTAATATTTATTAATAGGTTTGTTTGTTGTTCAAAGAATTGCATCAGTTCTTAACTGTGGAAACTGAATAAAGTTGTTGACATAATAAAAACTACTGAATTATTTTTGTTTGTAATGTGTATTTGAGCTTTGCTTTTCTTTTTTTCTTAGTAGAGAGATACTTTGTGGTCAAATGGAAAACAATAACATTTAAAATACTATAGCGAGAAGAAAATTATTAATAAGAATTTATATTAAAGATTCAAGCACCTCATTGTTCTTTTGACACTTCATTAGAGGCAAACTACTATGAGCCAAGAACATTCCTATCCATTGTCTGATACAATTCCTATAATAATTCTATCATACTTATCCAGTGTTATAAGTGATAGAACTCTGGCTTCAAGAGAGGAAGTGACTTAGTTTAAGTCCTACAGCTTGTGTGTACCAATACCAAAGTAAATATCTGCTTTTTTTAAACTTAGGACCCTCCGTTCTTCTCTTGCCTTTCTTTATACCATATATTTACAAAATAACCTGCTATTTAGGCATCATTATTAAACCTTAAATGCAACATAAAAAATTCACCTGCTAAAAATAGGTATAAAATCAGTCTATCAAAGACTTAGCTAATGGTTCAATCTATACATGCCAAATCATTAGTATCACCTGGTTCTAGATGTTTAGAAATATCATGACATTTCTTGGTTCTAGATATTAGTAGAAATATTTTGAATCTTATCTTACTAAGGTTCCTCATATGCTTTGGGAAGTATAATTACTTAAATCTAACACAACTGGTCCCAGACAAGTGTATGCATTCTTGGATTTCCTTCTTAACAGTCTTGGAAATAAATCTAACTATTCATTGTTACAAAATTTTAAAGACATTTTATTATTTTCAATTGCTATTTAATCATTTAACATTATTACAAAGGATGACATTTTAATACAAGAAATTATAATATTTAGTAATTAATATAATTTTCTTAATATGGAACAGTCTAAAAATATCAATTTAAGATTACTTATCAAGCCCATTTTAGGTTTCAGAATCTCTTCTCAGTACTGGGGATGCAGCAATAAACAAGACCCCTAGCTTTAATAAATCACGTACTTGGAACTAGGAGACGGACAATAAGGAAGTAAACAAAATAATAAACAATTAATGTGGATAACAGATTATAATGTAATGAGAGACAGGAGAGGAAGTAACACAAGCGATAGGCGGTGGGAGGGCAGGGGAACCTCCTTGATTGGAGGGATCAGAGAGAGCTTTCCGGAGGAGATGGTCGAGCTTACACCTGAACGTAAGAGCTCATCGTGTTAAGTGCAGGGAGAAAGGCTTTTCTAGTACAGAAGATGGCAGATTCCCTACAACAGGAAAGAAGGCAGCTGTTGGAGCAATAGAAAGTCATCCACTAAAGCAGACAGTGGAATAGAATGACAGTAGAGGGTGGGCAGTGGCCGGGTCACACAGGGACTCGGAGGCCACAGTAAGGAGTCGAGATGTAGCTCAAGACCAATACGGGTGGACTGGAGTCTAGTTTGTATTTGGCATGTCTGCCAGTGACCACTGCTCACTTTGTATCAAACACTATACTCAGACCTCTTCTTCTTACCCCATTCACTGGTCTCACCGCTATTGCGATCAAAGAAAACAGAGCAACAGAAAGGTAGTTATTTAGAACAAGTTAGCTGATAACCATCAAACTCCTACATCTGACTCCCAAGATCAAGTACATACTTAACCACTAGGCCTGCTCTGTTAATCACTAAATGGCATATTCGATGACACATTTGACATTGCTAATATGTTCAGCATTTGATCGTCCCATTTCTTGAAAACCTTTTGAGGGTTAATGGCAGTACTAGTTTAAAACTAAAATTAAAGATGGAATAAAGATGAAGTAATTGAAACTTGAATGTGTTTTTTAAATATATGGTTGGTACCAACCAGGAGCTCTATTTTTTTTTTTTTTTTTTTTTTTTAAGATTTTATTTTTTATTATTTCCAGAGAGAGAGGAAGGGAGAGAGGCAGAGAGGGAGAGAAACATCAATGTATGGTTGCCTTTCACCTGCCTCCAGCCATGGACCTGGCTGGAGACCTGGCTTGCAACCTGGTTATGTGCCCTGGCTGGGAATCAAACCAGCAACCTTTGGGTTTGCAGGCCGGCACCTTATCCCCTGTGCTACCAGCCAGGGCTCAGGAGCTCGATTTTTATGAAAGACTGCTCAAGGAAGCATTGAAAGGCCTAGAACATCCTTAAGAGCAAATATTTATGCTTTATATCAGACAACCTTTTCCTCTCCAGCAGGAGTGTCTTTGAATTGATTTCACAGGAAGAACTCCCATGGTCACAAATGAAAGTTGTGCCTATAATCTACAGAGAGGCAAATAGAACTCATCAGGGGCATAGATTTTGCTTACATCAGAGAACCAGGAAATAGATAGGTACTAGTTTAAAAGTATACTTTATCACAGCAGTTAAAATAAAGATCTAAGAAATAAGCAGTGTCCTTATAGAACTGGCTGATGTTTGTGTCTGAGAAAGAGATCTAGTGATTGAAGGGGGTGAGTAGAAAGAGTGGGGATTTATGAAAAGCAGTAACATGGCAGAGGAGCATGGTGAGAACAGACTCACACAATAGAATATTAAGAAAAGGTCTATCTTAGTGCATTCAAACAATATTAAAATGCTTAAAAACAACAGAAATTTATTTCTCATGCTTTCACAGAATGGAAGTCCAAGATCCAAACACCAGCAGAGTCAGTAGCTGATTCGACTGTAGTTTCACATGGCAGAAGAAGCAAGGGAGCTTTGTCTGACAGCTTTTATAAGGGCACTAATTCTGTTCATGAGCATTTCCATATTTATTGCTTTAATTTCAGTTATACTTAATGTCACTATCAAGTATCTGGTACTGTTTCTCAAAGCAAGATAGAGAAATTCCCTCCCAAAAGTTGTCTGCATAGAGCACCCACTCAGTTAAGGGGATCAGTCCTCCAACGTTCACAGGTCACAACCAACAGCAGCTCACTACCTCCTGAAGAGCCCTGCAAGTCTCTGTCATCCATAACATCTACTTCCCACCTACTCAGCCTAGCTCAGTGATTCCCTCCTCAGGTCACTGGCTTTTTCTTTCCAACCACCAGCCTCTCTCCTCTCATGGTCCTATCTTCCGGACATGAATCCATCCTTTGTTGAGCCTGACTTCCCACAAAAAGGCCACATGGCTGGACACGAAAGTGATACAAAAGGGAAGAGAGGCACCCCAGTACCAATCATTCCCAAAGCACACTGCAGGAGAGTCATTTGAAGCACCTTTTAACATGCATGTCTTATTCGATCGGTTTTGAATGGATACCAGAAATTTTCAGGAAGGAGCCTGGTTAGATTGGAAACAGGTGGTTCTGGCACTTGGAGAAATGTAGGACTAGGCCTTACAATACAAATGCTTGGCTGACCCTTCAGGATGGACAGGAGTGGAAAAATGCCTCTCAGTTTTTTATGATAACCCTACAATTACCCTTCAGTCTAGAAATAAGAGAGTTGATTCCTCAAGTCATCTTGCTTCATATGTTTTATAAAGTTATTCTAAGATAGAAAGATGCTGGGTGTCAGGATAATACACTGTTGCTTTGAACTTACACTAGCTAATAAATAAGTCATTTAATATGCAAAAAGCAAGAAAGGTATTATCATGATATATATTAGAATATTTTACATGTCTATGTGAATTATATATGCATATTTTCATATTTTGCTATTGTGTTTTCATTGCCAGCTTATTTTTAAGTTTATTTGTTATATATCCATGTCTATTTATGCCTTATAGAAAAAAGTATTTTGACTTTTCACATAGAAAATGAATTTTTTATTTTGCTTTCATTCACAGTATATATCCAGTCTTATAATCATAACAATTTCTGCCTAGGAAAGGGAATATGTAAAGAGTACAAAGCATAATAATGAAGCAACTTTCAAAGTTGTAAATTTCAAAGTGAATATTTCTTTGCTCCTTTGTGTCCCTTCCAATAAGCACTCCAAGGCATCCATTAGCTGTTCTTAGGGGGAAAAAATTACTTTTTTGAAATATGGAATATTGAAAGCTAGAAAATGTGAATAATAATGATAAAAACATGAACAGTAGCCTCTTGGGGTGGGGGAAGGTGCATCCAATACTTTGTTATCCTATCACTATCTTACATAAGAAGTAGGGCCTCTTAGGGAGGGTATGTCTATGATTCCGCTGAGATACCTTTTCTCCTTGAATACCTATCCCAATAATTTTTATATTATTATGCCATTTATAATAATTAGGGGAAATTCATTGTGAATTTTTTAATCCTCAGCCAAGGACATTTTTTAATTACTTTTGGAGAAAGAGAAATATTGATGTGAGAGAAATTCCGATCCCTTGCTTCCCATACAAGCCCAGACTGGGACTAAACCTGCAACCTAGGCATGTGCCCTGACCAGGAATTGAACCCATGACCTTTTGGTTTACAGAACTCTCCAACCAACTGAGCCATACTTGCCAGGGCAAAGAGAGAACCTTCATTGTTCCTCTCTATCCCGCCTTCTTCCTCCACTTCCTTACCTGCATGATAGAATGAATTTTCTCTAATAAAAATATTTGGGCAATTAAGTAATTCACACATATACACATATACACACATCTTATTATCCTTGGTTTCAAAGAGTATTATTGTTGTGTCAAGATATCAAGGTTTGACTGGCTTACCATACTAACATGGAACATTAGAAGAGTCATGAGATCCAAAAAAAAAGGTGAGTAAAAGGAAATTTTGAGGGGTTCTCTGAAAAGGAGGTAGCCTTGGCCAGTCTCACACTCAAGTCACATTAGGCTGGGTGATATGAGAGAAACAAAAGAAACAGACAGGATATTCACCCACTCCTCTGGGATTCTGTCTAGTTGAGAAGACTGATCAAATTTTAATGCTAGCCACAAGAGAGGATGAAAGTGGTAATCATGGGAGGCGGAGCTCATGCCATAGGGAACCTAGAGGGTAGACTGGTCATTCATTTCCTTGTGCCTAGAAAAGTTGTATTTATACAATCCCCAGGTATAATTATTACTAACACTCCATCTCACTCAGAAAAGTGTCTCTGTTTTGATAATTAATTAGTTGTCGTCCTACTTATAAGGAAAGTCTTTAGAGGGAAGCTCATGACAGTGAAGCTGAAAACAAGCATCTGTTTGTTATCTTTTGTCTTCACTTCTTTCTAATAAGATCTTTTCTTCCAAGGCTTCATATCCTACCCCTGGCTCCTCCATAGGCACGTCTCAGTTTTTTCCTTTCTTCCTGTTTCTACAACCATAGAAATTATGCCATCGCTATCTTCATTCCAAATGAATAAAAATCTCTTTTGGGAGAGTGATTTGTTGAATTATAGGAATCCCAAATTACAGGATTTAATTGGTGGGGGGCGAGGGGTGGGGCAAAAGAGGGATAAGTAAAGAGGCTGTGAGTAAAATACAATCTGAAAAATTCCTATTCTTCATATGTCTTGATTTTCCTCATTGTTCCTTCTTTAGTTATAAAATGTCTGCTCCAATAGCAATAGATGCTATTTTTTTAAAGTGTAAAACATTTGCATTTTCCTCAGTGGAGTGTATTAAAATACATCTTCAATCCAGTGGCTTCCATTTCATTTGCTCATGTTTGCTTTCATTTCTCCATGTGTGCTGTGGTATTTTCAGCAGCTAGATATTTTGTCTTTTCTTTCCTAATTTAGAGATGATCAGATTCTCTATGTATAAAATTTATATACTTACTACTGAAGATGATTGATGGGTTGAGTTGAGTTGTCATTGTGTAGAACTGAAAATATCTCAAATGTATTAAAATAATCTCCTTGATCCCAGCTTTCCTTCCTTAATTTCCATTCCTATGTGATTTTAGCACTAGGCTTCTAAAAACTCCTGTTTGTGTTTTTTGAAAAAAAGGTGAGAACTCTACCATCTGTCTCTACAGTGATCAAATTTTTTTCTCTGAAATAAGTGTAGTACAGAACTCTTGATTTCTAAGTTAAAATTTTAGTCTTTTTATTTTATTTTTCCAATAGTTTTTTTAAATATATTTTTCCCTTACCATTTATGCCCCTTATACCCTCTTCCAACTTTACCTACCCACCTAACTGATATTTTGTAATTCAAGTAGAAGCCAATTTATTTGGGAGAGATGTCTAGAAGAAAAGCAAATATCAGGTCATGAGCTGGACATGAGCTATTGATTCATTCAACAAACATTTATGGATTGAAAGCAATGAACCATAATAGGTTATAAGCCTAGTTTTACAGCTGTCAAGGAAGAAAAGCCAATGATACTGTAATGCCCCATCATTTCCTGATACTCGTGTCTCCTCCCTATAAGGATTTCACATTAGCAATCCTATACCCAAGGAGCAGTGTCAGATCAGAAGTCAAAATATCAACTTACTGATTGTTCAATGCTCTTTAGATAAAAATTCAATATTCTTTAGACAAAACCCTAATCCTGAGACCTAATTAGGACACTTTGTTTTTCACTCCCACCTCTGTTCTTAATATAAACTTAGGGTCCAGTGTATATTAGTTGTCTTCAGAGAAAAAGAGATGGTCAGGTCACAACAGGGGCCTTGAATCCATTCAACCACCTACTTACAATGAATAAGAGAGAAGAAAAGAAAGAGTTTTCAACTATGACTATGATTTTCCTAGAAAAGCAACAGGAAGGATATAGATAAATGATAGATTTGATAGATAGATAGAGATAAAGAGATAAAGATCAAGATAGAGAGGTATGTGTGTGTATATATATATATTTATGTATATATATATATATATATGTGTGTATGTGTGTGTGTGTGTATGTATATGTGTATGTGTATATATATAAGACACTGTGAGTGAGTCCTGAGTTTTAATGCCTAATTATTTTAATAGACTGTGGTTTCGGCCAGTTGACTTACCAATTCCTCCTCTATTTTGAAAGCAAGATAATACTGAACTGAAGTGTTCCCTCCCCAAAATGTACTAGGCATTACGCTAGTGCTAATGATACAAAGATCAGCATTACAACCCTCAAATTATTGGGAAAGAAATGGCAAATGAATCACCTGTCAGGCTCCTTCTGAAACTGCAACTGTATGTTTTCATCTAATCATTAGGTCAAGGAGTATTTATAAATTTTGATCCACGTAATCACAGGGCTCTATAAGACTACTTTAGACATTGTTAAAATTAAATGTCTTATTTAACTTGTTTGATTCTAATATTTCCAGGGTCAATCCAATCCCCACACAATGATAGATTTGGGCTTCTCACCAATAAAGAAACAACACATAAAGGAACCATGGTTTCAAAAAAAAAAATTGGAAAACCAAGTAGATTTTCATTCACTCATTCATTCAATAAATACTGATTGAGCCCCTAATATATGCGGGCACTGAGGATATAGCAGTAAACAAGAAAGCCAAGGACTCTTTCTCAAGAAGTTTCTTTTTATATCACATATATACACAGAGAGAGAAAAGTATGCATCAGTCACAAAATTCCTCTTGAAACAAGTATGAATTTCTTATTGAATAAATGTATGCCATCCATTTAAAAGCACACAACGAAAGACTGCTTTAAAATCAGATAAAAGATTTAAAAGCAAAAATTCAACTGTTCACATGATTTATTTTCTTCCTTAGCAAGAACACGTGACCTTCCTCTGCTCGAATACAGATGTCCTGCATCAGGCACCACACCCCTTCCATCTGAGCCCAGAGGTCACTTCAGAATCTTTCTCTTACAGCTGTAGGCAGCCACTACCAATGAACCTGTGCAGACACTCAGAGTGAAACCCTTGTCCTCACTTCTGTGGGATATCTATCGCAAAGTGTTTAGCGAGTACTTACCATGTACTCCAACTGCTGCTAACTGCTATAAAATAAAAATGGGACTAGAAGGCAGGGACATTTGGTTTTTCAGTATCCTAATCATGCCTGATTCTTAAGGAGTCCTCACTGGCTCCGATGAAGAGCCAAAAATCTTGATACTTATACTAAATCAAGTTGAATTGGACATATTCACTGATATTATCGTTTAAACACCAAATGGTATTTGAGAAATCGTATTTCAAGGAAGCTACATAAAAAATACCCCACTCTAAAATGGAGTCAGTTATTCTGATAACTAGACTTTATTTTCAAGACTAAGATGATGTATAATGGAAATCTATAAGAAATTCTCTTCCTATTAGAAGGAAATGTGTCATGTTTCACTCTATCACTCGACAGCAGTGATATAACAGGGTTAATTTTAAATTTTCCATTTTTTCTGAATAGCTAAAATTCATTGAGCACTTACTTATAAAGAATGATGATTCTTTGTTATAAATGATAATTTACATCTGTATAAGGTTTTACAACTTTCAAATCATTTTTGAGCTCATGTAATTTAGTGCTCACTGTCATTCTCTAAGGTCATATGATGATTGTTGTCATTAGTTTACATACTTAGAAGCTCCAAGTTTAAACTTTTTAAGTGATTTGTCCATAATTGCACAATAATTAAATGGCAAAATAAGAATTCAGATCCCCTGACTCCAGATTTGATTCTCTGACCAAATTAAACTTTTTAAGTGATTTGTCCATAATTGCGCAATAATTAAATGACAGAATAAGAATTCAGATCCCTTGACTCCAGATTTGATTCTCTGACCAAACACATATTTTAAAGACATTAGTGATAAAGCCTTTTCTGATCCTCCAATCAGACATATCATCATCCTATACATTTTTTTTAAAAAACCTAACATGTTCTTGGCACACATGGTATACATTATTCAATGTTATTTTCTTTTATATTCAGTCTGTGATGTTCTGTAGAATTTGGGTTGCATCTTTCTTTTGACAATTACCTTGGGCTATAGTTTTTAATACTGTCTTATTTCCCCTGCTAGATTTATAAACATTTCAAAACTGACTTGAGATCCTCTGTAGCCACTAATACACTTCAATCTGATGGGTCATTGAATCCTTATGCCTATATCTCCTCTGAAAGGTAATCAATTATCTTACCTTGGTCATTATTTTTGACCTTTAACTTCTCCATCATCTGAAAGTCATGGCTTTTGAAATCCCTGAGTTTTTGGCCTGCCTGTTTTCCCTTGAGTACCTTCCAATCACCAAATAATTATCCTTTTTGGATCAGGGAACATCACTGTTCTTCTCCTCAGACCAGACTCAGGCACCACCATTGTTGTCACTGTCATTCATACATTTCTCCCTTATCACCATCATCCTGATGTCTAACAATATCCTTTTGACCCCTAGCAAAAAACAGGGTGGAGGGCATTCCTTCTGCAATGAACACACAAACTGAATATTCAAGGTAAGTTAAGTCAATTAATATACTGAAACATGAACTGAATGTCACTAACAAACTAGATTTAGAAACAACATGGGTGGGATGTTGCATTTTCATCTCTAATGGATAAATCGGTAAGGTTTGTAAACAGAACCCATTCTGGCTAGTTTATTGTTTTTTAATTCTTCCAAGATCATCAAAATATTTTGGGGAGTGAGAGGGAGTATCAGAAAACCAGGTTTAGAGACTGTGCCACCCAGCACAATGCCCCAATTATACTATAGATCTGTCCCAGTGAAGATGTCACCCCTGCCCCCACTGGGCAGGAAGCAGTTTGCACTGCTGATACTGTTACTGGACCTCTGTCCATATGCCTCTGCAGAGCGGTGGCCTCTCATTCCTCACTCCTCAGGCTGGGTGCCCACACACCTTCCCCTTATGCTACAGTTTCTGAATGAGGTCCTTCAGAAGGGGGTCTCACTGGTGGAGGCTAAGCCCCACATCTGTGCTTCCCCCACAAGGGGAAATAGAAAGGCCAGTGCCTGACTCATCAGAAGGTGTGGAACTTCCCAAATGTCAAAAGGTGTTCAACATTGCAAGAGGCCTCTGTGTTTCAAGTGCACATTACATCAGACATGAGCAATCCTCCCCAGGACATGGCGCAGCATTGCCTGACATCTGTGATGGGACCCGTGGAGATGCAGATTCCCACTTGGTCAGACCAAGCTTTTCTAAGTAGCGATGAATTGGACCTGGGTTTTTAAACAATGCAACTAATATGATGCTACAGTGAGTAAACAGAGACATTCTGTCCAGTCTCAAATAATTAATCTCTTGCTGTAGAAAACACTTGGTCGAGAGTCTAAGCATAGGTACATGGTCAGAACAAAGCATGCCTAATTCTGTAGAACTGGGTAGATTGAAAGAAGAGATTTTTTCGAAATAAAACTGTAATTTAACCTCTTATCCTGATGTAACCTTGTGGCACTACAATATCTCTTCATTGTGTAACTAAATTTCTGGCTGCACACATCTGCACACATGTAAGTATAAAGAGAAAGTCATAGTTCTAAGTCAGATTCAACAAGCCATCATGAAGCCACAGGCCATTTCTCAGTCTGACATTCATTGGATGAAAAACTGTTAGGTCTTTAAGATATGTTCCAAGGATACGGGGTTTTGTGATGGCAATATAAATCCTTATCTTTTTTCTCAGAAATTATCTGAAAATCTCAGAGAGTATTAAGAATCTAAGCACAAATTTTATTTTTAATGAAACCAGGATATATTCAAACCACAATCAGTGAAAATAGTCATTAAGTGGAGAAGGAGGAGCAAAGCACACAGAATCGAGAATGAGACATGAGTGCCCACAGATTCATAACACTGATGACAAACAATGAGAAAGACAGCAACAGGTAGACATGAAGTGTAGTGGAGAAAACTTCAGAAAGTGGATGAGGCTTGTGGAAGGAGCAGATAGAATGTATGCCCTCCCCAACCACTATTAATAGAAGAACAACAATCAGAAAAGGAGGAAGCATTCTGGGAAATTAAAAGAACAATAGCTAAACTAAAAAACAAAATAGTATACTTAGAAGATAGAGCCAAGAAATCTCATAGAATGGAATAAGAGGACCAAACATTGGACAAAAGCAGGAGAGATAAGGAAATTAGACAATAAATTCAGAAGGTCCAAAATTCTATCATTGGAAGTTCCAGAGAGGAAACAATAAAAGAGTGGGCAGGAAATTATCAAAGAAAGACTACCAGAAGTTTTCGCTTAATTGACTACAGAAGTCTCCAGGGTGAAAGGACCCACCAGCTATCTAGCTCATTGAATAAAAACAGGCCCACACCAAAGCACATCATTTTGAAATGTGAAATAATGAAATCATAAAAGCTTCCACAGAGGAAAAAACAAATCATATGCAAAGGATTAGGGGAAAAAATGACATTGAACCAGTTGTCAACAACATCTGAAGTTAGAAAGCAATGGAATAAGTCCTTCAACTGTGTGAAGAAAAATTATTCTAAACCTTAATTTCTACCTCAAATTAAATTTTAAGTTAGATGTGAAGGTAGAATAAACATATTGTCACACATGCAATAACTGATAAATTTATTTCTTATACACTTTTCTCAAAAACCATTGACAGCTGAGCCTCTCCTGAAATGGGCAAAAAAGAAAAAGACACAGGATGTAGGAAGTAAGAAATGCAACACAGACACTCTAAGATAAACCTCAGGGTGCCAACTATGAAGCAGGCAAGAGAATACCATCCAAGCTGAAGCTCCAGCCGGGCATCTTCATGCAGAAACAAGAATCTGATTGAAGACCTCATTCATTTCAAATATGTAAAATTGTATTTAGACACCATGGAACATAATGAAAATACTTAGCAACATGTACAAACAAAACTCAAACAAATGACAATACCTCTGGAGTGAGGGGGAATGTATTTGTTTAAGAAAAGAAACGAAATTACGCAATGCTATTTGGTTCAGCAGTGTACACCATTTTTATAGTCCTAAAAATTCAAACCCTGAGTCTTGATTACCCCAAGCTATGTACGTAGAAAGTGGGGAAGCTGGGCAGCCAGTCTGTGTAAGGGAGCTAAACCCTAATCATTCTTAGCCAAAAGTCATAAGACAGTGTCTAAAATTGGTGGATCCAGAGATAGTTTAAACAATAGTTAGAAATAGCAAGATAAACATAAAAGGAAATTACTAAGGCTATAAATAATTTACCTTTGGAAAGTAGGCAAAAGGTGAGGGACTAAAAGGCTGGGATTACTGTTTTTCATAAGCCTTTCAGCACTCTTGCAGTATTTGACTTTTTTGAATTTCATGGAATGCATTTTTAAATTAATTTCAGAAGAGTATATTCTGAGGGATAGAGTTACCACTGCCTTGCAACTCTGAGCCATTAGAAAAAATCCTAAAGAGCAGCCATGCATTTCACAAAAAAATATTAACAGCTTCAAACAATTTCCACTCCCAGCCTATTCCACCCCTGTCCTTGGTAACTCTTTAGGAACCATGTGTGGCTTGACCTCACGTTGACTCCTTCACACACCCGCTGCTTGCCTGGGCTGTCATGCTGAGCCACGAGCTGACTGTGGTGCATTACCACATGCTGCCACCTCCATAGTCTATGGTTTTCAACATCACTGGGAAACACTAAATGCTAAAGAAGGTGATTGTGTAAAGCCCAAGTCAAATCTGTGTGGCCAACAAGAATAGGTCACATAAAGCTAAAAAGAGGGAGGTAGTCTTCCCAACAGTCCAACTAAGACACCCATCCGCATGTTTCTCCTTAAAGCTTTTTAGGAATCACTAAACCTTTGTGTGCTAACTCCTTCCTCAGCACAGTTTAAAGGCTCCTCTTGGGGGTCTTAACTGAGTATCTGGTCCCCAGCTACCTATCTCAGTAAGTCTCAAATACCGTTCAAAACATGCAAGGAAAAATACTCCAATCAATACAACAAAAGGTGACTTTATCTTATTCTTAGAAGTATTTGTCTGTCTTATTTAAATTAAAATATTCTACAAAGAAAGGACAGAATGTGAAAAGGCAACAAAAGGAAGGGAAATTATGGCCCATTTAAAGATCTGAGAGCAATTTGGGTTGTCCAGAGAGCAGGTGGCTCACTGCCCGGAGGAAAAAGATTTAGGACATGAGCCCTGGCTGGGTGGCTCAGTTGGTTGTAGTATTGCCCCCAAACACCAAAAGCGCACATACCTAGGTTGCATGTTTGATCCCCAGCTGGGACAATACTGTATGATAGGCAACTGATTGATGTTTCTCTCTCATTGATATCTATGTGAGTAGTGATTTTATCTGGTACTGGTCCCTTCTGTATATTTCCAGTGCCTAGAACAGTGCCTGGTACACAGTGGGTGCTCAATAGATACTTAATAAAAGAATAAACCTCTAGGAAGCAAAATCAATAGGACTTGATTGAGTAAATATAAGAATTAGGAAAAGAAAAGAGTCTAGCATGCCTTATAGCTTTTCAGCTTATTTGCCTGGGGAGATGGTGACACCATGGATTTAGTGAGAGGAACCAGAGGGAAATGTGATTAGTTCTATTGTTGACAGATTGACTTGGAGCTACAAGTGGACCATTTCTGCCCATTACCAATTTTTGTCTCGAAGCCCTGGAAGCCATCCTTCTTTATTTTGGGTACCAGATCCTGTAGACAGTTCTCCTTGGCCAACCGACTTGGTTTGTTAGGCTGGGTCAGCAGAGAGCACTAGGAGGCGGAACCGCAGGTGGAAGGCCCAGGCACCCTGACCTCAGAAACCGCCCAGAGCAGCTCCAGACCTGTGCCTGCGGGCCATGTTGCCCACCCTGTAGCTCCCGATCCTCCCCAGCCCACCCTCTCCAAAAAGGCCTGAACTTCCACTGTCGGACAAGAGAGGAGAGGACGGGAACTCTTCAAAAATTCTAAACATCTTACCTTTTCACTCTTCCACAACTTTAGAGGCAGTGGTTACTTTCTGCAGTTGTTAATTTTGAAACTTTAGAGCCCTCTGTTGCCCCTTTTAGTAGTTAATCACCGTTGACTAGTTAACAGTTTTTTATATTAAACATTATTTAAATTACTGGTGTGTTGTCTATCTCCTAGTGGGAGATGCAGCTTTAAAGAGAGATTTAAATAATAGATTTGTATGTAGAAGCCTCCGGAATATTGTAGTTAAACCAAAGGGTAGATGATTAATCACAGAGAGTATAAATAGTAAACACATTCAAGGGCCAAGAAGGGAACCTCAGGACACCTTCATGCAAGAGACAGTCAGGAAAAGAGCAAAACTGGAAATTGAGAGAAGGTGGAGTGGGATGGGGAGGGTCAAGTGGGAAATGAAGAAGCTGAGAAAGGTTTGTCTTAGAGGTAAAAACAAAATCAGGAGAAGCCAGAGGCCAAGAGTTCTGAGTAGAGTTGGATCAATAATGCAAATGTTCTAGGAAACTCAATTAAGTTAACTGGGAACTTAAAATGAAGTTAGGAGTAATCTTTTCAAGAGCAATTTTAGTACAGTGGTTTGAGAAGTCAATAAGGAGAGAGGAAGTAGGCATGAGAAATGCAAACCACTCTTATGCTCAACTTGAAAGATTAGGCTGCTGGCGTGGTAGCTGCGAGCACAGTGTCTCTGTAAAATCATTAGTGTCACACAGCTCTTCTGCTTTTCTGCTTCCCTGTCCCCTGCATGTTGCTTTGTTAAGTCATGATCATAGCATGGCTGCAGCCCTGGATTTCACATTCATGTCCCAGGGAGAAAGGGAAAAGGGGAAAGAAGAGCACCCAAAGATTTCATTTTGAGCTTAGTTGGGAAAAAAATATGTTACTTGGCCATCTACCTATAAGGGACCCTGGAAAATCAAGTTTTGATCTTTGTATTATTTGGGTAGCAGGGTCAGGCAAGAGACAAGGGAATTGAAAAATGGATCTTGAGATAACTCATCTCAAGCATCTATCAGGGACCCAATTAAGCAAAAGAACTTCCAAAGAGGGCAGAGGTTAGTTCAGTTAGTTTTATAAAGGAAAATCATGAGGGTTTACCTCTGTGGGTCAAAGAAGACAAAATGGAGATTAGGGCCTTTGAATTCATAGCAGCACTTATCCTCAACTTGGGGACAATTTTCACAGAGAATTACGGAAATAAAGTGGAAAAGTTTGTAGAGAGGGTGTGCAAAGTGAATCACAAGTATGTGCCAAGCTGTGCTATAAAGGACCACTGGCTCTTCCTAGCGAAGGAAGGAGAGCCAGGTGGAGCTGGTAGTTTGGGAATAAGAGGAGAGATGTAGAAACTGTAGAATCTAATTAGGTCAAAGACCTCATAAGCACAGTATGAGATAGAAAAACCTGGAGGTTCAGGACAGAAATGGAAACTTGAGATGTTAGGGGTGAGGCAGCTCTGAATGATGACCAAAGGATCCAAGTCCAATATAGATTACAGCCTTGGTATCAAGTCAAGGAACTATGCGAATGCATATTGGAAAGGCCATCTGCATGAGCCCTGCCCAGGATGATGTAAGAATTAAGATACTCGGGGCAAGAACCAAATTCGTAGATATTTTATGGGTACGTGGCCAGGCTACAAATGGATGACAGTCAAGTTGGGAGTAGAGAGTGATGATATGTAGACTGTGTTTCCTAAGGGAGACTTTAGCCAAAGATGGAAAACATTACTAGGCTTGTGAAAGGCCAACGATGAAATGTAGCTACAATTCTTAACCCTGGTGTAAAGAAAAATGGTTAAGCATTTGTACAAAAACCTATATTGTAGTCCATTTACTTCTATTTTATGTTTTCAGTCATCTAAATGCTATCTGGATGGGTATAAAACCAATTCTCAATCTCTCATTCATTTATCAAATTCATTTGAGTAAATATTTAGTACATTGAAGGCACATAGCAGAATAAGACTAAGAAGAAAGATCACCAAGATGACTTTGCAGAGCCCTGAGTTTTAGAACTGACCTGCTTTTAATAAGACATATTTCAATTTGGGGAAGGGGGCGCCACTTACAGTTAATTGAGCTTGCTTAGGTTAAATTATCTCTAGGGTCCTTTTGCTCTAACAATCTCTTCAGATGCTTGTTTTATATATTCATCGGCTCATGTTTGGTCTGTCCACTGCTCATTTAAATTATCATTAGAATGTGAACAATAAAAATAGAAAAGTATAAGAAGTCAAGAGCGAATTTTGTTTTAATTTCCCAGCTCCAGGGGATAAGACTGGCTAAACTTGGTCATTTTGCATTAGACCATCTCAAAAACTTTGGGGGTCAGTATAAAATACAGATTTCTCTCTGAGCTTCATTTAACTGTCCCATGTGTATCTAACATCCTTAATAGCTTTCCAGTTACTTCACTTACCATCCAGCATAGTTATTATAGAAGTGACATAGCGGATGTTTTAAAAATCCTGTGGACAAGTGAGAGTCGTTCGTATCTGTTGTTTAAATTAGTAAAACATTCTTTCAGTATGAATTTTATGGTGAAGTATACAAAATGGTTTCAATTATAATTCCATGTTCGCATGTTCATAACTTGATGAAAAAAAAAGTCTTTGGGGCTAAAACTTTCCATTGCATGTTCTATCTCCACCCAAATATAGTTATTTTTTTTCTCCTGTGGAAAATTTGAGGAACTTGTATGATCACTTATGAATGTGGAAAAGAATGCATTCTTTCAAATGTTTAATTAAATAAAAGGAGTAACAACTACAGTATCTTTCATATAAACTTCCCATACATATGTATAAAAAATATAAATATAGCCAGCCTCAGAAAAGAAAGCAGGTTTTTCACCCATCTAGAGAAAATCCTAATTTTGGGTGTTTGCTAATTTCAAGTTTAGAAAAAGTTGTATTATATAGGCACAATAATAATTTTCATAGTAAATGTGATATGTTCAATATGCCTTTATGATATTACTTTATTAATTTTTGCAAAATGATTCATGATGGGTCAAGCAATAGAATTGAGATAGTTTTTTGAATGTTCGATGCTGTGTATACACAGTATGTGCTTAATAAATGTTTATCAAATACAATGTGTGAAATATGTCAAATAATTTTATAGTGCTTACAGTTGGCTTCAGAAGGGACTTGAAAAGGATAAAAAATGTTCTTCACCCTTTCTAATACTTATAATAATAATAGTATTATAATAGCTACTGCTTTTTGGCCTTTTACTGGACCAGGCATTCTGCTAAGCACTTTATATAAAATATCATCACAATAACCTTAAGAAGTCAGTATTATTTCCATTTTATAAATGAGAGAAATGATGACCAGTGAGTCACATAGCTAGTAAGGATCCAGGCTAAGATTTAGACCAGAGTTGGGTTGACTTCAAAATTTCTCCTCTTCCCCACAGTATACACACAGATCCACAGTCCCTTATGTGCAACTTAGACACCCAAGGGACATGAAAACCCGGCCATTCCTCAGCTCTGACCTACAGTGACGTGAGGCTGCTTAAAATTTTTAGCCCACTGAATGTAATATTTATACTTTTCATTGCAAAAATATGAATGCATTTGAGTACAAATCGCTCTGTGAGATATCGTTGCAGGTACTATATGGTGTTTAGTACTATATGCAAATGATTACTTCCCTGTAATCTGAAATATTCTGTAAGAATTTCAGAGAAAAGATTGCAAATGTTAGTCTTCTAAGAATATTTCAGAAGTCACTGGGGCAAATTTGGAAGGACAAATATTTATAGATAAAGAAAATAGCCCTGGCTGGTGTGGCTCAGTGGATTGAGCACTGGTCTGCGAACCGAAGGATCACCAGTTCTCCCTCCCTTCTACTCTCTCTAAAAGAAAGAGCCCTGTCTGATATGGTTCAGTAGATTGGCTTCAGCCTGTGAACCCAAAGGTCACTGGTTCAATTCCCAGTCAGGGCACGTAACCAAGTTGCAAGCCAGGTCTCCAGCCAGATCCTTAGCTGGAGGCAGATGAAAGGCAACCATACGTTGATTCTTCTCTCCCTTCCTCCTTTTCTCCCTCCCTGTCCTTCTCTCTGAAAGTAATGAATAAAATCATTAAAAAATAAATACATAAATTAAAAAATAAATTTTTTTTATTAAAAAAGAAAAGAAAAAAGATTGGGCAAAATCTACATTGACCTTTTGTCAAAGCAAGACGTGTATTTTTTAAAACAAAAAGAACTTTTATGAAATTTTTGATTTTCATTTATCTTTTGCTCATAAAACTCAATCTTAATTGTGAAAAAAAAGATTTTTGTTAATGTTGTGGTAGTTTGGATTGCAATGAATTGAAAAAACTTTGCAAATGTTTTATTCGAGAAATTTTAAAAACTGAAAATTTGTCTTTTCACAAAGTTCAGATGAGACAGACAAGTAATTATGACCTTCCTCTGGTGTGAAAGTGACATGCTGATTTTGCTCAAGCTAAGAAGTGTTTATGGTTTGAATTAACCAATAAAACAAAAAAAAAATGCTAAAAATAAATGTGGAGCTACAACACATTAAAACAATTACACAAGCATTATTTCTAGTAAACAGACTTAGATGATATTATTGCCTTTCTACTTTTTCTTTCCAAACAGCACTAACACATGAAAAATAAACAGTGCAATTTTGTGGCTTAAAATGTCACTTTCGTGTAAATTGGTAAGTGCTATTAAGCTGTTCCTCTGTATGTACCACATTCATTTGTCACATACCGAGGTTGGCATTACCACTGAGCTTCTGTGAACTTAAATGAACTGATTCTTTGCTTAAATTTTTATTATGAAACTGTTTAAGGGCATACCATGTAAAGAGAATTGCACAGTAAACCATCATATACACGTTACCCAGATTTGGTGATTCAGCGATTGTCAGCATTTTGCCATACTTACTTGATTCTCTCTCTCTCTCTCTCTCTCTCTCTCTCTCTCATTCTCACTATAACTTTTTGTTGCTTTTTTTCCCCTCATGAATCATTTAAAAGTGAACCCAAGGTATCATGACATTTCACTTGAAAATGGTTAAGTGTAAATTTCTGAAAAATAAGGACATTTTCTTACATAGCAATAATATGTTCAAATGCTTCACGAAACTATAATCTTTTCATTTCATCTAATACCTGGTTCATATTGTAACTTTATCCATTAGCTCAATAATGTCTTGACAGGTTTCCTGTCTTTTTCAGACCATTGACTTGCTAATGACTATTTCATTAGTTATTTGCATAATCTGTTTTGTGTGAACATATGAAATAATATGTGCTTTATCATATGAAGCCTACACAAATTTACATCTTGGTTAAGTGATAATCAAAGCTGGAAAAGTTGGGCTCAAATCACAGTTTGTCTGCTTACATACTGTGTGGCCTAGAGCAGGTGACGCTACTCTCATATGTCTCACTTTCCTACTCTGTAAAATGGGAACAACAGTAGCAACAATCTCATAGATCTGCTGTGACAAGTAAATGAATTACTGCATCTAAAGTACTTGCTACAATGCCCTGCAGTGCAGGAATCCACTGAATGGAAGGAATTTATTTTCTATACTGTGCTTACCTTCCAGATTTCTGCAATTTGCTCAGTATTTCTAGCACTTTGAACCTATGTGTTTATATACTTCAGAAGAAATACCTATAATGTAGACTTGAAAACAGAGGCAGGGATTTTTGTACCAAACAAGAAATTGTACTTAGCTGATCCAACCCCCTCACATCAACCAGAACTTACAAAGATCCTCATCCAATTATAAAACCTGTTACATAGTTATATAAATAAAAACATACATTTGATACAACATAGTATCAAACATATATTTATATAAACGTGTATTTGAATATAAGCTTATCCTTCTCCAGGACTTTATAATCCTAAATAGTTTTTCATATGCCACATTTGATGCTGTTTGCAACCTTGTGAAGAGGATACGATCTCATTTCGTAGTTAAGAATGCCGTAGAACAAAGACATGTTTGAAGGCCCAGAAAAGAAAAGAAAACGTCTTTACCAGTATTCTTACCACTGCTTAATGCAAATTAGCCGCATCTCAATTGACAAGGTAGCATGATCAGTTTTTGTGGTTCTTCTACCTTGAACCTGATTTTGAGGCTTGGGGAGAATCCACTTTGTGCCTCTTATTTAGGCTTTCTGTTCTCTTTTAGTTTTATTGGGATATAATTGAGATACAGCACTGTATAAAATTGTAGGTGTACAGCATACTGACTGGTTCACCCCCATGAAATAATGACCACAAGTTTAGTTTACATCCACCATCTCATACTGACATAAAACGCTCTGCGATGAGAACTAGGATCTACTCTCTTAACTTTCACGTGTGGCATACAGCAGTATGTACCTTCCACCCCTCCTCCCCAGGTACTTAGGAATTTTACAACTATAAGTTCGTACTTTTTGACCACCTTCATCCAATTCTCCACCCCCAACCCCCAGCACGCATGGCCTCTGGTAACCACAAATCAGATCTCTTTCTTGGTTAAGTTTATTTTTTTGTTTGTTGCTGTTGTTGCTGGTATGGATGTGTGTGCGTGCGTGTGTGTGTGTGTGTTTAGGTTCCACATGTAAGTCAGATCATCCAGTATTTGCCTAGTTTCTTTTAACTATTGGCATAATAATAATAATAATAACAGAGAAAATATGACACCCTTTGGAAAACCTTTCCTAATTTAGACAGATTTTGCCTCTCCCAGTTCTATCTCAGGAGTGGATTTTAAGCGAAGCTACTCCTGAAGCAGTTGTGGCATTCTGCTTCCGTTTGAGCAAGGCTGGGCGAGGCAGTGCACACTGGAGAAAACGCAAAAATAGCCTCCGCGGATAGTTTCTGCTGCCGGGAGAGAAAGGTGCGAGAGAGCAGGGATTGTGCAGGCAAACGGAATGCCTCCCGGGATGATCACTAGTAAGCAGCCTCCCACACCACCTTCACTGCATGAGCGACTCCGCTGAGAAAAGCTGCCCACAGGGGCTTCCCTAAGGCGACCCTGACTCCACTACACTCCCCTGGAGTGCGCTTGTTGACTGTTAACAGAAGAAAGGCATATGCCCACCAAATAATAGCCAAGTTACATTTTTTATAATTCTATCATTCCAGTCACTTATTAGAGATTAATGTAATGCATACTGTGACCGAATGACAAGAAAGCTATCTAGGACAACTTGCTTTTTCTACTATACTGCTTCTCACACCAAAGTTCTCTTTAGAAGGATCTTTTAATATTGTGTAAGCCCAATAATGCCTTCTCTAGTTGCCCCTTTATAAAAAAAAATATTCCCAGATGGAAAGTTTGAAAAAGAGTTACAGAAATTGGTCAACTATTTATGATGTTGATGTATTAAATATTAAACTCAGAATTCTTTCTTTTCTCAAGGATAAGGTTTTTCAAGACATGGTACATGATAGCGGAGGATAATAATGTTTGTAACAGCAAGATCTCTGATGGTGACATATGTTTTTTAATTGAAGAAAATATGGAGAGGAAAATGATTGGAAAAGGAAATAATAAAAACTTCAGCCATAAGGAGGGCGTTGGAAAAGGAAGTGAGATTTTTCAAAGAAAGCAAAAATTCATGGTGTTCAGTAAGTATTTGTTAGAAATTCCAAAGTACTCCATAAACCATCGAACCAGACAAAACCTTTGACTAGGAAAATGGTCAAAGACCCCAGAGTGCTAATGTTTAGAAACTCACTGCATGGGAACAGAAGATTTGACTTTGGGTGGTGGGGGCACAATGCAATATAAAGATGATATATTATAGAACTATATTGTGCATTTGAAACCTATATAATTTGATGAACCAATACCACTTCAATAAACTAACAAAAATAAATGAATGAATAAATCAATATTTTAAAATGATGACAATTTATATTGACAATAAATTTACTTAGGAAATTTCATAAGAGCTCCCTATCCCCTTCCACCCTGTGAGGACACAATGAGAAGTGTGTGACTCAGGAGAAGGCTGTCTGACCATACAGACTTCCAGAATCCAGAACTGTGACAAATGCATTGCTGGTATTTCTAAACTACCCAGTCTTTGGTGTTTTGTTATAGCAACCTGAATGCACTAAGACATTTGTTGTCTCGCATCCTGCCACCTTCCCTAAACCATACCCCCCTTCAAAGTGGGAATTACATCTTATTTGCTTCTCTATCTCTTTTCCCCCAGCAGTGCCTCCTCACCCATGCTCCCCACACAGAAAGGACTCCACCTAGAAATGTCTCCAATACAACGTACTGTCAAGCCCCCTCCGTTCTTGCCTTCTCCTTCCTCTTCTCTCAATGAATGGTGCCCAACTGCGGTGGCTCTCAACACAGCGATAAGGAGGCCATCTTGATTTTTACCTTTCTTCCAAATGTATTCAACAGCAATGGAAAAGTCCATTAGTTTTACTTTCACACCTGCTCTCCTTTTCCACTCTCCATGCTATGCCTAATTTTGATTTCTCACCACTATTCACATGAAGTACTTTAAGAACGCATAGCTAGCTTCTAAGCCACACATTTCCACCCACACCCCCAACTCCTATGCCTCTCTCACGAGAAAGATAAAGCTGAAAAATTCAGATTACAGTGTTAAATAAAAAATTAATAAAATTCAGAGGTTACCTATCATCCATGAGAAAGTTTCAGCCTTTTCTTCTGGACACAGAGGTGCTCCATGGTCAGGTTCCAGTGTCTTCCCTCAATTGCATTACTCACCTTTCCTGTTTCACCCACACTTCACCCTCCCCTGAGCTGAATTTCTTCCTCTCTCCCAAATAAGTAATTCCTCCATTCCTTTGTTCATGCTATTTCTTCTTCCTCGAATGCATCCGTCTTTTATGGAAGGCAAACTTCTATTTATTCCTTAAGACTTGCTATAATGTCACTTCCGCTGGGGGAAAAGAATGTTCTTAACTTCCAGGCAGAAACTGCTTCTCCAACTTCATGTTATCACAACATATCAGTTATATTTATATTCAAGCATTACTCACACAGTAGCATCATTGCTTACTCATATGATGATTTACCCATTATATTCTGTGCTTTCTGAGGGCCAGTATTATGCTATACCCACTGTACAACTGGTCCTCAATACATATTCTATCAATGTTTAAATGACAGAATGAATTGACCAATTTAACAGAAAAATGAATATAATATTAGAAAGAATGTTCAAATAAGTTAAGAGAAAAAGAGTTTCTCAAGCAATTTCAAGCACCTATTCCATGAATATTAACTATAACCTGTTAGAGAATTTGCCTCTTAGCTGTGTCTTTGCTACAACAATTTAAGAGCATTAAGGTTATGGCATTCCCTTGAATTCTGTGGGTTTTGTTTATTTGTTTAAGATATATCTTCCTCATAATATTTTAAGGTGCATCAGAAAAGAGACAGGAGCTCTTTCCTTCAACACTGTAAGGTGAATGCCTATGCATAGCGTCTGGCCCAAAGTAGGCTGTCAAAAAACATGTAGGAAATAATTGAACACTTGATGTATGAGCTGTTACTATTGAGACAATTATTTTTTATTTTAATTTAAGTACATGTTTACTTAAAGGGCCAGATAGTAAACATTTTAGGTTCTGTAGACCCAGAGTAAAATCAGGGATATTACTACAAGAATTTTAAATGTAACTATTTTAAAATGTAAAAAATAAAATAGTTAATAGGCATTAAAAAAAAAAAAATGTTTGGTCAGATGGGTAGTTTGCTAACTTCTATTCTAGAAACTGTCCAAAAGAAATATAAGTGAATCTCAAATGTGAACCAAATAAGTAATTTAATTTTTTTGCATTGGCCATCCACATATTTATAAAGTAAAAACAGGTAGGTTAAATTAATTTTAACAATTTATTTTATTTTATCCAAAATAAACAAAATATTATCATTACAAAAGTGTAATCAATAGAAGGATTGTTAATGAGATATACACTCTTTCTGTGAAGTACTACATCTTTGGATTCTGGTATATATTCTACGCTTACAGTGCATATCAGTTCAGAAGAGCCACACTTCAAGAGTATAACAGACAATTTGGACAGTGCAATCTAGAACTATAAAATGACAAGTTTGAGCCAAATAATATGTAAGCTTGCTTTTGTTCTAAGTACTATCAATTATTAAGCTAATCTAACTTTCTCGTCTCTCACCAACACTCATTTATTCTTTCATTGATTGATGTAGTTCTCTCTGAGGATGAACGTCCTGTATGTGCCAGGATCTATAATAAGCTTCAGGAGAAGACAGACAACTTCAGAATGATTCTTTCTTTTTCTTTCTTTTTTCTTTTTTTGATTAATGTTTTGTTGTTGTGTTACATTTGTCTCATTTTTCCCCCATTGCTCTTCCCTGTCCCACCCACCTTACAGAATGATTATTATCTCCAGAAGTTTGCTATCTAACATGGGGAGAGCAATTTCTAAGACTCTAAAAAAAGATGACATAATAAGAAAAATAACAGAGATAGATAACAGTGGGATAAGGGGCAGGGGGTATATATTCCTCACCAATGAGGAAACAGCCAATTCCCCAGATACTTTGGAGACCATCCGAATGGCATTGTGGAAAAGGTGATGCTTGACCTCAGTATGCAGGGGATGCTTTCATTTCCAGCAGGGAAGGCAGCATGTTGACAGGTAGAAGCATAACACAGCCCAGCCCACCAGGGACCTGAAGGATGACTAGACTTCAAGATGCTAGGAAGGAAAATCATAGCCAGAGACTCAATCGCCAGAGACACAATACCTTGGACAGATTTATTAATAATGATGCTAAGAAGTTTGGACTTTACCCTGTAGGTAATAGGAAGGCATCAAATGGTTGGAGGTAGGAGTTGGCATGAGCAGCTATGAATTTTGGAAAGGTCATTGGCTTGAAATTTGAGGCCTGGCTTAGAGGCAGAGACCTAGAAGACAAGGAGACATTGCAGTTCCCTAGACAAGCAGTGATGAAAGGCCCTGCCAGCCAAGGAACAGAGGGAAGGACGCAGGGTCAAAAAGAGCAAAGGCAGCACGCAGATGAGCAGCGAGGGAAGTAACTAGAGGAAAACAGGCAAATTTGCAGATTTCTCACCTAGACACCTGGAAAGTTGACTAGGATTCCATTCATGAGAGGCAAAATGGGAATAAGTTCTTCAAAGAGAAAGCAATCTGACCCTTCCAGGGAAACCATCTTATGCTCCTCTAGAGTAAGTCTGGCTTGGTCAAGGACAGTGTAGCAGGACTCGATCAGTTTGTTCTTTATCGAAAAGCTCAGTGAAAGAAATGGATATATTTTGTAATGCTTTGTGTGAGTTTCCAACCCTACGAACAATCATACCAGTGTACTGTTCATTGCTTCTTTTCTGACTGAACACCTTGAGTTCATGATCTGACGTTCCCGAATCAACCACTAACTCCCTACAGAAAAATAATTGGCTGAACTGAAAACTCCACACTCTTTTTTGATGTTTCAATGATGAAAGGATATTGAGTTTCTTTTCATCTCAAGCAGTCATTAGTTGTATTCTGGTCAGTCCTTCTGACCTTCACCATCATGATTCATGATCTTCCAATGCAGCATTATGTCCTCCCTTAACTTTTTCAAGGCAGGCAAGACCAAGATTTCTCATCTCAACAGCTCTTTTTATCAAGGAGGAAAACTCTTCCCAGAAAGTCTCCCCACTCAGCAACCTTCTCTTTGTGAGTCACTGAATGGAACTGGGTCTCGTGTCCACTCCTAAACCGCAAGCAGCAAAGACCAATAGATGACCATGCCCTGACTTAGACCAAATATGGACCATTCCATAGGACTGTAGGGGTAGGGGATCATCTTTTATTTTCATATGCTAATAAAATGATAATCCGTGTATTCATTCCCTATTGCTGTTGTAACAAATTATTATAAACCTAGTATCTTAAAAACAATACAAAGGCACCAGCCTGCGAACCCACAGGTCGCTGGTTTGATTCCCCAGCCAGGGCACATAATCAGGTTGCAAGTCAGGTCTCTGGCCAGATCCGTAGCTGAAGGCAGTTGAAAGGCAACCATACATTGATGTCTCTCTCCCCTCTCTGCCTCCCTCCCTTTCCCTCTCTCTGAAAACAATAAGTAAAATCTTTAAAAAAAAAAAAAATAATAAGAACAATACAATGTATTATCTTACAGTTTGGGGGCCAGAAGTCCAATGGGTTTCACTGGGCTGAAATCAGGGCTATATACCCTCTAAAATCTCTAGGAAAGGATCTCTTTTTTTTTTTTTTTTTTTTTTTTTTATCTTTTCCAGCTTCTAGAAGCTGTCTGCATTCCCTGGTTTAAAGCCAATGGTGTAGCATCTTCCTTTGTCATGTTGACTTTCCTGAATCAAAGCCTACTGCGTTTCCCTTATAAGGGCTCTTGCTAGATCCTTAACTTAGTCACAACTGCATAACTCCTTTTGTCATATAACATAACATATTTCCAGTTTCTGGGAATTCAAGTGTGGATATCTTTGGTGGTATTATTAGCTAGCCTACCACAGTCAGGTCCGACAACTCAAGGAAACTAAATGATTGCCACAACAGCAATCACTTCAGGTCTACCATGTATCAAGCCCTGAACTGGACATTTTGCTAATGTTACCTATTATAAGACTTATGCTAATACTTTGAGAGAAGCAATATCCTCATGTTAAAAATGAGGACAATGATACCCAGAATGTCTGTGGTCATGAAGCAAGCAATCAGCCTCATTCAAAGCCAGGTCTACCTGCATCGCTAACCTATGCTAAACTATACTCTCTTTTACTTGAGGTAAAAGTCTATTGGAAGCCACCAAGTGAAGCATTTTGAATCCTCAAAGTTATATGACTTCTTCAAGTGCACCCCTTGACAGTAGCAACTATATACTTGGACTCTATTTCTCTGAAATCCCATTAAAATGCAGAATATTGACCTTATTTTTAAGGGAATAATAATTTAATTTCTATTGATTTCTAAGGACTTAACCATATAGAAATAATCAACTGCTACCTATTTCCATTTCCTGCCTATGCTTTTTAAGGTTATTAAAACAAAAAAAAATGGAAAATGAATGTTTTAAAATAATGCTCGTAACATTTGGTGAGTTTATTGTTTTATTACCTTTTTTTGAAGTACTAGGGTAATTTATAGTTTAGTTTTGATAATTCTAATAAGTTATCTTCCTGGGGAGGATTCCTCTATTGAAATGTAGGCACACAATTAAAAATAAAAATACTAGCCCTGGCTGGTAGCACAGTGGATAAGGCGCCGACCTGCGAACCCAAAGGTCGCAGGTTCGATTCCCCAGCCAGGGCACATAACCAGGTTATAAACCAGGTCTCCAGTCAGGTCTGTGGCTGGAGGCAGGTGAAACATAACCATACATTAATGTCTCTCTCCCTCTCTGCCTCTCTCCCTTCCCCTCTTTCTAAAAATGATGAAATAAAATCTTTAAAAATAAAAATAAAAATACTATTTGTGGTAAACAAAAATGCTAAAAGTGAGTTTTTATAGTTTTGAAAATTGGCATAATGGACGCATGGATTTTCACACATTTAATGATAAATAACTGCTGATATTAAAGAACAAAGACAGTGTCCTTTGTGGAAAGGCATACAGGTGATGAGGTAAAGAGACAATTTCCAATTTTTACACCTGATGAATTCCTAAAATGACCCTAAAGCCAAATACAGAAGGCTTGAACAACAGCCCTACATATTACGAGGAGATCCAGTTCAAAAAAAAAGCTAAGAAATAAAATAAAACCCCTAATTATACCTTGACTTTTAGACCATCATCAACAACACATTGCCAACTTATTCTTTGTTTTCTTTTTCTCTTCCTTGAAAACGGAGCAATGCAATCAACTCAGGTCTGATGAGTGTCCAACTAAAGCTTAAAAATTAAACATTCCAAGGGCCATGATCCCCATCTCAATTTCTTCAACATTCGTGTTAACGCTTTGCTTTTCCTCTTTTCCTTTCATGTTTAAGTATTAAGGATGAAATGAAATAAGATATTTATTCAGAGAACCGCAGGAACAAACACTTCTATACTGCCAACGCCGAGCTACCCATTGGCAGGGAAAGTCATAGCCAGTGAACATAACACCAAATTCAGTGTAAGAAAGGCAATTTGGGTGTATTATTGTATCGTGTAGGAAAAAGAATTAAAATACCAAACAGAAGAGAATGAATGCCTGTAGTCCTGTTCTTAAATGTTAAGTCCCCAACATACCTGCTGGTTCCTACAGTGGTTTCATGTGTGTGCGATGGGGGTAGGTGTTAGGTGGAGGATCTGTCCACGTCTTTCTCTCTGTGTCCATCTTGGAAGCCAATTTAGGTTTTGGTCTGAAGCTTAGACTATTTTCCAATTAAAATGCTTCCAAAATAATGTGGACCCAACAATCTAGTACCCTTCTCCGAAGCCCCCACAGTCCCTGTCCCTTTTCACTCCTACCTGAGTCAAAACCCAGACCTGGCCGATTTCAGGTGCATGTGACTTGGGGCATCCAGTGTCAGCCTTCCCCACAGCCACAGCTGTGTTTCCAGATGTGCGCCCATCACTGCGTACCAGTGTCACTGCTGCAAACTTGGAACTTCCTAAGTGAGTCATGAAGCAAAAATGACTAGGAAGCTCCGGCATAAATCATGACATAAAAGCTGAAATTGGGACCATCCACCAATTTCTCTCTCCCTTAGAAGTATTGATAAAGGGGACTGCCTTGCTACATTCAACCTGGGGCAGAAACTTGCCAATAGTTCCTCTCAGGCCCTTGGGAACATCAGAAGGTTCTTATTAAAATGAACACTGAGTAATAAACTTTAATAGTCTCCAGAGGTCCGTCATGCCAGAGAATAATACATTAAAAATGCTGATTTAATAAGAATACTTATAAACTCCCCATAAATCACTTACTGCAAAGCATCATTTTGAATCACTCAAAAGATGCTAAAACCATGATAAATTACAACTCGTGCTGAACTCAGCCTTATGTTTCCAGTATCAAACAAATAGATAAATTATTGTCCTTAATTAGCAGCTGATGAGGAGAGATCATGCGTAGCTTTAAAAGAATCCTATAACGTCTGTGAAATTTCCATGTCTGTTGGCTAAAATAAGCTTTTTCCTTTCACAGCTATTTTTTTTTTTCTTTTTTTTTTTTTTTTTCCCTTCCCGGATCGCCCTGCAAGCTGTCAACCCAATATATCCTGCGGGATTGTCAGGCTGCCCATCACAGGAAGGTATTCCCCATCTGTAATGATTACTGTATCTGTCAAGCAGATAGTTAAAGTAATACAATAAAATGGAGAAAATTAGATGCTTCCCCATATGTCTGCTTTCGTAACCAGTATTCTTGTGTTCTTCTCTCGCACAAGCACTTAGCAGATGCTCTATATTTGTTAGTAGAATACAAAATACAACTTAACAAAGCCCACTTACTCCAATTTGCAGAAGCATCACCAACGTGGCAGGGGGCAGTTTTAGTTGTTCCACATCCTCATCAGCACTTAGTAATTATTAGCTTTCTTAGATTTTAGCCTAATAGGTGTCAGGACGTATATGATGCGCTTTTACATGGTATTTTCCACCCTGGTTGGTGGCTCAGTGGATAAGGCACCGGCCTGTGAACCCAAAGGTCACTGGTTCGATTCCCAGCCAGGGCACATAACCAGGTTGCAAGCCAGGTCTCCAGCCAGGTCCACAGCTGGAGGCAGGTGAAAGGCAACCATACATTGATGTTTCTCTCTCTCTCTCTTTCTCCCTCTCTGCCCTTCTCTCTAAAAATAATGCATAAAATCTTTCTTAAATAAATAAATAAATGGTATTTTCCATCCACATAGCCATACTTTAGGCAGGAAGAAGGAAAAACACTAGGCAAAAAGCATGTGCTAGCAGAGGTGGCACCTGTTTAAGTGGCATTCCTGGAGGCCCCAACCAACCATTTCTGATGCCCTGTCATTGGCCAGAACTAGTCACAAGGCCGCTCCACGTGCAAGGAAAATTGAGAAACGTAGTTGGGTTTTTAAACTTTATTATTTTGTTTTGTTTTGTTCATTTTTTTTGTCTGACTGTATTACCACCTGAGGGAAATCGGCAATTTTAAGTAAAAACATGAGGACAACGGACCATCAGTTGGCAGCTCCCGGATTCGCCTCACGCCGACCTCCCCTCTTTTCTCCAATGCCTCCAAACAGCCTATTTTTCACCTGCAGCCAGAGTGATTCTCATTAAAATTCATCAGATCATGTCTCTGCGCTCAAAATAACTCCATGCTTCCCATCTTCCTCAGAGTAAAATCAGAAGGCCCTCAGATTGCTGATAAGCCCGGTGCTGGTCTGCAGCAACTCCAACCCCACCTTTCAAACTCATCTCCTGCGGGTCCTCCCCTGGTCACTGCGCAGTGTTGTCTAGACTCCTCTCCTTCCTCTTCCGTGAGCAAACCAAGGACGCGCTCCCTTCCAGGCCTTGGTACTCACAGTTCCTTCAGCCTGGAGCCTCCTTCCTGAAGACAGCCTGGCTGCTTGACTCTCAATTCCCACAAAGGCATGCGCAAGTGTTCCGGTAGCGCAAAGGCCTTTCCTCCTACATAAAATCATCTTAGACACACAAGACCCACCAACTCCTCCCACATTCTGCTTTATCGTTCTCTGCTCCTAACCTCATCGGATGGAGCATTTATCTTATTTACTGTTAGTAGTTTCTGTCTTCACCTCTAGAGTGTAAGGGAGCAGGCAACTTTTCTGTTCTCTCCTGTGTCTGGAACGGGCCTGGCACTCAGCACACGTTTGCCAACGGAACGAATGGAGAGAGGAGGGTAAGTGCATGCCAAAGAACGAATGGTGCTGCAGGGAACTCAAAGAGGCGTGAGCACTGTGGCATTTCCTCTTCCCCTAGCGCAGCTTCTGTGGTCCCCACTTCCCAGGTGGGTGAAAGGGACCCCAAGAGAGCTTGGGGTTTTACCAAGGAGAGCCTGGCACCACACCCCTGGCTGCATACTTGCTGCAATAGAGAATTCTGAGGACAGGAGTGATGTGGGGTTTCCTGATATGGCAGGGGGTGGAAACAGAGACAGACTGGAAATTCAAAAGCAAAGGGAGGCATGAATCTTCCCATCTGCCAAGCAGACCCAGGCTGGGGCACTCATGTTCCATCCAAGATGTATTGGTTTTCTAGGTCCACTGTAATCTTCATATAAGTGTCAGACAGGGGGGCTCAAATAGTAAAAATTTTTTCTCACAATTCTTGGAGGCTGAATATTCAAAAACAAGATGTTGGTGGGGTTGGTTTCTCTGGGACCTCTCCACTTGACATGGGGATGGTCGCCTTCCCTGTGTCTCCATCATCTTCCTCCTATGTTTATCTGTATCCTGATGGTCTCTTCTTATAAGGACACCAGGTACATTGGGTTGACACCCATCTTAATAAACTCATTTTAACCCAATTGCCTCTTTAAAGACCTGGCCTCCAAATACCATCACTTTAGGAGGTGCTGGGAGTTGGGACTTCAATACATGAGTTTTGTAAAGACACACTCCAGCCCATATCCAGCCTGGGTCTAAGGATTCCAGGCAGAAAGAGCATGTGGAGCATGTCCTTCCAGATCTGGCACAGGGCCTGGGAGCAGAGTGAGGCCTGCAGGAAAGAATGTCTCCGAGCCAGGCCCTGAAGAACCCACAAGAAGAGCTTCAGGAGAGATGAATTTTTGGTTGGACAGCTGACATGATCAGCCAAGAACTACGATGAGCATGAGGGCCTGTTCCCTTCTCCTCTATTTCTCCCTTGTGTATCTCCTGTGCGCTCAAACACTGGCCCTGGGGAGGTGGGGAATAAGGTGGAGGGGCAAGAGTGAAACACAAACCTGGCCCCTTTGCCTTCGGGATGCAGAGCTGAGTCACACCCAATCTAGGGAAAGGAAAAAAGGTCAGATTGGATGAAAGCTGAATTTCTGAATTTGGCCTGCTATGGGCCAGGGCTGCTGGGGAGTGAGGAAAGTGAAGACAACGAGGTTTCTCCAGCAGGGGACGGACCCAAGCTTGCTTTTGAAAAGTGTCAAATCAGGCTCTGATGAAGAAGCCATGGCTCTCTGGGAGGGGAAGCACTGCCCACAACATCAACATCGTCCTCAAAAATCAAGTGCATTACTTAGTAATTAGGAATAAGTCCTTCACTTCTCAGTGATTCTGCCAAAAAAGATAATTTTCCAGTAGCCACTCACAAGGCCTTTGTCCTCTGGTGGACTTGAGTCTAAAGACTTCCCATTTTCTATGATCCACTCTCTGATATTCCCTAATTACTTCTTATGAACATACCAGGCCCCAAAGCACATGTTCAGGCCTGATTCCAGCATCCAACATTACAAAAAATCCAGAACCCCAGAGAACTCCTCCTCCCTGTGGACCAATCCACTAGGGATGGGAAAGGTTGTAATTTCTAACTTCAACATACAAAAGGTCCTGTGCACCCCTTTTCTAGGACAATTCCAGGTTTGTTTATTCTATAGACACCTTTCAAAAGGAGGCCATATGCAATAATTCCAAGATGACACTCTACAGTGCCTTCCATATGATGTAGCTAACAACGTCTCTGTGTCAACTTGCTGGCACTTCCACAACAAAGTACCACAGACTGGTGGCTTGAGCTACATGAATTTCTCCTCATAGTTATGGAGGCTGGAAGCTCTAAATCAAGGCGTCTGTAGGGTTGCTTCTTTCTGAACACTGTGAGGAAGAAGTCTGTTCCATGAATCTCTTCTAGCTGCTCCTAGCTTGCTGGCTGTCTTTGGCATTTCCTGGCTTGTAGAAGCATTGCCCCAATCTCTGCCTTTATTTTCACAAGATGTGCCCCCTGTACCAATTTTTGCTAATCACATGCAATTTCCATTAGTCAAGAAAAAGAAATGTGTGCCTTATAGTCAGTTCTTTAAATGGCATATGAAGGGTCATATTGAGATACAAGGCTTTGTGTTTTATCTGTTACTTTAGCTGCTGTTGACTCATCTGTACCCAAGAGTTCACACACTAGGATTAAATGTGAGTAGAGATCTGCTTTGAAGTCAAAAGTATGTCAGGGGCTTTTATTTGCTTTGTTTGGAAATATTTTCCTTGGACTCTCTTATTTGATTTTTCTATTATTTATCCAGGGAATTTAAGGAAGGCAGGCGTTTCTTTAGTGCCCTCTATCATCAAATGACATTTGAACAATCTTAATAGAATGATCCTTGGGTACATGTGGTAATTTTATTCAAGATCTTAGAGTCTTTTACAATGTGTCTATTTTACATTTTATAGTATTAGAGGTTGCTGGAGGCTAGTTCAAAACCTGTAAGTAGACCTAAGGGGGGAAAACTCAAAGAATAAATTATTATGATTGAATCCTAGCCTATAGACTCTACTTCTTAGAAAAATGAACTCCCCTTATAACACAGTAACCACCTGCTCTAAAATATCTGGGTATCTGCCATCTAAATGAAATCCAACTTGACCAACCAAAGATATTATTTACTTCACTAAGTTCTACTATGTGTCTCAGACTATTCTTTGCATGAGGAATGCAGTGATGAGCAAAGTGCTCATGAATTTACATCTTCATGAGGGAAACAGACAATAAACAAGATAAATACGAACTATGTCCAGACGGTATCCAGCCATGTACTATGAAAAATAGAGACATTTATTTGTACTACGAAAAATAGATAAGATACGAGAAACATTGTACATAGGACAATGGTGCCTCAGACCCTTTCCATGTAAGCACCTTAGGATCTCACACAGTTCTCCCAATCCCATCAGCTGCCCCATTGTATGTTCCTGAATCTCCTTAATGGTCTGAAACCTCTTCCTTTTCAAAAATGATTTTAGTTTTGGGAAAAGCCAGAAGCCGCAGGGAACCAAATCTGTGCTATAGTGGGTCTGAGCCACATGGGTGATTTGCAAGCAAACCAACTTTGCATGAGATATGACACACATGAGCAGGCACATTGTCATGATGAAGCTGCCAACCACCAGTTGCTCATGTCTGCTGCCTTCTGAATCACCCAAAAAGTTTTTGCAGAGGACTGTTCAAGCGTAATGCAAAATTTGATGCAGATTCATTGCTCTACTCAGTCATTTTGAATGTGACAGCCACACAGTACATGTGCTCACTCAACGACATCTACCACCCTCACTGACTAGTACAGTGAAGTCATCATTGTTCATGCATGCACATTCCAGTCTACTCGCCTTGGTTGCCAGGTTACAGCAATGTTGCACAAACCGTTCTCATTATATTAACAACAGCTGGACTTTTTCCAGACAGACCTCATATATTAGCACACTGAATTGAATGGTGTCCCCTCCCCCTAACATTTCTATCTATCAGGAACCTTTAAATATAACCTCACTTAAATATATAGCTTTTATAGATGAAGTCAAGATAAAATGAGATGATATTGGATTAGGGTGGGCTCCAAATTCAATATGGCAGATGTACTCCTAAGAATAGGGAAATTTGGACACAGGGAAATACAGGAAGATCACCATGTGATGATGCAGGTAAGGATTGGAATGACATGGCTTGAAATCAAAAACACATCAAGGATTGCCAGTACCCCCCAAAAGTTAAGAGAGCAGCATGATCAGATTCTTCCCCAGAGCCTCAGAGGGAACCAATCCTGCCAACACCTTGACTTTGAACTTCTAGCCTCCAGTACTATGGGAGAATAAACATCTGCTGTTTTTTAGATACTTAGTTTGTGGTTCTTTGTTATAGCAGCCTTAGGAAACTAACACAATTTGTAAACAATGATAAGGGTTAAGGGAGAAAATTAAAGCAGTGAAATGGGGGAAAGAGCCCTAGGGAGAGATGGGCCAGAAAATTCCTCAATGTGAAGGTAACACTGATTAAAGTCAGAAGAAGATGCCTCACATGATGATACCTGGGAGGGAGGAAGAGCATGTACAAAGGCTCGGAAAGCATGCCTGCATGTTAGAAAACAGTAAGCAGGCCACTGTGGTTGGAGTGGAATGTGAGATGAGAAGAGTAGGAGGAAATAATGAGCTCAGAGAGATGATGGGCAGGCCAATCGTATAAATGCCATAGGTTGTTGTAAAGTCTCTGACTTTTGCTCTGAATCAGACAGAAAAAAAAAAAAAAAAAACCCTTTTAGTGAGTTTGGAGGAGGGGAATGATGCAGAATGACAGAATTAATCAGAAGATCTGATTAATATTTTAACAAGATCTTTAAGTTCCTGAGATTATTCTGAAAAGATAAGGACAGAAGCAGGTAGACCAGTTAGAAAATGATTGCAATAATCTAGGAAGGAAATGACAGTAACTTGGACCATGCTGGTAGTGGTAAAATGGATTGCATAGGGTCCAGTTTCAGGATATAATTTATAGATTTGGTGGATGAGACATCTGTGGTCAGATGTGAGACATGAGTTAAAAAGACAAGTTGCTTCGCCAGAGAAATGGACCTGCCATTTATTGAGAGAAGGCCGTGGGAGAGGAAGACATGTTGAGGAAGATCAGGAATCAGTTTGGAACATGTTAACCTTGAGATGTCATGTAGATATATGTGAGAACATTGAATAGCAGCTTAGTACACATGATGGAGCTAAGAAGTCTGGCAAGAGATACAAATTTGTAAGTTGTTGGAACTGAGGTAGAATCACATGTCTACACATTCATTACATTTTTCCATAATAGCTCTTGTTTCCCTGCAAAAATACTACATAATTTGACAGTGCAGGAAGGGTGACTATAAAATTGACTTACAACAATCTATCTGCTCAATGTTTTAGGTTGTTATATATTTGTGTTATAACCCTTCTAGAAAAAAAAAAAAAAACTAGGCAGTTCACAACATTAAAAGTTATAAAATAGGAAAACACAATTTAAAAAGTAAAAGTGGCAATCATGGCTGGTGTGATGCAGTGGAATGGCGCCAGCCTGTGAACCCAAGAGTTCAATGGTTCGATTCCCAGTCAGGGCACATAACCAGGTTGCAAGCCAGGTCTCCAGCCAGGTCCTTAGCTGGAGGCAGGTGAAAGGCAACCACACATTGATATTTCTCTCCCTTTCTTCCTCCTCCCTGCCCTTCTCTCTAAAAATAATGAATAAAATGTTTATAAATTTTTTAAAATTTAAGTAAAAAATTTTTAATTAAATAAATTTTAAAATTTTAAGTAAAAAAAGTAAAAAAAAGTTTTTTAATTTAAAAAGTAAAAGCAGCAATTATAAAAGTTAATTAAGTAAACCAAATACCTTAACTTCTTTAAGTTTTTTTTATAATCATCCCACTTTGTTCTAATGAAATAAATGGAGATTCCAGAACTAGAACCACATATATGTGGTCAGTTGTTTTCCCTACAATATGACTAGGAAATTCAATAAGAAAAAAAAAAAAACAGAAACATCTTTTGTGCAAAGATAGCAGAAAATTGTAATCCACATACACAAAAATAAATACATATGTAAATCTCAACTGTTATCTCATTCCATATATAAAATGTTAATTTAAAGATTATAGACTTAAATTTTAAAACTAACGCAATAAGGCTCTAGGGTAGAGAGAGGAGAAGGGAGAAAGTCAGAGAGAGAAAGAGACATCAATGTATGGTTGCCTTTCACCTGCCTCCAGCTACAGATCTGCTTGGAGACCTGGCTTGCAACCTGGTTATGTGCCCTGGCTGGGAATCAAACCAGCGACCTTTGGGTTCACAGGCCAGCGTCTTATACACTGTGCCACCAGCCAGGGCTATAGGCCTACATCATTTAATAGTAATTTTCCAAACATTCCTAAGGAACAGGAAACAAAATCTAATGTGAGAGCCAAATAATCTTTAAAGAAAATAAAATAAATTCAAAGTTCTGATTAACCCTCTCCTGACCCCTAAATCAAGCAGCCTATGCACCTGCCTTAATAAAGCCTTGTGAAGGTGGAAATTGACAGAGGGAGAGGGGAGAGCAATGGGGGGAAATGAAACAATCATAATACAACAACAATAAATTAATTTTTTAAAAAGAAAGAAAGCCATGTGATGTGCAGAAGAGTCTGAGGGTTTCTAACACATAGCAAAGCCACAGGTCAGTGTGTAGCTTTAAACATTTTGAAAGACTATACGTTACAAACTTATTAATGGGTTGCAAGGCCAAATGGTTTTTTCCTTTGTTATTTTGTTATATTCTGTTGAGAGGTGCATCACATGTACATTTGGAGAAATTTCTAACCAAGACTATAATTGCAGCTTTCTTTAGCTGATGTTAAGTCAATTTCATTGACAATAAGGAGCGCACAGGCTCTAATAACAAAATTTAAAACTCTGCATGGCAAAAGTCATAATAAGCCAAATCAAAATACAAAGGAAAAATCAGGAGAAAACATATCTGAAACTCATATCATAGGCAAAAGGATAATTTCCTTCACAATAACCATAGGAAAATCAGTAACACCAACAAGCCAATAGAAGAATGGAAACAAATACACATAAGCAACAAAAACTATGAGTAGACCTTAAACACAAGAAAAGATGTCCAATCTCAATCAGAAATAAAGAAAGAAAAAAAAGTGAAAATGAGGTACAATTTGTTATCTGTCAGATTGTCAATTATCAAGTTTGAGAGGTATCAGTGTAGGTGAAATTGTAGGGAAACAAATCTCACACATTGCTGATAAGAGTATAAAAACAATGGAGACAACGTAGAGGTCACCATATTGTTTTGCAATAGCAAACGATATCCACCAATGGGATGACTATTAAATAAATAATGGACTATATGTAGAGCAGAAATGTGACATTGGAAAGAATAAGGAAGTTCTATATTTGATGAGGGGGAGAGAGAGGGAAATCTTCATCTTTACAGAAGGGGCTTCAAGTCCTACATCTCCCAGCCAAGCTCAGATCTTAGGGTAAGGGGAAAGGCAGATATGAAAATACTCCTCTTCAGCTAATTTTGGCATTCAGAGAGCAAAGGAGGGCTGGGCTCATTTCCAAGTGGGGTGCAGAGAGATAAGAAAAGTCCTTGTTTCAACCTGCAAAAGAAAAAGTAGAGCCTTAAGAAGGTCTATTTGGCACTATTTTCTAGGGAGTACACAGTAGCATGAGGAAGGCATAAGGAGAGGGATTCAGGAAAGACCATGAGAAGACTCATTACCAACCTGACCCACTGCAAGATGTGACTATCTCATCTTTCTGAGCCAATCTCTGAAGGATTTGAGCAGAAAAGGCCCTAAAATATACCTAATCTTAAATATTTTATCAAAGCTGGAATTAACTGGGTAAATTTTCTACTACCAGGCAAAAATGAGGCTCAAGATAGAGATTGGTTTGAGTTACGAAAAAATGAAATCCAATTTCCAGCGCCTCAAAGGACATGGCGGGAAAATATCAGTCATGCTACTTATATATTAACAGATTCAGTGATAGCAATATCAAGGCTCAGAGATGTTCAAATTGGCCTTAAGAATCTGTCTCAGGCAGGTAATTTGGAACTTTCACAGACTGGAGAAAACTGAAGAGATTAACATGTCTCAGTGGGGTTCTGGATGGGCTCCTGGAACAGGGAAAGGGCGTGGGTAGGTGAGTAGGGGGTGGGGAATGGATGATCGTTCAACAAGGTCTGCAGTTGAGTGAGTAGAATTGTGCCAAAGGTAACCAATTGGTTTGGTTGGGTCATTGATTGTGATCATTGTATTATACTGTGGTTATATAGGTTAATGTCAGGCAAAGACTGGTGGAAGGTCCATCCACCAGTCCATGTAAACCAGATACTATTTTGCAACTTTTTTTGTATATATAAAATAGAAAAGCTTTTAAAAAAGACATTGGGGTGGGAGAGTCTCTCTTATCACATCCAGCTATGTGAGAAAAAGGACTCAAAAAAGAATTCTGCAGATAAAGAGGCTCCAAAATAACAAAGCAAAAGTACTGGTGAGGATGTGGAGAAAAGAAAACCCTAGGGCACTATTGGTGGGAATGCAGCCACTGTGAAAAACAGTATGGAATTGCCTCTAAAAACTAACAATGGAACTGCCTTTTGATCCAGCAAATCCACTGCTAGGACTATACCTAAAGAATCCTGAAACACCAATTCAGAAGAACCTATGCTCCCCTCTGTTCATTGCAGGGCTATTTACAATAGCCAAGTGCTGGAAACAGCCTAAGTGCCCACCAGTGGATAATTGGATCAAAAAAAATTTGGTGCATTTACACAATAGAATATTACGCAGCAGAAAGAAAGAAGGAAGTCCTACCTTTTGGGTAGCATGGTTGGGACTGGAGAGTATTATGTTTAGTGAAATAAGCCTAATGACAAAGGACAAATACCATTTGATCTTACCTAATACAGGAAACTAATGAACAAAACAAATGGACAAGCAGAATGGAACCAGAGACAGGGAAACAAGGAACAGACCGGAGGGGTGGGGTAGAGGAAGAGGGGGAAAAGAAGGGGAGCTGGTATGAATAATTAGTTCAGGAGCTGGTATGAATGACCCATGGACATGGACAATAAGTGGGGAATTGACTGTGGGAGAAAGAATGGGGTGTGTGGGGCAGGGGAGAACAATGGAAGAAAAAATGGAACTATAATACAACAACAATAAGTTGACTTTTTTAAAAAGCAAAAAAATAAACCACACATGGAATGCATAGTTTAACTAGCCCCTGTGTTTCCGGAAATAAAAAAACCCTCCCACCCCTAACACAATGGCCCACTTACACTTTTAATCTTTATCTGAATACTTCCTCTGAGGGGTAAGGAGAAGCCAAAAACTAGTGGCTTCTAGAATGTTCTTGAATGTTGAAGGCACAGGTCAACTGAAGAGACTGGATCATATGACCAGTAAGCTGCTCCAAATCAAGACATTCTCCTTCATTTCCCACTGACTGTGGGCTGCCTGCCTGGGGGAGGGCGGGGGGAGGGGGGACACCTGGCTTCCTCCTCCAGGCAATGAACAAAGAGCTGCTTCTGCATGCCGGCCCTCCTACAGCTTTCTGTCTGAAGGTAAGTGGGTGAGCCAGGGTAGCATGGACTCCAACATCATTTCTCAACGGGCATTCTCACTTTGGTCCTTACTGGAAAAGCACCATTTTAGCAACAGATTAATGGACTGTTATCCGGTCCTTTAATAACTATATAGCCTTGTCTTTGTGGACATGCTTTATGACTTTGGCAGCAAAGAGGAATGATAGAATCCGGGCCTAACTTTGAACTTCCTGTCATATGACTATTTTAGCTTTATAGGAGACTTGAATTTAGTGTAATTATGATGTTATACAACCTTTCTCTATAAAGGATTCCTGACTTCTAACCATACCTATTTCATAAAAAATAAAAATAAATTTAAAAAATAAAATAAAAGGGGAGCAGCTTAGACAAGAACCTAGTATAAAGGAACCATGGACATGGACAACAGATGGGATTGACTTTGGGGGGAATGGGTGGGTGGGGAGGGGGACAGAGGTGAGCAAAAAGGGGATGGATGTAATACAACAACAATAAAATTAAGAAAACAATAAAATTAAGAAAAATGAATAAATAAAGTAAAACAAAATAAAATATACAGTCCAAGGGCAGGGATTCTGCTATGTCTGAAAGACCTTGCTGGATCGATTTAAATTCTAACAATTTCTGCTGCCAGAGTAAGAGAAAGGAATTAAGAAGCATATTCGAAGAATCCTATCACTATGACAAAGAATCCATTATCCTCCTTCAAAGCATATTGTATATTTTAAATATTTACTGAGTGGCTTGTGTTTACCTGGCACTGAGTGAATGCTATGAAGAATACAAAAGATGTGTGAATCTCCTCAGGAATTCTCAGTCTCACTGAGGAAATGACAGAAGCACAAAATACATACACAAAGCATTAGGAACCATCAAGAGTACTATAAACCATGTGACAAAATGTGGTAGAACCAATAAGTGCCATAGGAAGTCAAAGGAAAAAACGAATCAGCATTGTGAAGTACGATATATTTTAGGAAGGCTCCAGGGGAACCAGGGGAATGAAAATTGAAATAGGCTCTGAAGGATTTATATTTGTCATGGCCAAGACATGGTGGATGGCAGAATAATGGCCCCCCAAAGTACCCATGTCCCAGTCCCTAGAACCTATGAATATGTTACCTTACATGGTAAAAGGAAGTTTGCAGATATAATGAACATAAAAGATTTTGAGCAAGGGGGTCAGAGGGTCGATTATCCTAGATCATTCTGGTAGGCCCAGTCTAGTCACATGAGTCTTTAAAAGTGGGAAAGGGAGGCAAAAGGACTAGGGGAAACAGAAGAAGAAGCTGGAGAGATTTGGAGCTTGAGAGCAACTTGGCCTATTGTTGCTGGCTTTAAAGACAGAGGAAGGGCCACTAGCCAAGGAAAGCAGGCAGCTTCTGGAAAGTGAGCCCTCAACCGACTGCCAGCAAAAAAAGGGGGGGCCTCAATCTTACAATTTCAAGGAACTTATTTCTGCTCCACTAATCCCTCCAGAAATGAATGCAGCCCTGTCCAGTGATACCTACACAGAACTTCCGACCTACTGTGGCTATAAGCCACTAAATTTGTGGTAATTTGTTACAGCAAAACTAGAAAACACATGGGCACAGTTCCCATGGCTTACGCAGGAAACTGTAGTTCAAGTATCAATTTCTTATTCCTCGTGCAGTAGTTTTTTCTGCAGCCCATTGGAAGCACCATTAAATGTAGCTGCAGTTACATTATCTCTACTGAGAGTCCTCATAACGGCTGTCATGGCCATAACCCATTTCTGAAGGTTTCCTGATATACAGGTCTCTGTGCTCTGAACCATAGCCTTAATACCTTGGACAGAATTAAATAAATTAGAGACAGACACCCAACCTAAGGCAACAAAAACGGTTCAGCAGAAACTTATTGGATGACTCAGGAGCATGCAGTCATCGATGGTGAATGGAAAACTCAATCAAATCCTTTATTCAACCTCAAAAGAGTCACCAGACATGATTACTGGACAGAGAAGAGGTACAGGGAAAAGAGGTAAAAATAAGCTATTCAGAAGCCAGTAGAGGGCATGAGTCCAAGGAAAAGTTAGCAGAAACCCCAATATTAAAAGGAAACAAAAGTAAGGGATATACGTCTTTTTTTTTTTTTTTTTTTTCTAGATTTTATTTATTATTATTTTTAGAAAGAGGGGAAGGGAGAGAAGAAGAGAGGGAGAGAGACATCAACATATGGTCGCCTTTCACCTGCCTCCAGCCACAAACCTGGCTGGAGACCTGGCCTGCAACCTGGTTACGTGCCCTGATTGGGAATTGAACCAGCGACCTTTGGGTTTGCAGGCCAGCACCTTATCCACTGTGCCACTAGCCAAGGCTAGGTCATCATTTGATGACAGTAGGAAGAGCAGAAGCAGAGTGTCCACACTTGGGCAGCAGGAGAAAGAAGCAAAAACACTTCTGCAGTTGAAGTGGCCTGAATGGAACAAACATTTGGGCTGGATGAAGCCTTCTGAGAAAGCATCCCATTGTTTACTTCCTATTTTTGTATCCTTATAACAACCCTTTTTCTCCTTCAATAACCTGACATGTCTTTCATGTTGTAATGTGCAACACCCAAACCAACCCAGTGGTTCATAAGACTGCTTACTTGTTACAGGCGGCCTGCCCCACTAAATAAAAGATAGTTACTGTTAAGGGAGCTCTTGATTTATGGCCACATGGATTTCATTTCTTGTTGTCCATCAGGTTATTTATTGAATAGCTGGCTACGGTTCCCCAGAAATTACTCTGATAACCAGCCACTCCAAATATCACAGAAATGAGCAGAAGGAAATCAAAAACTTTTCTAGATCCTACGCAAACATCTCATGAAGCAATTAAACTGTACATATCATCATAATCTGGCATATTCAGTCACTTCATGTATTAGTCCTTTCTCCCCTGTTGAACTATAAATTTTGAAAAGAGAGAGTCCATATCTTATATTTCAATATCTAGAGTACTTCATTTCATACCAAATTAATAAGTATGCAGTGGTCCATTACATTTTGGGACTTCTGACAAAGTAATGTTGTTTCTGAGAAAAATGATTAAAAGCCCTCATAACATGAAGACTATGTTTCCTCACTTCCTACCACTTCATGCTCACCACTTTGCTCATTCTTCGTGAAAGAATCTTCTTCCAAACAGTCCATTTGCAGGAATAATACCCCATCGATAGTGGACATCAGACTAGTTACTTGGGCATGTCTTTCCAAGAACAAATGGACAGGGAGTTACATGAAGGAATATTCACGGTTTCCTTACCTCTTTTTTTAGGTATGGATAAGCATCACAACCATTGGCAGAACCGCTAGGATGTGCCAGATACAGTACATGACTGATCTTCACAAAAACCACTGGGTAAGGTCAGCACTGGTCACTCCCCTTGAGAAGTGAGGAGCTGGAGTTGACAGGGGTTGGGTTCCTTGTCCAAAACATTCAACCCTAATGAATAGCAGTCGATATTCTAAAGTCAGTGTGTCCAAAGCTCTGATGCCTTCCACTTCCTCCTGCCCGCCTTGCGGTCCTTGCCTGTGGATTTAAAGACTGTAAGTAAGCAGACCCTGACTATCTCAGGACGCCGGGTTATCAGCCCTACTTTAATCTGCCTGATTTCATTGATGAGGCCGCTGGGAAGGTCAGTGGTCTGTGCTCTGAAGCGGCAGGAAGAAAGATTTGCATTGGGACCTGGCGCCACCTATTGGTTTATCCGCGGAACTGGTGCTGTAATTACTTTGACCCCCACGGTCCCACACGGGAAATCAATCAACCAAGAATGCTTGAAAAGGAGAAGCCAAATCAAGAACTTGTCACTCAGTCCCACTCTACCCCACCTCCAGTCTCCAGAATCTGTGTCCAGCCAGGTGATGCCATGAAAAAGTTACTGAATTTAAAAGTCAATCCCCAGTTTCCCCTGGGGAGCTGTTTACACCCCAAGTTTGGATTTCTCACCATAAACTAAAATGACACCTTACTACGTTTGAGATCATTGTGAGGCTCACATGAGATCAGGTCAAGGAAAGAGGTGTAAATAGAAGAACGCTCTGGGCATTATGTTCTCACGGCACTTTGGGGGCCCCTACCTTTCATCTAACGTTAGACTTCACTGAGAGTTACTACTCTCAGTACTTACTTTACTCAGTGAGAGTTACTACTCTCAGTACTTACTTTACTCAGTTCACTGAGTGCTTCTGTCCCTCAATGACCGTTCACAGGTTTCCTCACTTGGTTCCTGTCCGCCTGGGTCAGAGTTGTTTCTGCGCGTGACAGTCTCTTCTTCTGGGTTAGGAATTCCCAAGGGAATGGGTAGAACTGGCAGTACCAAACACAATGTTGCACCTCTAGTGCGAGCTGAACGATGCATTTAAATTTTAAAATGTATTCCCCGATGAGCATGTGGTGCTCAATGAAAATCAACTTTGAAACGTTTCATCTAAAGAAGAGGAGGCCTCGGGGACTGTGAAGGGCGAAAGAGGAAATGTGAATTTCAAATAGGCACAGTTACGAACGCGTGTGAGAAAGAGCTGAGGGTAGAAACGCTGATTGCCAGGAGAAAATACTATCCCTACCCTTGGTGAGTATTTTTTCTTTTTCAAAACGTTTTCATCAAATAGCCTGCAGGCTAGAGATGCGAAATGACTTAACCGGAAGTAAGAGTGTACAGGACAGGAATGTGTACTTCTTGATTTCCTGCCCAGTGTCCTTCCCACTGTCTCATGATACCACCTCACCACATGGCTAAAACTCGGATTATCATGATGCACATGTATAGACATGTTCTGTCTGTCACACTCCCATTCATACTTCAAATCCCAGCTTAGATGTAACCTTTTTGAGAAGCTTTTTCGTTGTGCTCTCAAGTAGAGTTCGTGGCCTCACCTTATACAAGGATGTGATGCAACAGCCCATTTTCTATGTTCAGGGCTTTCTCCGCCCCCCACCCACCCACTCGGGTGGTATTACACTATCCCACCATTTAGCACAATGCTTGGCGCATGCTGGGTAATCAATAATCATGAATGCATGCTCGGTACCATGGGGGCAGTAACTGCCTTCTGGGAATGCACTGTTGCTAGATATGCAGCAGGCTGGTCCCTTTTGCCTATTTATATCTAGAGAAGAGTAAGGGAAGAAACATGGCAGAGAAGTAAATCTCATGGTTTAAAAAGATTAATCAAGACTTCACCCTGGCTGGTGGCACAGTGGATGAGCCGCTGGTCTGCCAACCCAAAAGTTGCCGGTTTGATCCCCAGCCAGGGCACATAACCAGGTTGCAAGCCAGGTCTCCAGCCAGGTCCTCAGCTGGAGACAGGTGAAAGGCAACCATACATTGATGTTTCTCTCCTTTTTTGCTCCTCTCCCTTCCCCTCTCTCTGGAAATAATAAATAAAATCTTAAAAAAAAAAATACTTTGAACAGCATCTGGAAATTGCTCACTTTGTTAATGTTAAATATCAGACAGCAGTGAAGGACCCTGATAGAAGCACTGAGGCATACAATGTGACTTGATGGGTGAACATGAATCGGAAATTCAGGCTTTGGAGTCTTGGGTTCAAATCCAAGTTTATCACATCTGAACTTGCACAAGTGACGTCAATTCTCTAAGCCAAAATCTATTGTCTTTTATCTCCCTTCTTCTTAATCTCATTAAAAATATATTCGTCCTTCTTCCTTCCACTTTTGCCTTCGTACAGTATATTCTCAACACAGTACGCAATGACCCCTTGAAAATGTAAGATCTTCTGCCAACGCTCCCCAGTTGCACTGTTAATGCAGGTGGGGGCGATGGGACCACTGTAGACACAGCTCCAGGAGAAAGCAAACCTTTATTGTTACTCTAAAATACCTGATCAGAAAAAGATTGGATTCAAAACCTATCCATTTTCTCATGAAATTTACCATTGGTTATTTCAACCTTATAAAAGGAATCCTTAGATTTATTAAATATAATTCAGCTATTATAAATGATCATTAAAATAAATCAATTTGTTTTCACATGCTTGTTTGTAAAAAGCTCCTACATGATGATAGCTGTCAAGAATCGGATGCAATCCTGATATCAAAAATTCATGATAATGAAAATGAGTTCCTCTTACTTAAACTATGACAAGATTTTATTTTAAATTTCTGTAAAAAGTAAAAGTTTAATATTTTTCTTCCTGCTTTGTTTTTATTTTTATAATAGTGATACATAACATAGGGAAAATATAATAATCTATTTTCCACCAAACCCCAGTATGTATCTTCCCAACCCCCTTTAGTTTTCAAAGTCTGCATAAAAATATCACTCTTTTTTTAAAGATTTTATTTATTATTTTTTAGAGAGAGGGTAAGGCAGGGAAGCAGAGAAGGAGAGAAACATCAATGTATGGTTGCCTTTCACCTGCCTCCGGCTATGGCCCTGGCTGGAGACCTGGCTTGCAACCTGGTTATGTTGCCCTGACTGGGAATCGAACCAGTGACCTTTGGGTTCACAGGCCAACGCCTTATCCACTGTGCCACCAACCAGGGCGAAAATATCATCACTCTTTATGAATGCTATTACATGACCATTATTGGAAATTACTAGAATAATGACCAAAACATGGAGAGAGACAGCAAGCTGGTTCAAATCCACATTCAGGTACATGCTAGCTATAAGTACTGCTGTATAAACTTTTCTGAAATGTAGTTTCCTTATCTGTAAAATGGGGAGAACAATACCTAACTTATCCAACTCCTGTGCAGACTACATGACTTGACACACATGAAGCCCTGGGCACAGTGCCCACTGTGTAGTAATTGCTCAGTAAACAATTGTGTCGTGATGGCTGCAGGGACAAAGGTGTCGACTGGTGCTGATGAAAAGCCTGGAACAAAACTGCTTTTGCAGGGCAGTTCCAAAACTCTGACTTTCCCCTCTCTGGAGCTTTCTGAAATATAGTAAGAATCGCTCACACGTTACAAGCACAAGAGTTAAGAGCCTCATTCCCTGCATGCTATGCGGAATTTTTTTTAAGTTCATTACATTGATTTGGTCCAGACAGAGTCTCTGCCTCCTGGCCCAGTTTCAGGGCACTTGATAAGCATTTCTTAAATTCAACCCTGAAATGATAACATGTAGCCTAAAGAAAAATATGTTATTTTGTTCTGTCATTTTTTTCCCACTTTTCTTGGAGTGAGATATAGACAAAAAATAAAACCTCATGCATTTTTCATACATGTGTGACATTAATAGACCTTGAGTATCCTGAATGTGTTACTGTTTTATTTTTTAACTTTAATTTATGACATTCTACTATCTGTAAGTGAGAGTCCAACTAGCAGGAAATATTTATATGCACCAGTGAGTCGTACATAATTTAATGCTGGAGTGGGAAAACAGAAAGTGTTCCAACATGTACTACAACATCCCTTACAAAGATGCATGTATCTGAGTAGGAGTTCAAGATCAAAGGATTTTCTTCTTGAGCAACATTGAGTATGGAAAAATAAGAACAAATTTCATTTGGATTTTTTTCATTGACTATTCCCTAGAAAACCAGGGCTTGCTTTATTTATCTCCGAATTAAGGGACAAAAATTAAATTTTCTTTGGAATAGTTAGAGATGGCATTTTTTATCTCTAATTTTCTATCAGCTCCAAGAAAGCCTATAACAGAACAGATTGGTACATGCTATTTATATAATAATAAACTTAGTCACATTCTGGCAATAATCTCTGACTTTCTAAAGACTTGGCATCAGATACATTTCTGGCAATACTGTATAATGTGTTTACACTTTAGCTACCTCTTATTTATTGATTTATTGAAAATCAATGTTAACTGAAAATCTTACAGTCTTTTAAATTTTTGATTGTGCAATTCATAGTACTTGTTCACAGCATGAAAATTATAAATTAAAGGCTTTAGACTATCCAATGCAGCAGTTTAATAATGAAAATAAGATGTCAGTATAAAAACACAAAGACATATTAAATAAAGTTAAGTGAAGAAATGTTTCTATAGACTTGGATTTAAAACTAGGAAAATGATGTATATTTTACATAAAAGACATTGTAGGCTGGTATGGTTCAGTGGATTAGCTCCAGCCTGCAAACCCAAAGGTCGCACTGGTTCGATTCCTAGTCAGGGCACATAACCAGGTTGCAAGCCAGGTCTCCAGACAGGTCCTTAGCTGGAGGCAGGTGGAAGACAACCATATATTGATGCTTCTCTCCCTTTTTTCTCCCTCCCTGACCTTCTCTCTAAAAATAATGAGTAAAGTCTTTTTTAAAAAAAGACATTTTGATGGCTATTCATGCTGTTCATAAATATGCTGGGATACATAGTCGGTGTACTAGTTTGCCAGGGCCACTGTACCAAAAACTGAGTGATTTAAGGAACAGATATTTATTTCCCCACAGTTCTGGAGGCTGAATGTCCAAATTCAAGGTTTCAGCAAGGTTGGTGAGCTCTATCCCAGGCCTCAGGTCACCTCAGGTTACCTCAGGTCACCTCAGGTCATGTGTCTTCCCATCCTCTCCCTTCTGTGCAGGTTTGTCTCAGTCCAAATAGTCCCGGTTTATAAGGACACCAGACAGACTGGATGAGAGCCCACCCTGATGACTTCATTTTTATTTGATTATCCTGGTAAAGACCCTACTTCAAAGTAAGGTCACATTCTCAGGGACTGGGCACCAGGACTTGCCCACTTGCATGTTGAAGTTAGGCCTAACTATGTGAGTTGTCGTGAAATATTGAGCAGTGAGAATGTGTGTGTCATTTCAGCACAGGACTGCGTACATATCCCCCTGCTTCCTGCCTCTGCAGCCACCCGAGGTCCAAAGACCTGAGTCACCACGATGAGCCAACCCTCTTTGAGCATCATAAACAAGAAGTCAATTTTTCCTGCGTTGAGTCATCGTAGATTTTGAGAGTTATTTGTTGCTGCACCAATACCAAGTGGTTCAGACGGATGTAAAAACTGGTACCCCACAGTGGAGCGCTACCATAATAAAAAGCTAAACTTAGTGGTCTGTCGGCAGATGGCCGGGAAACTGTTCAGGGAGGCTGGCAAGGCAGGGATTGGTGTTACGTAGTGGCAAAAACTTGTCAAAACCTGTCTCGTGTGACCACGTGGGATGCAGATCACACACCTGCTGAAATTGCAGCTCTGAGGGAAGCAGTGAGAAAACACACTGTCAATACGTTGCGCTTGGGCTGGTGTTGCCTTTGGCCAGATTTGCAAGAGGGAGAGGAGCTCAGAAACTAATTGGTGTGAAAGGAAGGAATAAAGGTAACAGAGACCATGTACTCAGAAAGCCCCTAACGGGAAAGTGTAAACTTTAGAAATGCTTTAAGGAACAAAGCTGATTAAGACCCAGTCTTGAAGCCAGGATCAAGTCGAAAGGATCATATCCACTGCTTAAATCTCTGAATGGATTAGAGTACCAGAAAGTCATAGTTAGCTAAGGATGTGGTATCCAGGAAGGCCTTTTAATAGGAGACAGAGGGAGAGGATGAGAAAGAGAGAGAGAGGCCCTGGCTGGTAGTACAGTGGATAAGGTGCCGGCCTGCAAACCCAAAGGTTGCAGGTTCGATTCCCCAGCCAGGGCACATAACCAGGTTGCAAGCCAGGTCTCCAGTCAGGTCTGTGGCTGGAGGCAGGTGAAATGCAACCGTACATTGATGTCTCTCTCCCTCTCTGCCTCTCTCCCTTCCCCTCTTTCTAAAATAATGAAATAAAATCTTTAAAAAAAAAAAAGAAAGAGAGAGAGAGATGAAAGGATAAAAGGTAGAGCCTACTGATAACCATCCTTGGACATGTAGCGCTAAAAACAATAATAATTAATTTTTGCAGATTAGCAAGTTAGTCAATAGAGAAAAGCCAGAGGAGCAGAAAGGTAGGGACAGAGACAGATAGAGATATAGATATAGATAGATATACGCATGCAGAGAAAGGTATAAAAACACAGAAGTCTAGCAAGAAATTGTGGTATGGTTATTGATACATGAAATTGATTGGAATCAAATAGATGAAAAGCTTACCAAGTATGCAAGAAAGGGGTGCCCCCAAGACCCTCTGCACGTCCCACTGAGTCAGAAATGAAAGGAACACTGAAGAGAATGAGAACAGCTGCTCTAGCAAGGAGTTAAGATTTTAGGTGACATTAGAGTATGATTTCCTTTTACAGTGTTTTGTAATTGTCATCAGGATGTCTTTATAAGAACAAAGAAATAATACGTAAAAAATATAAACTCTCGTGGCTACTTTGTTCTTTCTTAAGTAAATAACATTCTCCCGAGCAGTATCAGTCCAAGGTCAGAAATGTGAGCAGTGACTTGGCGTCATGAGAATCTCAACAGGAATCAAAAGAACTTGGCTCTGCTACAAATTTCCACAGACCTGCAGGCAAGTGAGTACAAATTATATTCGGGGGAAAAGAATCTGTATTTGGTAAAATTCAGATAGGATGCATTCACGTCTGAATTTTTTTTTTTGAAGAATCTTTCTTTTTTAAATTAAGCATGTAATTTTATATAGGTTTCAAGTGCACAATTCTATCATAAAGCACATATATATTACATCTTTTATTGATTATCCAGTCAAATCTTGGAAGAAATTTCTTTTTAATTTTTCATATTTTCACTTCTTATTGAATTTATTGGTGTGACATTGTTACTAAAACCATACAAGTTTCAAGTCTAAAACTCCATTAAACATCATGCAGCCACTGTGAAAAAACAGTGTGGTATTTCCTAAAAATAATTAAAAATAGAACTATCACTCTGGCTGGCATTGGTTGGAGTGTCGTTCTGTAAACAAAAGGTTTCAAGTTCAATTCCCAGTCTGAGGACATACAACCCTTCGGTCACATACAGGAGCCAATGAGCCAATGCTTTTCTCTTTCATCTATATTTTTCTCTCTCTCTCCCTACCTCTCTTCCTTCCTCTCTCTCAAAGCAATTAAAAAAAAAAAAAAAAATGTCCTTAGGTAAGGATAAAAAAACTAAATTTAAAAAATAAAACTACTTTTGACCCAGTGATCCCACTTTTAGGAATAGAGGCAAAGAAACCCAAAACACAAATTCAAAAGGATGTATGCCCTCCTACGCTCATTGTAGCCTTGTTCACAGTAGCCAAGATGTGGAAACAGCCCAAGTGCCCATTAGTAAATTGGCGAATAAAAAAGCTGTGACATACTTACACAATGGCATATTGTGTGGCTGTGTCTAAATTTGTTTTAAGATTTTTCATGTATTTTATTTTTAGAGAGAGGGGAAGAAGGTGAGAAAAAAGAGAGAAAAGCATTGATGTGAGAGAGAACGTCGGTCAGTTGCCTCTCGCACACCCTGACTGGGTTAAGAACTCACAGCCCAGGCCTGTGCCCTGACCAGGGATCAAATCAGCCACCTTTCACTTTGAGGAACAGCAACCAACCAACGGAGCCACCCCAGTTAAGGCTCAATTTTTTCATTGTTTATCACACTGGTTACCAAACACATCAAATTTATTGTACTCTCTTATAAGCTCAATTGGTTGTTTTTGTATAAAAATAAGCACTATCATAAATGATCTATAAGGGCTTCTGTTTCTACTTTTAAACATGTTCACTAAATTCCTTATGAGTCAACTTCCAGTCAAGATGGCAACCCACCCCCTCCCACAAGCACACCAAAATTACAACTAAACTACAGAACAACCAACACTCATATCTGCCTAAAATTGAGCTAAATGAAAATCATACAACTGGAAAATTCAAGAAGATGCTACATCAAGACTGGTAGGAAAAGGGAGACACAGAATGGGCTAATCCCACACCTACATGTGGCAAATAAAAATTGAGAGAGATATCTCTACCAAACCAGTATCGTATGAACTGATAAAGGATCTTCTTCAATAAGAAAGGCAAAAAGATAAAAAATATGAACAATAGCTAAGCAATAAATATATATCTATCAACAATTGAATCTAAAAAAGACAAAATAAATGAACAAGCAGAACAGAAACAGATATAGAGAAAACACTGTGAAAGTTGCCAGGTGGGAAAGGGGTTGTGATACAGATGAAAAAGGTGAAGGGATTGAAAAGTACAAATTGGTAGTTACAGAATAGTCATGGAGGTATAAAACACCGCATAGGACATATAGTCAATAATATTCTAATAACTCTGCCTGGTGTCAGGATGGATGTGAGGTTTATCAGGCTGATCACTTAGTAAGTTATGTAATGGTCTAATCATTGGGGTGTATACCTGAAACTAATATAATAATGTATGTCAACTGTAATAGAAAATAAAAAATAATAATAAAAATAAATTCTTCATTGATTCATAATTGCAGTTATATGCTTGTATGCCCAAGAGAGTATATAAAAATCAAGTTCTTGTTTAAGTTTAATATGATATCTATAAAACAAGTTCATCTGCTTTTCTCAACTGCCACCTCCTACATAATCCCTTTCAAATTCTTTACCAAAAAAAAAAAACATAAAGTTTCCTTCTATTGAATTTTTTAAAGTACATCATGCTTCCTCTCTTATATAAGTCAACATATTCGAGATTTATTTGTGGGATTTACTGCTCATTTTACTTTTTAAAAATGTAGTTTAAATGGTTCTTTTTATGGATCTTGAAGCTCCTGGTAGGTACCCCTAAATATGATTGAATTAGATTGGTTCATAAATTGAACACATTATGTATCCACCTCTGATGCAGAAGTTGATGAATGTTCTGTGCAAAGGAAAGAAATTAAACCACCTCTGCCCAGTCTGGCAAAAGTGTTTATTTGAAACCAACTCCACTGCCTTCTCATGTGGCCTCTAAACTACAGAGGCTGGGAAACTAACATTTGTGGACAAAAATTCAGCCACAGTGTTGTGCTTCCCAGACCCCATTATAGTGAGGGCTCCTGGCACATTTTGAATGCCAAGAAAGCAAACACAACCACATTAAAGCTGGAAGTGGCCATGACCAATGGAGACGGTGCCTCCCTCAGGGAAGCTGGCCGGGGGCATGTTTGTCTGGTTATTACAACAATGTCTTGTGCAGGCCCAATGCTGTGCAACAACTGGTGTACGCTGCCTTCTCCTTTGCTTTCTTCCAGTTCAATGTCACACTATCTTAGGCTAATACCTCATGTTTGCAATTTTTCACTTTGCATTTTCCAGGAACAACACACGAGCCACTAACTAAAAGAAATCATTTCTTGTTTTCATGGATTCTGAAAGAAATTTTTTGAGTAACTTTCCTTGACTTTTTTTTAACATGTCACACTAAAGTATCTTCTCTAGATGCTAAGACTTCAATGAATTTTAAATTGTGGCCTTTGAAAGAGAGGTTAAATACCCACAACTGTTAATTTCTTTTATAAATTAAATCCTTTCTGGGTATCATGTAAAAGTTGTAGTCATTATTAAAGACTAATTGGTTTAATTACAAGAGCAATACAGAACAGCTCTTTTATTCTTTGTTTTTCCTAATCTTTGTCTTTCACTAATAATATTCTGTAGTTTTTATTATGGTGTATACCCTTGTTTCTTTATATATAGTGGATGTAGTAGGACAGGAAATAATCACACCATTAGATTTACTTGCATAAAACCATGGTGATACATTTATGCATGACTAGTAGCTCCTGGCTGTACCATTCGTCCAAACCAGAGGCCATTAATACCACAGAGCAGACACCAGATATGAAAGGGGCTTGAACTCCTACAGCACAAATTCTCTCAGCTTCCCAAAAGACACCCGAACCTTCAACATTCCATCTTGAAGTTCTTTCAGTCAACATTCCATCTTGAAGTTCTTTCAGTAGCAGATCATACATCACCCAGACTGCCTGCAGAGCAAGATTTAATGACAGCTCACACACTTTTGGTATCAGTAAAAGGCTTCTAGGGAATTGTTCACACGGGCTGCAGCTATGCAGGCTTATTCTGACAAATGCGTCAGGCAGGCCTCTGTGTGTGTGTGTGTGTGTGTGTGTGTGTGTGTGTGTGTGCTGTGTCTCTCAAAACAGTCCACACTTCTTTAATGGCTCTCTCTGAGGGAAAAAACTCATCTCTGCAGAAGAATTTAAAACGGATAAAGACAGTGACATAAACATTTTAACTAGGGAGGAGCACTGAATTAGAAACACAAAAAATATAAATTATTTCTAATTATTCACCCAAGTCCAGCTTAGTTAACCAGGGTTTATTTGAATAACTAACTCTTATTCAAAGCTGAAAAAAATGAATGTGTGTGTGTGTGTGTGTGTGTATCCTTCATTTATTAGCAATTGTCAAGAATTAAACTAGAATAATTTATGTCTTTGTGTAGATATGGATATATTAAGAAATCAAGTTTATAATAAATCATTTAATAGTCACCTGATATGTTATACTCAGGCATAGTCTGAGGAAAAATGAAACACTTTGAAAGGGAATTATTTTTCACATGTCCATCAGGGACTCTATTAAATGTGTTTCCAAAAATTATGGCAGTTAATTCATTTCCTGGTAGAAAGAGAACATTTGTTCTCCTGGTTGAGGGTTTCAGAAAATAATATGATAATAGAGAATTTCAGCAAGGAAGGAATTTGTGGTTCAGAAACCAAACTTTTTTAAAAATATTTTTGAGTTCTCATTAGGGTTCATATATGTAGATGCAGACTGTGACCCACTTAACTACTTGTTCATATCAAATATTGTGAATTTTTCGTTGGATTTTTAAAGACCACCAGAAGAAAATGAAACTATGATATATGTTGAAAATAGAAATAAGAGTGTGAAAATGAACAATAGAATCCTGTTAAGATTCTCTCATTTCTAAATTAAGAAAAATTCCTTGTTAGATCGAATAGCTCAATCAACACAACATTGGCATATTGATCGTATAGAACCTCTAACCTAAATTTCTTACAGACAGATTTATAAATATCAGGTAGTGTGATCCAAATCTCCCCCAAAACACATTGGCCTACAGACTACAAAAGGTCACAATTACAGTAACAGACCTATATCCAGGTTCACTGCAATTCTAGCACTGGTCCAGCTCCTCTGGTGAGTGGGAAGTCAAGAGCACCTCTCACAGGCACACCAACCTCAGTGACTGCCACCACCCCTTCTCTGATAGTCCCATTCTCAGGAGGCTTGGGGGCCCCAGCCATGCCCCTCCTCCTTTCTCACCATTCATTACTGGGCTAACCTGGAGGAAAGCCTCTGGTGCTACATACTATTCAACAACAGTGCATAGTCACTCAGTTTCTTAAAGAGATGTGTAACGGCGCATATTTTACTTTATTTCATTTCATTTCCTTGTAACTTCTTATTCAGCGCCCTGCCCCAGGGCATTGGCAAAAGTCTCTTGGGAAAGGGGTTCATATGCTAACCAACCTGCGTTACACCATTAACCAGGCATGTATGGCTGGCTGAGCTGGGGTCAAACATGAAGAACACAGGCAGGCACTGATTCTCTGCCTCAGGCTCAATGACACAGCTTACCCCTCCAGGTATTTATTTGCAAAAGTAGGGAACAGGGTACTTTCACTTCACAGGCAAGGGCTAGGAGTTAAGGAAAGGGTGGAGGAGCACGAGGAAGGGAATGGAGTGGAAAATATAGCTTCAGTTCCCCTATATTTCCCTTAGCCCCTGCTGGAACGCAGGTGTGGGCATCAGACGGAGGCCAAGCCCTGAGAGCCACACCTGGGTGACACCCTGGCTTTTCTATTTTATTCACATGTAAAAAAGATTGTTGTGAAGATTAGATTGTTATTTTGGAGTCTGACAAACCGTCAATGAAAGTTTTTAATGATAGAAGAATTAGGTCTTGAAAAAGCATTTTTTTTTCTTGGTTTTGCCTACCTTATAAGTAAATATGAACATTGAAAAATACCTGTGGAACCTCCTCTTGACATAGAGTATTGCCTTTCTAAGGTAACAGGCATAATTTAAAAATGGATGCAGACCATGTTGCAGAAGATCCTCAGTTCTTGCCTCCCCAGGTTTATTTATAATGGAGAAACCTGAATGGTTTCTGCCTAGGGAGGAAAAAGTCCATTGAAAAGTCAAAGAAAATAAAAGAGAAAATATAAAGAAAAGGGAGTGATTATTATTGGGATTACTGTTCCCAATGTTTCAGATTATCACCTGGAGAGTTCAAGCAAAACACTTTGGGGAGAGCTCAACATTTCAACAGCAGCTCTTGGAAATCGTTAAAAAGTAAAGTGCAATAATAAAAGGCATTGGTTTAGGATAATATCCACAGAGGGTTATGTAATGCTTCCAGCAGATATTCACAGCCACAGCACATGTGAAAAAAAGAAGTAATTTCTCAGCTTCATATAAATGCCTCAAAACATTGAAAATGACAACCAGACCTCAACTTGCAACATATAACCTCTAATGAATAGAAGTTTGTCATTTTCTGGCCCCTCTAAAGAGTCAAAAATTAAATCTCTCAGCTATGCAGTGCAGGTTGTTTTATTCTCATTTATTTATATCTGGTTCCACCTGTAAGGTTCTGTTCCTGTTGTGTTTCAACTTCTCTTCGAAGAAGCCTACATTTAGAATGAAAATAAACTTTCAGTTTCTCTCCAATATATCAATTAAAACTGCCACACTTAGTGGGGGATAGTGCACTGAGCTTCTAAAGGGTGGTAGGGAGATCAAGGCAAACTTATAAAATCTGCCTTTTATTTGCCTTGTTATCTAAGCATCACATCGGTTAGTCCCTTAATATTTTATAACTTGTTCTCACAAAGCATAAATCTTAGGAATACCTGTCACGCTTATCCGTAAATCTATTCTAACCCCTTTCATATTCTCAAGAAGAGTATTTTGTTCCCTGGGATGGGTTACTTTTACAGCATTCTGGCACAAGACTAGAAACAAACCATCCTAGATTATTTTTTCAAGTATAGTCTGAGAAACACTCACTAGTCCATCCTACAGGATACAAGAAAAGAAAAAGGATTTGGTGATCCAATAAGAATGGAAAATGCCTCTAGCTAGTGTAGCTCAGTGGATTGGTGCTAGCCTTCAAACCAAAGGGTCCCTGGTTCGATTCCCAGTCAGGGCACATAACCAGGTTGCAAGCCAGGTCTCCAGCCAGGTCCTCAGCTGGAGGCAGGTGAAAGGCAACCATACATTGATGTTTCTCTCCAAATTTCTCTCCCTTTCTTCCTCTCTCCCTGCCCTTCTCTCTAAAAATAATGAATAAGATCTTTTTTTTTTTTTTAAGTAAAATGCTACAAGTTATGCCACACTCATGGCATATTAAAGGGAATGAGAAGTGCTATTTAAAGAATACTTAGCTGTGGAGATTGACTGTGGGAGAGGGGGGTGGGCAGGGCAGGGGAAGGGCAACGGGGAATAATTGAGACAGCTGTATAGAACAATAAAATAAGAATATTTAATTGTTTTTAATTTAGCTCTTGTATATTTTTTTTCATCACACAATTTTTTTCACACAGAACATCTATAAACATTCTATTCATCGATCATTTTGGGCCCACTCAGTGGGCAATGCTGGAGCAGAGAGCAGCGAAGCAGCAGGTTGTATGGATAATATTTCATAGTCTTCCTAGGATGTAACCTAGGATGCTCTGATTTATGTTGTTCTAGGACTTCTTGAGAAGTAATGCACTTTTATGCTATTCTGCGGTGAACTTTCTGGATCATGAAGTAATTCTCGGTAACAGTTCATTTGTATTCTGTACCTATTTCAAGCAAACCAGTTATTAAGCTCATCATAAGTGCTAAATTATTACATATGAGGGTAGCACTATTATTATTTCATTTACGAATGAGCAAACTGGGTTCAAAAAGGTTAATTAACTTATACAAGGCTCTGTTGCTATCAAGGAGCAGAGCCAGAGTCTGTTTTCAAAAGTCAGTGCATTTTCTAATACCTTAGAATGCAGAATGAATATTAATATTAATATTTTGAGAATTTGTCATCGGGTGTACCTCCTGTGTTCAGCCCTACAGATTCAATATTCAGCAAAATATACAGTACTCTTGCCATCACTGAAACCTGGAGGCCAAAGGGTGAGGCCAACATTAGTCAAATAATGAATATGAATGAGCAAGGGACTGGGTTAGCAACTCAGGAAATTACAGACTATATATTCTCTCAAACATTTTACTATCTAGTTGAATAGTTTTTTAAATGAGAAATTAAATTTGCACATAGTACCAAATATTAATATAAATAAAAATCAGAGGAAGTTTATGACTGTCAGGATCAAAATTGACTGTTGGGATAAGAACCTCCAGGAATTTATAAAAACTGTAGGAGAACATCAAACTTTTCAAAGGTGAGACACAGGCCTAAGGCATATTTATCGAAACCTCAAAGACAAGGTTTCTTAGCTGAGAGAATACAGCACACATTTAAAGAATAATAAACTCACCCATGCTCCCAGAGCAGAGAGACAAAGATACAAAGCCATTTACTAAAATGTATTGGGCACTCCTGCATGTCTGACACTGTGCTGCTTTTGGAACAGATTGCAGGGGATGTTTACAAACAAAGCCAACAAGTCTGACCAGAGAAGCAAGTTCTTACTCCTGACTCTGTGAGAGAACTTGCAAGAATGCAAGGAAAGAGCTCTCTAAGCTTGCTTTTGTCATCTGAGAAAGGAACCTCTATCTCATTGGAGTTTTCATGACATTTAAACAAGAAAGTGCATGTAAACAGCTTAGCCATCAACAGAAGTGAAGAGTCGTGGGAGTTTCCTTTGAACACATGGGACAGGAGTAATGAATGCCTTGAGAAGACTCATCAATCAGCAGTGAATTTGAGGTGACTTGGGGTGAAGAAGGACAAGTCATGTGCTTGACTCACCAGGCAGGACATCTGATTATGAGGTGAAAAAGGAGGTGAATGAGGGCTGGAGTCATGAACTTCAACATTACAAATTAGAAATCAGATGCAAATTAAGATAAATAGGGCCTGGTGGTAGTATTATACCACATTCAGGGTACTGGTATTGATTGAATATCAAGTTGTTGAATATTTTGTACATCACCTCTAAGAGTAGCAAAATGGACAATTGTTAACCTTCCTAAGCTCATTTTTCTTGTCTATAACAGTGTGAGAGGCATGGGGGAGAGGTATATGATTTTTCCTACTCTGGAAGTCATTATACAGCTTAGAACTAATATATGTTAAGTGCCCTGCATACAGTAGACACAAAATAAGTGACTATTAATATATTAAAAACATATATTCTACAAGAATTCAGGCTATGAAGTATCATGGTGCCTTTCTAGCATGTTCTTCCAAGCAGTGTGCCATGGACAGTGTTTCATGAAGGTGCTTAGCCTCTTCTTTTTTCCATCCCTTCCACATGAACTACAAAGTCTCAGCAATCAGACTGCATCAGTGATTTCCCAGCATTGCCCCTGCCCTACCCATAGCGACCAACACTGTGCCAACCCACCACTCGGTTACAAATGACTCAAGCTTCAACTATGGACCTATGAAAAAATTAAATGCATCACTTTTGAAATCGCACAGGCACTATTGTGAGCCAACTTTTGTGTGTGTACTTTCTTATTTAATAGATAAGATCGAAGGGCAAATCAAGACTGATGCCTGCATTTAAAAGCCTACAAAAGAAATGCTTCAGCTTTACTCTGCATCCCCACTTAACTCAAGAAATATTTCCCAGGAGCCCCACAAAATGAGCAACACAGTGTGCAAGCCGGTTTCATGAATAATGAGTCCTGATTATATTCAGACCTAAAAGCCTTGCTGAGCTTATAAGAAGAGACTCAGCAAAGCAGAGCTCTTTATTACAATGCCATCCAAGGACCATTTGGCGCAACAGTCAGAGTGGGGCTGATGTTTGGTAGTATTTGTTTGTGTCCAAATTAGGAGGAACTAAAAAGGTGATGCATTGCAAACCCCCACTCCACATACCTTAGGATACAATCTCGCTGAAAAATGCCAGTGGGGGAGATCACAGATTTTTCAGAGTTTGTGAAAGTTCCAACTATTTAGAATGAGTTTCATTCCAGTGAAGCTGAAATTTTGCATCCACATTCCTTTGAATTCTTTTTTTTTTTTTTTCAAAGATTTTATTTATTATTTTTAGGGAGAGGAGGAGGGAGAGAGATCAATGCCTTTCACCTGCCTCCAGCTATGGACCTGGCAGTAGACCTGGCTTGCAACCTGGTTATGTGCCCTGGCTGGGGAATTGAACCAGCAATCTTTGGGTTTGCAGGCCGGCACCTTATCCACTGTGCCACCAGCCAGGGCTGAATTCTTTCAGAATACAACTTCGGGTCATTCACAACATGCAGCCAATGAAGCCATGTGCTTTCTGTGTTTCTCTAACTATGTTTCAAGTTCAATACTTACCAAACAAAAGCCAACATTTACAAAATGAAAATAATAATGAAAGGAAAGAAGAATGGAAGAGAGAAATGTAGGAAGAGAGAATGAAAAGCACTTCCAAAGACACAAATATTGGTAACCATTAAAAAATATGTAGGAGTTCCATTAACAGCATATAGAACACCTGAAAGTGCTATATAAAATAGTTTAAACACTTTTAAGTGCATTGCTTAGGTTGTCAGAAAATAAGACATACCTCCAGATGCCAAAAATAGTAAAATCATGATAATGAAAGCCAAACCCAGCAGTTTTCTATATCTGGTAAATATGAACTTTCAGTTTTTGTAGGAGGTTCTTTGGATATAAATAGTAAATTAATAAAGATAAAAGTAGGTAATCACAAATGTAGAGAAAAAACACAAAATTATTGATTATGTATGTATAACTAAATATAAAAATGTAAATGAAGCAAATTACTTTCTAGAAGAGTTAAAAAGCAAAAAGGTAATGCCCATTAAGTCAAGGACAAGACTGGACTATTAACTATCACCACAACTATTCAGTATTGTTCTCAACCTACTAACCAATGCAATTAAACAAAAGAAAGAAATATGAGGTATGAACAGTAAAAAGAGGGAGGTAACTTTTTTTTTAATTTACATGCTTATAAACCTGGGCAATCCAAGAGAATCTACTATTTTAAACATTGTGGAAAGATACAACTTTAGACCTTAATAAATGGAAAAACATACCCTATTATTGGATAGGAAGATTTAGTGTTGCAAAGATGCCCATTTTCCCTACATAAATATATATCTGTTGTCATTGCAATCAAAATAAAATAGAGGTTTCTTCTTTAAAATAGACAAGCTGATTCTAAAGTTCCCATGAGAAAATATGTAAGAAAAGACTGAGGAAAAAATAAAAAGAAATGATAATTAGAGCAATCATATATTGAAATCTACTTCAAAGTTACATTAATTAAAACAGTGTGATAGTAATAAAGCAGTCAAGACATATTAATCACTGGATCAGAAGAGAAAAGCCAGAAATAAGGGTAAAGGCATTGAAGTCTAGAATATGATTAAAGTGTCATTCCATTCTAAAAGATAAAGATGGATTATTGGATAAATTTATTAATCAATAAATAATGCTGTCTTAATAGGGTAGCCAAATGATGAAAAATCATTTTATTTCTATTTTAATTTTTATACCCAAATAAATAGCAGATGGAGCAAAACTTTGAAACATTGTTTTAAAGAAATGAAAGAGAAAAGTGATAAGTCATTAGTAAACACACAAAAATTTTTTTTCTTTAATTTTAGGATCAAAAAGGCCTTTCCAAGTATGACACAAAATTAAGGAAACAAAAGAGAAAACATAAGAATATGTTTTCAAATGTATGTAGGAATATACATTTGCAGCATTGTGTCATATTCCATTAAAATAAAATTAATTCCTACTAAGGCCAACAGACCAATAGAAAAAAATGGAAGAGGTATAAACAGATAAATGATCATATAATAGAAATAGTTCAAGCATTTAAAAGATATGGAACTCCACTCATAATAAAAGAAATCCTAAATAAAGCCATAAGATAGTAAAAAGATACCACTTATTATCATATTTGATACCTTACTAACTCAGAATTGCAAAAACCAAAACGTTTGACACTTTGGGGTGAAGGTAGAAATAAACAAGCCCTTATCCTCTTCATTGGTGAAAAACTAGTGCAACTTTTATGTTGGTAGTTTGACAATGTCTACCAATGTTACAAGGCATGGTCCCTTTGTCCCAACAAATTTACATCTACAAATATTTCCTTAGAAATACTCTAAAATAAACTGAACACTGTAGGTGCAAAGCTATTTGTTGAGCACAAGCAAAAATTTAAGGAAGAGGCTGAAGACAACCCATGGGTAAGGGACTTACTAAGTACACCTTGGTACTTACATATAGCAGGTTAATAAACAGCCACTAAAAAGTACAACTCTACAGGTTCTGAAACTGAACAGTCCACAGTACATATCGTTTAGTGAAAAAGATGGATAACTATTTTTCACTATTTGAGTGAAAAATAGAATATGTATATATTTAAATATCTATAAGCATCAACTCTTTGGAAAGACAATATAAGATCTGTCCAGAAAAAGTTCAGCTATTGTTAATATAATGAAAATGGTCTGCATTGACATCAGTGTAACCTGGCAGCCAAGGAGAGTGGACTGGGACGCGCATGTGTGAGCAAAGGCAACTTCACTGTATTTAGTCAGTGGGGGCTTTAAACGCCATTGAGTGAGCATGTGTACTGTGTGGCCATCTCATTCAATGTGACTAAATGAGTGGAGCAACAAATCTGCATCAGATTTTTCATTAAGTTTGAACATTCCTCTGCAGAAACTATTCAGATGATTCAGAAGACTGCCGTGGTGATTGGCTTCATCATAACAATGCACCTGTTCACAAATAGCTTCTCCTGCAGAGTTTTTTGGTGAAACATCAAATCACCCAGGCGACTCAGACACACTAATGCCCAGATTTGGCACCCTGCAACATCTAGCTTTTCCCAAAACTAAAATCATCTTAGAAAGTGAAGAGATTTCAGATCTTCAATGAGATTCAGGAAAATACAATGAGGCAGCTGATGGTGGTTGGGAGAACTGTGTGAGGTCCCAAGGTGCCTACTTTGAATGGGGACTGAGGCTCATTGTCCTATGTGCCATGTTTCTTGTATCTTGTATCTTCTTCAATAAATGTCTTTATCTTTCATATTACATTGCTGGATGCCTTCTGGATAGACCTTACATATTAAACTGATCGCAGTTTACTCAGACAGAAAATTGGGTTGCTGGTAGACAAGGGTAAGTAGAAATCTGTTTTACCTTGTATCTCTTTTTGAACCACTTGAATTATGTACCAAATATATGCATTAATTATTCAAAACTTAATTATTTTTAAAAGCATTGTACATAATGAACACCCTCCCAAACAAAAAAAATGTTTTCTATACCGTGTCAGCCTGATAGCTTGTACAGTTTGAAAACCACATGAAGGGGTTGTAGTTTTCCCCCAAATAGAAGTATTACTCCCTTTTTGAACAAAAAAAGAGGTTTATCTTTGCCAACTAAAGTGGTAGAAATAACATTACCAATATAAACAGAATTTGAATACTAAAATGCTAACTGAAAGAAAATAAATTCATTTGCTCTGTTGTTAAAGCCATATTGGTAATTTAAGTATAATTTTGCAACAATTATTCTAACAACATTGTTAAGAATTTAGCAAATCATATAAAAAAGAAAAATTATTTTAATTCAGCTGCTTTAAAAAATTCTTACATGTCTTTAGAAAATACATAGTAAAAGAGAAATATGTATTATTCCACTCAACTTCCAATTAAGATGTTTCATATTTACTTGGGTGTGATACACCTATACTCATCAATAAAAATCTCTTTCAATCTGTTTTAGTAATTCAGATATGAACAATTTTCTAATTGATCATAATTATCTACATAACAATGATTATTTTGGTGGTAAAAGTTTTTATTTTTAAAATATAAATGCCTAAGCCAATGGAATTCCAATTACTTTTAATATGTGATAACCCTCAAAGTGCACAATATAAAAGATAAACATTATAATAAACTGTGTTAAGATAATGTTCAGGAGATCTGCTAATGAAAATATAAAATTTCTTAAGGAGAAAAACACAGCTGTAAGGCTATTCACCTAAAATTATGAAAATATCATATGGGAAAACATTATTTTAAAACATGCTATAAATAGATTTTGTTGTTATAGGTTTCACTAGACTTGTTTCCAGGACTTCATTCTCTTCTTTCCTATTTCAGTTTTCACTGTGAACAATCTCAAAAAGAATAGAAATAAAAATTCTGTTGGATATGGCAACTTCTTCCCCCACCTCCCCCCACTTCTAAAAGCATACTTTAGTAAACAATCCTTAACAATGTCAATGCAAATAACAAAAAATACACCAAAAATTGAGAAATAATCAACCCAGTGACTTAACTTACATGTGCACAATGAGTATGTCCTGTGGATTCAGCATTATATCATGGTCACTTCTATAAAAAAATTATAACCATATGTGAGACATACGAACATGCACCCAAAAATATACATAATACAAGGCAGTTTTGGAGTAAAGATTGAATAGGCGATGCCACAGATTCAAAATGTAGTAAGAGTCTAGAGAAAGGTGACATCAAAGAGGACCACATAACCTGAAAGGGCCTCAAGACTTCCTCAGAATGTTATAAACAGGAGGGTATTTTTCAAATTGATTTGAGAGAAAGGAAGAGAGAGAGAGAGAGAGATCAATTGGTCGCCCCACTTATTTATGCTTTCATTGGTTGCTTTTTGTATGTGCCCTGACTAGAAATTGAACCCACGACCTTGGCATATAGGGATGCCCCTCCAACCAAATGAGCAAAAAAGCTTAATTTAGGTGTAAAGGTATGAAAGTAGAAGTGTACAGGCCAAGGCAGAAATCAGCTGGTATGTGTAAAAGCTGTATTTTGGAAAATCAAAGGAAGTAAATAAAGCAAGACAGGTGGAAAGGAGACAGACAATGGCCTCAACAAAGGAAGAGACTTTCCCAGAATCACCCAGCCAATGGGAGCCCAGAGCAGCCCATCAGAACAGCTGTATTTTTGGTTCACGACTCCCTCCTTGGATATAGATTCCAAGATTGGCCTGGTAGAAAAAAATGACTTCTTGAACAAACAGTTGTTCAGATGGGTTAATGGTTCTATCATCAAAAATCATCATCTTCTACTTTATTCCCTTGTGACGGCTCTTCTTCTCACATCAGAACCTCCTCCAGCAGGTTCTCACTGGGGAAAAACACCCCCTTGTCACCTCCTCCTCATTCCTGGCTGCTGCTCCTGGTGGAGCCCACGGGCTCCTTCCCCCAGCTCTGAACAAATTCCACCTTCCCTTTAATAATCGAGTCCCAGAACATTCTGCCTGCCTCATGTCCTTGAAACCCACACTAATGTCTCTCTCCTCTCTTTGAATCTCTTTAGCATTTACAGTGTATACCGCATGATTGAACTCTTAATTATATACTATGGTCTTTGTTCTATATTTTTATGTCACTCTGAAATAAGGGATATTATTAAAAACACCCTATGTACAGGAATCATTCCATATTTTATTCTGTCTGCCATAGCTAGTTCCCAATACATATCATCTTTGTTACTCTCTTCCCTCCTCCTTGAGTATGGCTTTACTGAAATCGTCCCATGGGTCAGAAGGACAGATGACTAACATGGGCAGGGTCTTCAACATCCTCCCCTGGGAGAAGCACTGAATAGGACATGAAACTAAGAACATCTTGTAAATTTCCAAGTCGCTTAACCTTTTCACAATGATCTCACTGAACACAAAGTCAGATAACACTGAGAGCTCAAATAATAAAATGGGCTTTTTTCCTTTGCTCGCTTTTTTTTTCTATTTGAAAAACAGAGAGAAATGAATTATGGGTTCAAAAATCTGAAATGCTCAATTCACCCACTTCAGAAAAATAAGCATATTAAAATGCAATGTTTATTTTAACGTTTTCCTCCTAGTAGCATCCAGAATTTAAAATCCAAATGAGCCACGAGCTTATCTTTATGTTTAATTCAAGGACCAGAACTAGTCAAAGGTCAGCTAAGAGCTGAGTTGGTGCAAATTGATATGCAAAACTGTGTTCCTCTAACAGTGAAATAGTCTCAAGTTTATTCCTCAGCAATGGATTAATTTCATAATTGGATCATTAGAATGTAAACTATTTTATTAGGAAAATTGTTTGTTATTGACAGTTTTGCAAAATGATTTGTGACATACCTTTCCATTTTCACTTGTAATGAATAATTCTTGCACATACACATGTGTGGGGTAAGATGATTTAAAAGTGGGTTTTATAATGCGAACAGGTGCTTCCTTTAAAGCTCTTCCATTTGAGAATGACATTTAATATCTTCTTTGGAGTCATGCATTCTCCATTTTATCCCCAGATGGTAATGTGACATGTCAGGAGACACAGACAGTTTGTGATATACAGGAGCATTTCTCTCCATCACCGCCACAGAATCTACTAAGGAGTCAGTAGGTTGTTTGGTGCATTTGGGCCACCACAAACAGAGAGCTCTCTGAAAGACTTCATTACAGGGATTGTGAGCTATAAAGACTACCCCTTGAATTAACCTGATCCCAGCACTTAATTGTTGATTAGGTGATTCTCAGGGCATGATTAGGGGTTGGGCAGCAGAAGAGGTTTTGAAAGAGAGAGAGAATGCAACAAATCAAAAATAAATAATAAATAAAAAGGCATGATTCCCCTCTTCTCTCTTCTCTCTTCTAAGAAGCTTACACTCTAGACAAGAAAAATCATTGTTATGGACCAAATTATGCCCCACCCCTCCACCACCACCACCAAATTGGTATGTTGAATTCGTGTAACCCTCTGTGTGCCTGTAGGGAAGATGGGACCTCTAAGGAAGTCATTAAGGGTAAATGAAGTCATGTAGGTAGAGCCTTGATCTGATAGACAGATGTTACATGATGTTATTTATATGTAAAATTTTAAACTACATATATTTTTTAATTGAATTCATAGGAACAAAATAGAATGGTGTTCGTCACTGGCTGGCTGAGGGGGGAAATAAAGAGGATAAATAAGTTCTGTGGGTTGAATGGACAGCATGGTAAGTACAGTTGATCAACTGCATTGAAACTTGAAATTTGCTAAGTCAGTGGATCATAAGTGTTCTCTCTCTTTCACACGCACACACACACACACACATACACACATAAAGGCAAATATATTAGGTGCTAGAGGTGATGGATATATTAGTTTAATTGTGGAAATCCTTTTATAGTGGATATGAAATCAACTTGTTATATACTTCAAATATAATTTTGTCAGTTACACCTCGGTAAAGCTAGAAAAGATGGAATGAAGTACTGACACATGCTACAATGTGGAAGAACCTCAACTATGCTGAGAGAAACAAGCCAGGCACAAAAGGTCACATGTTTAATGATTTCATCCATATGAACTATCCAAAAAAGATAAATCCAGAGCTAGAACACAAAGTGATGTTTATCAGGGCCTGAGAGAGGAAGGAACGTTAGAGAAACTGCTTAATGAGTAGGGGTCTGCTCAGTACGATATGTTTCAGAGCTACACAGAGATGGTGGTTGCCCAACATTGTGAATGCACTAAATGCCACTGAATTGTGTGAATTTCTTTTTAATATGCTATTTTTTAAACACTTGTTAAACAAACAACAATAGATGCCATATGTGATCAAGCTTTAGACGTGAATTGCCAATTAGTTGAGCTGTAATTAAACTTTGTGATAATTAACACAATTTATTTTCTCCAGAAATCTTAACAGAAAGACTTCCAAATGATGAGATCCACAGTGAATGACAGTCATCATTGTTAAAACATCATTGTCATTAACATAAGAAGCAAAGTTGCAAATTTGTTTGCAGTTTACTGAAGAAACAAACATTATCAAGAGAATGGAGAGGATTTGTTGATGCTGAATATCTGCCCCATTTGTACTGTATGGGGAAACTTTGAAGCACCTTTATCTTTTTTTTTTTTTTTTTTTTTACCCCTTGACTCTTTTTCTTTTTTTTTAATTTTATTGTTGTTGTATTACATTCATCCCTTTTTTGCTCCCCTCTGTCCCCCTCCCCACCCACCCATTCCCCCCAAAGTCACTCCCACCTGTTGTCCATGCCCATGGTTCCTTTATACTAGGTTCTTGTCTAAGCTGCTCCCCTTTCTTGCCTCTGCCTCCCCTCTTCCTCCAACCCTTTTCTCCCTGACCACTGAAGGCCTATTCCTTGTATTCATATACTTGGTTCTGTTTTGCTTGTTGTTAGTTTTGCTCATTATTGTCCCGTAATGGGTGAGATCATATGATATTTGTCCTTCACTGACTGGCTTATTTCACTAAGCATAATACTCTCCAGTTCCATCCATGTTGTTGCAAAGAGTACAGGTTCCTTCTTTCTTTCTGCTATATAGAATTCCATTGTGTAAATGTACCAAAGTTTTTTGATCCTGTCATCCACTGATGGGCACTTAGGCTGTTTCCAGCACTCTTGTAAACAGTGAAGCACCTTTATCTTTTAACAAAAAAAAAAAATTGCTTTTTGATTTAATGTTGCTACCATAACAAGTGGAAATTTCTCCTACTCTAATCTCAGCCAAAGATGAGAATTATATCTAAGTGAATAATGAATGAGAACTATTTAGAAACATGAATATGAATGTCCTGTGGCTTGCAGTCCAGTCCTTTGTTTTCAGCAGTTTATGCATTTTACTTCTCTAGCTTATATTTATATTCTGCTTTTGAAGATAGCCTCTGAATCTTTCTTTCACATATTGCAAGGCTCTTAGATATTAGAAAAGCTGGAAGACATGATTTCTTTGGGTTTAGTTTTACTTTTTTTGTTTGAATGCAAATCCAAATGACATGAAACATCACAAGCATTTTTACTATCTGTGTTTTCCATTATTTTTAATAAGAAAAAAATCAAACACTAGTTTCTTCCCTTGGATTTCAATAAGGAGAAGCAAGTGGAGTTTAAGTGTCTGGGGACCTAAATTGAAATCCTAATTCAGCCCCTTATAAACTTATACCACAGCACACACAGTTGGTAGCTCTAATTAGTATCATTATCAAAACAAAACAGACAAAAAACAGAAGTTTGAAAGGGAAGGGAAGAACATGAGTAAAGAGGAAGAGAAAAACAGAAAAAAGAAAGAAGAGGGTTTCAAGAGACTCAGCAGTTGTATATTCTGAAATGTAACGCAAGACTTCTGAAACTTTTCCCTGGTTATTCCCCTGATTTCACTGTGATACTCCATTTTTTTTACTGTTTTTCCTTTCTGGGGATGTTAGTGTCTCATCTGTTTCCATCTCTTCTTGAGTAGTATTGTATGAATACACAGCATTCATTAATGGGATAAAGGAACAGAAAACCAGTGACGTAAACAAGATTTGTGAGCCAAATTTTAACTAGATCTGAATATAATGGAAATCTTGTTCAAGCACAAAAACCAGGAAATAACAATTTCTCCTGGTGAATCTTTTTGGAAACTACTGAAATAACAATACATGATCACCAGAGAGAGTTTAGAAACATAAGGCAGTACTAGAAAAAATTAAATCATAGTAAACATCCCCACCCAGAAATAACAGTTAATTTCTATTTTACCATCCAGCCTTTTTTATTAGCCTGTGCTCTCAATGTGTAGTATGATACTGTCTTCTGATTATCTAGTTTTCATTATTTCAGGAGCATTTTCCATATCATTATTTTTTCCAAAATGTCATTTCAGTTGTGTTTAACATTAATAAAACATTAAAGATAACCCTTCGACCGTAACCCGTAGCCCATCCAGACAACTCCCCTCAGATTGGACCACAGATATAAAACACATGGGTGATGCAAAAGGTAAGTGAACTGTGAGCTTAAATGTTGTCCTTATCTTAGTTTTACAAATAAAGATTTAAGGTTCATCTGAAAAATCAAAACAATTGGAAGCGATGAACAAACAATACTGCTCCAATCCCAAGTATTTTTTACTCTTTTATAATAATACAGTTGGCATTTCCACATTCATTTCATTGCACACAAACATAAAGAAGGTTCATTCCCCAACACAAGTCCTTCTTAAGCTTGAGTTTGTTACTTGCTTTATAGTGGGCAAGGCCATGTCCTCCAGGTACAAAGAGATCATTCTGGCCACAGACATGATCAGTCCTTGACTTTGCCTTAGTCACGAAGGCAGTTTGCCAACAAAATTAACTATGTCTCAGCCAACTGCAAGTCAAAAGTTTTCCCTGCACTAGGAGTTCACTTGTGCCAGGCCGGAAATGAAAACTGAAAATAAAAAGGAAAGTTGAAACAGGTGCTCCTTTGAGATTGTGTTGTTTTGTTTATTTCCAACAAGAAAGCACACGTTTCTTTTTAAGTTCCTGGAGACAAAAATTAGGGAGAAGCCTATTTAATATTTCAACTCCATTAAATATTGAGCAAAAAATAAATAAATAAATGTTAGCATTTAATAACGTCAAGATCAGAAACCAGAGAGGCCCTGGCTAGTAGCACAGTGGATAAGGGGCCAGCCTGTGAACCCAAAGGTCGCTGGTTCAATTCCCCAGCCAGGGCACGTAAACTGCAAGCCAGTTTTCCAGCCAGGCCTGTGGCTGGAGGCAGGTGAAAGGCATACATTGCCTTGAATCAACCATACATTGATTCTTCTCTCCCTCTCTGCCTCTTTCCCTTCCCCTCTCTCTGAAAATAATAAATATAAATAAATAAAATATTTTTTAAAAAAAAGAAAAAGAAAAAGAAACCAGAGAGCCAGAATCGACTCTCACAAGCCTCCATGTTGTGGAAAACGATGGTGACAGAAATACGGCTGAGTCCGGCCACGTTTGTTTACTGGATTTGTGTTTCTACCTGCCACTCTGAATGTTTTTATCTGCATGGAAAAAAAAAATCTCTGAGTCTTCATTTCCCCATCTACAAAATTACATGGGAATAGTTTGTCTTCACAGGTGGGGCGATCAGTTGATTGTTTATAGACATTATAAACAAGAGAGTGAATGGACTTTGGAGACCAACAAGGCTCAGATCACATCAGGTTCTCATTTTCAGCCATGTCACCTTGAGCAAGTTATTCAAATTCAATAAGCCTGTTTCCTCACCAATGACATGGGTTAATATAAATTTAGGAAACTGCACGTTTTAATATGCGTAACATGCATAGCAGAGGCCTGGTTTCTAAGGTGATGTTCAGATGAAAATAATAACACCCTCATCTCTCGTAAATAAATCCTTTTGTCATAGTTTAGCATTGTAATATTTGTGCTTTTGTATTGAATATTTCCTTGTATTGAATTCTTTCAGCCCTTGGTGAAGACTATAAATTGCAAATTAAAAGACATTGAATTTTAGCCCTGGCCAGTGTGGCTCAATTGGTAGAAGCAATGTCCCATAGGCCGAAAGGTCATAGTTTTGATTCCTGGTCGGGGCACACATCTAGGTTGCATGTTTGATCACCATTTGGGTCATGTATGAGAAGGCAACCGATCAAGGTTTCTCTTTCACATTAATGGGTCTCTCCCTCCTTACTCCCACCTTTCCTCTCTCTCTAGAAGTAATTTTAAAAATGTCCTTGGCTAGAAACAAAACAAAAACAAAAACAAAAAAGACAACATTGAGTTTTAGACTTAATGCCATGTCACTAATTAATGCAAATATTTAGAGTTTAGGTAGCTCTAAAAAATTACAACTTCATTTAGAAAACAAGAGAACCTGCCATATAGTTATGCTGTATACCTATTATAACTATTTTTGTCACAGTTATCCTACCAATATTTTTGCTTTTTAAAGGGAACTAGATATTGTAGTTTTATTGTACTCTTCTGACAAACTCTTTTTATTATTTTATTGAATTTCAAAGGACATTCGACTGCACTTTAAACACATTAAATATAGATAAGCCTGGCTCCATAAGATGGTTTAAATATCTTACATATGCATTTTTATAGTCACCTCACAGTCATTTTTATGCTCTAAACCAAGCTTGAAAATTAAACAGTTGTTTTAACCCGCTGTTCACAGATAGTAAAAAGAGCCTCCAACCTTCCTTTTATACTTTTAAACGCATTTTTTTTCCACCTCCAAAATCTTGTTAAACCATTTGGATACTTGTGCATGTTGGTCTCAACACTTTGGGCCTGTTTATTGTTACAAATTGCTTCTCTGTACTGTGTGAAGCACAGGGGAGAGTAAGCATATTACTCTCTTGTTTTAAAAATCAATCTCAGGGTAGATCCACTTCAAAAGCTTAAGGTTCAACTTTGAAGTTTCCTCCACTTCAAAAGCTTTGCCTTGAAGTGTGTTATGGAAAGAAATGCACACCAAGATATCCTGAATTTTGAGGCTTATTGAGAATTATTTCCTGTGGTGAAAAGGAAAAGCAAAATAATAAATGATAAGCAAAATAATGAAAGTTTTCTTTCAATCCAAAAGAAAACTTGTCGAGATAAAGAAATCCAATTTTTGTTTACCAAAAATATGTTTATTTTGCAAAAGTTTTAGCTTTCTTTTTGGTCACAGCTTATCCTATAATAACTGCCCACCAAAAAATACAAGTTGATGGACTTCCCGTCAAGATGGAGGGGTAGGTAGACATGCTTCACTTCCTCTCACAGCCACAAAAAGAATTACAACTAAATCTCAAAATAAGTAATAGCCAGAACTGTCAAAAAATGGAACTGCGTGAAAGTCCAACAACCAAGGATTTAAAGAAGCCACAATTACCCAGATGGGAAGAAGGGGCAGAAATGGGGAGAAGGGCAGAGAGGCAAGGAGACGCAGTGGGGCGTGGAGAGGAAGAGGCAGTAGCAGAATGGGCACAGGCAGTCCCACATTCATGTGTGGTGGATAAAAATCAGGAGAGGTACCTTGGGAATGAGCAACACCAGCCCGAGGCTAGACCGCACAGTCCAGGGTTCCAGCACCAGGAAGATAAATCCCCATAACTTCTAGCTGGAAAAACCAGTGCGGGTTAGGGTAGCGGAAAAAACTGCTGGAATTTCAGGAAACTCCACTTCAAAGGCTCGAATGGTCTTGAAAGATACATAAACCCACTCATTCTGGGATTCAGCAACAGGGTAACAACTGGAAGGGTGCTAGTTGCATATGGGGAGTGGATGAAGTGACTAGAAAAGGAGTGAGTGCCAGGCAAAACCCCAGAAGCCAGGTCGCAGCACAGCCCCATCTCCAATCCGTCCCCTCACAGAGAGCCACAAAGCAGTGAAGCAGGTTGCCCCACACTGGCAATTACCTAAAGCCCCCCACACACACAATTTACATGTGCCTTTTATAAGGAGTTGGGACAGCTCTACCCAATACAGAAGCAAACACAAGAAGTCTGCCGAATTGAGGGGGCAAAGAAATGTGGCCTGAATGAAAGAACAGAACAAGACTCCAGAAAAAGAACTAAACAAAGCAAACCTGTCAGATACAGAGTTCAAAACTCTGGTCATTAGGATGCTCAGAGAACACAGTGAGTTTTGCAACAACATAAAGGAAAAAATGAAGATTATACTAAGTGAGCAAAAGAAAAATCCACAGGGAACCAACAGTGAAGGGAAGGAAGCCAGGATTCAAATCAATGATTTGGAACTTAAGGAAGAAATAAATATTCAACCAAAACAGAAAGAAGAAACAGAAATTCAAAACAAGAGGGGAGAATAAGAAGACTTTGAGACATCCCTAAAAGTACCAACATTCAAATCACAGGAATGCCAGAAGGAAAAAAGGAAGAGCAAGGAAATAAAAACTTATTTGAAAAATAATGAAAGAAAACTTCCTTAATTTGGTGAAGGAAATAGACATACAAGTCCAGGAAGCACACACAGTCCCAAACAAGTTGGACCCAAAGTGGACCGCACCAAGACACATAATAATTAAATTCACAGCTATCATCAACTGAATCTAAAACACAAACTAATCAAACAACCAGAATAGGAACAGAATCATAGATACGAAGATCATTTGCAGTGTTATCAGCTGGGAGTGGGCAAGGGGAAATGGGGGGAAAAGGTGCAGGGATTACGAAACATAATTAGTAGATACAAAGTAGATAGGGGTGTTAAGAATCATATAGGAAATGGAGAAGCCAAAGAACTTACATGCATGACCCATGGACATGAACTAAGAAGTGGGGATTGCTGGAGGGAAGGGGGTATCAACCAGAGGGGTGCAAAGGGAAAAAATTGGACAACTGTAATAACATAACCAATAAAATATACTTAAAAATACAAGTTAATCATTCTACATAAGGCAATACTGTAAATAGTTTGAATATTCTTTAAACTCTTTCAAAAATTTAAAACAGCATTAAATAGAGATCACCACATGGAGCCAAGGGTAAGAAAGAGTGGGGCTATTTGTCTTTATCATGTAAAACTAATTTAAAGTGTTATTTTATGAAATTAAGAACAGAAGAAAGGTAGTATAACAGATATATGTTATTTGGGGTTATTTTTTAGAAGGTATACTTAAACTCTTTTAATTCCTTAAAGATGGGTGTTTGTATGTTTTGTTCACTGGTATGTCTCTTTCACTAAAGTAATACCAGCTACATTGTAGGTGCTGAAAAAACACATGCTAAATAAATGATTGAGTCTCTAATAAACCAGAGAGGACACAGATTTTAAAAATAGACAACTGTTCTCAGGAATAAAACATGATGGTTTTACTACTCATAAATCATTAAAATCTAGAGCTGGAAGAAACCTTCAGAAATTGCCTGGGCATGTGTGGCTCATTTGCTTGGAGTGTCATCCTGTACACTGAAAGGCTGTGGGTTTGATTTCTGTTCAGGGTACATATCTAGGTTGTGGGCTTGATCCCTGGTTGGGGTGTAGGCAGAAGGCAACTAATTGATGTTTCTCTCTCACTTGGATCCCTCTCTCTCTGTGTCTCTCTCTCCCCCTCTCTCTCTCCCTCCCACCCTCCACCCTGCTCCACTCTTCTTCTCCCCTTCCTCTCTCTCTTTAAAAGCAATGGGAAAAAATATCCTCAAGTGAGGATAAATATATATATATAAATAAATTCTGCCCCCTGGCTGATGTGGCTCAGTGGATTGGTGCCAGCCTATGAACCCAAAGGTCACTGGTTCAATTCCCAGCCAGAGCATATAACCAGGTTGCAAGCCAGGTCTCCAGCCAGGTCTGCAGCGGGAGGCAGGTGAAAGGCAACCATACATTGATTTTTCTCTCCCTTCCTTCCCCCCTCCCTTCCCCTCTCTCTAAAAATAATGAATAAAATCTTTAAAAGAAAAGAAATTCCCTAGACTTTTGTTCCTCAGAGAATGTTCATCAGACCAGCAACAGCAGCATTACTTGAGAGTGTGTTAGCCATGCAGATGCTCAGGGCCCACCAGCTGTGCTGAATCAGAATCTGAATTTAACAAACCCTCCTGGTGAGTCACATCCAAGTAACTTTGGCAAGTCCAAACTTAGATGATTCTGATGCTCATCAAAAAAGGAAAAAACAAAGAAGTTGTATCTCTGGCCCCAGGAGGCAAGTCTGGTAATCTACTGCAGGATGGGACAAAAATCAGAGGTTCAGGGAAACTGATCCCATACCTGGTATTGATTTTTCTTAAGTGAATGGAGGCTGAGCAATTTGTCAACAAAATATAGTTGAAGACCAAGTGGAAGTACTTCCCATTCAGAAAGGTTCCTTAGAAGTCCAAAAAGGTACTAAGTACCTCTTGGTTCTTTGGATGATCCATGTGGGTTACAGACCCTCAGGCCACAAGCTGCAATCTAAGAGAAGGGCTATGAGGCTGGGATGACAAAAGGAAGCAAGGGAGAGGAGGGAGAGAGAGGAAAATAAAAAAGAAATAAAGAAAAGAACCAAGACTGACAAAGTTAGACTAGCGATTTCAGTTAGAACTTGAGGCCAGTATCAGATTTTGCCTCCTCTACCCCTAGTCCCTTACGAAGCCCCTTCCAGGGTCCTGTGATGTGGAGAACTGTCATGTTGGCCCATTGTACACGGACACAGGCCACAGGCATTTCCCAAGAGAGAAATTTCCCATTGTCAGGTAATGATGCTGACCCATAAAATTGATTAATCCAGAGAAAGAAACTGAAGTGCTCGCTCCCCACCCAGTGGGAAAGGAAAATTAGCTAAAAATGAGAGAGAATGTGGGCATCCTCTGCTGAATGAATGAATGAATGAATGAATGACTCAAAAGCGCTCATGAAATAAAAATACCCTGTACAAACAGAGATAAACACAGAAATATTCAAATGCCCATGATCCCTACCCACAACCCTCTTGGTTCCTTGGACAACAGCTACAGGTTAAGATGTTTTAAGCTGAACCATCATTTCCAACAGGTACAATATTACAAACTGAGTTTTCATGTCTAGAAACACATTTCATAACTGAAGAAATGAAAGTAAAGCACAAATACATGTGTTTACAAACAACTAAGTACTACATATAAATGTGTTGGGGTTTTTCTGAGGGGAGGGGGCATGTCCTCTAACTCATTTGAACTAGGTGAGCTTTTTTTCAAGTGTATGTCCAAGGATGTGTCTCTTTTCCAATCCATGTCCCCACATCAAACAAAGATATTCTTATTTCTTCCAAGGAACTTGGATCTGCATTCAAAATTAAAGTCATCTGCTTCACAATTACCATTGCCCATACAGTGCACATGAATATATCCAGAAGTTTTTGAACAGTAAATGGAAAAAGGGTGGGAAAGTGAAGAGGAGAAGAGATCATAGTTTCCATAGTGACTTTTTCACTGTGACCAACAGATGCCACAAAACAGTCATTTACCCTGGGTCACTGTCTTTAGACTGTCAACATAAATAATAGTTAAGGTCAGAAGAATAAATAGCAGAGAAGCAGCAATGGAAGGACTGTTAGATCAAACTATTTATGAATGCCTTGTGCCAGTAAGTGATTTAAGATGTGCCTGTTATTTATATCCTAGTCTCTGCTTTTTAAAATCAACTGAGAAATTTTTAAATGGAAGTATATACATATTTATGCTTTTCAGGGACCCACAAATAGGAACTCGTAGTTCATCATTTCTAGCAAAGTGACAAGCCTCTGACAATCTATTTAAGGTAGAGAGGAGTTCCAAATCTCTGCAACAGACAGTGAAATAGCCATATGTGTGAAGCTATGGGATATTAAAATAAGAAATAGTAGCGTGTGTAGTTCTGTATAAGTCATTTAGCTTCGTTGGGTTAGGCAAACAGATACAGAGCTGGAATCGGCGCTGTGTCGTTATTTTTCCAGCCTTTTACAGCTTTGTGGCATGCTTCCCCTGTAATAAAAGGAGGGAGAAAGTTGCCCAATAACTAGCTTGATATATGATCTTCATTAAAAGTAAGAATATAATCATCTACTAGCAATTCTTAAGCTTTTTGTTTGTTTGATGGACCTCTTCAGCTGGGAAATTTATAGGGTAGGACTTCCTTGAGAAGATAATTCTTTACAGTCTGGCACAAAGGAAATAATTACAGCCAGCAATGACAATGGTGCTATGTAGTCCTATCATAAAAGTGCATTAAGCCCTTACAGAGGGATAAAATATCTTGGTAGATATTATAAGGAAAGACAGTCTCAGTGAACTTACAGACAGGTCCAGAGGTGATCATACAAAAGTATGAAAGCTGGCATGCCTGGATATTCTAAGAAATAACACCTGGGTGAAAGAATAAATTTCAAAGGAAATTGTTACATGTAGAAAGTAACAATGGTTTAAAATGACTTTGGAGAGAAGTAAAAGAAGAAAGTGCCAAACCAGAACTAGATTTGAACATCAAGAAGATAAAAATCTTGACGACAGAAGAAATACACATTAACATAGACAATGAAGACAACCTAAATTGTTAGGTTTTATTTACTCTGGTTCAATCAACAATTCTAAAGGAGCCTGCCACTGAGAAATCCACAGAAAGCTGAGACTTCAAAGGGAAGCAATGGAAGAATTGGGGAAAATTACCAGAAGCAAAGATATGTCATCAGGAACTAAGGCTAAGATCATCCACACCCTCGTATTCCCAATTATCAGGACAGATGTGAAAGTCTTACAGTGAAGAAAGCTGATAGAAAAAAATCAACTCATTTGAAAGAGAGCACTAGAGGGGAGCTCTATGGATATCCCAGACTGTGTCAGAAAGATGAGCAAATAGATCCCAGGGCAAATTAAGCCTGAAACATCACGAGGGCAAAAATGACAAATTGAAACTGTCCTGCTTTGGGTATTTCATGAGAAGTCACGGTCTTTGGAAAAGGCAATAATGATGGGAAAATATATAGAGCAGCAGGAAAAGAGGAAGACCAAATATGAGATGGGTTGACTCCATAAAAGAAGCCATAAGCAAGAGTCTGCAGGAGCTGAGCAGGGCTGCTGAGGACAGGACACTGGATGTCACTCATTCATAGGGTCCCCAGGAGTCAGAGCTGACTCGATGGCTTGTAACACACACAAGAATTAAACAACAATAAGCCACTGTGTGTCAATATTCGTGGGACACCATTAAATCTGGTATTCAATAGAAATTTTATAGTTAAAATATAAGAACTTGAAAATAAGTAAGCTATATGTTCAACATGAGAAGATAGAAAGAGCAACAAACTAAGCCAAAAAGAGTAAGAAGGCAGAAGTTAACAGCTACAAGGAATCAATGAACTAAAAAACAAAATAATTAAGCATAATAAAGAATAAAATTAGATTCTTTGGGAAGTTTAATAATGTGAAAAATATTGTCAACAAGATGGGAAAAAAGAAGAACTGAATCAACAAAATGCATAATAAAAAGGAGAAACAAAAAATGTATTGAAGTATCAAAAGATACTTTAGTAAAAAGATAACATGAAAAATATACACTATATGTCTGATAAGCTAGAAAAAATAGACACAGTTTTTGAAAATATAAAATGCCAGAATTGGAAGAAATAGAAAACTTGATCAGACCCAGTAGATTGGACCAATGAATTCCACCCGACATTAAAGTAAAAGACTACTTCTATATTATAAAAGTTATTCAAAACAGCAGAGTAAGAGAAATAGTACTCTTTATCATATGAGGTTAAAGTAATCTTGATTCTAAGTTGGAATATTAACAATAGGAAGAAATGAAGAGAAAATGTATATATAATTTATACTGATATTTATATTGATATATATTTCACTTAAGAATTTAGATGCAAAGCATTATTAACTGAATATTAAAATATTAAATGGATCCAAAGGTTTCTTTAAAATATAGGAATACATCATAATCAAATGGAGTTTCTCACAAAAACACAAGATAGTTAAATCTCAAAAAATCAATGTCATTCACCACATTAATAGATTCTGGAAGAAAAATCACATAATTATCATGATAAACCCAGAAAGAGTCCTAATACAATTTAATAAATTAGTTTATAATTATTGGACATTTGCAATAAAACAAAATTCCTTTGACTTTATAAAATCTATTTACCAAAATGTCAATAAATATCAGAGTAAAGAGAAACTTCATTTGAAGTCTCTTTAAGATGAGAAACAAGACAAGAATGTCCTTAGTACAGTGAAGGGGGCTTTGTTTTACCCAGTAACTGAAACAGTGGCTGGCATAAAACAGGCTTTCCTCTACCGAAAATTCAAGCAAACCAATTCAACAGACAAACTTAGTTATTCAACATAATAATCAGAAAATTCGGCAAGTTAATTAGACACAAAACCTAGCTACATACAAAATTAATAGTGTTCCCCTACACCAGTGATACCCAATTAAGAAATAGATAGAAAAATAAGCTATATAGCAATTAAAGTTTTTTTCAGCTACACATTCCAGAGAAACCTCACAAATAACAATTTAAACAAATCGGAATTTAATTTTCTCACTATCTGAAGATAACTGGGTGCTTGTATTCACTCATTCATGGGTGCAATAATATGGTAAAGACTTGTTTCTACAACACTCCTCTTTTCCATTTTGGGTACAAGATGGCTGCCATGGCTTCAGGCATTAGATCCACTTTTTTTTTTTTTTTTTTAATTTAATTGTTGTTGTATTACATCCATCCCCTTTTTGCTCCCCTCTGTCCCCCTCCCCACCCACCCATTCCCCCCAAAGTCAATCCCACCTGTTGTCCATATCCATGGTTCCTTTATACTAGGTTCTTGTAGATCCACTTTTAAGAGAGTGTGAAAGGGGAAAGGTTGTACCAGGTGCATCCATCTTAGTTTTCAGGAAAGCAAAATATTTTCACAGGAGCCCTCCCAAAACAGACTCCAGCTTAAATTTCCTTGTCAAAACTGTGATTATGGGACCATCCCTAACCAGCAAGGACAGGGGGCATTTTTACCTAGAGAAGGAGTACACAATGGTCTAGTAACATAGGAATTTTAGGGGCAGCAAGAGGAGAAATTAAAACACACTTGGATTATAGAGTGCAGTGTTGTCTGTAAAAATAAGGCCAAGATTATTTGTCAAGAGAGAGTTGAATATAGGTAAATTGAAAATTTTTCAAAAGCAGAAATGAGCCTTGGCTGGTGAGGGTCAACGGATTGAGCACTGGCCTGCAAACCAAAGGGCTGCCAGTTTGATTCCTAGTCAGGGCACATGCCCTGCATTGGAAGCCAGGTCCCCAACAGGGGGCATGGAAGAGGCAGCCACACATTGATGTTTCTCTACCTCTCTTTCTCCCTCCCTTCTCTCTCTAAAAATAAATAAAACCTTTTATAAATTAATTAATTAAAATAAATAAAAAAGAAACTTTTTGAAATGAATTATCTACAATGTCTCATCAACCCTAAAATACTTTTAAATAAATGTCATATCTAGAAAATACTTAATGTATTTTTAGTGTGGGACTAAAATCTAACCAAGTGGTTATGTTGCAATTTGCTACCCCAATCTTGCAGATCACTACTTGATTCATTCAATATGCAGCATAACTATTGCAATTTGTATACCTGCTCTCTAGCCAGCCCAAGGCAGTTGGTACTGCCTAGGAAGAGGAATGATTAGTAAGATGATAAATATTTGCATTTATTTTGACCACAAGGATGTGACACATAAGAAATAAACCAGAAATCTCTCCTCAAGAAAATGTGTTTGCGACCAATTTCATATTATCTAAAATTACATAATATGTTCAAATGTTAGTAGTAATGGCCCCCTTGAAATTTCCTAGTAATATCCATGTGAGTTTAACTATTTCTTGGTAAGCCAATCAGCAGCAGAGGACATTTCCAAAATGAATGTGGTATGGTTTTCAAGTGATTCAAATTGTGGAAGAATCAAGTTAACTCTACTTTTTTGAAGATTTGTCATAACGTTTTTCTCCTTGTAGTATCTTATTATCTTTCTATGCACAGACAATAGCAGCAGCCTGATATTCGATTCTCCATTCTTGTACATGATAGATGGGTGGGAGCGAAATGTGCAAAATGCATGAACATTGACTTACATGTTGAAAATCCACTAAATGCCAAAATCATCGGGATTCTTCAGGCAGTCTCAATTAGTATAGAATTGATGTTTTCGGTGGTTGTTTAAATTTTAATGTGAATGACATATACTAGGCACTAAATAGTCTCTTAAGGAGAAAGAAGTTGAAATCTTAAAGATCAGTTCATCTTTTTGAGTGCCTGCAATGAGGCATGCTTTTCCCCTCCTAGTTTCACTTCTAAATTGTCCTCCTTTCTTTAAAAATGCTTTATTGTTATTCTATTACAGGTGTCCCATTTCCCCCTCTTTGCCCTCCTCCTCTGCCCAGCCCACCTCCCATTCCCACAGAATTGTTCTTCTTTTAAATAGCTCCTCTTCCGTGAGTGTTGATTTTCAACTGGTTGCTGTCTGGGTCTTCTCTTCAAAGTCAGCAGCAGGCGATATCTCTGAGTCACTCAGGGTCAAATAAGGACATAAATGCAACCCCTTTCTATAGGACATTGTGACATATGTCTTTGGGATTTTTAACGGCATTACATTTTTATTCCATTTATGCAGTAGTTTTTCTCCATATATGCTCCACAGTGAATAAGGAAAGTTCCCCAAATATAACTCCCAAACTCTGTATGGCTTTGTGACTTTTTTGTTTTCCCTCTTCAATCAGAGTGAACCTGGACAATTACTGAACACTGCAAAAAATACAAAATGACTGTGTTTCCTTTTATCTTTCTGTTGTGCGTAGCTGGTGCTCCATACTCAGGAGCAGTTTGTAGTTTCTGATGTACTTACTGATACACCAAAGATATATTGAGCAAAGAATAGCTAACAGAAATTTAGATCCAGGAGGTTGTATGATTTTTCTATTTTATTTTACTTTATTTTTTAATTTGTCACCCAAGGATGATTTTATTGATTTGAGTGGGGTGGAATGTGTGAGAGTGGGAGAGAGAGAAAGAGAGACACAGAGATGGAGAGTTGCAGGGAGACATTGATGTGAGGGAGAAATATCTATCAGTTTCCTCCCATATGCACTCCATCCAAGTATTGAACCACAATGCCCTCACCGGAAATTGAGCCCACAACCGTTAAGTGTATGGAATGACACTCCAACCAACTGAGCCACCCTGCCAGGGCAGTTGTAGGATGTTTAAAACTTACACGAGCTGCTTGTGCCAACAATGAGAACAACTTGTTCTAGAAACCCAGCTACACTTCAAATAGAGTGCTGTGGCTTTGTTCCTCACTGGATCGTGCTAGTTCATAAATTCAAACCAGCTTTCAGATGATACGAGCACAGCCCACAGATCTGTTGGGAGGTGCAGAGCTTTCTGGGAATTATTTTATAAAGCCGCAAATAAATATAACATGTCACATGCCAGGGTAGAAATAGAAATGAGGCTCTGCTCCTTTTACTGTACTTCCATATCTTTCTGTGATTACCTTTTAGTCATTTCCCATGTTATTTATTTTTCATGTTGTTTTAGCCTCAATTGCAGGTCCTTGTCATGCTGGGCATGGCAGTTCCTCTGACTCTAGACTGACCAGACTCACCTAGAAGCACCAGTGAGCACATCTGCACAGAGATGCTGGAGAGCGTGGGGTGAGGGTGAAGGTTTGATAGCTGCTCAACTTTTAAAAAATTGCTCTCCTGCTATACAGAAGAGTTGTCCTTCTGTTTCCTCTGTCACATAATACAGCTTGCTACACCTTCTCTCCCCCACTTCTCTCTCACCCCTACTCATCCACCACAGTGAGAATGGTCTGAGATGTTGCTATTTAAAAATGTCTTGTCCAGTATGTGCGATCTGTATTTGACCTACAAAAATGGCAATTCCATATGGTTCCAACCAAAAAGCTCTATTCAAGCCCCACCTCCCAGGACAGTGAAATAACACTGTTAGTTTAAGAAATGTTCCTTATCCGGGCTGTCAAATATCGCATTGCCATCACTTTCCCACAATTCAATCATTAATAACTTTCATTAATGATTAAAATCAACATTAATTACTTCATTTTATGCTTACATTCTGACCTGAAGACATTTGCTTGGCATTTCAAACTCTATTGATTGAGAATTTTCCAGCCAACTGTGGATCTCCTAGTCATGATTCCCACCCAACACTGCATTAGCAACTGTCTCAGGAAATAGACAGATGGAGACAGGTATAAAGCAAATTAGGTTTCCTGATAGTTTATAGTTGGGTAACTTTTTACTACGAACAAAACTGAAATGAGGTTTCCAAATTAATCCAGTGCTTATGTCCCCTTCCTTGGGGAAAACTGAACGCCAATTGCAGAGATAATGGTGAAATAGATATGTACATTATCATCCACAAAATTTCCCAAACTTTCCAAGATCATTTCATCCAGTCAAATAAAGTACATGTGATTATGGGGGCCAGTAACACAAGCCCCAGCAACCTAACCCTCTGAAATACTTTTCGGAGGAAACAAGATACGCTGTGAATTCTCAAGAGCATTGTGCTACAAAATTAATACTACATATAAAAAGCATATCAGAGGCTGCAGGCATCTTGGGAAATGGGCAAAGTAAGCCACTGCCTTAAAAAGGAAACATATTTAGACAATATTTCTTTCTTTAGGGGGAGGCCCAGGAATTTGATGCCTTTGTGAATTATGGCATGGTTCTCTTATACCTTGAAAAGATCATTTAACTCTCACCAAGACAATTTATCTTACCTAAATTACCAAGGATTCCACACCTGTGAAAGAAAGTCTTATCTAAATACTTCTAGTGCTTTAATTTTGTCCTTTGGGGAGTTTCACAAAAATAACAAAAATAAATAAAACATTCTCTAGTTGCAAAATAATCTCCAATAGCTCTATGACAGTCACGTAAATTGATAATTGCTATTTGGTTTATAAATATTTTCTTTTTTGACAACTAGAGGCATCAGAGTAGGATGAAAAAAATCCAGAGTTAAGTATATTCTTATAATTTCTTCTTGCTACAGAAAACCGTAACAGGATTGATATTTTACTAAATTTTTTTCATCATGGCTCTAATATTTTGAACCATAAAATGTGTAGCACTTCTATGTCATCATGTTTCTTCAAAATGAACTTGATATCAAGCTTCATATACTAGTTTTAGCCAGTCAGTTTTCATTGTCTTACTGTTTGGTTTATAGAACAACCCAGATGTCCTTCGAAGAGTGAGTGGTTAAACAAACTGTGGCATGTCCATCCCATGAAATACTGCTCAGCAATTGAAAAGAACAAACTACTAATACATACAACAACCTAGGTGAATATGTGAAGGATATGCTGAGTTTTCCTAAATCCCGAAACATTACATGCCATACGATATCTCTTCTGTAACATCCTTGAAGTAACAAAATTACTAGGTTAAGAAGGGGGTGGGTGGAGGGTACATGGAAGGTAAGTATGGTTCTAAAAGGTGACCTGGGGGCTTCTTATGATGATGGAAATTGTATGTATCTTGGTCTCATCAATATCTTGTCTTATATTTTACTACATTATTGTACTATAGCTTTTTAAAATGTTACTATTGCAAGAAAAATTAGTAGAAGATGTATCATATTTCTGTCTTATTTGTTACAGCTGCAAGTGAGTCTACAATTATCTCAAAATAAGTGTAAAATGAAAAAAAAAAAAAGCTATGGAAATTAATTTCTAGAGTCAGCTCTGCCAGTTTGTTTCTTCATAATTCTGGCCTTGTGTCTGCTTGGGAAAGTCTCTCCCCCTTTCCCTTGCCAAGAATAGAAAAATGTCCTCCTCTATCTAATACTTTGATCATTTTAATTTTAAAATACGGAACTTTCCTCTGTTTGGATATTCTAAAATCTGGAAATCTGCGGCCTTCCTCATTCTGAATCATACCATAGGCTTCTCGATAAAAGATTAGATGCACAAATCCTCTTGCCGAAACAATCTACCATCTCTGAGACAGGGGGCAATGTTGCATGTCTATATTCTTTCTTAAATGCCATAAACAGCACTTTTGACAACTGTGATGGATTTTATAAGCTCTCAAAGGAAAATGTTATTAAAATACTTCATTTTTCCAATGTACTAGAAGTGTTTTCATAAGCAACACTTAATTAGGAAGTTAGCTGTCAGTCCTAAGAGTAGACAAGTCAACCGTTCAGCTGAACATTTATCTGTTGCACCATTATTTTGGTTCAGGTAGCTCCAAGCCACGGTGCAGGTACACTCAACCTCAGACAGCACCATGAGCATGGACTACAGTCTGCACGAATTGGGTGGCAGCACTTGGAAGTCAGCCGAGTCACCCTGGGGTCCATCCCTGCTCCAGGACAGCTTTTGGGTGAGAAGGAGGTTAACTAGAAAAGGCTTCAAGAAAGGCATGTTGAGAGGAGTGCGGCTGAGTGAACCTCCTTCCAAGCAGGCATTTCCTGCACTGAGAGAGGGAGAGAAAGGTCCCTTTCTCTGCCACATTCCCGCATTTCCCAAGTTCTTATTCTCTGAATCTGAGCAGGACCCCCATGACCAAGTGCAGACAAACAGAAAGGATCAGGACAGCAAACAGACCCAGAGCAGAAAGGCAGCCTCAGGGCTTGTCCTGCCTGGCCCTGGGGCTCCCTGACATTTGGAACTCAGTTTCTCTGACATCCTACAGCCAACATTGCAGAAGGGCAGCCTGCGGAGATCAAAGCAAATCCAATCACCCCAGGCTTTGGTGAGCTGCAGGAACAAGAAACACGTGACTGTCACGAGCAAACTAGTGACCACAGAGTTGGAACCCTGCTAAATGTATTACTTACATTTCCATGAGTCATGGCCAAAACAAAAACAAACAAACAAACAAAAGTAAACTCAAGCTTAATTACTCAATTACCCTGAGGAAACAGGAAAATGACATCACATCAAGGACGCAGAGTCAGAGTAACAGCCTTTCTAAAATGGACCAAGAGAATGGCCTCAAAATGTTTCATTGTGAAGACTGATGACAACGGTCATCAGGAACTGTGGAGAGCTGCGAGGACACAGCCTGTGGTTCTAAACAGAGATGCAATAAGGGAGGTAGGATGGCTTTTCTCAACTCCAGTTGCCTCCCACTAAAAATGAATGGGTACCCAACTTAAACAAGTGCGAACGGAAGGAATTCTTAATGCAGATCTACCTTTTTCATCCATCTTATCATAGAACTAATGAGACATACGCATTTCTCAATAATCCAAACACGTCTCTTCCAGGAAACCAGACACCGAGAATCTTCTGTTCGTGGTTTACGGATTTAAAACTAAGGTTGTTAGTGCTGTGATGCCACGCGCACCCCACGCCTCCACTGGGAGATGCCTCACGTGCCTGTGAACCCTGGGATTCAGACCACTCCTCGTGCCTCCAGCCTTATTTACATTCCACACCAGAACTACTCACAGTGAATCTGGTTTGAACTAAAGCAGGGGGTGGAAATGCTTTTTAATTTTACACTGAGATTCAGGGGGTGGGGGAGAACTTGGTTTCCTCCTAAGGGGATTTGTATCGAATAATCTCATGCTAGCCACAACACTGGTTGCAGAAACCCGCTCTCTGTGAAGGTGCTAAAACCTGACCTCTGAAGCAGAGTCCCTGTCCCCTGTGCTCTGGTTTTAGTTACTGTGATAGAAACAATACTAATGATCGCGGCCCTTTTTGAGCATTGATGATATGCCAACACTATCTATCACCTATTCAAAACCATGGACTCCTCACCTTGAGAGGTGACTATTATTATTTCCTTTGAAATGTAAAGAAATTGAGCCTAGGCCCTGGCTGGTGGCACAGTGGATAAGGTGCCGGCCTGCGAACCCAGGGGTCGCTGGTTTGACCCCCCAGCCAGGGCAAGTGGCCAGGTTGCAAGCCAGGTCTCCAGCTGGGTCCTTGGCTGGAGGTGAAAGGCAACCATGGATTGATGTGTCTCTCCCTCTCTGCTCCTCTCCCTTTCCCTCTCTCTAAAAATAATAAAACCTTTTAAGAAAAATTTTAAAAGAAAAGAAATTGAGCCTAGGAGAAATTGAACAGCTCCCCAATATCATGGAGTCCTTCTGTGAAAGAGGCAAGAGCTGATCCTGTCTGTCAGCCTCCGAAGCCTGGGCCTGAGGACTAAGCTAGACCATGCTTCTTCTTTCTTTTTTTTTAATTCTCACCCCATTGTATTTTTGTTTTTGTTGGTTGGTTGGTTGGTTTTGCTTATTTTAAAGAAAGAGGTAGGAAGAGAGAAACATCAATATGAGAGAGAAACATGCGTCTCATATGCACCCCAACTGGAGATCAAACCCACAAACTTTTAGTGTATATATGGGATGACATGCCAACCAACTGAGCCACTGGCCAGGGCTAGACCTCTCTTCTCAACGTTCTGTCCCCAGTCTGTGAAATTCAGGAACAAGGGACCACCTCTCAGATCCAGGACTTTAGGGTTGACTCCACAGTCCCTGAAACACACCACACTGGCGAGTTTTCCCTAGACCATAGTGGAAAGATAATGTTGTCTCAACTAAATGTTCTCTAAACACACCTCACTCTTTAGACAGTTCCCCCGTGTGCAGTTAGTAGGCACTTGCTGTGTGCCAGGCACTTGTCTAAGTGTTATTTGTATTGATTTGGATAATATCGCCTAAGAATCAAAACTACTATTGTCCCAACTTTACAGCTGAGGAAAAGAACCTCCCTGAGAGCCCTGCCTATTAACAGCAGGGCCAATATTCACACAAGGAAAAGTAGCATTGAACTGCATGGTAAGTCCCCTAACGTTTCTGAGCGATAGGTACTCTGCACTGGGCCCTGAGGAGGCTGCTATGAACCAAGGCACCTGAGCCACTGTCCCGGAGCTAACAGTTTGGTGTGGGAGACCGAAATCAGTCACATCAATACATGTATGTGAGTACAAACTGTCGTAATATATGAAGGAAAGGAAGGGGGAGCTGACAGAGAGTAGCAGGGACTGTTTTAGACTGCAAGCAGGTCTCTGTGGGAAGCTGAGACCCAACACGAGGAAGGAACAGGGCACATGAAGGCACCGAGCCCAGAAGCAGCCAGCAGGCGAAGGAAGGGAAAAGTAGGGGCCCCCCTGCCAACTCCAACCATTTCCTATGACATTAAGGTTATGGAACAGGCGACACTATGGCTCATTCCACCTGGTTGTCCTCCCCAGAGGCTGACAACAAGAAAATACTGTAGATCCCACGGGACCTGCAAGGAGGGGACCCAGACACCCATTTGTCAATCCCTCATCTAGCACCAATCATGAGGGTATAACAATTTCTCTGAAAAAGCTGTCACTATGCTCTGCATTCACTTACCCCATCTCTTTCACCAAAGAAGAAGGGTGTCTTCCCCCTACCCTTCAGGCTCCAGCTGTCGGGTTGCCAGCAACCACTCAGTGGACTAGCATCCGACTCAGTTGAAATATCTGAAGATGAGAGGCCAGGCCTCAGCTGTGCCATGGAGCCATGTTCAGAGGAAGTGAGCGGGTTGGAAATGAACTGCACTTTCACAGATGCAAGGATGTGGGAGAGGCTCCCACCCGCCACACATGGGTCTTGTGGGAGCCAGGCTGGAGCCGGCTTCAAAGAGACCTCACTCAAGAGGTTGACCAGAGAGCCTTGAGGGCGGAGGGTGTGGGCGGCCGGGTGGGCAGTGCACCCCACATCACAGGCCTGCTCCCTGGGGTTCCCGGTGGGGGAATGTCCAGAAAACCGCAACGCGTATCCCAAGAGAAAGGCCTATCTATGTCTAGCTTCTTGAACACCAAAGACAGATCATAAACACACCAATCTCTGAATTCTGTGTGTTTTCCTAACTTCTTCTTCCCAATTCAGAAGGCGTCAGAAGCCTGGGATAGCGAGCAGAGACTGGAAAAATAGCACAAGGTGGGCTATGGACGGAAGCATCCGTTCTCCCTCCCGAGTGAAGGATTCAGAAAGTGGGGCCAGGCTTTGGCTGGTTGGAGCATGGTCCCACACACCAAAATGTTCAGGGTTCGATCGCCAGTCAGGCAATCAGGCAATTTCTCACTCATATCAAGGTCTCCCTCTCTCTTTCTCTCTCTCTCTCTCTCTCTCTCTCCATTCCCCTCCTTCTCATGTCGACAAATATATCCTTGGGGCAGGATTTTAAAAAAGGAAAAAGAAAGTGGTGATGGGGAGCACTTTAAGTCTGACTGAAGGTCTAAATTTTAGTCATGCATTAAACTGGGTCACTTAGCGCATTCAAATGAGACTGCCCCTGTGACAGTGTCCCAAGCTGGGAGGTCATGGTACTCAGTGGTAGCAGGGAGGGAGAGGGGGAAGAGAAGTGGTCAGATCTAAAGATACTTCGAAAGAGAATTGTCTAACTGGTATCTCTGGGATGTGGGAAAAGGAAATAAAGGTTGAATCCACGGTTTGGGCCTAGACAGGTGAATTTTTCGAATTAATAAAAACTGACACAGGAAGACTTTTTTTTAGTAGAACAGATTTTTGGGTTGAGGGACAGCTTTGGACACTGCTAACTCTGCAATATCCATGCCACTGAGATGATTGGGTATACAGATCTGGAGTCCAAGAAGGAGATCCATGCTGGAGTTGCACATCTGGGAGTGGAAACCAAGAACTGTCTGTCTACCCCTTGTAATAAGAACCCTGGTATATGAGGAAAAGCAGCGCATGGTTAACCAGTATGAATGAATCATAAAGTGTCACAAGTTAAATGGAAAGGAAAAAAATTAATAAATTTGCATCAAACCAGAACAGAGATTTCTGCCAACTCTCATTATTCAAAGAAATCCTACATATACATTATAGATCAACATAGCTATAGATACAGATAGATAGATATAGAAATAGAAATAGATACAGATATGTGTGTGTGAATACACACGCTTTGGTCACTTAGAAAGTTTTGTTCGATAATAGTTACTTTTTAAAAAATGTTCTGGGTCTCTGTGTCCGGATTGGTGTCGAATTTCATAAAATGAGAAACGTTACGATCTTCCATATCCAGGGGTAGGACAGAAAGCTTGGAATCAGCTTGCAAACATGGTGGAAGCTCTCTACTCTCCATGTTAAAAAAAAAAAAAAAAAAGTGTTCTCCCATTAAACTTTGCTCTTTTGTTCCCTCTAGTCATCCTTCCTCTTGGCGGACATCATAATTGCCAACTACATACTCAGACGGCTGACCTTAGGAAGGTGAGTAGCCACCAGGCCGCCTTCCTAAGTAGCACTCGGAGCGCCAGGCGACAATGAGCCTGTTGTATGAGGGCAGCCTCTTCCCCGTGCCGCCCTAATAAGCCTTCATTAGAGCCCTGTTGGTTCTGTAGCTCTTGGCAACCTAACCGACACAACATTTTTCTGGTGAAGAAAAAGAAATAAATGTCCAAATCACTGTTATCAGTGAAGCCGAATATAGCGACTTGGGTCCCTCAGGAGTTGGGGTGAAGTTGTTCTCTGGCGACGTCTTTCCAATCTGAGCACCACAGAGCTGCGAACGACAGACAAGATGACTTTTTTAGAGAAGAGTGTTCATTTCTTGAAGCCAGCCAGTCAGTAAAGAGTATTTACGGAGTCCGCTCGGCCAGTAGAGTGTTATTTCGTTATCCATAATTTCAGAATTCAGAGTTGCGTTCCTGCCATTGTTCCTTGGGGAACCCTCGAACCACAATAAAGAGAGAAATTTAGTCTCCCTCCCTGTAGCCCAGACAAAGAATATTGCAGCTAGAAGTCAGAGGGGCAAATGAAATGTCACCCTGACCCAAAGGTTTGGAAAGAATATAAAAATTCCATTGTGATAAAATGAGGGTTCAAACTGCTAGGCCAGTCCTGGGCTGCTGATATCCCCACGATGGATAAGGCCCAGAATGCAGGCGAGATAAACAGTCTGCTCATCTGAATTCCAGACAGGAGGCAGAGACAAGCTAGACTATTCTGTCCTTAGCAGTCCTATAGCTTTGAGACAGTGAGTAATTAGGGCACAGAACACAGTGGAACAAACACGGAAAAGCCATAGAAATGAGCATCAACATAGCCAGACTAAGAAAAACATTGGTCATATAATATATTTAAACTCAGAGGGTTCGGCTTTGACCTAGAAGGCAGTAGAAGAATTGGTTCCAAGTCAGGTTGGGAGGGCTGTTTATTTTCTCTTGCTCGAGTCAGAGCTAATGAATCTAATGACTTTAAATGCCCCTAAATTATTCCCCAGGCTTGGTTAGGTTTTCTATTCCGGCCACGGTTTAGATAGCAAGTGCTGATTTATTTAGCGTTCAATCAACTCAACTCTCAGCTGGCCAGCATCATGGTTCTCCATCTGTACGGTGAGCATGGCAATTTATACCCCTGCCTCTCAAACATTTCAAACGTTTCCAAATTACAACATCCTTTTAGAATTATCCAGGGACAGTTTCAGTGTTAACTGTACATACCTCCTTTTCCTTTTCATTTCTTTCTCTTTTTTTTTTAGTTACTTACCTTTTTAGGCATATGTAGTATCTCTGCTGACCAGAACATTCAACCAACTAGGTAAAATAGCTCCTTCTCCATATAGGACTGACCGCCCAGTTGAACTCTCTGCACTGATGGACATGTTTAGAACTACTGTCCAATATAGTAGTTACCAGGCACATGTGACTCTGGAGCACTTAATATATAGTTAGTGTGCCTAAGGAACTAACATTTTAATTTAATACTTTTAATTAACTTAATTTAAACTTGGTTTTATTTTCTTTTGGGTCTTAGTAACATTTATTTTTCTAAATAATTTTTCTTCAATTGTAGTGCATGTAAAATATGATATTACATTCAAATGTATAACCCAGTCATGGGAATTTTATATACCTTGTGAAGTGATCACCCACAATAAATTTAGTACCTGACACCATACATAGAATATTTATTGACTATATTCCCTATGCTGTAGTTTACATCCCCATGACTATTCTATAACTACCAATTTGTACTTCTTAATTCCTTCTCTCTCTTCACCGAGTCGTTTAACCTCCTCTCATCTGACAACCATCAGAATGTTCTTTGCATCTATGAGTCTGTTTCTGTTATGCTTGTTCATTTATTTTGATTTTTAGATTCTACATGTGAGTGAAATGAAAGAGCTACATGTGACTAGTGGCCACTGAATTACTGAACAGTGCAGCTCTAGAAAAACAGAGAAGCTACTGTATATTGTTAGCCTATAGACAAACACTCTCTTTGGGTGCAAATGTGTCTGCAAAACCAGTGGTTCTTTCCATGCTACAATCCGAAGAAACTGATCTTTTTTTTATATGGCTTATAGTGGGTCATAGGCAGGTCCCTGTGGGAATGATGACAAAGGAACGAGTATTAGTTTCCTAGGGCTACCATACCAAAAACTGGATAGCTTAAAAGAATGCAAATGTATTGCATCAAGTTTGGGAGGCTAGAAGTTCAAAGTCAAGATGTACAGAGCCACGCTCTCCCAGACAGCTCTCCAGAAGAATCCTGTCTGGCTTCTTCTAGCTTCTGGCTTTTGCCAGCCATCTTTGGAATTCCTTGGCATGTAGATGCATCACTTGAATCATTTGGCTATCTTCCCCTGTGTGTCTTCACACTGTTTGTCCTCTGTGTCTGTCTGTATGTCTACATTTCCCCCTTTTTTTTTTTTTTTTTTAGATTTATTTATTTATTTATTTATTTTAAGAGAGAGAAGGAAAGGGAGAGAGGCAGAGAGGAAGACAGACATCAATGTATGGTTACCTTTCACCTGCCTCCAGCTACGGACCTGGTTGGAGACCTGGCTTGCAGCCTGGGTACATGCCCTGGCTGGGAATTGAACCTGCGACCTTTGGGTTCACGGGCCAGGGCCTTATCCACTGTGCCACCAGCCAGAGCTCCCCTTTTTAGAAGGATGCTAGTCATATGGATTAGGTCAACCCTAATGACAGCATTTTAAGTTGATTACCTCTATAAAGACCAACTTCTATGTAAAGTCACATTCAGACATGCCAAGGATTGGAACTTCAACATATCTGTTTTGCAGGGACACGATTCAACACATAACATTCCGTGTAGGGATAATTTCCTTGTATAGAAGAAGTAGGTAGATCTCTGGAAGCCGACATGACCCCTCTCCCATTCTAATCCTAAAAGGCAGCAGGACCAGGTCAGAGGTCCATGGAAACAGCATTGACCATACAACTCTGAGCAGCAGGTGTGGAGAAGCCTCCTCTACTCATGATTAACCCCCTCCCTGGTATCTTCTCTGCTAAGGTTGGCAGTAAACTGAGGCGCAAGGAACTTTGAATGGAACCCAAGTAATGGAACCAGACCAGCTTCTATGGTCCAGCCTGCACAGTGCAGCTTTCAAAACTTGCCACTCCTCACAGCCTCTAGTGTGGATGAAGGTAGTTTAGATGAAGGTGGTTTAGATGAAGGAAATCTTTCCTTGCAAAAAAAAGTGCACTTGCTTTTTTCTCTTTTCGCCTTTCCCCCATTTTCCTCTGCTAAGTCCGTCTGAAGTGTCCACTGGTCCTTTCTGTCAAGCAGCATCCTTTCACTCCTGGACTCGGTGTTTCACATTCATCCAAACCTTGGGAAGCTTATGAACATTATTTACCAGCCAAGACCGCCAGTGTCCCGCAGATGGAGTTCATTCTCAATAGCAGCTCAGAAAAGGCCACTGGCCTTGATGAGCTGGGCTACTGCAAGTTTTCCCGGTGAAGTCGGAGACCTGATACCATACGAGAGTGAAGGGTGGAGGAGGGGGAAGAGGGTTGGCATTAAGCAAGCAAGTTGGAAAGCCACCAAGGAAAGGGAGATAGGTTTGTCTTTCTGGGGAGATGAGGTTTGCCAAGGTAGCTCAATGAGAACTTTGAAACACAGAACAAAAATTAGGCTCTGGAGTGAGATGAGATGCTGAGGAAGCCACTCTGGCAGCATGAGGAAAAGGGAGGGGGTAGGAAACCAGAAAGGGAGAAGGCCATTCGACCCATATCTTGAAGGGCTGAGGAAGACGATGTCAACCAGAATCTCAGTAACACATCACCAGTGGATAGTTGAGTTGAGTTAGACCTCTTTGAGAGCAAGAAGAAAAGACTCTCTTATAAGTCTTTCTATACTGGTACAGTGCTTAGTACATGGATGTGGTCCAATAAACATTAAAGAGCCGGGGCTGGTGGCACAATGGATAAGGCATTGGCCTGCGAACCCAAAGGTCACTGGTTCGATTCCCAGCCAGGGCACACACCCAGGTTGCAAGCCAGGTCTCCAGTCAGGTCTGTAGCTGGAGGCAGGTGAAAGGCAACCATACGTTGATGTCTCTCTCCCTTTCTGCCTCTCTCCCTACCTCCTTCTCTCTAAAAATAACAGATAAAATCTTTTTAAAAAAATAAAATGAAATAAAATAAATAAACATTAAAGAGATCAATAAAAAAGCAAATGAATTTGTGAGTTACTGTATCCTGAGATGTTTGTTGGGAGATGGAGGTTGATAGCCAAAGAGAGATATTTGGAAATAAATGACAAAGCATGAGGAACAAAAATAATCTTTAGGAATGTTGAATAAAGATGACAAAAACAACTGAGGTTTCTTATCTAAAACATTGGTGTTACATCAGCTATGAAGATAGAATCTGAGTATAAAGTCTAACGTAGTAACAAATGTCCACAATCACCCCATAAATATGTTTTGTTTTACTCCAACTGAGAAAAGGAATAGTTTTTAACGAAGGAAGTTTCCAATGAATATAAAATCCATGGGATTACAACTAAGAGAGACTCAGGTTTACCACAGTCTGCGCCACTTTCTACTGTCCCTTCATAGAGTTCACTTTACTTAGCTATGTGAGAAGGGCTAGTAATCCACACAAGTTAAGACTATCAAAGTACTTTATACTGTTTGATACATCAGCACTATCCTGTGTCTTCCAAATTATCCCTGCCTCCCCAGCTGTCCCATACTCTCTCCTGAGGATCCTCTGGGATCTGCCCTGATTGGTAAGTGTTGGTACCACTTCAGTTGTTACACGTTCTTAACAGCATCCCTGCATGAGGTCACTTGCCTTCATCCTGCAGGCATTTGAGGCCACTTCTCAAACCTTGGCTGTCTCTCCACCTCATCCACAAAAATTCATCTGAAATTCCTTCCTCTCTTTCTTCCGCTCCCCAGTATAGCTCAAAATACTTGGCGTATGTGACCTTTAGGACATGGCTTTGTTAGAGCCCCATTCTCACGGAGGGCCTGAACGACTTCTCTGCACAAGTTCTCAGCCTGTCGAATCCTCTGCATCACTGGCTGTCAATCTGCATGATGTCTTTCTTCCAGGAAAGCCCCTCTCTGCTCCCTTCTCTAGGTCTCCACCCACCCCACGGTTGTTGTTATTACTAGACTTAAATACTAAATTTGGGGGGTGCTAGTTGTTTACCTTAAATTTAGGCAAAATAGAGGAGAAAGGCTTTATGATAACAAAAGTTCCATAGATTAAAAGGTTACCATCACTTTCCTAATAAAACCTGAGTAATTGGCCGATCCAAAATCAAATCAGGAACATATTTTTTTCTGTTTTTTCTAATTTTCGCATAGCAAAGAAAACGTCTTGAGGATGAGGCTCTCCGTCTTCACGCTGGACTCCTGCAGTGGCCAGAGTTTGGCTGTATTACAAAATAATAAGCATTTGCCTAAGAGGCTGTTTAAAAGAAATAAGAAGGCATAAAATCTCAATCGCCCAATATGGTTTGCATTAGAATAAATTCACTACCCCAAACCTATCGTGATCAGAGCTCTGCTAAGAGGCTGGCAAGCAACAGCTGTTGGCATGGTCCAAGCCTTAATCAGTTATTTGTAACAAGTGATTCTTTAATAATCATTCCCATTTATCTTCTGCTCCTTCAACCGAATGGAGGAGGGAGTGAAAGAGAAGAACCCGCAGAGAGGACAAAGAGAGTTACATGCTTTTTTTTTTCATTGTGAAAACAAGTAAACATATCCATATGCACAGAAAAATTCAACGTTCTCAGTCAGACCCTGAACAGTGAAAATTAAGTCGCTCTTTCCATCTCTGAAACTGATTTTAAAGAGCAGTTAACATACTGGCATGGCCCTACGAATGGAACATTGGATGAGATCTGGTGTCATGATGCATTCCTTAAAGAGAAAACTCTTTCTCTTTTAGCAGGTATAAAAGTATAAAATTATGGGCAATACCTCAATTTTTAAAATGTTCCCTTCTTACGGTGTCAGAAGGGTACTTGAAATATTGGGGGGACACTACTTTGTAACTTATATGGGTAGCTAAATACTATGCTGTACACCTGACACTACACAAAAATAATGTTGAATATAAAAATAAGCAAATAAATAAATAAAAGAAAGTAGTCCTGGAAACTGTAGATTATGGAAAAAAATGTTCCATTCTTTCTTGGTTACACTTTATTAAATAAAAAATCCAGTCCAAGCTTCTCACTTTCCAAAAGCAAGTGTTCTTTTCTTTTGTAATTTTTACTTATTGATTTTTAGAGAGAGGGAGGGAGGGAAAAAGAGAGAAGCATTACTTATTTATGTATTCATTGGTCGATTCTTACATATGCCCCGACAGGGGATCGAACCTACAACTTTGGTCTATTGAGGCAATGTTCAAACCAAGTGAGCTACCCAGCCAGGGCCTCCAAAAGCAAACAATCAAGTGCGCTGAATAATGATTAGCATGGCGAATTTAAATAGAAAACGCTGAACAAATTTAAAACATGTTATGATTGACTGATACACAATAAACTTAATAAATAATTACAGCAATCTGGGAAAAAAGCAGTATTTTTTTTACTTGGTGGTAAGCTGAAAGGAATCTTTCTCATTTCTTCCTAGGTCAATTGCGGTAAAGGAACATTTGCGTGAGTTGTTTGAACTTTCTAATCTTTACATTCCTCCCAAGACAGCCCTTCAATTTCCAAGTTACTACCCTGACCTTCCATGAAGGAAAAAATCATGTGTTAACTGTCTAAAAATATGATAAAATTATCCAAGCCATATGGAATCAGTTACAGAAATCTGGAAATACAAGTCAGTATCATTTGTTCTCTAATGGTATAAGTTTTCAGTAAAACAGATCATACAAAGCAAGAAAAGCTATAAACACCACTTGATGGAGAGGAATCCATGCAGACGGTTCCCACCCCCAGGATATACCGGTATCCATCTCACCCCGTCCCCGCGTTTTCCTTGAAGACTTGGGCTGGGATGGGGATTGCTGTTTGGGGTCCAGGAGAGATGCTCTGAGAAAGATGCTGAGAAGGGTCACCGTCTCCAGGAAGTCTCTGTGCGCCCTGAGACAGCCCTAGTGGGAGAGAATTGCATCTACCTCTGCCATACCTCAGGTGTTCCTAACCTCCAGCATGTGGCCTGCTGAAAAATTAAAAACCACCTTGCTGGGATGTTAAATCCATTCAGCTGCTAGTCACTAGACTAATTGCCAAGGCTGCTGTCAGGACCCCCTGGAGCGCACTCCTGTGTTCGCACAGCTCCGCCAAGCCCTGGCTGGCATTGGTAGGGAGAAGGACTCATTTCTCCTTGTCTTTTCATTGGGCTTCTTCCCTCAAAGTCCTACTGAGACATATTCTAACCCATAAAGCCTCCTGCTTGGTCCAATAAATTCATCTTGCTTTAGTGATTACAGTTTTATAGTGATGAAATTTTTTTAAAAAAAGAAAATAATATCTCTACTGGGGAGCATAACGGTGGGAAAACATGTAAGGTTTTTTGCCTCAGTGTTCTCACCTGTAAAATGGGCATTTGAGTATATCAGGGGGTTTTGTTCATTCATTTAGTTATTCAGCATTTATTTTCTTGGTTTTTATTTATTCCTATATTCAGCATGTATTTCATGCCCAGGCCCTGGGAATCAGTGATGGTTTTTATAAGTTCCTCATTCCTTGAGAAGCTGATAGCTTACTAAGATTACCCCCATAGTGTCCCTATTTCTTTTCCATGCTTTCATTTCATAAATATTTGATGAGCTCATACTATATTCCAAGCATTATTCTAAGCAGCCCAGGAGGAAAATAGAGCAGGAGGGGGAAGAAGGGGGAGAAGGAGAGACAAAATTCCATAACCTCAGAAACTCACTGGGGAGAGGTGGGATGAGAATGGGGAGGTGGTGTAAAAGAGAATACTGAGCGGGTAATGAATGGTGATGATATCATGACCTAAAAGAGTTGCAGGAGGAAGAAATGCAACCAGCAGACAGAGAGCCAAGCATGAGCAAGGCCCTGAAACCAGGTTGCCTGGCGCCTTTGAGAAACAGCAGGGAAGCCAAGGAGGCCTGACTGAATGATGGCGGCTAGAGTAGAGTCAGGAAGGTGGTCCACTCGTGAAGGCTGCTGGGAGGGCACTGACTTTCACTCTAAGGTAGAAGGGGTTCCGCAGTAGATTCTGAGCGGAGGAATGATATAATCTACTTTCTCTTCAAGGAAAGGCAAGCACAGAATCAGAGAACCTATTAGAAGGTGACTGTGAAAACCCCAGATTAGCCCTGGCTGGGTTGCTTAGTTGGTTGGAACATTGCCCCAAACACCAAATGTTTGCAGGTTCGATCCCTGCTCAGGGCACATGCGGGAAACTATTGATATTTCTCCTGGATCGGTCTCTCTCTCTCTCTCTCTCCTTCCCTCCCTCCCCTTTCCTTTCTTTAAAATCAATGGACATATATATCCTTGGGTGAGGATCAAAAAAGAAATCCAGATAAAAAAAGTGCTTTGGACCCTGATGGGAACAGTCATGACAGAGGTGGGAAGGAATGGTTGGAGGCTGTATATGTCTCCTGTACATCCACCCATCCACGAAGCAGTTGCCCAGCTATCCTTGGAGCTCTTGCTTTGATCATGAGCAGCAAGAGCACCTAAGAGCAATGAGTTTGTCTTTCCTCTTTGTGCCCAAGCAGAATGCTCCTCACCCCTGAAGCAGGTGCTTAATAAACACTATCAGGAAAATGAATGTCCCTAGAACAGAATAGAGAGCTCAGGAATAGACCCACCACCAATAGAGTTAACTAATATTGAAAAGGGAGCGAAGGTAATTCAATAGAAAGGGTAGTCTCTTCCGTAAATCCTGCTGGAAGAATTGGACGTTCAATTACCGCAAAAAAAAAAAAAAAAAAAAAAAAAAATCCAGACACCTTACATCTTTCACAAAAATCCACTCCAAATGGATCATAGACCTAAAGATAAAATGCAATACTATAAATTTCTAGAACAAACCACAGGAGAAAGTGCCTTTGGAGCTTGATGCTGAGTTTTTAGATACACCACCAAAAGCATAATGCATGGAAGAAAAAATGTGTTAAATTAGACTTCATTAAAATTAAAGACTTCAGCCCTGCCAAAAATACCATTTTGTAATGACAAAAATATGACAGAGAAACAGAAGAAGCTACAAAATGAATGATGGCCACCAGTACCACCTCTGAGCACGGAAGTTCCCAAGGGGCACATGTCCCTGTGACCTCAGAACAGCAAGTTCAAGGCGCAGCATCTGCCTCCAACCCCCATTTGCAGCCATGCTGAGCAACATTGAAAGGAATGTTTCATTCTGTTGACCCCACAAGGGCTTCTCCTCCCCCTGCCTGGTGGGGGGTGGGGGGCTGATTCCCATCTTGGCCTGTTGCTCCCTCCAGGGATTTGCAAGGTGTCACAAGAGTGAGGCTGACTTGGATACGCCCCTCTTCCTGGGGTCTGGGGGCCACAGAGCAACACAGAACAGCATCAATTCTCATTTGCTGGAAATGGAAATCTGTAGATTTTTTTTTTTTTTTTTTTTTTGTCTTGTAGTATTAGCATCAAGCCTGGTCAATAGGTTACAGCAGAGAGATAAATGTTGCCTAGAACACATCATGAGTTCAGACACTTTTCATGGAAACTTTGAAAGGTGAAAAATACGGGTTCAAGGATGTATGTAAAATAGTTGTATCATGTCCAAGCACCAAAGGCAACCTCTATAATCTGTGTCCATCAGGGGGTCCAATCAAGGGACAGAAATGACACCGGTTATTTAAGCAGAGTGGATTGAATCAAGTATTGTTAATTAAGTATTCCAGAACTGGGAGAGAAACAAGAAAAAGGATGCAAACTATTCACAGAGAAGAAGCTTAAGTCTGAGGAACAAAAGGAAGGGGCAAAACTAACTAAACTGAAGGAACATGGAGGCTGGTTCTCTTGGGGAGCATGAGGCTCAGGAGTGTTGGGAAAATGGTAAACTGAACCCTCGTGCTACTGAGATAGCAGTGTCCCGGCCAGAGGGAGCCTAAGGGTGGTGACGAAGGTGAGCGAACTGGGAGGACCTAGTCCCTTCCTCCCCCAACTCTTCAGGGTCCCTCCAGCCCCCATGGCCAGAAGCCATCAGGGGCTCCCTGGCAAAGTGGAAACCTGGCTTCCAGGGCACCCCTATCCCCAAGGCACCACAGAGCAAGCAGAGAAGTAGGTCAGAGGAGGCCAAGAGAAAATTCATCTTCTAAGGGATTTTTCTACCAAGTACCATTGATGAAAGGGAAGAAAGTTTTGTAAGCAAAGAAAGGAATGTTAAAATATAAACTTCAGAAGTTAAATAGGTTGGACATTCCTCCTGAGATCCGACATGGCTTTTAAAATGTCTTTGGTGTCCAGTTCTCCCAACGCCACTTGTTGAAGAGGCTGATTTTACTCCATTTTATGTTCTCTTACCCTTTGTTGAATATTAATTGACTATAGAGTCCTGGGTTTATTTCTGGGCTCTCTATTCTGTTCCACTGATCTATATGTCTATTCTTATGCCAGTACCAGACTGTTTTGATTACAGTAGTCTTGTAGTATAGTTTGATGTCCAGTACTGTGATTCCTTCTACCTTGTTCTTCTTTCTCAAGATTGTTATGGCTATTCATGGGCATTTTTATATAATCTCACCCATTACAGGACAATAATGAACAAAACAAAAAACAAGCAAAACAGAACCAGATACGTGAATACAATGAATAGACCTTCAGTGGGCAGGGTGAAGGGGGAGGAGGAGGCAAAGAAGGGGAGCAGTTTAGTCATGGAACTAGTATGGAAGAACCATGGACATGGACAACAAGTGGGATTGACTTTGCGGGGAGTGAGTAGGTGGGGAAGGGGACAGGGGGAGTGAAAAGGGGATGGATGTAATACAACAACAATAAAATTTTAAAAACAAAATAATAAAATAAAATGCCTTTGGAAAACCTGTTCTTCCCTGAGAAGGCAGATGGATCGCAATCTGACATTTTCACCACATTCCAACCGTAGGAGGAATTAGTTTCTGTCATACTGCACTTGGAGGGCATCCAAGGTCACCTTAGTAAAAGGGAGAAGATGGCATGACCTTTCTGTGATTAGATCCTTGAACTACAGGCCATCATTATTTATCTCAAAGAAAGGTGGAAAATGAGCTGGAAGTACATGGTTAGCAAACTAGTGGGAGGAAAGTGCCTGGCTCGATACCACTCTTTGAATAAACGACAAGCTCTGTGTATTCAGAAAGAGGTTAATCCAATGGGAATTTCCCATAAGACTCACCCAGTCCATCCGTTGAAAGGGCTGTCCGCAAAGAGTTGGTTGCCTATTAAGAACCCTTTGTTCTTTATTGTCAAAAAATGAGCCCACGTGGATGATTCTTGGTACCAGGGCTGAGCCTGAGCACATCTCTGTCAATTTCTCACCCCTCCCAATCCTGATAAAAGGAAGACAGCAACTGTCTTGCAGATGATAATCGCCTATGAGAACTTCTAGGGTGGGCCCCAGCTTGACCTGGGAGGATAAAAGGTTTTAGGACTTTCTCTGTCCCCAGAGAGTTCTTGAATTTAGATGAGCAGATAGGAATATGTAAAAATACAGTGTATGTTATGCTGTTGGGATTGAGGTGCTAACCAGGTAAGTCACTCCCAGGAGAAGGTGGTGACCAGGGAGGGTGGTTAGGGAAGGCCACACACAGGTGTGCCTGCCCCAGGCCTTGAAGAATACAGTAGAACTAGCGATCACAAAGAACCCCAAGGAATGATGAACAATAGTTTGGAAACACGCAATAGTTTGGAAACACAAATAGGAACGGAGGATTTAACCTAAACCACTTAACTTGGATGGACTGAATGTTTAATCTAAGGTATAACAGGGAAAAAATGTTTTGAGAGGCAATCATGCCTACTGCAGCCTTAGAGATAAAACACATTTAACTGGGGAGTTTCTTCTTTTATAAAAATCTAAAAGACCACAAATGGCCATCCTGACTTTTCCTACTGGGAAAGAGATCTATGAGCTATCATAGTTTTGCTTCTTTTTTAATCAGTGGGTTATAGAGTGATCAATAACCACTTACAGAAGCTTCCACGCTGAGCACTGTGTTAGGGATTATCAAGTCTACAAAGAATTTTAGCATGAGAGCTATTTGCAGAGAGTGGACATCAGAAAAATAAGCAATAAAAATGTAAAGCAATGTGCGGTGACTAGGAAATCAAGGGTTCAGAGAGTGAAGCCTACTGAGTTTTGAAATGTAGGGAACATATCTTTAATAATCTCAGTAAAGTGCCCAGCCAAAAATTGTAGTTCTGGAACAACAACAAAAAAGGAACCAATGAAGAAGAATAAATAGTAGGGATAACTTATAGTCACTGGCATGAACTTTTACACAAAATATCTCTTTAAACATTTCAGCGAGGTATTCTGTGAAGCAGAACTGGAGGGTGGATGGTGGAATTAAAGGTAATTCTGCCCTGGCTGGTGTGGCTCAGTGGATTGATTGCAAGCCTGCAAACCAAAGGGTTGTAGGTTCAATTCCCAGTCAGGCCACATGCCTGGATTATGGGCCAAATTCCCAGCTAGGGGCATGCGAGAGATATCCACATCGATGTTTCTTTCCCTCTCTTTCTCCCTTCCTTCCCTTCTCTCTAAAAATAAATAAAATCTAAAAATAAAAATAATCATAAAGGTGATTCAGAGAAATTCTGCCTTAAAGAGTATTAGAGGAATAATGCAATTTACAGAAATAAGAAAGTGGAAGTAAAGAGGAAAATAATAAATTTTATTTTAAGGTGTCAAAGATCACTTTCTCCATTGTTCGTGAATTAGCTACCTCTTTTGATTTTCCTCCTAATTGTCTTCAAGTGTGTGGGAGGTTGGACAGAAACAAGGAATGAACAAAGAGGGTCACGGAGCAACTTCTTTTACAAGATTATGTAGGAAAGCAAACCAGTCCAGGTCAAAGCTGGTCCAAGCTAAGGCGGCACAAGCTAAAACTATTGCTAAGAGTTGGATCACTCTATATTAGCTTCTTTTAGATAAACTGAGGCTTTGGGACTACACCTGGGAAGCAGGTGGTGCGGACGAAGTAGCAAGGAGAGCTTTGGAATGGCCTTCGTGAATCTATTGGCAGAAAAGTAGGACCTTCGCAGGAAACAGCTGTGGGACCAAGGTCCAGGGCCTTCCTGCCTGCGGTTAGCGATCCTCCACCAGCCCTTCCCGCTTCTAGATCTTGATCTGAAGCTGCAAGATAGCAAATGCCTCTCGGGAGTGCCCTGACCCCAACCTTGCCTCCCCTTCCCACCCACCGCTCTTCCCATCTGCTCCGTGTCCCTTCCTCCCACCTTGTTTTTCCTGGGATTTTCCCCCCTCATTGTTCCTCTTTCAGCATCTCCTGACCCTCCGTGACCCACGACATCCCCATGATCAGCGACTATGAAGCTGATCTAGGCCCACCCACCTTAAAAGGCCCCAGAGCTCCTTTACCTCCATCACTTTCAAAACTACTGTGGAGACTAGAAACCAGTTAAGTGGGAAGAGACGAAACCAGAAACCAGAAAACAAAACTTTTTTAAAATTGTTGGGGTTTTTTTTCAAACTTAAACAACAAGATACTAAAGAAGTACCCAGGCCAACGGAAACTCTGGCAAGCAGCCGCCAGAAGAGGCTGAGCGTGTGGTTACTAACTCTTCTCTGTGGATGCGTCAGGGCAAAGGACATGAGGGAAAATAACGTTTTCTCAATACGTCTGTTATAGAGAAAAGCAGTATTTCAGTGAGGCTGAGTTTATTGGCAACATTGCCTTCTTTGTTCTAAATTCCCTGTCATTATTACATTGACGTAGAAGCCGTTTTCCTGTTCCAGTGACCCCTGCGGAGATTCTTCATCTATGTTTCTGCCTCAGTACCCATGACCCCCTAACTCGCCTTCCCATCCAAGTTCCCCCTTCCCACCAACGGTCAGTTGTCTCTGATGTCACCTGGTAGGGTTCCCATCCGCTGTTGCTTAAGGCAAGTACTTGGGAATGATGTGGAAAGGTCGCTATCCTCGGATTTTTGTGGCTTTCATACAATGAATCCAGTTCAAGGAGGTTGTATGTGTGAAGAAGAGGAGTCTGGGAGGAAAGAGAAGGAGGTCTTAAAATTCTGACATGTTTTATCTCAGGGCCTTTTTTTTTTTTTTTTTTTTAATTTAAAGCCCAAACTATATAAAAACTGCCATGTTTGAGAGCTACTAACAAGAGTGTGCGCAGGTTCTAGCTTGGGGAAAAGGTGAGAGATGGAGTTCTGTGATCCTCCCATGGCAACACGGGGTGTCATGCTCTGTGGCTCTGTCCCCATCACTGTTCCATAGATGCATCTCTTTGAGGCTGGTCCCCTTGCCATGACTTCCCTACAGTGGTTTCCAATTAATATCCCTGGTCTCCAAAGTGAGGGCAGAGAGAGAAGGGACCCTCCCTCTGCATAGAACTCAGGGCCCAATTTTCTGAATGTGGCCCAAGGATCCATGCGTGATCATTTCTAAACAAAATAATGTGTAAACAATTATTCATACTGACTGGCCCAATGCTCTGTTTTTTAAAAGCACCATTCTGGGTAGCTGGGGCTTAAGGTTTAGGATACAGTGTGAGATGCAAAGAAAGTGACTTCTTATTTCTCAATTTTCATCTTCTCAGGGATGAAGATAACCTAGATAACTGAGTCATGTCGTTATAATATGGATGCTCCAAAAGCCCTGGCTGGGCAGCTCATCATCCATAGACCAAAGGGGTACAGATGCGATTCCTGGTCGGGACAGAAACCTCAGCTGCAGGTTCAATACTTGGTTGGGGGAAGTGTGGAAGGAAGCTAACTGATCAATGTTTCTCTCACAGTTTTTGTTTCTCACCTCTCTCCCATTTCTCTCTAAAATCAATAAAAACATATTCCTCAAATAAAGATATTTTTTAAGTTTCCTGAAAAGAAATGGTATTCGCAAGCCTACAATCTCCTGGTAGGCCCACATGGAGGGACCCCCTCATTGTCAATGCCAAGCTTCCAGTTTTGTTTTGCCACAAACTTGGTAACTTCTTTGGGTCTCTTCTTGAGTGGTCAACTAGGACCCATGTCACAAGGGGGTTCACCTGTCTGCTCCAGTCATAGCTGTTTCAGAGGAAAAGGCTCTGCACTCCCTGTACCTGTCTACAAATCACCGCATGGCGCCTCTTTCTTTGACTGTGTGTCTGTGATGCTAAGGAGCCCCCTGTGTAGGCATGTGAGACAGGCTGTCCGTAAGTGGCACAGAGTAGAAAAAGCACCGTGGGCTAGCACGGGGCACCCTCATGATCCACTGCTGGTCCAAGTCCAAGACGATGACCGATAAAACAACCAGCAGGCGGTGCCCAGAACAAACAGCACCGTCATGCGGGCTGCCCAGGGCAGGGAGGGCTGGGCGCCTGGCCAGGAAATGCTCTGTTAGATAACACAGCTGCGATTTCAACACCAAGAGGATCTGTTCACTGTAAGACTCAGGCATATCCCAATGTTTTGCTAAAAAATGTGGGTGACTGTAGAAAGCTGCCATTTTCCAGCCTCCTTGCAAAAGCAGCATTGGAGGAAAACAAAAGAAATGAAATTCCCCGTTATTACAGCCGCGTGACGTTTGCTGGAAACCCAGACACCAAATCCAGGACTACACCAAAAGGTTAAATGAAGTTAAATAAAGGTGCAGGGTTACCCTAAGCCCTCAAACAAGCTCAGTATGGGGGCCTAAGAGAGCTCTCTGGCACTCGGGGTTCCTGGACCCCTTCACTCTCTGCTGGGGGGTGTATGGTAATGGTCCAGCAACTTTGGACGGAGGATCAAGACTAGAACCTAGGTTTTATTTTGTCATAAACTTAGTAACTTCTTTGGGTCTCTTCTTGAGTGGTCAACTAGGACCCATGTCACAAGCCTGTTAAATATCAAATGAGAGAAAGCATTTGAAACTGCTTTGAACTCAGTTTGGCAAATGTGGTATTTTTATACCTGTGAACACTACCCTGTAATCATCTTCAAGGTGAACTAGAACAGGGAGGCACAGCAAAGCACAATGATCTCATTCCTTTGCATTGCGGGGATGGAGCCTGACGGGAATTGTGTGGGCTGGAACTCGATCTGCAAGTCAACAAAAATGTTTAAAGTTTGAGGATGTGTGTGTTTGCTTGTGATGTCCTAAAACATCAACAGAACCAACCACCTACATTCGCACACACAAACACATCAACCTTACACAGGACGGACCTTAACCTGCGGCTTCAGAACCAACAGAGAAGCCACTCACTCCTTTCCCTTCACACAAGGAGCAGCTACTGTTAGAAATGTGGAGGACAGTAATCAACAACTTGGTATTACTCTCCTGACACCACTAGACAGCTCCTGTCCAACACCCCACCCTGGAAAAATGGTTGAGGGTGGAAAAATGGTTGAGGGTAGATAAATGAGTTTCTTGTAATCAATCCACGCTTAATAAATGTTTTTTTCTCTAGACAAATAGTGCTATGAGTAGAACTGTATACAGTGGAACAAAATTTCACTGCCACTTTAATATAAGCTAACTTGACTTTTCTGGGCTTGAATTAAGGCACAATTTACAATGTTGTTTCTATAAGGAAATGTGTTCTGAGTTCCAAATGACCCATGTATATACAAACATCAGCAATACAATTCATTTGTAATTACTGGAGTAACTATTTTCCTTTGGATTTTTTTTAAAAGGCCAAGCAAACAAAAAACCCAAAAACCTGTGGAAGGTCATTTGCAATGTCAGTAATTGAAGGATACATACAAATCTATAATGATTAAACACAAAATAAGAATTAATGGCATTGAGAATGAGAATTTTGTAGGACAGAACTTCATTTGAAATTAACATGTTGGGTGAGGTGAACAGATTTACCTAACAATTTTAAGGTGCAATATTTTAAAATTATGTGTAATTATCTAACCAACATCTTATTGAGTGCAAAATCATACATGTAGTTAAGTATTAACTAACATAATCTACTTTATTCCCAGTATTACCAGAGGAAACTGAGGCATAGTGACTTGCCCAAGATCACATGGGGAGCCCTGGTATTTTAACACCCAACTTTCACTTTATTTTTGTAAAAAGCTATTTTTATAAATATTTTATTCACTATTTAAAAAAATCTTTTTAGAAGTTATATTTTATTTATTTAAGATTTTATTATTTTTAGAGAGAGAGGAAGGGAGAGAGGCAGAGAGGGAGAGAGACTTCAATGTATGGTTGGCTTTCATCTGCCTTCAGCTACAGACCTGGCTGGAGACCTGGCTTGCGACCTGGTTATGTACCCCGGCTGGGAATTGAACCAGCGACCTTTGGGTTTACAGGCTAGTGCCTCATCCACTGCCAGGGCAACTTTCACTTTTAATGCCTGTATTTATGCTTAACTTTTGTATTCAAAGCCTTATAAATCTTTCAGATGTTGCAAGGTTTTCCAAAACAGAATCTTTAACAGGATTTAAAGTAGAGGCAGGTGAAAGGCAACCGTACATTGATGTCTCTCTCCCTCTTTGCCTCTCAACCTTCCCTTCTCTAAAAATAATAAATAAAATTTTTTTTTAAAAAAGGATTTAAAGTAAATAGTCCTTATGCACTGTTAATAATAATTTTTAGAAGTTGAAATTTATAGTTAATCTCATTTAATATTTTGGAAAAGTTAATACTACAAGGTAATACAAGTCAGATGCCATCATTCCACACTTAAGGATGGCGGCATTGCAAAGAGAAACTAGAATGCAGCCCTGGCCAGGTAACTCGGTAAGAGCATCATCCTGATACACCATGGTTGTGGGTTCAATCCCCCATTGGCGCACATACAAGAAACAACCAATTAATATTTTTCTCTCTCCCTCCCTTTCCCCTAAAATCAATAAACATGGTCGAGGGAGAGAATTAAAGAATAAAAATAAGTCTTTTTTAAAAATAGAATAACAAAATTGATGTTTCCCTTCTTCTCGCTCCCTCTCTAGAATCAATAAATTTAAAAGTTTTTCAAAACTCTTTTTTGAAGTAGAAATGCTTCTGTCACCTGCGTACTACCAAGACTCTTCTGGAACAGCCAGTCTCTAGAGGCACAAGAGAGTGGGCTCTGTATTCATAAAACTGAAATAGCTCAGCTCTCTGACCCTATTTCACCTTTTATCCAATGAAGATCCTCTCCATTTGGCAAAATTGTGAAGATACATTATCATAATTAGTAACATGGTCTCTCCAGACATGAGTCAGTTCCCTGCCTACAAAATGAAGATCCTAAGGTCTCCATTAGATCCAAAAGTGTAAGGTTTGAGCAAAAGCGCGAAAACCTTTGGAAAATGCACTGTACTGTATGTATAACTTTCCATGCAGTGTTTTAAGTCGTTGATCCATAACTCAGGTGAGTGTTGGCATTAAATACCTAGCTCTTCCAGGAGGTAGGATGCTACTTTGAGGGCCTCATTTTTTAAAATTAGAATGGTTGTCCTGGGCCCTGACTGGTGGCTCAGTGGATAAGGTGCCAGCCTGCAAACCTAAAGGTTGCTGGTTCGATTCCCAGCCAGGGCACATAACCACGTTGCAAGCCAGGTCTCCAGCCTGGTCCGTAGCTGGAGGCAGGTCAAAAGCAACCGTACATTGATGTCTCTCTCCCTCTCTAAAAATAGTAAAATCTTTTTTAAAAAGTTAAAAGAAAAATGATTGTCTTGAAGCACTTCCAGTTCCTCTCACCGGTCAGTAAACCTGGCATCAAGCCCATCCCCCGTGCCGTGACATGAAACCAGTGGGAGGGACGGCAGACCTCAACTACCCTCAACTACCAACTCCAGTACCTCGTATCCCCTTTCTCAACCACAAGAGAAATAGGAAATCTAAGCCAATGATCACTACCACTTCTGACTTAATTGATCATAGTTTATCTCCCATTTAAATTACTTTCAAGACATTCTGACGGAGCCTGAGTGACTTTGGAAGAACTTGGAAACTCTGAGATCAATGTTCTGTCGTGGTGCGAGGAGTTAAAAGATGTCTTTGGGGACTCAAACCAGTGGGAAGCGGAATACGTCTCCCCTGGGAGAGCCCTGGGAAGACGTGCCCTGACTTCTTCCCAGGTGCCAATCTGTACAAACGATGGTTCCGACAAAATAGGTTGGCATCAAGTGAGAAAAACCACAAATGAATCTCCAAGGTGGGTGTCTGCAGGGGTGAAGGGGTGACTCTTAGGACATCAGGCTACATTAAAATGTTGGGTTTTATTTCTTCCTCATTGAAGATGCAGCCCCTTTGTGGAGAATCATCTCAGTTCCTACAGAACATACAAGTTGAAAAAATGGTCTCAACCAACCCCTATACATTGTACAGAATTCTATTCCTAGACCTCTCTGGATTTGATCTAGTTCCCCCTAGATTTGTCAGCTGGATTGTACTTGTGACTCAACTGCTTGCCTGAGAGCTGACACTGTTGCATATTTACTCTTCATCTTATATTACAGCTCAGCTCCTGGTCTGAGCATTGTCAGCTGGAGGAAAAGAACAGTATCCTGTGTATAAGGCTGTGAACTTGAAGGTGGGAAGCTTGTTGATTGCTCCCTTAAACAATGAAGGAGCAGCAGCTACATCCACCCAGGAAAAGGAGAGGTTTTCAAGGACCCACGGAACTACTCAGCCAGACCTACCGAGTGGGGCTTCCAGTAACTGGGGACAGTCCACAATGCTGATGGCCTGGTCCCTGCGAAGTCTCCGCGGGGCCGTGCCCTTGAGCACAGGGCAGGCAGCCTTGGGATGATTTGCAACAAGGATATTGCACTAGGCCACAACCCCCAGTGACTAAAGAAAACCAAGAGGCAAGTCAGGATATCGACTTTCAGCAGATGAATCCTACGCAGCTAATGTTATGAAAGCATTATCCAACAACAGAGGCAAAGGACAATTTTAGACAATAAATGAGAGTACTGGCCAAGGTTTATACATCAACCTGAGCTGAAAGCCAAGAGCGAATTAGCTTAAACTAACTCATGTCCTGGAAAACTTTTTCACCCTGATTCAAGGATAAAAGGACTCCTTTCCAAATTTTTAGGTTTGCTATGGCTCATAATGCCTGCATATTTTCAAAATGCTATCATCAAAATGAGCTAGAGAATTGCACATACTTGTATCTTTGTGGGTACAAGTTAATAGGGACGCACAATGCAGCAGACACTGGCTAGACGTAGTATATGTGCCCATGTAATCTTCATGACCCAAATTCCAAATCATCTTTCAATAAAACCGAATAGGTTCACTGCTTATAATAGTATCCGTTGTTGGAACAGTTTTACTTTCGTAAGAGGCCCCAATGTTCATAATGCACTTACACTTAGGAATCATTTTTACAGAAACAAAGATAATTTTTATTAGAAAAAAATGCTTTATTTTAATACAACATCACCATTTGTGGGAACGTATACCAAATTGGTGTTTGAGAAAAAAACGAAAACATCACAGGGACAGAAAGTTTGCTACACTACGCCTTGAGGAGCCTGCAACCAGACCAAGCAGAAGAAAACACACCACTCCCAACACCACCACATGCAAATATGTACAGGTTGTATAAGCAAAGGTTCAGAAAACACAGTGGAAGAGAAGGCTGAACACAGCCATACATGTCCATGGGAGTGTGTTTGCCTTAAAAATATGCCATGGCTTCCCCTCATTTTATTCAGCTCAAAGAAATTCTCTATTGAGAGAATTTCATGCCTCGCACTCTACATAGGAAATAGTGTAAGTTTACATTTTCCTGGGAGCTATTAATCGGAAGTGTAAAGTGTTTTGCATTTTTTTAGTGTAAAATCCACACGCAAACAGAAGTTATTATTCCGTGCTCGCCTCTCAAGTGTAACTACCAAAAAGCTTCCTACACTACTATGTACAGTACTGAGCAGGCACATCAATGGGGAACAGGGAGGTGATCACGGATCCCAAAGTGTCTAATGAGAGATCTACAGGCTACAATGGATTTAGACTCCTGAGAAACTGCTTTCTTCCCGCTGATGATGTGTCCCTGACTGAAGACGCAGCTTTCTAGGCGACTACAGCCACCTGCGGGGGGCCGACCACACCGGTCTCTTCTACTGGACCCTACAGTTCTCGTTGGACTCAGTGCCGGCTTCCGAGCTGGGTGCGAGCCGGCCTCGCTTGGACCTCAGGCCGTCCCTGGGGCTGCCCGCCGACCGTCGTTCAGGGAGGTTACTGGCCGAGAGAGGTCTTGCAGGGGGGTCTCGGAGGACGGTGCCTGAATCCAAGGGGCTTGGTTGAGCGACCTTGACCTGCAACACAAGCATCTTTGTTAAAGGCTTCGATCATTCACATTTCCTATGGCATGCAGAACATTCCTACAGTATTTAGCCATCAAATTATAAGTTACAGCCTTCTTCCTTAGGAGTTATACACAGTGTACAACTTACTTAAGGACCGGTCCCACCTAAGAGTGAGGAAGATGTCGGACACAATCTCTGATGGCCACAGACATGCTCCCAAGGCCAGTGTGACACTGCTGGGCCAAAGGGGAGCTCTCTGAGGGCAAATGGCATGGCCTGTCTCCCTGTACGGCCCTGACTACTGACAAATGTTCAGTAAAACTTAGGAGAGAATCCAAGCCAGCTGCCCTTGATCTGAAGCAAGCAGCCACTGTCACCAAATGAATAACCCACCTTCCTGGGGACTAAGCCTCATTTACAATGTTTAAAAGACCGACCACTGTTGTTCATGTAATGGCATTTTAATCTTTCTCCTTTCATCTTGTGTTGTTTCCCTGTTGGATTTGCATTAGCAGAAGGGCAGCTATCTAATAATAAAGTCCAGGGGTAGTAAATCCCCTTCCTGATACATCCTGTCTTTTAAGAGAAAGAAGGATCTCAGAAAATGAGAGACTTTAAGGAGCAGATGAGAGTCAAGATATGTTTGAGGCTCACCTGGTAGTGAATGAAGACAGGGGGTGTCGGGAGAGAAAGAGGGACGAGGAACAAGACAGATGAGGTCCACAAAACCTCCACTTAACCCAAGTTAAAGGTAGCAGTGGGAGATCCCAGTAGGAAGATCTTTAAAAAAAGAAATAAAAAATAAGAAAACAGAGGCCAGGTCCTAACAAGGGCGACACGTGTCCAGGCACGATCCTGAGAGGCGGAGCTGTGACAGATCACTTCCTGAGCAAGTGCGGTCAGTGACCTCCTTGTGAGGCAGCAAGAGGAAAGAATGGAAATTATTTCCCCATTTATATTCTTTCCATAGGAAGTATGTGGTTTTACAAGGCAGCGGAACACTTTTCATTACAGAAATCACAGCAAATGTGGCCAGCAGATCACATCCCTGGAAAGTCTGCTTCTACCTCGGATTACGGGCAGGACACTTAGAAGGGGCAGCAGCCTTGAACGGTCGGGATCGGAACGGAATGGAAAATTACCAGCCATGGAAAGTTGAAGGGAAAAAAGTTTCACTGGTACTTTTTTTTTTTTAAAGTAGAGAGTGATACGAAAGACAGGCATTTCCCTTGAACCTGTCAGATGCAGGAGAATCAAATCTTCAGGTTCACCATAAAAAAAGAGAAAGATCCCATTGGGAAAACGAGAATCTGAGCTAGTAAAACTCTTTCTTAACCCCAATTAAATAGCCGAAGTCCGTTCGTGGACTTCCTCCACCTCCAGATTCAACTCCTCTGGTACAGAATTGAGGAAAGGACGGTCAGTGACCTGGGCTGAAACTGTGGACTTGGTCCTCGGGCCGGTGAGGTAGCCTCAGACTTGTTGGTAGCCAGATGGGGTCAAATCCACCAGGTGGTTTGACTCACCCAAACCCTGACTGTCTTACAAACTGTCTGTGGCCACAGAGGGGAGCCGGTGAGGAAGCAGATGGCTCAGTGAACACAAGCTTCACTCATAAGGAAAACAAAGCCTGAGTGACAGGTGCCGTGGTGACAGCATCACCGTCACTGCCTACAACTCAGTGGCCAATCCGAGGGCACCGCCCAACCCCAGGCCCAGAGCAAGTTCACGCACAGCACAGCCCATGTCCCTGGGTTTATCCTTCCCAGAGACACAGCAGGGATTGATCCTCACCTAACCTGCCTTTCACCTATTTTCCCCTTTGAACTTGTCCCATGTCTCTGCCTCGCTCCCAACTCAAGCCAGTCACTGCAGGTGAGGGTTGCAGTCCCCAGCTTCTCAGCAGCTGCTTGGGGAAAATGACGGGTGCCTTGCTCTCTGGTTTTCAAACTGAGTGATGAAATGTGCTTCACAGACGAGGCAAGCATTTCACTCGGCGGCTCAGGAAATGCTGAATTAAATTAAAATTCAGTAAGTCGGGGTTTTGAAGTTTGCATCTAATCACGAAGTCTCCCAGCACCTCCTCTCCGGAGCCCCATTCACCGGCACGCGTGCACAGGACTGCCTAGCAACTCGCAGCCACTGGTGCCGCCTGCCGCCCGCACAGAATCACAGGCCAGCAGGGAGCCCGGCCACCCGCCCGCAGCGGATCCACCAGCACAGATCCACCAGCGGTGTGGCGAGCAGGCCCCCTAGTGTGCAAAGCCTTTTTCTTGGACAGCAAGTCTGAACTCCGCAGACCGCTTCACGGTCACTTCTGCCTAAAAGGAGGGGAAACAGACCTGTGTGGTGATTTCAGGAGATGAAATCTAGTGATTACTGCGGTTCCACTCACTTGACAAGTATCTGTTGAAGGCCAGGCGCGGCATTACTCAAGGGCAGATAAACCCCAAACAATCAGAAACCTCCCGGAACTCATCTTCCAACTCAGAAGGCGGGCTTTTAAGCAGGTAATAACAATCAAGTGAACTGGCATGAAATAATGGAAGTACAGGGTACTCACCACCTACATCACGGCTTCCTACTGAAAGAGCCAGACCTCCCACGGGCCCCGTAGGTGTGGGGCCAGCAGATGGACATTGGCATGTACCGTGGAGTAAGGAGGAGCAGCGGCGCCTCCTCCAGGACCTAGGCCTGGCTCCTGGATTGCAGGTCAGGGCTTATCTTACGATTAGTAGCTTTGGGCATGCTTGGAAGCTGCCGTCTTCAGAAGTGCTAGTGGCTTTATGGAAAAGAAGCTGTTCTCCTGGTCAGTGGACATCAGGAGCTACTCCGGTACACTCTCTGAAGTGTTTTGTTGTTACCAGCATCCAAAAGTTAAATCTGAATGGGAGGAAGGTGGGAAAGAGGGTGGACGGAATGGGGGCATTGATGGGGAAGGGAAACCGTGGCCCAAAATGTTAGAACAGTTCTAATATGAGTAATGGATAGTCAACTTGAACGAGGGAAAGAACATTTCAAACCTTTCCTCCTCGCTCCTGAATGTTAATACATTTTATTGCAATTAAGTTATGAACAAGCTTAATTCTAGGTACAAATTCCTTAATACTTAAACCTCTTATACATCAACAAACAAGGTTGCAAATATGCACTTGTTTTGATGCAGCTAATCACCACTGTCGCTGTATTTTGGATGCAAAATCCTAAACACCTGCTCACTTAAGAAGGATCACTTTACATGGATAAGGGTTACACCACTTCCAAAGCTTTGCGTACTGGTTCAAGTTCATCAGATTGCCTACTTAAACCCTGACAGGCAAAGATCATGAAAGTTTTACAATTCTGGAAGCTATTCCAGCAGCTTCCAACAATATTCCTGTGAAACCTTGTTTCCGAAGCCCCGAGAGAGAGCAGACATGAACTCTGGGCGTTAAAACCGTCGAGTCTTACTTTCCTCATCCTTTAATGATTCTGCTTACAGTGGGAGTCCAATAAAGTGAGAAAGTAAAATGTGAACGTTCAACACAATGCATAGGCTTCGTGCGCAGTAATTGGCAGCTGCGGGTGGCTGATTATGGTAATGCTACGAAGCCTTGTAGCAAATATTCTCTGCGCTTTTAACATTTTCTGGGCTGTGGGCAAGGTGCAAAGATCGCTAAGACCCTCAGCAGGCGAAACAGCGAGATGGGTAAACAGCTCCTTACTTTAGGCATCTAGTGAAATATGTGCTTGTGGTAGAAAGGGAAGGAGGAATAAAAAGTGAAGAATGGGCAGCTGGCGGAGGGGGCACAGCTCAGTGAGAGGGAAAAGCACAAAACTACCATGACCAAGCCTATGCCTAAAGGAAAACTACCTCTTCAAATCCTTCCATGGGAAGGCCTGAAACTTCTTCCCAAGTCCTTTTGAGTTCTAACAAGGCCACTTCCCATCAAACTCCGGGAGAGACAATGGTCAGGGCGAGCCTGTGCAGCAGGGTAACTAACGTGTGTCCCCAGCTGACCTCTCTACGCCCAGAGAGGAAGGATGGACCTTCAAGAGCTCCGACTCAGAGGTGCGGGGTCAAACCTTGGTCCAGAGAGCCCTGTCTGACCCTTTCTGGGTTTCCAGCGGCAGATGTCGCCTCACAGCAGTTACCTTTTGTGATCTGCTGCCCCCAACTGTTGGTTTGGAGGTCTCAGCATGGTTTTCTTTGTGGATGTTTAAGGGGGGTGTTGCTAACTTCTGGGCGGCAATGCGAGGGCTGGTCCTGGTTGCCATGGTGGTTCTTCGCAGGATGTAGGGGCTTGTCTTTCCCACTGGGATATCAGCGAACCCTAAGGACAGAAAAGCTGCCTGTCAACACTGCTACGTCCAGTTCTATCAGGATGTGCATCAAGTCAAGTTTTCACCAAGATAAGGGGAACTCCAAAAATGTTTTCTCCCAGCCACAGTGGACAGAGATTAACTTCAGTTACCCTGGTCAAACTGAAGAAATAATTAAGAGGTTTTCCCTTATTAGAAGCATTAAAAACAAACAAACAAAACAAAACAAAAAAACCACAAGCACAAGGGGAAAACAGTATCAAACAAACTTCCTGCTTCTTCTACAAGCACGTCTTAACCTGCATTTTTCCTAAGATCTGAAGAACATGCCAGGCACACCCTCCCGTAAAATTTGGATTGGGTGAAGGTAAAACGCAAAAGAATGAAAAATAATAAAGGAAAGAAAAGCCAGTTCTTGTTCACAGGGGAAAAATGTCAAATGCAAACAGCTACTTCAGGTGACCCCTCTCAGGGGAGACTTGCAGGGGCAGAGATCTGACCTCGCTGGGACTGAGTTCAATGTCCCTCTCTGCACATCGCCTCCTTCCCTAGAAGGAAGTGAGAGGATTTGCGGTGACCAAGAGCAAGCCAATGCCCAGGGGACTAACAGACTACCACCTGCACTCCAGAGCGGCAGTAGCCTCTAGGAGAGCAACCTTAGGTCTGTTTTTGTTGTTGCCCCTTTAACTACAAATAAAAAACAGGAATGAGAAAGCTGGCTCACCATTTGGGAACTCGAGTTACTCAGAACTGGGCTTCTCAAGCCATCTGTAGCAAGGAATCCGTTTCGGTCCTGGATAGGGTCATTCCTAACCTGCTATGGTTATACCTTTGTCTAACACAGTAAGAATGAATCAACAAAGAATGATTATGTGCTTGGATGTTGAGATGTCATATATCAACTTACTGTTGATTTCTGTACCTTTTTCTTTCAGGTCGTGACCAATAATGACCATTCCCTGGCCCCTTGGCCACACTTGGAGGACCACCGGGGTTTAATAAAAAAGTGGTGCGTGGCTCCAGCCAGGGGCTAGCATCACCGGGCCCCTCCTCCCGCCCACCCACTGCCTGGGTCACCGTGACCAAAGACAGGAAAGCCTCAAGGGTGTCCCAGATTTGCGCACTTTTCAGCACAGGAATTATCAAATTCAAAATGGGATTTAAACAGTCATTTTGCCAAAGTACTGGCACTTGTTGTAGTGTGACATGAGTAACTGGGTCACAGTCCGTCTCTCATGACAGACAGGAAAATGTGTATCTTCAAAGATAAGTCCCTTCTGAACGTTAACGCATACAACTGCACGATCACCTAAAATGCAATGCTTCTGTCTTTTTGCATGTGAAATTCCACGTGGACCATCAAAAGAAGACAGTTAATTTTGCTTTCGAATTAGGACACACCTTTCTTTACCACTTCGGGAAGTCCCTCAGGCTCAAACTCAGTGTCCTCGGCATCCTCCGCAGGGGGCGTGACCCTCGTCCCCGCTGTCCGGCTTCTTTTAGGACATGTGTCTGGTGTGGAAGGAGCTGTTCCTCCCCCCTTCTCCTGAACCCCACCGGACCGCTGCCTTTTGCCCAAAGCTTTACTTTGGCTGGATGATCCCTTCTTTTCAGGAACAGAAGGGACTGGGGGTGACTCCGGGGCAGCGGACGTGAGGGGAGGCGCGCCCTGGACGCCGGGCGGGGACTGCTGTGAGCTTAGACGGGCAACCTGCGTCTCCAGCATCTCCTTGGCTCTCTCCAGCTTATCGTGGCTGATGAGCAGGGAGCAGTACTTGTCCAGGTATTCTTCCGCCTCCTTGCTTTTTTCCTCCAGGGTTTCTTTCAGCTCTTTCACCTCGGTCATCAGTGCCTCTACATTGGCATCCGCAGCAGGACCTGTCAGAAATCCCATCGGGTCACTGGCCGCTCCTTTAACTGACATTAGGCATCATAAAGCAGAAAACATTAAACTTGTTTTTTTTTTAACGTTTTGGGGCGGATGTGGGAGAGCTAGATCTACGCTTGTTCTTATAGTTCAAACAGCCCTTGTTTGAGAGGGCTCATACCAGGGTAAATACTTTACGAGCACAAGTTAAGTCTTATTAGGACAGCTTAAATAAAACCCTCCACAATCTCAAACTCATAGTTCAGCTAACCCATGAAACGTTCTTATAGTTGATCATATGCAATCAAGTGGGCTTATCAGCACATCCGCTACGTTCCCTGTCCATTCTCCCCGCCACACACATCAGCCATGAATACGCGGCCTCCTCCATTATAATGGCTTTGGGAGGCAGAAGGGGCCAGCGACAAGGCAGGTCCCAAAAAGCTCTGGAAACCATTCGTAAGCACTGGAGTGTCTGACAGACAAAAGCGTGGGGGCATGCTCAAGGTGGGAGTCACAGTCAACTTTCAGTGGCCGTGGTAGGCATGAAAGCCATTAAGAAAATTCTGTGGAGCCCCGGATGCTCTGAGCAGTCTTCTCAGCAGGAAAGACCACGGAGCCACCCCGAGCTACAGTCCAGAAGACCCACTGTGCACACAATGCTTAACATCACCTTTCCACATGGTACGAGGTGTTCCACTCAGAGGTGGGGAAAAGCTGTCTTTTTAATTTAACCGCCAGACCAAAAGCATAGCCTCCCACCCCACCCCACCCCACCCCACCCCCGCCATGTAGTTGATGGGCCATGGACACCCAGAACCAGCTACCAACTGGCAGCGCCAGCTCAGATGCCATTCTGCCTGTGACACGGGAACTCGGTAAATGGACATCACATGAAAATCACTTCCCGGAATAGCCCCTTAGCAAACCATGCTGCCAGGTTTATGTACATTGTATGGAACAGAAGATGTGATCATTCAATTTCAAAATGCAGGCTTCCTTCCGAATCCTACGAATGATCCTACGCTGAGCACAAAATGCGGAACTGGGAACACGGACAACTGCGAGGGTCACGGGCAGCGCGAGAACCGAGCTCTAGGACGGCCGGCCCAGCTCACCACACCTGGCTTCCGCTCCTCCAGGCGAGACAGCTCTTTCTGCAGCAGCGCCTTCTCCTCCTCCAGCTGCTTACAGGACTGGATCAACAGCTTGATCTTCCCCTGGGCGCGCTCCTTTTCCTTCCTCAGCTGGTTCGAGTGTTTCAGGTTGTCCATCTACCACACAAAAACTTGAATTTAAAACCTTCATCTTACACACACAGACACACACACACACACATATGCACATTAAAACATCATTATAAGCCCTGGCTGGTGCGGATCAGTGGGTTGAGCACCAGCCTTCGAACCAAAAGGTTGCTGGTTAGATTCCCGATCGGGGCACATGCCCGGGGTTGCAGCCCAGGTTGGGGGTGTGCAAGAGGCAACAGATAGATATTTGTCTCTCATGGCACATCAATGTTTCTCCCCCTCTTTCTGCACCCCTTTCCTTCCCTAAAAAAGTAAAATCATTAAAAAAAAAAAAAAAACATTATGAATTTAAGAATCGCATATTGTAAATTGAAGAACTATTATGTTCATACTAAAACCTCTGAAGATAAATAAAACAATTCAGCCCTGGCTGCTGTGGCTCAGTGGATTGAACAGTGGCCTGTAAAACAGAAGGTCACCGGTTCAATTCCCAATCAGGGCACAGGCGTAGGTTGCAGGCCAGGTCCCCAGTTGGGGCATGTGAGAGGCAACCACACATTGATGTTTTTCTCTTTCTCCCTCCTTTCTCCTTTCTCTAAAAATAAATAGAGTCTTAAAAAAAAACAAAAATTCACCTTCTTTACTCAGTTTCCTAAGTCTCCCCTTCTTAGTATCAGTAAGCACAAAACATGGCTCCTACGACACTGTTCTCTTTAGTGGTGCACTGTGCCTGTGTTTACCCACAGCTGATCACAACCTGAGGCAAGGATGGGGGTCCATGGACACATTCCTGATGGGTCAAAAATTCTAAGAGAATTATGCTCCCATTTATAACCTTGTGCTGCTGCAAAATGTCAATACCTAAGACGGCATTTGTTATAGTCACACCAAATGAAGGCTCAATAATGTTACGGCTCATAATACAAATGTAAATTTTATAAGTAGCTCAACTAGAAAAGAAATGGAATGGTGGGAGAACTGTGGCATCAGGCATGTCTCAGTGATGCAAGTTCATGATTTCTTAACCAAAAATAAAAAAGCTCTGAAAATGATTTACAGGCCAAACTTGACCTGATACCAAAGTATGTGTAGTCTGTATTTATCCTACCTGGTGAAAATATTCACACATTTTGCTACAGAAAATATGAATTGGTATGAAATATTACCATGTATCCTGCTAGGATATTATATAATGTGGGGCACATGCACAGTATTATGTAACATCTAAAAATGCAGAATTCTAAAACAATTTAGCTCTAAGAGATTCTGGTAGGAGATCAGGAATATTTAAAAGCACACAAATTATTAGGAAAAGAAAGAACCTGAGGACCATATTCATGCTGCTAGTGATTTCATTCTTTGCATATTTCATCTTGAAATCATTTATTAGCAATGTTGCAATAAATCTGCACTTGTGAAATGTTCTATTTCTGATTCCAATCATAATTGGATTAGCGATGGATTAATTCAATTTCAAGAATGCTTATTAAATATGCCTCATTAAAATTATATATGATCTGAATAGACCCAACAATACACCACATCATTCTGCATATGGTATGAATATAAACAGACATTCCCCACAGAAAAACTGTCAAAGAGTAAAAAGACAGAAAATGAGTAAATAAAGTAGACCGACCCGAAGCTACTGCTTTCTATTATTAAACCTAATATCTCTCATTTTGTAACAGAACATCATTGATCATTCATGTTATTCTGAATTTTATGAGTTTAATTTTATTGGTATATTTCTCTCTCCTTAATAATTGTAGTTTTCTGTTTGAATATATTCATTTTTTAAAAATATATTCAATAGGCAAGTCCCATCACTTCATAATTTTAAAAATTAAAATCATCTCTTTCAGTAAAGACCTTTACTGGAAGATACTTACTTTCTAGGCTCATTACACATTCTGGGTGGTGTTCATTTTATAATCTTGGTAGGAATCAAAACAGCCTTCCTTTCCAAGTAGATTCTTGAGACTAGGGTTCACCTCCTACTTTCCTAAATAAAAAAGCTTCATGATCCCTGCATGGAGACGAGGAGGACAGGGAGCACACACATGCGCCACGTGACTGGTTAAATGCTCTGCCGCACCTTGGCCTTCCTTCCTGGAAGCCCAAGGAAAGTGGGTTTGGTGCCAGCAATGAACTTGGAATTAGCCACCAAATTATTACCTACGGCTGAGGGCCCTGTCCTTCTCTGTTGTTGACTTGATCTTCATGTCCATCTCAAGAAGTCTTACACATCCCCTAGTTTGAGAGTTTACTGAGTAATGAAGCTCATTCAAGCTATGAGACTGTGGGCCATCCTCTGATTTTAAAAATAGCTCGGCAGAGGACTATGAGTGAAATTATTTCTAACTGCAAAAAACTGCCCTGGATTGAGCGCCAGCCTGTGAGCCAAAAGGTGGCCAGGTCAACCTCCAGTCGCACACGCCTGGGTTGCAGGCCAGATCCCCACTTGGGGCACGCAAAAGGCAACGGGTCAATGTACCTCTCGCACATCGATGTTTCTCTCCCTCTTTCTTGCACCCTTCCCTTTTCTCTAAAAAATAATAAATTATAGCTACAAAAAAATTTTTCATAAAAATAAAAATGAAATCTCATAAATCAATACCATTAAAACCATGATTATTTTGTATAAATCACTCATGAAACAATGAGAAGTGAACATACCTTGGCTTTCTTCACTTCTTCTAAAAGCTCAGCGTTTGCTTTCAAAGCATGATTGAGTTCTTCCTTACTGGACTTCAAGAGGTCTATCTCTACCTTCTGGGAGCTGAGACATTCTTCTTGAGAAGTCAGTTTCTCTCTATACGTCTGGATTTCCATTTCATGCTAGGGCAGAAAAATGCTCCGTTGGCAAAACAAACAAAATATAAAACCACTGTTCCAAGGGCTATTTCAAATGGACTTTGCAACTCTCCCACTATTCTATTCCAAGATGGAAATGTATTTTTAAAAATTAAGTTATCAAATGAGATACGTGCCGGTAACTGGGAGAAAGATAGTGAAGCTCACATGGCAGCACCCGTCCTAAAATCTTACAGAATAGTAATAATGCAGAACTTTGACCTTCTTGCAAAAAAGCTGCCTCATCACTGTGGTCAACACACAGTCTCCAGCTCCTGCAGATGCCAAACTCCATGTTTCACCTGTTTGTTTGTGTCCAGAAGCAAAGCATGATGCTTCTTTTCAGCCTCCTGAAGCTGTCGCTGATGTTCAGCTATTTCTTCTCTCATTTTCTCTTGCTTTTCCACCTGGTCTTTGTGCATGCAGTCCAAGCTCCTTTTTAATTCACCGTTTTCTAGCATGAATTCCTGCAATTGACCCTAATGAAAAAAGTAATACAATCAGGGGAAAATAAGAACCTTGATAAATATTTCCGGGAAGTACTGAGTACTGAGGGGGAAAAAGGACTTTACGGGCCACATAGAAACCTATACAGAATACTGCAATAATCCTTAGCAACATATTCACTTTAAGTTGCAACTTCATCTCTCAGGTGACAATTTCCTCTGTTCTAGCCCAGCCACCCTCAAGGTCACATCCACAGGGACCACAAACTCTCCGAACCCTGGCTTCCACTAAACCACTCAGGGACTCGACCCTCCTAGACTTCTAGGCTGGCTTATCTAAGTGTTCCCATTGCGATAGTTCCTGACCTCATCAAGTGCACCACCATCAAACCTTCACACTGAAGGCCCTCTAGTCATACTTTCCCCTTGACTCTCCAGAACGGAGTCCATGTCCGTTCTACCACTGTAAGAATTTCCTTCCAAATGCCCTGAATGCATCTGCCCCTCTCTTCTCTGTGCAGGACAGGGAAAACTCTGGGCCTGATCCCCCACAGCCGCTTCTATCCGTGTCTATGTACACACACGCCCCGTCCACTTCCTCAGCCCACTCCAACCTGGTTTCATCCCAGCTCCTCCTTCTGCAGAAGGACCAGCCTTCTGCGAGATCACCCACCTCCACGCTGCAGGTTCAAAGAGCACACTTCGGTCCCCATCTCATGTGACCTGAGGCTGCTGACCATCCCTTGTCTTGAAAGAGCCTCCCCCTCGACTGTTAGGACATGCCCGTCCCCTGGGCGGCCCCACCCTGCCTTCTCTGTGTCTTTGCTTGCTCTCCACCCTCCGTCTCATGCTCCAGGCTGAAGGTCCCCTGTCTCCATCTGTACTTTCTACCACCCCCATCATTTTTAACTACGCTCTATAGTCTGAACTAGTCACATGAACATCCGCCCCAAACCTTTCCTTTAAACTACAGCCTTGTGCATTGGGTGTCACTTCAGATTTCATTCTAACACTTTACCACAGCCTTCCTTCCTCTCCAATCTTTTTTCCTTATCATTTCCCATCGGATTCCAGCCACAATGGCTTCTTCAATGTCTGAAAAAGTACAAAGATCTGTCTAACCGCAAAGACCTGCCCACCCTGCCCTCCAGACCCAGAGCTTCCATCCTCTGGCCGGTTCTTAGCAGGGCCGACTCCCATCCTGCAGGCAACGTGCTCTGGCCACCCTGCCTACACTGGGCCATTGCCTACCCCACCCCCCAACTCCCAATTATGCTGCAATAAATAATCTTATTGGTTTCCTTTACAGCCCTTAACAGTTTGCGATGATTTTGCTCTTCCCACTTAATGATTTATTCTGCCTCTAGACTGGAAGTTCTACGAGCACAGGAATCACAGGAGAGCTATGGTTCAATATTCTACCCCCTAAACTCATTAGTGTTTACTATTTATAGAATGAATAAAGCCACTGCAAGCCAACAAAGTCCTATGTATAAACTTAAGGCTAAACATTTAGCTTTTTTTAGTAGAGCCTATAAATGAAGCACAAATAACAATAGACTTGGGATAGTCCCAAGCTGCTCAGTACACCAAAGGAGATTTCAGCAGATGCAATATTCAAATTTATTATCAGTAGGAGCTCCTTCCACACAGCATTGCCTTAAGTCAATTGCTGAGGTCAAATGCCAAAACTTAAAAAAATTTTTTTTAATATTGATTTGAGAAAGAGAAAAACAGTTAGTTCACTGTTTCACCCATCCATGTATTCATTGGTTGATTCTTGTATGTGCCCTGACCTGGGATCAAACCCACAACCTCGGCAACTGGACGACTCGCTAACGAATTGACCTACCTGGGTAAGGCAAATGCTAAAACTTAAATTTCCCTTAGCTTAAATACAGTATTTAAGGAAAAATACAAATTTCCCCAAACTTATAATGCAGGCCATCACAAATATGATTTCAACCTTTTGTGATTATTCAGGGTCATAATCACAACTCTATTCTCAAGCCTTTCCTAAGGATTCCTTAGGGGTGAAGCTATATGCAGACTGCATGGATATAGGAATGTTCACCATTTAACTGAGTTTGGCAAACAGGTTTCCCTGCTCCTGACAGCTCCGCGTGCACGTGGGGACTCCTGGGGCACTGCCGAGATTCAGGGGAGTAGGAAGGTGGCACGAATCAACAGTCTGCTATGGGAACAGCAGCGGGGAGTGGCAGCCCCAATGCTACAGGTCCGCCACATTGTAATAGAACTTTCTTTTTGTTCCTTTGTTAGTTAGCAAAACAGTGCATCTGCCTCTAGCACCATTCTGGTTTGTCATCTGCCACAGGCTAGGGAAGCAGTCTTTTGAAAGCTACATGAAATCTGTTTCTCATGTGAGCTAATATTGTACAGGGTCCACTTCTATGGAAAAATGTTTTGAGCTCTGTGACACAGCTGGTCATGTGTTCAGAGGCCTCTCATGACTCCTTCTGGGCCCACGACAGTGCTGGCTGGTGAAGATTACTGCATGTCTGATCCTAACATAAGCGTGCAGTTCTTTTCTTTCAAAAGCTAAATAATGTTTGGTGTGTTACAGAAGGTCTTACAGAAACAAACAAGGAGGGTGTGCCCATGGAATCAGCAATCTGTTACAGAGACTTACTTTGCTGTTCTTTATTTCTTCTGCCATTAAGTTTAATTCTTCAGTTAGCTTATTTTTCTCCCCACTGAATTCTTCTTTCATGGCCGTCATTTTCTGAGTTACCTCATGCATTTCCTTCTGCAGCTCAGCTTCCCTCGAAGTCATGGCGTTTACCTGAAAAGTTGAATCTTTCATTAGGATCTGCTTTTGGTTATCTGGGTTGAGCAAATTAATTTCTCTGACACAAGTCGTAACATCACTTCAGGCTTCAGTAAGAAAATGTAACACGTCTAACCCTCCCTTTACTAATCACTCAACTAACATGCTCAAATCCCACTGGTGTGCTTACCTTCGCTTTTCAGCAGAGATTTAATGAAAACCAGCAATAAGGCAAGGAATGGCAAGGAAAGATAATACTACTATCAAAATCCTGTGTAAAGGCATTAATTTGAATTGAACTTGAATATCAGAGAATATTGTATGAGGCAGCATCTTAGATTTTTATCATTTCTTCGCTCTCTGCCAATCCTCCAATGCCATAATAAGCTAGGAACACGGCTAGGATTAGTAAGGGACAACCAACATTTTACTGCTTGCGTTTGCTCCTTGACATGGAAGGTTTAATTTTTCTAATCATCTCCACCAGAACCACCATCTCTTCTTGCAAGCCATCCAAAAACTTGAAGTTCTTGGAAAATAAGAGTTATGATCGATGGCATTTTCTGGGCATACTCTTTTTTTCCCTTTAATATTTGTCTAGTAAAAATGTGATTTGAAGGAACCACTTTCCTAGATCAGTAAGCAAACATGGAGGGTGAAAAACATAATTTGTCACGGATTAGTGAGAATCTTCCTTTTAATTATCAACTAACAAAACAGGTAACTGCACAAGAAGGTGCAAGAAGGAGACTGAAAACACAGAATCCCCAAAACACACAGCGGGAGCCATGAGGGTTCTGCTGGTGACAAGTACAACGCCATCTTGAATAGCTCTTTCTCCTAACAGCAATAAAGGCAGGACAAGGACCTGGAATCCCTTCTCATCCCAACTACTACCTGCTATGCTCCCTATAGCAGTGGCTCTCAACGGGGAGTGGGGAGGCTATGATTCTGATGCATGGTGGGTAATTAGAACCAGGAACTGTGCATAACCCAGTGATGCGCATGTCCAGGTGCCACACTGACAACCTGGGCCAATCCAAAGAAGGGTCCCATGCAAATGTGTGCCTAACACAGCAAGTCACTGCTACTGCAGCCAACTCAACATCCCCAAATTCAAGACTCCGTAACTTCATCAGCCTTTACAAAATTTGGTCCAATACTACAAACAATGTCCAGAAGGGAATTCACCCAGTGGTGCCCCTCCCTCATGGTAACATGAAAATGTAGAAAGAGACACTTACTTTTTCAGCAAAGGATATTTTTTCCATTTTTAGCAACTCAAGCTCTTTCTCCAGGTCCTGGTAAGAATTCTGCAGCGCTTTGAAGGTGTCCTGCAAAGTATCATTTTGGGACTGCAGTCCTTGGATCTTCTGCTCCAGTTCAACGGTCAGACTCTCTAGTTCTGTTTTTTGTGTCTTCAGAACTTGCTGCTCCCCTTCTAGATGGGACAGCCTAGAGGCAAGCTGCTCTTGATCTTGGAGTTGATATTTTAGTGCACTGAGCTCTTCATCCCTCAGCTTGAGTTTCTGTTTGCCATCTTCTACTTCTTCAACAAGGCCACTCACAGAAGATTGCAAAATAATGCAATTACTTTTGGCCTCATCAAGGCCTTGCAGCAACTGAGACTTCTCATGTTCAAGATAATCTACTTGACCACTCAGGGCCTGTTCTTTGGCCTTCCAGGTCTCTTGGTCATCACACATGGCTGTCACTTTCTCCTTTAGCTCTTTTAACTGTGTTTGAAGTCGCTCCTCAGCAATGTTAGACTCTTCTTTCAGCTGGGCGTTTTCCTGCTCTTTTTCTTGCAATAGATTTTCCAATGAAGAATTTAATACTTCTAATTCAGATACTCGTCCTTGCTCTTTTTGTAATTCTTTGGTCAGTTTTTCTTTTTCTGACCTTATGTTGACGAGATCTATTTCCAGATCTCTCAGACATGGGGCCATCTCTTCTACCTTCACTTTTAGGGCCTCTGCCTCTGCTTTGGAGTTCTCCGCCTCCAGAATCACACACTCATGGTTTTTTCTTGACATCTCTAGTTCTCGCTCAAGGTTCTCCACTCTATCCTTAAGCAAATCTGCATGATGCTTACTTTCCTGCAGTTTTCCTAAGTCATGGATCTGCTTCTTTTCATCAGCTTCTAGGCGGGATTTCAGCTTATCAATGCTATTTCTCAGCCGGTGCACCGAGGACCCCAAGCTCTGTTCGCTGACCTCCCCAGTGTCTGGGTCATCGCACAAGGCTGCCACCTCCTCATTCAGCTCTTTTACTTCCAGTTCAAGCATTGCCACTGCAGCTGTAGATTCTTCTTTCACCTGCATCTTTTCTTGCTCCTTTTCTTCTAATAGGGTTTTAAATGAAGAGACTAATGCATCTAACTCAGATACTTGACCCTGTTTTTCTTGCAGCTGTGTGGTCAGATTTTCTTTTTCAGACCTTATTGTGATGAGGTCCAATTCTAAAGATTTCAGGCATTCTGTGGTTGATTCCAATTGTGCTTTTAGGGCCTCCACCTCTGCTTTGGAATTCTCAGCATCAAGAACCACCATCTCTTGGTTTTCTTCCACCATTTGCAATTCTCTTTCAAGATGCTCAACTTTATCCTGGAGCGAATCATTCTTCCGCTCACTTTCTTTCAGTTTCTCCAAGACACTGAGCTGCTTCTTCTCGTCAGCCTCGATGCGGACCCTCAGTTTCTCAATGCCGTTTCTCAGCTGATGCACCTCATCTTGCGTTGAGCTCAGTCTCACAGCGACCTCACCTTTTTCCATGACTGCAGCCTCCAAGGCCTTGGCAACATTCAGCTTTTCCTGCTCCAGTTCCCGGAACTTGTCTTGCAGGCTTTCAGATCTTCTTACAAGTGACTCTTTCTCATTATTCAATTGTCCGATTTGGTCTTCCAGCTCACTTTTGCCCAAAGACAGTGCCTGAGAGTCCTTTTCCAAGCTCTGCAGCTGCTCCTGGAGGTGGGCTTTCTCTTTCAACAGTGTGTTTACGTCAGAGGACATTGTCTGAAGGAGCTGTGCCTTGTCCTTCACCTCAGCTTCCAGCACGTCAATGTGACACAGACGCTCTCCTTGATGGGCCTCCAGCTCTTGTAGTTTCTCCTTCATCTTTTCAGACACCAGGTCCAGTTCTTTCTTTTCTTTTGACAAAGTATCTAATTCTCCATGAAGTCGGTTTCTCTCATTTGTGACCATAGAGAGTTCTTCCTTGAGGTCGCTTATAACTCGCTCCTTACTTTCATTGTCTTTTTCTAAACGTAGCTTCTCTATTTGCACTGTCACTAAGTCAGCTTCCACAGAGTCAGCACAATGCTCGATGCTGCTTTTCTCAGACTTGAATCTCTTGAGCTCATTTTCTACATCGAGAAGTTTCTCTATCCAGGTGTCATTCACCTCGGCTACATTATCTTCAGTGACTTCAGGTGACAATTTAGCTGTGCTCATTTCTAAACTAGAGTTGAGGCCTTCTGAACTTTCACCTCTCTGGTGGAACTCCAGGTTATCACAAGTAAAGGATTCTAATTTTCCCACTAAATCTGATTTTTCTTTCTTAAGTTCCTCAACTGTTTTCCCTAATTCTCTGCATGTTTCAATCTCATTATTTAGTTGTACTTCCTGTAAATTAAGTTTTGTGTCTAACTCTTTTATTTCACTTAGCAAAATTTCAACATTTTTGTCACGTTCCTCTATGGCATGAAGTAACCTCACATTCTCATTGGATGTCTCTTCCACCTGCAGTTGGAGATTCTGAATGGTTACTGGAGTCTCTAGAAAATCCATTGGTACCAAAGCATTAGAACCAGAAAGTGACAATTTGGAAACACACTCTGAAAAGTCCTGGGTTTTATCTTCAACTTGGGAATCAGAAGAGATTTCTGGGGACTGATCCTGAGAACCTTCTCCAGCTGGTATTACAGCCCCAGTCTTGGTGACTTTTTCCATCTCTAGGCTGAAGTCCTGCTGGACATCTTTGTCACAAATTGGATGAATATCCTTCTTTGGTGTTCTCTCTTCACTTTCCAAAGTACATTCTTCTGACCCATTGGTATCACAGCTGCCATTTCCGTCCTGAATAACCTGGAATTGTAATATATAATGAGAATGCATTTTATTTTTCAGGAAGAATCAGGAAAGATTAAACAGGCTTAATTATTGCTTTATAGAAACTGGCACCTGCTAAACACAGCTCTTCAAATGACGTATTTCCTACCACATTCTCCTCTCTCCATCCAAAAGTCAACACAAATAAACAAACATTCATGGAATGTTCTCTCTGGGCAAGGCACTGAGTAAAATATTTATCATGAAGACAAACCCTTCCATTATTTAATCATCTGCACTGGCATACACTTAAACATTTTATTGTTTTTCTTGGTAGGAATGGTCCAGGTAGCCTAAATGTAAAACTTTTCTTTGTGATTTTCAAACAAGAGGCTAACCAATTCCACCTAAAATGCTCAGCTTCCATCTTTAGTATTTCTGATATTCTTGACCATATTGTCAGCCCAAGGAGGTTTCATGACCAGATTGTCAGCCCAAGGACTTAAGCCTGCACTTAACTGTGCTCTTAGGTAAACCATATGTCTGGATATCACCTCCCTGTCATTGTAAAATGGGGATCAGCTGCTTGACTACTACTGCTGCCATTTCAACCATAAAAAGGCAGGCAGAGGGAACAAGGTGAGGCTTCTCACCTACACAGCCTTAGTATATAATATAATACTCTGTAACATCCTAAATAGCAGGAAAGGGCAAAGAGATGTCAAAATTCACATTACATTACCATTCCAAACCTGTAATTTAATATGTTAAGTGTTCTTTATTAACTCACAAAGAACAAAAACATACAACACACATCCTAAAGACAACTTTCTGACTCTCTAACATAATTTTCTCCAGTAAACTTTAAAAAACATCTTTAGTAATTTCCCATATAATAGTGATTAAATGTAATCACTGTAGGAATAAAGCTCCCCCCGAAAAGGTTTATTTATGTTCCTAAAGTTCTGATTTGTATTTATGCCCTTGAAACCTAAAAATATTTTAGGTCAGATTTAATGTTGATTTCAATTCAACATTTACTGAGTGACTTGTGGACATGTAATTAGAGAAACAGCATGTACATCCATGTACTTACGTTTTCAATGTCGGTGCCAAGCAAAGACCGGGTACTTAAGTCCAGACCTTGTAGCTGGAGTCGCGCTACTTCGAGTTCCAGTGACAGGTGTTCTGTCTGTTTCCTTTCTGCCGCCAACTTGGATTCCATGTCCATCGTCAGGCTTGCCAGCCTCTGTTCCCACTGTTCATTTTCTGCCAGGTGCTGCTTCCTAAGGCAGTCGAGCTCTTTCCTTTCAGAACTTAATAACTGTTCAAGCTCTTCAATTTCCTTGTTTTTCAGGACCGTGTGACTTTCCATTTTCTCTTCTAGCTTCTTGAGGGACTGGACATACATCTGACAGAGGATCTCAAGTTCTTCAATACTCCTCTCTGGGACTGGTGGGATGGCTTTCTTGGGCAGATTCTCTTCCTCCAGACTGTTGCAAGATACCTCCTCTAAGTTAGACTGGTTTGTGGAAACATTTCCTTCTAAACTATTCAGAAGGGACGTTTCTGTCATGTGTTCTAAAATATCTTTGCAAAATGACAATTCTCCCAGACTTGTAAGACTAGGGCTGTCAGCCACACAAGAGAATGACAGAGACAGTGAATGCCCCTCCCCAGGTTCTGTCTTCCCTTCCTTTACCAAGTCACCTTGAGAGCTCCTCAGACTCATGGACAAGAGAGAATTCTCAGCCTTTAATGTGTCAACATAGGACTGTAGCTCAGACATCTTGGAGCTCATTTGGCTGTGCTGATCATGCAAAAGTTGGTGTTCGTTTTGTAAAGATGAGAATTTCTCCTGCAGTTCAACAAAGTGTGCTTGAACTTCTTTGTTCGACAATGTCAAGTGCTCATAAAAGTTTCCATTATCCAAAGGACTTAAGGACACAGGCGTCTCTGCACTTTGTGGTTCAGCAAGCTCACCTTCAGGCATTTCTTCCACTAACTCACCTTGGCAATGGTCGTTTTCATCATTTAACATTTTAACTTCGTTAACTTGTTTCTCAACATCTTCTGCCATTTTACTAGTTGCTGTGATACATGCTGGTGAGTCATTTGGTTCAGACAGTAATTCAACTTTTTCCACATGCAGCGTTTCACACATTGTCTCTAGCTCATGCAGCTGGTTCATTGCCGTTTGTAGAGAGCACTGGAGCTGCGTGTTGTCATTCTCACTTGCTGACAACTCATAAAGCTCAGGCACAGCCTTCTCCTCTGTATCAATTTCACTGTCTTTAAGGCCACTGACTTCTGGTGACTGAATGTCTTGCTGCACATTTCCAGATTCTAATTCCCTTCTCATTGTCTGTAACTCGTGCTGTAGGCATTCCTTCTCTTTCTCACTTTCCTCAAGTTTTAATTCCATATTTCTTATCTTGGCTTCTAACTGTCCCAAATGTTCATCATAACTGTCTAGAGAAGTCTCTTTAACTTCAAGCTCCATCGGAAGCTGAACATGACACTGATTTCTTTCGCTGTCTCTTTCTATCACAGAGTCACTAATTGGACCCAATTCCAGATTTTGATGCTCACGTTTCACATTCAGTAACTTCATCAGCTGCTCATTCTCTTGTAATAAGGAATTCACTTCCATTTGCATTTTGCTGTGTTGTTCCTTTAAAGTCACAATTTCTTTCTTCAAATCATCAGCTTCACTCTTGGAATTGTTTTGAATCTCTGTGATCTCAACTTCAAGACTTTGCTGCAATGATCCCAGCTCTTGTATTAGATTCTGGTTTCTTTCTTCAGCTAAAGCTAATTTTGTTACAAATGCTTGGTGTTCCCTTGCAAATGTTTCCTTTAGCTGTTCCAACTCATTTTTCCTATTTTCACAAACCCTAGTGCATTCATTTAGCATGCATTCTAATTTGGAGTTTGTTTCTTGGGCTGTTTTGTATTTTTCACTAAGATCCTCAAATGCAATTCCTGTTTCTTCACATCTTTGTAGCAAAATAAGTCTTTCTTGCTCATATTCATTAGACAACTCTGAAATCCTTTTCTCCCTTTCAACTATACACTGTGAAAGACTCTCACTTTTTTGGAGTAAGTCCATCTTCTCTTGATTGAAGGCTGTATTAAGTTCCTTGAGAGACCCATTCTCCTGGATCAGCTCTTCAATTTCCTTTTTATTTAAAGACAGGATGGAACGCATTTCCTTTTTCTCTGAGCTCAGCGCTTCAGACAAAAGTTGTAGCTCCTTTAGAGATTCTTGAAGTAAATGGTTGCTCTTTTTTAATTCACGAATCTCTGCTTGCTCATTTTCTAATCTTTCATTCAAAAGCTGCAATTCTCTGTCCTTGTTCTCCAGGGCTACTAGGGTTTCAGCAACAACACTCTGATGGACAGAAGTGTCTTCCTGTAACTTGCTAATGCGTTGACTTGTTTCAGCCACAAAGCTTTGCTGCATCTGTTCTGCTTTGACAAGGTTTTCTTCTATTTCTCCTCGGATTTGCGCAAGCTCTTCACACTGCTTTTGTAGATCTGAACTCATCTGCTTTTGCGACTCTAATGAAAACTCAAGAGAAATGACTCTACTTTGTAGGACAGCTGAAGTTTTTGGACTTTGGTCTGCTTCTATATGGCCACTGCTCCTCTCGGAAGGCATGCTTCCTTGTTCCCCAAGTACATTGGCAAAGGAATTATTCACTGCAGGCTGTGGCCCAGAAGCCAAAAAGCTTCTGTGATGAGCCTCATCTGTCACCAAAGAATCACCAGGTTTTAGCAGCTCCCTGAGACTCTCATATTCAAAGTTTAAGTCTTGGTACTGCTGGTCTTTGTCAGTCATTTCACTTGACAGTAATTGAAGTTTGTGTTCCAGGACTTCAACTTTCCCAGTAAGCTCAGAAACTTTCAAACACATATTTTCCATTTCCTTCTTATGTTTCTGATCGGACAACTCAGCTTTCTGCTGTAGTTCTATGTAAGCTTGTTTCTGTGACTCCACCTCCACTGTCCTGCTATCAATGACATTGTGAAGGTTTCTCACCTTCACACTTAGGTTTTCTTTCTCCATCTCCAACGCACCTACTCTCTCATCATATTCATTGCTCTTTATTTGTTGCGTCTTGAGACAGGTTTCCAACTGATTGATTTTACTCTGCAAGTGATCCTTTTCTGATTCCAGCTGCTTTATGAGTTGTTCATTTTCACTTTTCCAAAGAGAAAATAGAGTCCTCTCTTCTTTTAGTTCTTCAAATTCTTTCTTTTTTAACTCCAAAGCATTCACTAAAGCTTCAGACTCTCTCTCTGTGTTGCTTAACTTTTCGTTCAGTTGTTCAATGTGACATTCCCTTTTCTTCAAAAGGTCTTGAGAACAATCACGCTGCTTTTCCAGATCAGCCAAGGCAAGCTTCAGTTTCTCTAAAGTCAAGGAATTTTCTTGCTGATTTATTTTTTCTTGAAGTTCTCTTAACATGGTTTCCTGAGAAGCATTCTTAGCTATTAAAAATAAAAAGTAAGAAGCACTGTCAATATTTTTATTTATTTTATAAGAATTCTAAACTTAAAAAAAAACCACCTAAACTTCTCAGACCTGTAAAAACTGGCACTATTGCCCGGGTGTCTCCTGCAAAGATCACCTGACAATCATCTAAGTTTATATAAAAACAATGAGAAAGATGGTCCTTTTAGGAATGGTAATACATTTGTTCATCTTCTTTCTAAGCAGATTAATAAAATTATATAAAATACCAAGAGATTTTTTCCCCTAAGCACTTAAAACTTTTTTTTTTGCGTTTATGTACATGTGGACAGGAACACCTGTTTTATTGTGCTTCACACAAATTGTGTTGCCAAATGGAAAGCAAGAAGACCCCTCCACCAGCAAAAAGAGCACAACTCACTTTATTGTGTGTGATACTTTGCACTGGTTGGAACCAAGCCCACCCTATCTCAGAGGTATGCCTGCACCTTTCACCTCTTTTGAGATACTTCCTCAACGAGAGAAAACTGACTAAAGCAGCACTGAAATGTAAATACCCACTTCACTATGAAGTAAGTCTGATTTCCCAGAGAAAATAACTGATCCACCATTTTAGCCAAAAGCCACTGGATTAAGTACAAAAGCGTTAACAATCCTATATATCAGTAATCTTGAGGCCAATATACCAGTATTAATGAGGAACAATGTCACCCACATCCCAACCCCTCACAGTAAAACTGGTATCTATGAATCTAAGAATCATCTGAAAGCTTTTTCAAACCCCATTACTACCTTGCTTTCCGCCCAACAACATACGTCTACCCACTAGTCCCACCCAGTCAAGAATCACCTCAATGTTTTCATCCAACAGTGATAGGAAAGCTTCAAACTCCCCAAATATATTCAGGGAGAACATAAACTGAGAATCTCAATTGTAGATGATAAAGACAGCATGTATTCTAGATGCAGATGTTACAATAAGTGGGAAACAGCTCCTGCTTTTAACCCATTGATCTCAAGTCCACCTACTAAGTGATGGCTCTCAACTGGTCACAAGGGCTATCAGTCACCTCTGCTTATGAAGAGGATCTGAAACAACGACTCTTATGACCAACACTGGAAAACACCCAAAATTTTCACTTTTTTTTATGGTTTTCTTTTGAGAAAGATTGGCATTTCTACCTATTGCGGTGGAAAAGTTGAAAGCTGTCTTGAGGAGTTGGGAATTTCAAAACAAAAACAGTCACAGAAAAGCGTGACACATAATGCCAAAGTCCATGGGACAGGTTAAGATAAATCCGAGGGGAGCAAAAAGGGGATGGATGTAATACAACAACAATAAAATTTAAAAAAAAAAAGATAAATCCTAGCTGTGCAAATACCCAAGAAAAATAAATGTGACAAGAAGACATATGGTACACAGATAAATGGGAAACTAATAGTGGATTCATTTGGTATATATATAGCATAATTCTGTGGCTCTAAATTTAGGAAATAAAATCTAGTCAGTCATCAAAAATCAATAGTCATTAAGGGATGGGACAACATGTGCTTTGTATAGGGATTCGCCATGGTAAGGGAAATGGTTATGAGTAAGGAGATGAGCTGTCTGAATATAGCTAACAAACACTTGGGATAAACAATAGCACTCTGGGGTGACAGGCAGCTGACAATTTACTTTTGTGTGGAAAACATTTACCCCTCTGGTTTCAAAGTGCTGAACACCAGGCATTTGGGGACTCAATATGTCCCAATTAAAATTAAAAAGCCCAACTATCTACCACGCTGGAACCTAAAAAGTGGAAGAGAGAACACATTCCCCACATCAACTGCAGACATATTTCTGGGAGATTCTATAAAAAAGTTTCTAATGCTATCCATCCTCCCGCGTGGGAACATTAGCTTAGGAAGTAACTGTAAAACACCCAGTTTTACTTACCCCTTATTTCTTCTGCAAAATTCTGGCTCTGACTCAAACACTGCTTGGTCTTCTTCAGTTCTTCCTGTAGATGGCAGACTTCTCTGGCACTTTGCTCAGCCTGATTCCTAAGGAAGCTGTTTTCCTTCTTCATTTCCTAAAGCACATGTTCACTTGGTTATAATCGGAACAAATGCTCAAGCAAACTACGACTTCTGCCTCAGTAAGGGTCCCTAAGGGAACTGACTGGATACCTCACTAGAGGAACATGCACACTTTCCCTTTGAGTACTGAGTCAAGTTAGACATTCTTTCTTACACCAAATGTTTTTATGAACATAAGTTAAAACAAAAGCACAAAACCCAAACTTGACAATAATCGCTTTCTTTTAAGAAACATGTTTTTGAACCTTCTGGGTATCTCTTAGTTTGTTCAAGAGTTAGCTCAGGAAGAAAATCCTATTTAAAAGATTCTCAATGGCATAATAAGCTCCAAGTTATCACACCTGAATGACCCAATATATCCCTGCAGAAACCTGATGTGCTAAGAAACAAAAAATAGTCATAAGACAAATTTTTACTTCAGACTGTAAAACCATCTTAAGGTTCACTGTTACTGGGATGTCTTTACAAGTAAATTACCTTAAATAAGTGTTTTATTAAAAACATTTACAATGGGCCATATGCTGTATTACATTATACAAAACATATATGTGTGTGTGTGTGCGTGTGTATGTACATATAAACATAATATACAAAAATAAACAATTTAATAAAAAAAAAAAAGTAATATAACCCTGGCTGGTGTGGCTCAGTGGATTGAGTGCTGGCCTGCAAATCAAAGGGGTGGCTGGTTTGATTCCCAGTCAGGGCACATGCCTGGGTTGTGGGCCAGGTTCCCAGTTGGGGTGTGCGAGAGGCAACTACACATTGATGTTTCTCTCTCTTTCTCCTCTTTTCCCTTCTCTCTAAAAATAAATAAGATCTTAAAAAAAAAAAAAAATAAAAGGATGTAACATGGAGTATCAGTCTCTACCCTTAAGAAGATGTGATATCACTCACTTAATATCAGGGCATGTGCTAATGATTAGCGAGGGAGGGAGTGCTATAGGAAACCAGGCTGGAGCACAGAAGGAAGAATTCATTCTACATGGAGGAATCTGGGCTTTCCCGGTGAAAACGGATTCTTTGGGCACCTGATTAAATGAAGTGTCCATGCACCAAGGTACAAATAAAGTAGCAGATGCAGGAGCACCTCCACTGTGTTATCTAGGGAGACATATAGGCTTTTTTGAATCTTAAAAACCAAGCAATTATTTGTATGCCAAATAAAAGTGCTACTGCTTATTAACCACACAAGACACAAAATGTCCTAAATCCTCTATTTCTTCAACCTGTTTCCCAACCTTCAACGATGTTATAGCTGGTAAGTATCTCAGTTTCCATGAATACCACCCTTTGGACCACAGCAAACTGACATTTACTGACAGAACCAAGAGCCTCACATCCTTATGGGAGTGGGATTCGTAAGGCTGACATTTTCTCTTAAAAAAATGCACTTAAAAAAGTAACCCTGTGGGAAGTATGAGAAAATTTTAATCTTGAAGAAACAATTAAGACCTAGCCTCCAAAACCCTGCTGCACCGTTAGAAAACAGATGGCCCTAGCAGTGCTGCTGGAAAGCAGCCCTCAATTATCAGTCTGGTTACTACCAGCAGATGGGGACCGAGGCAGCCAAGCCAAATTCAAGAAGAGGGAGAATCTGGCTAGGAGAGGACTTGAAAACTTGCTGGCAGCTGCTCTGTTCGTGCATATATGTTCATTTCATCATCAGATAAGGCAGAGCCGTGCAGTTAAACGTCTGTCTTTGTCCTAAGCCTGCCTCCCTTCCACGCTGGCAAATGAGACCATCAATCAGAAAGAAAGGGCCGCTCCAACTGATCGCAAGCCTGAGGGCTTGACGTTCATACGAGGAGGTATTCAAGTCTGCAAGGAACATCGTTAAGATGCAATGCGGTGATGTGACTGTCTTTTGGAAACAAGCATCATTCAACTATAGACTCTATAGTCTCCTTTTTGCTCTTCAAGCTCAGGACAATCATTACGAAATGAAATCACCGATGTGAGAGGAAAAATACCTTAAAGCACTTAAACATGGGTAATGGGGCATTATTAGTATTTCTTCCCGAAATCTAACAGCGGCCAGATCTGCTCCATCAGCGCTAAGACTAGCTGAATGAGTTCAACAGAAACAGAGGAACTGAGTATTCTTACTTTGCAACCTGTATTTTCTTTCTAGAAAAAAAAAAAATTAATCAAATCAGTTGGTGTCCACATCTGGAGGTAACAAAAAAGCTGAGGAAACATCCTGTGCAAAGCTGTGTGAACCCCAGCGAGGGACGCAGCAACTTACGCTTACGTGTCTGCCGGTTTCTCTCTGCCTCTGTCTGCAGCTGGAGACGCATGACAGGTAAGTTTAATGGGAAGCTCAACGTGCCTGTCTCTATTCTGGCATTAGCTCCCTAAACATTTGTTTCTAACGTAGAAATGTTCAGCCGGTCCTGGGACCCAGCAGGCTGCTAATGCTACAGCGAGGACCAACTCAAGAATTTTTAAAAGGCCAGAATTTAGAAGATGAACATCTGAAAATGGAGCCGCAGGCCACCATCCATCAGCAGTTAAGTTTTCTGCGAGACTGTAGCCACTTAAGACTTGATTGGGTAGCTCGTTATCAATGAGTTAAGCACATAAGGATACACTCTCCTAGGCATCTCTTGCATCCTGACATGATTTGCAAAAGTGGGCACAAATCTGGAAAAACGCAACAAAAGTCCCTATAACCGCAGGCCAGCGTTAGGGCTTAGCTCGCCATTCCACCCAGAATAACTTTGGTTTAGGAGCAGCAAGGGAGGCATTCTTTCCTAGGGCCAGACAAAACAAATTTCAGTTACTGTGTGCTGCTTCATGATGCCATCCATGAAAGAAGCTTAATATGTTCCCTGCTGGAGCCAAGTCTATATTGTGAATGAGGGACAGAGGCAAAGGATGTGTTTTTCCCTTCCCCTCATCCTTCCTGTCTGAAGACCAAGTTCCTTAAAGGACCTGGTGTAATGCAAATCCCTGTCCTCGGGACGGTCCCCAGGTCAGTGCTGCCCTGATCTTGGCTATCGCATGATGGTACAAGGTGGCCTAACCCTGTGGAGCAGGGCTGGCAGCCGATGCTGGATGATCCGTTCACTCTGATACGAAATGTTCATTTTACCCTTGATCGGGCCGTTAAATCACGCCCCCACTACTGATAATTTCTCATTGTGCGAGGCGCATTAGTTTGCTAAACACGAACAAGAAAAATTTCAGTACAACTGTCACATTATTTCGGCATCCAAAACTGATCTGCAGGCTAAATTTGTTTGTACTTACTCATAATTAGATACAGAAAAGAGACCCAGAGCAATAGAACAGGCAAACTTTTAAATGTGTAAAATCTCAAATGCACTGTCCCCCAGCTCATCACTTTCTATGTCTCTGGATGACAACAAAGAGGTCACAACAGTTACAAAGACCAAAGCAATGAGCAGGTGAAATCGCAATGATGTACTGAGCACTAAAGTGCTGATCAGTGTTTAATTTAATCATTGATATAGCTTTGGAAAGCAAGGCGTATTGTTCATCCCCATATGCAGATGAAGGGAGTCAGACTCCAGGGCAAGCCGTTGTCCCAAGGTCACCCAGCAGGTAGGTGGCAGAAAAGCAAACAATTTCAGATCTGGCGCACTCTAGAGCCGCCAACATTTTACCATGAAGTTATACCACAGCTCTAGTAGGGTAAATCATTTTCTGACCTCACTCCCAATTCAAAATGTGAGAGCCAACTACAGCCTTTGAGTTCTAATATCACCTTCAAAAGAAGATAAAATAAGACCGATACCAAGTGAATTCCCTGGCCTTGCACCCTCATTGGACACAGGTACCAATGAAATACCTGTATAAATGCCAACAAGGTGGGCACTGAACTCAGGACAGGTGAGTTCGGCACAGACAGCTCCACAGCTGACCCACCGGGCCCTGCGGGGACGCACCGGTCTTCGCAAACACCTGCAAGACCAGGCCCAGCCCACCGCTGCGCCCTGGCCAAGCAGACCGTCTGGAAAGTGCTTGAACTCTCTTAACCAGACGACTGCTTTTACAAACGCTTCCACCAGGCAGCCAGCAGAGTCACGGGAGAGCTCCTGGCTGAAGGGGAAGCTCACAGAGGGAAGAGATGGCTGCCAGTCTGCCTGTGGAAATGTTAGCAGAAGCATCTGTTGGTTGGTCCCCACTGGCCAAAAGGCAAACATTTGTTTTGTTAAAACAAAACACTTCCATTTGAAAACGTTCGCCAATGAAACCATAATCTGATAGGAAGTTTTTCCACTCGGGTGGCTGGAACTGCGGCCCGTTACCCTGAGGGGACTGTCGACAGTCACTTCTCTGCTACTGTCAGATGCTCGATTTTACAAAGATGTTACTCTTCAAAGCTGGGGGATAAATACATTTCTACGCTCCTCACCTGCATCAATTACTGTTCTTCATAGAGAATTTTTTTTAAAGAACTTTTACAGTCTAAAAAGTGACTGCCAAATATTAGAAGGATATGTTGAAAATTTTCTTTCAGGTGACTCTCTTTTTAAATCCTCACCTGAAGATATATTTAGGGATTTTAAAGAAAGAAAAAGGGGGAGAGGGAGAAAGAGAGAAACATCCATCAGTTGCCCCAACTAGGAATCGAACCCTCAACCTTTTGGTATACAGGACAATGCTCCAACCAACTGAACCAGCCGGTCAGGGCTTTCTTGTCAAACACGATGGAGAAGAAATTTCTATTCTGCTGCGCTTCTTCATGTTACAACACTGATTTCTGGCTCTATCCAAATTATTTCCATCCATTAAGAGCCCCTAAATGTCTCTTCATTAAACCCTTTAAAATAAACTCCAGGCCACTAAATAAATTCAGAGAAGTCAAATTCAAGTTATGAATAAAATCCCATCAGTAGAAGCAACATAAGGGATTTGGTGCCGGACAAGAAATCTACAAAGACACCGGACTGGCAGCCATGCTCAGTGCACAGGCTAACGTTGACTTGTGAAACCAGACGTTTCCATAACAATCTGAAACCTAATGCCTCTTACTTACCTTGTCATTACTTTTGTTCATTTAAATCATTGACCTTTCGACCAGTGTTTTAATATTTCATGACTCAAAAGCCAACCCCTGGAAAAGGGATTTAAATTATGCTCCCCATCACCAATTTTGTTTCTTTCCATGTAGAAAAATCCCTTGTTTTCTTACATTCGTCTATCTCCCAGGTTTTCTAAAACAATCTTTAAAAATATAAAAAGTAGTATATGTTCTTAATACAAATAACTGATAGTAATCATACCAGAATAGAAAGTGGAGGGGAAACACTAAGTTCTCTGTCATAGGCGATATATAAAAGGCTTTGTAAGTAGTAAGATAATATAGAAAATGATACGGTCATGACAAGCTACCGACAAGCGGTTGCAGAAATTCTTGCACGGCCCCCTGCGCAGAAGCTGACAGTCGCCCCGCTCTGCCCCTGCTCACCTCGCTGGACCTCCTCAGCTCAGCTTCCCTGGTCTGACTGTCCTGAAATGCCTGTTCCGTTCGGCCACAATTTTGCTTCAACTCTTCCAATTTTTTTTCTAGCTGGTGCTTTCCTGATGTGACCTACAAAAAAAAAAGGGCAGCCAAGTTTAGCTTTCTGTTCTTTACTTTTTAAACAATCATGGATTCTTCAATAATACTAAAAACCACTGAATAAAAAAAGTGCTGCTCTCTAGGTGGGTTGAGGATCCCACTCAACAGAGACGGGGCGTGGCTGCAGGGTTCTCAGCAGAGTGACATTAAGTGACCAGCACATTAAACAGTTTGGCCACTCGTTGTACAGAGACACAGGAAGAAGTGTGAAGCAGGGTGACCATTAGGAGGCGAGCACAGTGACCCAGGCAGGAGATGACATGGTCTTGGACCCGACACAGCCATTGACTCTGAAAGTAGTCAGAGTTAACATAAAACGCAGACAGACGTCAAGTGTACTCTTAGTGCATGAAGGTTTCTGTGGTGGCTGGCAACGCTATCCTCACACAGATTGTAAGAGAGTATGCCTGATAATAATTTATCACTCAACACTTATTCTATATAGATTGTGCTTTAACACAAAAGATTTAAATGAGCCATATGTACATGCACAGACATATACATGGGCACACACATGCACATGCATGTAAATAAAGGTAGCATTGGTAGTTTTCACGAATAACTTCGAGGTAACAAAAGAAAAACAAGAGCTGACGATGACAGGGAACCTTTGACCTGAGCCAAGTGAAGGCCAGAACTGGTGTTTCCTGGGATGAGAAAGACAAAGGGAGGAGCAAGTCTGAAAAACCAGCTGGAGTTCTATCTCTAACGTGGTAAGTGTGAGATGCCTGCTAGAAATGCGAGTGGAAACAGCAGGTACACACGCGAGTCTCCAGCTCAACAATGTCCCAGCGGAGATATAAACATGAGAGCCATCACCACAGAGAGGAAACGCAAAGCCACAAAACTGGACATCCTTCTTGAAGTGAATGTTAACAGGTAGGTGACGTAATGTTCAGTGCTTTGACTATCTGAGGGCATGCATGACTTGGGAAAGCTCCCTCCCAGCGCTGTGACCAACAACCAGAATGTCAGAGAGCTCTAGTGACCCTGACACCTGAGAACCTCACTCACTCACTCACTCACTCACTGTCCTCTCAACGAGAGAAGCCAGAGGTAAGGAAAGTGAGGCTGGAGCACGGTTCCCTCCAGAGCATCCCATGCCCACTGCGGGACAGAAGTGACATGGACAAGGACAGGGAGGGGGCATGAGTGAAGGGTGCCTACTTTATCCAGCTCGGCCTGCAGGACGTTGTGAGCACTCTTGGCCTGCTGCAGCTCCTGGGTGAGCCTGGCTTTCAGCTGTGTGCTCTCCTGGTCCAGGGTTTGGAAGGAGCGTTGCTGGCGGGACAGCTCCTGAAAAGCCAAAGACACACACGTTGCGCTGATGATGGTTCCCGGTGCTAATGCACTCAAAACGGGGTTTAAAATGTCCAATACCATGCACCACTTAGGACTGAGAATGATACAAGTGATATGTCACCAATGAACTTGGAGAGTCACGTAAGGATACCAGAGTAACTTTTATAGTTCTTTTTTTAATATGTATGTATGCTTGTGTGTTTGTTTGGGTTTTTTGGGGAGCTGGGAGGGGAAAGTTTTATCACCCTACTGTTACACCAGGGGATGGCAGCTTTGGCACTATTCATATTTTGGACTGGGGACAATGCTTCCTCTCAGAGACAATCTCTGCACATTTCCAGGTAGCCCCAGCCCCTAGCCACTAAATGCTGGCAGCCCCCCATTCTTATCCCAATTGTGACAATAAAAACTGTCCCCTGATATGGCTAAGTATCCCTGAGGAGAAAAGAAATCATCTCTAGTTGCTCTGGCCAGTGTGACTCGGCTGGAGTATTGTCCCGTGAACTGAAGGGTCATAGGTTCGATTCCCAGTTGGGGCATATGCCTGGGTCATTGGTTTGGTCCCCATTTGGGGAACATGTAAGAGGCAACTGAGCTGTTCCTCACATTGATGCTTCTCTCCATCTCTCCCTCCTCCTCTCCCTTAATCAACAGGCATGTCCTCAGGTAATTAAAAAGAAAAAAAAAAATCATCCTGGGTTGAAAACCACTGTTCTAGACTATAAAACCCATAGTGTTAAGTCACCCCTTCCACCTAGAAAATAGCAAAATACCTGGTATCTTATTTGCTCCGGAAATAATAACTTATGCATTTAAGTACTTATTTTACCAGGGGATGACTTTTTAAGTTATATAAATGTCTACTACTATGCTGTACACCTGAAACCAATAGAATATTAAATGTCAATGGGAACTAAAACAAACAAAATTAAATAAATTGAAATATATTTAAATTCACAATTGGTTATAATTCCTCCAAGAGGCAGAATTACTTCCTTCCGGGTAAATGATGCATCTTGCCCATCATTTATAAGTGTTCTGGTGAGACAGACAATATAGGACTAAACAGTCTAACGGGTGTGTGAGGCTGTGTCTGACCAAGACGAGCCCCAATCTGCAGTCACTCTCATCGGAAGTCTGCAGACCCCAAACCCATGAGGCACGCAGTGCACTAACACACTGGCAGACTCACCCCACACTGGCAGCTGTCATTACGAAGGCACATCCTCAGCCCTAAATTATGTGCCAGCGTCCTTCCCCACTTCATCATACTGTTCTCATGTATTTGCCAGCCCACCGGCTTTAACACCAGACAGAGCCCTGGCTGGTGGCACAGTGGATTAGGCTCCAGCCTATGAACCCAGCCAGGGCACATAACCAGGTTGCAAGCCAGGTCTCCAGCCAGGTCCATAGCTGGAGGCAGGTGAAAGGCAACCGTGAAAGGCAACCACACATTGATGCTTCTCTCCCTCTCTGCCTCTCTCCCTTCCCCTCTCTCTAAAAATAATTAAAGTCTTCTTTAAAAATTAATTTTTTTTTAAAAGTAATTTTCTTCATAGCAGATCATTCAAAAGAAGAAAATGACCTTTCCTCCTCTGAATAAAATCTCAAACAAATCAGGAAACATGGATAAAAAGGAACATTCTGACTGCCAGGATCCTTCTCCAATCAAAAACTGAAAGATTGAGGGTATTAAGGAAAACAGTGATCTTTTCCTCACATAGCATTTCCTTAGGAAACACCCCAAATGACGAGACACAGCTCCTCTTCGCTAATGAAGACACTGTGACATCCCAGAACAACTGCTCATGAACCTATGCCCCTTACCTCTTGAAACTCCTTCTCTTTTTCCTTGAGCTTCTGTTCCAGAGAACATCGGGCACTTTCTGCATTCTGTCGCTGACAACTCAGATCTTCACTCAATTTCTTCAGTTTCTGTTCCAACGCTGCACACTAACAATGGATAAAACAATATGCACACAAAAGAAAATTATTCAAGAAGTAATGCTTTGAATATTAGAAAAATGTTCTGAGTTCAAGCTTGCCATGGTAGCTTGACATTTTTATTTCATAAAAAGTTGTGTTTAAAACTATTGGCCGTAAGCCCTGACTGGTGGCTCGGTGGATAGGGCACCAACTATGAACCCAAAGGTCGCTGGTTCAATTCCCCAGCCAGGGCACATAACCAGGCTGCCAGCCAGGTCTCCAGCCAGGTCCTTGGCTGGAGGCAGGTGAAAGGCAACCATGCACTGATTTTTCTCTTCCTCTCTGCCTCTCTCCCTTCCTCTCTCTCTGGAAATAATAAATAAAACCTTTAAAAAAAAAAAAAAAAACTATTGGCCACATAGTAAAACCATAGTAGTTACTTTAGTACACATAAAATTTATCTTTGGAAAATAGTACCAAGAATGTAAAGTCTTAGACCATTTAAATACTTCCTAATTTACACCATAGAAAAGAAATTGGTGTGTCTAAGTAGATTCCTTTAAAGTTTTGCTGCGAGGATCAGAGGTTAAAATGCAGTGATGTTGACCTGTGTAATTTAGAGGCTGTGAAATACTCAGATGGTTCCCATTCCTCTCAAGGGGTAGTCCTGTTTCAAGTATAATAGATTTTGTGAGAAACTGTAAATAAAAGTCTTCCTTCCGCCCTGGCTGATGGCATAGTGGATAGGGCACCAGCCTGTGAACCCAAAGGTCACTGGTTCAATTCCCAGCCAGGGCACATAACCAGGTTGCAAGCCAGGTTTCCAGCCAGGTCCATGGCTGGAGGCAGGTGAAAGGCAACCGTACATTGATGTCCCTCTCCCTCTCTGCCTCTTTCCCTTCCCCTCTCTCTAAAACTAATGGATGAAGTCTTTAAAAGATAAAAAAAATAAAATAAAAGGCTTCTTTCGACAGTGCTTGCACCATGCCACTTTAAATCTCTGGAGCTTCACGGCATTCCAGAGAACGTCACAGCTGGGTTGTAACTGGGCAGCCAGGAGGGAAACAAAGAACCTTCTTTTTTGCCTTTTCACATAGTCAATTTTTCAGACAATAACTTTTTAAACACGAACGACATCAAAGTTTAGGATGCTCTGGTAAAATGAAACTGGAGTCAAATGGTCTTAAATCTTCAAGTGCTGAAACCCGTTCTCTCTTCCCCCTGGTGCTCATATCCCACTCACAAAACAACAGAAAACCCAGAGAAGGGTAAAAACACTTCCTGTGCGTGGGAGAGAACTCCTTGGTCCATAAACAAATGTGCCCCAATTTGGTAAATCTCTCTACGAATGTTATTTTTCTGAGACTTGTCATATTCTCATTTAGAATTATTAAAAATATTAGAAATTTACCAGAGAATTCAGAGGAAGAAAAAAACACTATGAAATACTTTGCCAGAATATCAAACGCCAATTATTAACTAAGCCAAGATGAAAAGAGCAAAGCTAGTTGCTATGATTGAATGATTTTATAAGTATTGGAACTTTAAAAATACAAAATTCAAAAAGTAAAATATTGGACCAGTGGTTCAAATCAATCCACTGCCTTGGAGAATAAGACACCTTTGTCATGATCCTTAATGTTCTTAAATTTCTTTTATAAAGATTTATTTATTTATTTTTAGAGAGAAAGGGGGCAGGTCATCAGTGTGTGGTTACCTCTGGTGGACCCCCAAATGGGGGTCCGGCCCACAACCCAGGCAAGTGCCCTGACTGGGAATCAAACTGGTGACCCTTTGGTTCGCAGGCTCAATCCCCTGCGCCACGCCAGGCAGGGCTTCAATTTTTAAATCCCCTAGGGAAAGTACTACAAGAAATTATTTACATGAATTCAGTAAGTACTTATTGCAAACCTACTATACTAGGTACTGGGGGCACAGCAGTAAACAATTCAGGTAAAAATCGTTGCTCACATAGCCCAAAATGTTTGATGTTTGGTAATCTCAAGGGGAAAAACCCACGCATGGCATGTAGATCAGTGGACCCTTGGTGCCCCCTGCTGGCCCCCTGCAAACTACAACTCATTATTCTTACCAGAAACAGTGGGTTAAAACAACTTTCAGCAGGTATTATTTATATTTTATTTAATTTTTTAAAATGAATTCCTGATATTTACAATGCACAATCATATGAGAGTAGCTCACCACTAGGTGTCATGATGATCCATATTATTCTAATAGTGTCCAGAGCTCAAGTCCTTGAAAACATGCAACACATGACCCTGACCCTCAGTGCTCTGGGCCCAAATTCCTCATCTGCAAAATGTGGGTGCTGAACTCCAGGCCCCCTGCAAGCCCCAAAACTTCATTTCTACATGAGTTCACCAGCTTTGTATCCCACATGGTTCATACATACTTGGAAAAGGATACTAGAAACAGCATGTTCACTAAAGAACAAGGTATTAACCTCGGTTAAATTAGCTCCATTTTATTTAAAAGGTGATTCTAAAAGTAGATCAGGGAAGAGCACAAACAAGGCATAATTTGATTTCAGCAACATTATTTGGCAAGGTCATCTTGTCCTTAGAGGCAAGACAGTCCCCAATATGCCATACTATATGTGATTTCTATACCATGTTCCATCCCCTGGTAGGGTGAAGCTCTACAAGGACAATGATTTTAGCCCAATTCCTCACTGCTGCACCCCATGTCTAGAACGGTGCCTGACATAGTAAGCGGCCTGTAAGTTTTCATCAAATAAGTCAGTTAATTAGAGAATAACAGGAAAAAAAAAGACTGGACAGACTGGTTGGGACCAAAGCAACAATCACTCCCTTGCCCACGGGAGAGAGGGAGAGAGAGAGAGAGAGAGAGAGAGAGAGAGAGAAGAAAAAAAGAAAGATTAGGATTAAATGGACATGGGTCTCAAGAGTAGATCAACTACATTCTATCATTAATTCCTAACTGTCTTTTAAAGCTCCATTATTTTAAGTCTCTCCTTTGGGCCAGAAAATGAGCCAGGTGCTGTATATCCATGACCTTTATTTATTCTTCAAACTCCGAGGTGTAAGGAATGAGGGACTCACTCGAGCCCCAGGCTGGGAAAACATGCAGTCCAGGACTGACCTCTGATCTACCCAACTCTAATAAAAGAACTTACTAGCTCAACAACATCGACTCTGTTTACAATAATTAATAAACATTACATCACTTATCATAAATGTTCAGTGTGAAATGCGCTTTCCCAAAAACTGCATGGCAAAAGTGGAGATTTTTCAAAAACTCAGGAAAAGTCAAGTACCTTGGTTGATGCCTGGTCATATTGTGCTGTCGTTCTCACTAGTTCATCCCTGCTTTTATTCAAAACTTTCTCTTTTTCATTCAATTCCAGCTTTGCTTTCTCCAGCTGGAGCTGAACTTCTTGCCATTTAGTCACTTGGCCTTTCATGTCTTTCTCTCGTCCTTGCAGCTGTAGTTCCAACTCACCCATCTTGCTCCTTAGCTCTTCAATTGCAAACAGAACCCATACTTCGATCAGCATATACTTTTCACAAAAAAATTCACAACTCAATTCAAAATATATCATTCGCATTACTCTGCTCTGAAATCTTTGATCAGACAAATACAAGTCAATTCACATTGGACACAGAAGCTACTTTCATTGGATTTAATGTCAGTGTTTAGTCTCTTGTTATTTTATTCTCCAATATCCTGCAGAAAGCAGGAGAAACAAATTTTCTTATCCCAGAGAAGCCTGGGGAAGCAAATGATTTTCTGAAATCATGAGTATTATCTGGTTGAAGGTACAAAACGCGCATCACATGTAATACCCTTCTTTCGATTACCACTTGGGTTTTACACACTGGCAGACTAATATTTGTTTTGTGCCGACATCAACACAAATTAAGTTTTATGCAGTGAAAAACTCACCCTCCCATATTCTCGGGTAGCTTTCCCTCCACAGTCAAGATCAAGACAGTGTGAACCTCCTATACTGCCAAAATTAACAATAATTTTTTCTCATCCCATCTCCCACATACACACAGCATTGGTTCCAATGACATTGGCAGTGCGACAGCTCTCACCAGTGAACACTGACGGGGATTTTCAATATATCATAGCACTAGAAGTTATCAGAGTCTGCAGAGTCGATTCCAACCCACCACCTGGTACCCTTGGCCGTCAGCTGCAGCGTGGGGCAGCAGCCAAGGTTACAGGTTTGTTCCCATATGGACAAGCTGGCGGCACCAAGGAAAGCTGTTCTGCAGGCACACGCCACACCTCTGGCCCAAAGTGGCCAGAAAACCCAGGCTTGTTTCATGGGGCACAAAAGGAGCCAGAGGACAAGTGTGGGGAGAGTCAACTGTCACCAACCTACTCAGCGTGCCTCTGGAAAGACAAGTCAAAGGCATCCATCCTGCTTGTGAAAGCTTCAGAGTCTCAGCTTGTCAGTACAAATAAAGGTGTCCTCTCAACAGTGACACCTCTTCTCATTACCAAAGGCAGTCTTTCCACATCACCAAGCTGGGGTGCCGACCACGGATGCGTCTGACAACACAGAGGCGCCTTCTAGGCCTAAAAATGCCTGGAATCACCCCTAAAATTATCCCCAAATTTAAATTTGATTTAGCTCAAAAAGTTACCTTGATTCTGGGCTTTTAGTTGATCCAAAAGATGCGCATCATTAGAATTATCACGGAAGCTGCTACTAGTGTCTCTTCTCCCCACTTGCAAAGTTGACTGGCTTGGAGTCACTTCCTGGTCCCCAGAAAAGTGAGATGCAGAGAAATCTCTCCGGACTGGAGTTTGCAGAGCGTTAGAAGAAAGACGGCTTGGAGTCTTTTCTTGTTGCCATGAAAACACAGAGGACGAGGCCTGGTGTCGGGCAATGTCCCGGTGATTCAAGGTGTTTTGTGGAAGAACCTGGCTCACTTTCTGTAAGGACAGAAACTCTTTAGACCTCTTTGGAAATCATAATATTCAGGACTACTTTCAAACAGAGCATAAAGACATACCCAGAGGTTCGCATTCCCACTGGGCACCAAAAAAGAACATTCACCAAGGCAAGGATTCTATTAATTCCCAAGATCCAGTGAGATTTTCTTACGATCAGACTTCAGCATTGAAGGATGAAGCCAGAACCCACAGAGGCCCAATCCATTCCATATGGACTCAGTGTCTGTATTCATTCTACACCCCTCACAGACTCCATTAAACACAGGAGTATTCACTGCCATTCTGAATTCTGAAATTTGATTTTCCTTCACCTGTCCTCAGTCACCACCAATCCCCACCCCCACCCCCCTACAGCTCTGCCCAAAGAGAATCAAAATTCAGTATTAACTTAAAGTCCTCTTTCAAGAATCAAGAATCTTTCCACCATATGACTCCTCCCAAAAATGTCCTGTAAGATATTTTATGTTACATAATATACACCTGTGGGTTTTCTAATGCCTTCCCTTCTTTTCTTTCCACCTCCATTCTGACAAGTAAAGACATGGCTATAGATGCCACAGTTCATTCATTACACACGTGTTATTGCTGCCATGGGGAGGGGTTTATGTTGACAGCCTCATGTTTCCCTACTAGGTAACCCTTGGATCAAAGTCAGGGGCAGAATCGGTGCAAATGACTGAACCGGATGACAAAGCACATGATATTTCTAGGACGAACTAGAGAATTATTGCTTAATTTTTTTCATCATGGTAAGCAATGCCTTTGCCCAAAATGAAAATCCTGGTGACTCTAAAACTGGACTGAAGGCACAAAAAATTAAAATTGTTAAATCTCTAATATGGACTTTTAAGCCTCACTAGTTAAAGGTATCTACTTACCAGCTTGGCCTTCGACTGGGAAACTGTGACATCTTCTCAAGTTATTATATTTCATGGAAATAAACCATCAAGTGCCAAATGGATTCTTTTTTTAATTGTATTGTTGCTGTATTACATCCATCCCCTTTTTGCTCCCCTCTGTCCCCCTCCCCAAATGGATTTTTTTAAGCAAATAATTATTATGAGCAAAAATGGTAAAGGAAAATTCTATAGGTACCAGGTTCTTTTCCGAGTCAGTCCCTACACAAGGAGGAGTTCCTAAAACATGCATCTTGTTTCTTTTGTTGGCATTAAGCACTGGATCCACCTCTCTCTGCTCATTTCCACATATCAAAATGGAGTTTAAAACCCTAGCGAGTTAACTTTAGTTAAAAAATTGGGGAGATGACAGAAACCACTCTCCTCTGAAAATAAAAATTCCATAAATTAGACTCCTCAAACCCCACACCCCTGGCAACAATCACCCCAATCCATCAGGGAAACTGAATGTGGAGCAACTTCCTCCAGGCGACAAAGCCAGTGTCAGGAATGAACCTGGCCCTACCCTCTCCAAACATGGCTCTCGGCGGCAGGTTTAATGAGGAAATAAACGTACTGCTAGTTTCCACGGAATTGGTGAACACTTCACATTTAGGGATAAAGTAATCTCCCCATTCTGTTTTATTCGCTCTTTACCCATTTTTAAATGAAGAAATCTCATAATCAGCCCTGGCTGGTAGCACAGTGGATAAGGCACTGGCCTGCAAACCCAAAGGTTGCTGGTTCAATTCCCAGCCAGGGTACGTAACCAGGTTGCAAGCCAGGACTCCAGCCAGGTCCTTAGCTGGAGGCAGGTGAAAGGCAACCATACATTGATGTCTCTCTCCCTCTCTCCCTTGCTCTCTCTCTGGAAATAATAAATAAAATATTTTAAAAGAAAGAAAGAAATCTCATAACCAGCCCTAGCCGGGTGACTCAACTAATTTTGAGTGTCATTCCATACACAAAAGGTTGTGGGTTCAATTCCAGGTTCAATACCTGGGTTGTGGGTCCCATCCCTGGTCAGGGTGTGTCTGGGAGGGCAACCAATCAAGAAAGGAAGAGAGAGAAGAAAGGAGAGGAAAGAGGAAGGGAGGGAGGGAGGGAAGGACAGACAAACAGGAGCAAGGAACTTTAGTTTCTCAGTAGGAAAAATGCACCAGCTCCACATGAAGCAGATCTTTCCCTAACCCGTCCTAGCCTGTACCCAAGTACTTTTCCAGCTCACTGTTATCAGGCCCATAATTAACTTACTTTTGCCAGTAAGGCTTTCACCTCTGCTTCTAATCTTTTTCGTTCTTCAACTTCTTTGTTATATTTTTCTTTCAGATCTTCATATTTGGAACCTAAACATAGACAACGAGACACAGTTTGACTTCGATCATTGACTCTATGAAGGAATTCATAGATCATTAAGTTACTATAGGTAGCCTGGAAATGAGTACTTTAGTTAGGGTAACAGATAGTGATCAAATTACTCAAACGTCAAAATCCATGGAAAAAAGTGTTTTGAATATTCTGAAATTGGCTTATTTTGGAAACACACTATAGAAGGATGGAGAGAAAAAAGTAAGCCAGCCCAAGTCTGCTTACCTAAATATGTTTCTGCAGAAATTTAGAAAAGGCTGGCAAGAGTAAAGATACTGAAGTCATTAAGGTCCCCCCCAAAAAAAAAATGGTCCCCAAAAATGGTTCCAAGAAATTTTAATGATGGGACGTATTTTTCTAAGACACGAGCTCATTATGTAAAGCTTCTCTATAACTAGTGCAAACAACTTGGTGGAATTTCTAAATGTTAGTAAAAAAAAGAAATTTAAGTGAGAACGATAAAGACTTCCTAACCCGATGGCTCACTACAGTTCAACAGGTGCACAAATGTTATTTGTTATAACAAGTAGTTGCATTTTTTTTAATGCCCAGACTAGAAACTGAATTTGAAGTCGAATTAATTCATTTCTTTGGCAGAACTGAAATCTCAATAAAAGAACGATCTGCATGAAGGGGAAAAGTGCTTACCGCTGTAATAGTGACTTGGCGTTACTGGAGTGGTAAAGATTTTCTGTGGCGTACTGCACAGGTTCAAAGAGACATCTGCAGACTGTGCAGCTAGTTGGCTCCTTTCAAGTTCAGATTTACACCTGTTAGAAAGGGCACAGGAGGATGCCAAGTCAAAGCAGAAGCCTCAGAGTGGCCACACCATATGTTCCCAGAGTAATAAGCTTACCAAACTGCCCTCTAAGAATTATTACCATGTCTTTTACCCAACACACATTTAATAAGGACAGATATGTGACAGACATGTGACACTCTCAAAGCAACGCAGTCTAGTTAGGGAAACACAAATATAAACCAATCATCATAATGCTATAAAGGCTATAATGAAAATTATAACACCCGCTATAGTACAAGACAGAGTTGAATGGTTGGGGAGATATTCCAAATAAGTTTAATATTCTAAGCCAAAGAAAAGATACGGGAATATGAAAGAACCCAAAACTTCAGAAACATAGGAAAAAACTGGTATCCCTGAAATATAGGCTAAAATCACAAAACTGGACAGCATTACTTATGTTATTAAATCATGACAAAGCGTAGACTTGATCTATGTACCACATATGAGGAAAGTAAGCTATATATTGTGCATATGTATAGAATATCCCTCCTGTTTTAAGTTCTGGACATTGTCCAGAATCAAACAACCTAAGTTAAAAGAAGATTCAGTCCTTGCAACTCTCTAATATCTGATTTTAGCTTAGCAGAGAGATGCAGGGAACACCCCCTTAGAATGTGCACCCCAGTCTACCATGGACACATTCCGCAGAGCAGACAGTGAAGAAAGCACCTCAGCGGCCCGGCTCCCCCAGCCCCAAATTCCTTACGGGCTGAAAAGGACCACTCAGCAAATCGCACCATCACCTGCCAGCTCATAGCCTATAGCCGCACTGCCCAGAACAAATGTCCTCTTAACGTGAAAAAATAACAAGAAATATGTGAATTTCATCTCAATGTTTTAATTCGATTTTTCAAAACACTGTCATTTCAACAATAAAATGCTTTACTTATTTATTCCATTTTTCTACGACATCTCCAGGATGTGGTGCACATCTCAGTTTCCACAGGCCACACTTAGTGCTTAATGGCCACCTGCAGCCAGCGGCCTCCAACCCGGACAGTGAAGGTCTAGAGACCATCACACGTGTCACAAGGCTGGTAATTCTACAGATGCATTTTGAAGAGCCTTGCACAGTCAGTGTTTTTTCCCCCCGCTGAAAATTCACATCTTACCCCTTTATCCCCTATTCTTTCATTTAAAAATACAAAAGGTCAAATAAAAGTATTATATCCTGCTGTTATTTGTTACTTTTTATAATAAACATTTTTTTCTCCTTTCTCTTAGAAAAACACAATTGACTACCACCATAAAAGCACAAAATTCAGCTGTTTTCGACTAGGTTGAATTGAACTACATAAAGTTGCCAAAATGCAACAGTTTTTGATAAACCTTTCAAATGGTTTGACCTAACTTGTTTGAGACATTCCTGATGAAGAAAATAAGTTTCTACCCTGCACTTGAAGATTATCAGTGAGAATTTAAAAAAAGAAAAACTATACTTAAGTTTTTATGGTCTAGTGTTTATACCAAAGAAAACTTTATACTCTTCATAGTTGTTATAATGTAAAGTTTATATAGCTTATAAACTTTTATAAACATCTATAGCTACATTACAGAAAATAAAAATATTTTAAGCTAAATGCTCTATGGGGATATCCTAACCCCATAATGGTAACAATAACAATTGTTAGTAAAGATAATAATAATATTAACATTTAACAATTGCTGTGTCATGTACAACCCTGTGCACTGTATATCCAAAGTATTGCTACCAAATGGCCCTCTGAAATCAAATATAAAAATGTATACCAAAGTATCCTGTCCTAAAATGTTAAAAATACAAACATTTTGGCCCTGGCTGGTGGCACAGTGGATAAGGCACCAGCCTGCGAACCCAAAGTTCACTGGTTCAATTCCCAACCAGGGCCCAGAACCAAGTTGCAAGCCAGGTCTCCAGCCAGGTCCATAGCTGGAGGCAGGTAAAAGGCAACCATACATTGATATTTCTCTCCCTCTCTGCCTCTCTCATGACCCCTCTCTCTAAAAATAATAAAATCTTTAATAATAAACCAACAAACAAAAACAGTATTTCTAAAACCAGCAGCCAAACTGTACTCTCCAAAGAAATAAATGTTCCAGCACACCAAGGTGAGCTTCTTGCTTCCCTAGCACCATTTTTTCAAAACAAAGGCCTATCCTTCATTCATTCATTCAACAAATATTTGGGAACCTTCAACTGCCAGGCGCTAAGGAGACAGTGATGAACTAGACAGACAACATCCCTGTTCTCACAGAATTTGGCATGGCAGACAATAAACAAGAAAATAAAAAACTCAACGAGACAGACATTACTCATTCTAATGTGCAATTTACAGATAGCCTCCTTCCCACATGGATAGGAAACAAGATTAGAAATTATTTCTGAGCTTAAGAAAGCACCGACTATTTAAATGCCATGTGGAATCCTGGGTCAGAGCCTGGAACAGAAAAAAAGACTTGACTGGAAAAACTATTCAAACTAAAAAAATCTGTAGTTAACAGAACTGAATCAATGTTTATTTCTGGTTTGGTCATTGCACTTTGCTTATACAAGCTGTTACCAAGTATTTCTGTAAGTCTAATTTTTTATTTAATTTCTGGGTGTACATTTGCAGACTCAACAATGGAACAATTTCCTGAAGTACTTTTAGTTTTTTTTAGCTTCTATCATTCCTCATTATTTGGACAAAATTCCACTATTAGAACAAGAAGAGAGCATTCATAAACTAGCAGTATTTAGGCCCCACTAAATTTATTTTGATAATGCCTCTAGGATTTTGTAAATGGAAAAGTAGGAATAAACACCTTTTCTATTGCTTAAATATGACACAATTTCTTAAATATGAAATTGGCAAATTGACTATGTAATGATTAGTTTGCACTCAGATGGAAATCTCAGGAGGAACCTCTTCTTGACTTTGCTTCCTTCCCTCCCTCCTTTTCCAGCTTAGATTCCACAGTGCAAGACTAGAACCATTCTCTTCCCAATATCCTCAATCATTCCATGTCTTCTAGCCTATTACCCCAGCCAAAAACAATCCTCCTGTTCACCTTCTCAGCATTTACTCCCAAATGCTAAAGAAAGAAAAAGAAATTATACACCTCTATAGATGAATTCCACTATAAATTCCTTCCTGGTCTCCAATCAACTGGGTTGAGGACAGTTTTGGTATCATTTCGTATTGTATCACACAGTAACACAGTATCTGGCTCATGAAACTTAATGAACATAAACCGAATGAATGAAGTGTGTAAACCATTCAACAAATTTGTATAGTACTTAGCTGTGCAATGAAAGGACTGAGATAAGAACCAATTTTCCTTAGATCATTGTGTTACCCACTAGGAAAGAACTATCAATGTACAATAATTACATCATTAAAGGCAAAGGTACAGGCGTCTGATGAATACACACACAGGCATCCATATAAGCACCATTCAAAAAAATTACCTTTTAAGTTCCTGTTCCAGTTTCTCTATTTGTTTTTTGGTTGAACTCAGTTGTCCTTCTTGGAAATTCACCTGGGACTCCTTGACTTGAAGCTCATGAGAAATCTTCTGCTTAGCCTTCTCCAGGTTTTCACATATTTCCATCAAGCTTTGATTCTCCCGCTTCAGAGTGGTGGCCTCCGTTTTTTCATTCTCAACCTAGTGGGGATGGTTCAAAAGGAAAGTGGTCTCTTCATGAATTTACCAGATAGTTTGTAAATCGGAGTTTCACAATGAAGACTGATTTTCTGGGACGGGGCTGTAATAACCCAGATGTCAATGTTGGATGAGTTGTTATGCAAACATCAATGACCTCACTTTAAAGTCTCTAGGGAAAGCACTGGCTGGTGTGGCTCAGTGGATTGAGCACCAGCCTGCATACCCCAGTGTCACTGGTTCGATTTCCAGTCAGAATATGCAACCAGGTTGCAAGCCAGGTCTCCAGCCAGGTCCCCAGCTGGAGGCAGGTGAAAGGCAACTATACGTTGATGTTTCTCTCCCTTTCTTCCTCCTCCCCTTACCCTCTCTCTAAAAATAATAAATAAATAAATCAGTGAAAGAAATTTAAAAAAAAATAACTGCTTAGTGATTGTGAAGCATACTTAAAATCTTTATAAAAAAACTAAAATCATGGAAAATGAAAATATGTTTCTCATTAATGACTTTTTCCCTTTAAACTTAAAATATTGAGAGGTAAACATTTTGTTTTGGCTACAATTCATTTTTTACTTTAAATAAAGCGTATTTACAATGAAAAATAAACAAACAAAGTATCTAGGGGCAAAATTCCACAAGGTCATGGTTGTATTATCTTTGGTGAGGCTTAAGTGTACCCATCCTAGAAACTGAGGCTTTAGCATGCTTTCTACAATTAAAATTTAAAAAATTAATAGCCCTGTAAATCTCCCTTAGTAACTCATTTTCAAGCTTGACTACTAAAGACAGTAATTGTAAGGAACTGGAAAATTCTCCCCCTAGCAAAAACATGCAGAAGCAGTGATGGTGTCACTACTTTGCTGGTTAACAAAGAGGGAAGAAAGAAGTACTGTTTAAGTCTTCCTTGACTAGTCCTGAGGAGGTCAGGTCTGGGAATCTCAAGATGAAAACCCCGCTCTCCAAGAGTGACAGCCATTTGGACCACGAAGTGGTCTCTACTGTCCCCTATTCAATATGAGCAAGGTCAGCAGAAATGAGGGCAGAGGGTGAAGAACACTAGGTAACTGAAATTAAAAGACTCAGAAAAGGCCCTGACTGGCATGACTGAGTTGATAGGACATTGTCCCACAAAGCAAAGGGCTGAAGGTTCAATTCCTGGTCAGGGCATATACCAGGATTTGTAGGCCTCGCCCCTGGTCAGGTACAAGAGACAGCCAATCAACATTTCTTGCCCTTTCGTTCTCCCTCCCTTACTCGCTCTAAAAATAAATTAAATCTTGTTTTAAAAAAATCAAGAGAGGTCATTACCACCTAAAGAGAGCAAAACCATTTTCCCCTCAATCTGAATAGGCCAAGGTGAAATAATTCACAGGAAGAGTGAGCAGACCGCAGACCACTGTGATCACCCGCGCCTTGGGCTACCTTCTGTTTCTGCTTCTGCAGCGCAGCCTCCAGGGTGTCCACCTGAAACTGCCTCTGCTGCCTCTCTTTCCTCAGCTTGTCCAGCTGCCCTTCAAGCTCCTGAATTTTCTGAAGGGCTCTGGTGGGCAGGCCTTCTTTCCATTCTTCCACAACCCAGCTCATTTTGCTCTCCTTTCGTTGTTATGCAAACATCTGTAAACAAACTGAAAAGGATAAAGACATGTAAAAGCCTCAGAGACTCAAGAGTCTATAGAACCAATGCTAAGATAAGTTTGAAAACTCCCTATTTCAAAAGATAACGAAGCATGCGAACCCAAAGGTCCCTGGTTCAATTCCCAGCCAGGACACACAACTAGGTTGCGAGCCAGGTCTCCAGCCAGATCTGTAGCTGGAGGCAGGTGAAAAAGACAACCATACATTGATGTCTTCTTCCTCTCTGCCTCTCTCCCTTCCCCTCTCTATAAAAATAATAAAATCTTAAAAAAAGAAAGAAAGAAAAGATAACGAAGCATACAGAACATCTGCCTCCCTTCCTCTGCAAGAGGACTACATAATATGTGAAGCACAGAACATATTTATTTGGCGTCCCCTTCCTCTCTTTTTCATTGTTTCTCATTTTTGACTTTTTAGAAGGCTACCTGCTCTCTACCAACTTGTTTCCATTGCACAAAATATAATATTATGCCATAATGTTTGGGGTGAATAGGTCCTATAAATAAAATACACAAAATCTTTTGTAAATATTCTTCTTTTCCCTTCTTCACATCCTTAATTCCCACTCTTTGTCCCTCTTCCTCTGGGAGATCTACAACTGGGTCACACCTCCTGACCATAGCTTCTCAGGACACAAGAACCCCTTCAACCTCCAAGTAGTTCTCATCTGTTGAATGAGTAGATGCATGAACAAAGCTATTACTACATCTCAGCACTAAAATCACTGCAAAATGCAGGCAAGTCACGCTCCACACAGACCTTGACCAGGAAATAGGTACAAAACCTCAGTGATTCAAATCCCAACTCAGTCACCTACAAGATATGTGACCTTGGGCATGTTATTTAACTGCTCTGTGCCTTGGTTTCCTCATTTTCATAGTGGGGATAAAAATGGTGGCAACTTTCTAAAGCCTCAGGACACTTTTTCATTTCTCTATTTCAGCCTATGGTACCTCAAGGGAAGTGGTGTACCTCCTTTCTCAGCCACATCTTAGGACATTTAAGTCAGCTGGAAAAAAAAAGCATGGCAACTGTTCTTTATTCATTAGTCTTTGGCACTTAAGTGGAAAAAAAAAAAAAAAGGCATTCATTTTCCAGTTATTTTGGTAATGGTATTTTTTTACTAAGTGAAGTCCACCACCATTTTAGTGGCTTGTCTCAATAGACTTTATCAATGAAATTTGTTATCAGGACTAATAAATAGTACATGAAAGAACTACGTGATAAAAAAGGATTTTCAATGACTAAGAAGAGCAAAGGTCTGGGGGAACAATTTAGATATCAAGCTTTGGAAAGCTGTGTTTTCTCTGCCAGTTTTTTTGTTTGTTTGGTTTTTTGTTTTGTTTTGTTTTGTTTTGGCTTCCATATATCAGTTCTTTGGACACAGCACCTGAAACTCCACTCCCCTTTGTCCAAAAAACACATGAAGGGCATCTCAAAGCCTCTCCACCTACAAGAGGAAATTTACACCGTCCCAAGAGGTTGCTCTGTCCATTCGAATCTAGCTTTCTCATTCAGGAACGAACCTATGTACCCCAGAGGCCCATGCGATAACTGACCTCAACAACTCTGCCAGTCACCGAAATTATTACATCAAGACGCAATAGCCAACAACCTATAAAAACGAGCAATTCAGAAAGGTGACAGAGATGAGACAAGGAAGACTGACAAGCTGGGCTTTTCCATTTCAAAACCTAAGATACAGCTATAAAGTGGTTAAAGCAATTACCAGGCCCCAACTAATTTTAATTGGAGCAGACAGACTTCGACTGATTAAGGCATCAAGGATCTGTATGAAGTCACTGGGGGAAAAGAACCAAAAAGACATATAAACCTAAAAAAGTAAGATGTAAGGAGCAAATGATGAGGGGAGGGGCACAGAGGCCTGATGAAGAAAACCGCTCGCATCAAGACTCCTGCAGAGGATTTACAGGACCATCGTCCTTTCCTGAAAATGCTCTTTCTATCGCAAACGTGTGGAGAACGGTCTTCACGCCCGAATCCCTCAGCCCTGGAAAAGTGCCCGAGGAAGCTCTTGTGCGCCTTGCGGCTCGTCTGACCCCAGCACTGCAGGCGCGTCTTTTCTCTTTCCCTTGATCCGAACTCCCCCATCTCCACGGAAAAACCCAGCCTGCCGCCTCCAGTGTGCCTCCTCCTCTAGCACAAGCTCAAGGATAGGACTCGGGTCACCTATTCCTGGGTCCTCACAACACAGCAGGGACAGGCGCAGAGGTGCGTCCAAATAAAGAAAGAGAAACGCTCTCGTGGCTGACCAAACGCACACCATCCCCCCGCCACCCCGAGCAAAACGCAAGCTTGCACCTCCTCGGCGCAACAAAGAACCCACCATCCAGAGGGCAACCGGAGCCCCTGGCTCCAGTTACGGGAAATCCCTGCCGATCTCCAAAGCTTCCGACTTGGAAACAGATCCCCAAAGTGCGAGTTCCTGACCAACAGGGCCAGCACTGCTTTACCGGGACCGGATTCTCCAGTTGGGTCAGGTGGGAGGGGGCCGTCCGCCGCACCTTAAGGGCCTGAGCGCAGTCCCACAGGCAGCTCCTCCCCGTATCCTCCGGCAGACGGCCCGCGGCTCCCCCACGCCCGCCCCGGCACCCGGACCCACGCAGGACGCTCACCTCGCCAGACGAAAAAGAAAAACAACCCTCAAAGAGTCGGATCCCGGCGCAGCCTCGGAGACTTGGAACCCCTTTTCCAATTCAAACTGCCCGCGGCCGCCACCCGTTTTCGATTCGCCCGCTTCCGGTCTAGACCAAACTCGCCTCCAAGCCTATTGGTTGCTATGAGCAACGGTGGGCCAATCCACGTTCGCGTACTCCGACTGCCGCCTCTGATTGGTCATTTCGGATGGATTTAAAAATCAAGACTTCACCCAGTGAGGGGCCGGCGCACCACAAACACAGGTTTTATGAGAGGGGCGGGGGAGCGGAGACCACGTGCCTTTGCTGAAGGGAGTTTGAACCGCTTTTTCCGCAAAAACTGGGGAGCACGGCCGCTGATTAGGAGGCCTATCGCCTGCAGCCTGCTGGGGAATGCGCTCTGATGAAAACGCTTAATACTGTGCATACGTTTCTACTTACTTATTAAATATATAATGTAGGGCATAGATACTTGGTGCTACGCTTGCCCCGCATTCTTCATCCAGTGTCATTCTTAACCATTATCTTACATAAGTCTTATTTAAAAGGTAACTAAGGCACAGAGGAACTATGTACTTCTTTTTGAACCTAAAATATGCAGAACCTCTTAACAACTGCCCTCTTATTGATCCGATCTTTTCTTTGTTTTTGGACCCCGCCCCCTATGCTCTTGCTAAGTACCCCTTCTGATAAAATTCTAAAGAGGCATTCAGAACACTAGCTAGCCCGGATTCCGGATTCCACCCGAGGGACATTGGAGCCAGAAGAATTTCCAAAGCGATGTAATCTCTCCCTTTCTGAAGTGTGCCTGTGTACTTGTTTTATATCCTTATTCAACTGAAAAGGAGCTTCTAAAGACAGGAACAAAACAATGAATTCTTAAATTAACATATCTGATGCTGTTCTGCTCCTCCGGATTCCAAACTTTTTGTAAACTTCTCCTTCGGCTGTTAGCACAACCCCAAAGACCTCTGACCTTTCGCTGAAATTGTGCTCTTTCAGGACCCAGTTCAAATGCCACTTTTCATAAACATTCCTATTCTTACCCACCCCTTAGAAATAATTTCCTAGAAAGCCAATGCTTACACATTATATTTATGCCTAGCTCCCAGACCAGACTCAAAAATTCCTGTAGAGTAAAACCTGTTTTAATTCATCTTTGTGTCTCTAAGTAAGTTCCTACCCTTTGCACATAGTAGTTTAAAAATAAGACCATCTTGGGAGGTAAAATTACCATCTGGAGAAAAGCCCTGTTCTCCACTATACTTGAATTCTTGAGGAAAGGAGAAGGAGCAGGTAGAGAAAAAGAACTTTCATTGGACACTGCCATGGTCAGTCTAGTATCTGATCATGCTGGGATTTGAACCAAATTCTGTCTCCAGCAACCATTATAACTCCACTACTTCCCAGGGTAATTATTCAACTGTTTATTAACCACCTATGGAACACAGAAATAGAAAGACATGTAATAGAGGATTTTCAAGGTTTGAATGAGAAATTAACATTTACTATTCAACATTCATCTGTGTAGCCGTTATAGCCACTTGGTAGCCAAGACTTGTGTTATGTTCTATTATAAACAGTGAAGAAATACATCTTAAACAGGGGAATCATATGATAGAGAGTATGCTAGCAAATTCTGTGCTATTTCTGCACTTCAGCTTTACGGTTCCCTTCCCCTGCCTCTATTTTCCCCCAGTGTTTTGTTTTGTTTTGCTTTGTTTTAGGGACTGAAGAGGGTGGAGCCTATCCAACCAAATGTAGGTATCTCTTGAGAGTCCATTTTTGGCTCCCTGCCCTTTTTTTTTTTTTTAATTTTTTTAAAGATTTTATTTATTTATTTATTTTTAGAGAGAAGGGCAGGGAGGGATGCAGAGAGGGAGAGACACATCAATGTACGATTGCCTTTCACCTGCCTCCAGCTATGAACCTGGCTGGAGACCTGGCTTGCAACCTGATTATGTGCCCTGGCTGGGAATCAAACCAGTGACCTTTGAACTGGCAGGCTGGCGCCTATCTATTGAGCCACCAGCCAGGGCTGCCCTTCTCTCTCTATCTCTCTCTCTCTCTTTTTTTTTTTTTTTTATTGTTGCTGTATTACATCCATCCCCGTTTTGCTCCCCTCTGTCCCCCTCCCCATGCCCTTCTCTTTTTAAATCCACTCCCTCACTGAGCTGGAAGAGCTCTCTTTGGACTGCTCATCCACTATCTCTACTTTCTGCCTATGAATCAGTGCTCTTTGGTTCTAGCACCAGGCAAATAAATTAGACCAACTGATGCTGACAAGGATGGGTAAATCTAGAATGGGTGGTGGAGCAGAGAGTTCATGAATATGAGTTGGGGCTCCAGGGCCAGTTGTAACAGCAGAAACCAGAGCTTCTTGTTCCACTATCTTTTCTGTACAGTGTTTTTTGGAGATTGTGGCCATCGCATTGAAGGTACAATCACAGAATGAAGTTAATACGAGCACAAGTGGATCTGAAATGAATAAAGTGTGGTCTATAGCAAGTACTTTTATGACATCCCCTGGCCTACCTTGATTGCAGCCAAAGCTGAGGTAGGTAGATAGTTCTTTGTGGGCTTAGACTTCTTCCACCTCAAATGCAAGCTATGATCACTCCCAGCCCTCTGCTGTAGGACTTTCTCTGAAGCGGAGGGAGCCTGCTAAGTCAGTATACAAGAACAGCCAGGAAATGTGAGGGCAGTTATAGCTTCCAGGGGCAAGCTTCAATGAATGGGGTCAGGAACTTTGGCTAAGTAAATGCCTCATGTTGCATCTTTCACGTGGACGATTCTAAGAGATCCCGGAAGAATCAAATCCCTGGCACCTCCCGCAGCAATTGTGAAATCGCCTGCTTGTCCTGGTTCTTCCTCCTTCCCTGTCTCCCTCTCCCTTCTTCCCACTTTGCTTCCTGGAGTGATCACCCAGATAAACTTCCATTCAAGTCTTGATCTCATTTCTGCTTGGGGACAACCCAAACTAAATAGAAGGTATCATACACTTATGATGTATTACTTCCAGTAAATGAAAATCTGTCTTGGCCTCCAAAATGTATCAAAAGCTTCTCTTACGTAGATGGAACCTCAGCTACTTCATCTGTGAAATCAGAGGTGTGATTATAATGGATTTGTCTGGTGCTGTGGTTTTAGACCTGGGGGTCTCTGGTAGATGAGGGTCATGCTTTCATGCTTGCTTTGTGTGTGTGTGTGTGTGTGTTTGTGTGTGTGTGTGTGTGGACTTCTTTCAACCAGAAAAGCCATGAACTTAACACGGTGTTTGGGACAAGAATTACAAAACTTGGTATTAAGGGATTTTTAATCTCTCTAGGAAAGAAAGGCGTGAGGGTAAATATTACATATTCAACATAGTGGTATGATTTAAATAAAGTTGGTTACAAAAATAACTATTCAGCCCAGGCTGATGCCTGAAAACCCAAAGGTCACTGGTTCAATTCCCAGCTAGGGCACATGGCCAGGTTGCAAGACAGGTCTCCAGCCAGGTCTGTGGCTGGAGGCAGGTGAAAGGCAATCATATATTCATGTTTCTTTCCCTCTGTCTCCCTCCCTTCCGTCTCTCTGAAAACAATAAATAAAATATTTTTAATAATTAATTTTAAAAAATTTTAAACTATTCAACATCTTGATATGTTTTAAGGAAATTGATTACAAACCATACAGACACTACTTAGTGATATACGCACAAGACAAAGTATCTTAAACTTTTAAAAACCTTTTCTATTCCGACCACTAGGGGATTCCCTACGCCTAGAAAAATCTTGAACAGTAACTACTGTCCCACATATCCTGACTTTACATTCTCTTCTCTGTTCTCTCAGTGTATCTAATGTTCTTGTTTACTCTCTTCTTAAAAATAACATATGCTTGTTTAGAGTAGAGGAAGACAACAGGAAAAATAATGGCCCATAATCCTACTGCTTAAATAATCTTTCTTATTAACCAAATAATAAACTAATAACACATGCACATGATAAAAATTCCAAACATTTAAGAAAGTTATCATGGGGAGGGGGACAGAGGGGTGCAAAAAGGGGATGGATGTAATACAACAACAATAAAATTAAAAAAGAAAAAAATTATAAAGTGAAAAAAGTTATCAAAGATGAATTTGGGAAACTAGAAGGAACATTGGACATCTGCTAGACTAAAATCTTCACTTTGCAGCTGAGGTCAGGGAGATTAAGATATTTCCAAAAATTTACACAAAGTACAGGCAAAAAAATTCAAATAAAGAAAACAGTTTAGACAGATAAAACTTCATCATTCTGGAATCCATAACCTTATGGATATAGAAATTGAAAACACTCCTTTGAATAAAAGGTGAAGAAATTCCCTAAACTAGGAATAAAACTTTAATATCCCTAAGAACGTCATGGAAAGCTTTTCTCAAGTGCAACATCTGAGGCTATACCTAGTTCTGATTTAAAGGTTTGGGGTGGAGTACAAAAATCCATTGATGAAGCACTCCTGTGTCAATAGATAAGGTGAATACACTTCCTGGTTTACTTCTGTTGCCCTGGTGTTGCCTGTTTTAATGTGTCCCAGAGTTGCGATTGCTGCTGCTACTTTTAACAGGATATTATTATTAATAGTTGGATTAAGATCATCTAAGATGGGTTTGGTAGATCACTCTGTACTTCCTCATTCTGCCCTGGTCTGCTCTAGTAGACCTGTCCAATCAGCAGAGACATGAAACAAGAGGTGAGATCAGAACTATCAGCAATAACCCCTCTCACTCTTTCAAAAAGCTTTCTTGACACAGGGAATTAACTCCTGCACTTTAAGGATATTCACAGGAGGCTGACTGATCAAGTGTGGTTGCATATGGGTGCCTCTGGACAACTGACTTCTGGTCCCAAGAGAAGTGGGCGAGGTGCTTTCACTGCTGCCCCTAGTGGCCCTCTGTGGGTAAGAGTGCGTTGTACTTCAGTCCAGAGTGGGGCCTTGTCATCAGCCATTGGGCTACTGCTATGCCAGGCAGTGAGATCGCTGTGAAATGTGGGGTAGTAAAATTTGGTGAATGTGAAATATATATGGGAAGTAGGAATCAAGAAGCTCGCCACAGAGCTTATATAGCGTGATACCAACAGTTTTGCTAAAATAGTGTCCTTATACACTAGATAATATCAATCTACAACTATTTATTATTGTATCATCTTAAAGATTTTGCAATGAACCCTCTCAGCAGCAATGAGCTCAAGAACCAAAATAAAACAAAAGAAAAACAAAAATGCATGTTTAAAAGTTAAGTACACAGTTTTAATTTCTCAGTAAAGGTGATGATAAAAACATAATGCACATGAAATGTTTGCCAACATTTACCACTTACTACAGGACCGGACCCATAGTAATGAAAACGACAAGTCATAAATATACCAGAGGCCCCAGGATTTACTTTAAATCTTACACATTATTTTAAGATTTTTTGTGAACAAGTATGAAATACGAAGCAATAGCTGTTAATGTGCTTGGTTTAATTGACATAAGAACTCTGCAGATAGCTAAATGACTCCTTTTTTATGTGTCAACAGATGCTTCAAATTAAAAATTAATTCCAATCATTGTTCAATTTTTTAAATAAAGTTTATAGACTCCAAGTAAAAGATAAAAAGGTTCATCTGACCTTCTTGTAAATGCTATCATAAATTCAGTTAAAAATTTTAACATTGAAGATAAAATTATTTGTTTTCTTATGAGGATCATGTGAATACAAATTCTGCATACGTTCTAACTCTTATCAATAAATTTCTTGCTAAACAAGAAATCTATGATACTCTCATAGAATTATAGTTAATGGAAACAAAATTTGGCAATGGGGAAATACTGAAATTTATCCTTTAAAAGCATAATCGAATTAATTAAACATTGAGAGCTTAATAAATGTACAAGATTTAATTAAGAAATTCTATAATTATGCCTTGGAATATCCTGACATATGGAATAATCTTTTGATGGAGCACCTTGTTTTTATTTCATAAATGTATATTCTGTCCCAGGATGGAATAAAACCACAAAAGCTAACAATTTTGAAATCTCTAAAGTATACAAAATATATTTTTTAATATTTTATTTATTTTTTTTTAGAGGGAGAGAGGCAGAGAGGGAGAGAGAAATCTATGTACGGTTGGTTGCCTTTCACCTGCCTCCAGCTACGGACCTGGCTGGAGACCTGGTTTGCAACCTGGTTATGTGCCCTGGCTGGGAATGAAACCAGCGACCTTTGGGTTCACAGGCTGGTGCCTCATCCACTGTGCCACCAGCCAGGGCCTAACGTATACAAAATATTTTAAAGAACAGAGAGAACTTATCGGCAAGTTTTATCTTGTAAATATATTTGTTTAAAATTTTTACTCTGAGTGGAGGTATCTGTGAAAATGTCTCAGCTGAAATATTTACACATTTCAATATAAACAGAACAGAATTGAGAATCTCCTCCAGTTAGCAGAATTTGTTCTGAGCTTACCATGAGTCTCACCACCTGAAGAGCAGTTTCTCAGCTGAAAATACTGTGGGCTACAGACAAGAGTCAAGTGAAAATTGTGGTAAATTTATGGGAAAAAACATATATATGACCATATTTTAAAAATACATTCTAGAAATATGTCAGTAACAGAGCACTAGCAAATGATAAAGCTAAGATATTGAATAAGGTATATTCATATATACCTACAAGTTATTCTGCTTATATTATTTTTAATATTCAGATAATCATTATAAATGTTTTAAATTTTTGCTTGGATATATACATTTTCAGGAAAGAACTCTGTTTTGTTTTGTTTTGTTTTGTTTTTTAGATTTTATTTCATTATTTTTAGAAGGAGGGGAAGGGAGAGAGGCAGAGAGGGAGAGAGACATCAATGTATGGTTGCTTTTCACCTGCCTCCAGCCACAGACCTGACTGGAGACCTGGTTTGCAACCTTGTTATGTGCCCTGGCTGGGGAATCAAACCTGCAACCTTTGGAAGAACTCTGTTTTTGAAAGTGATTTTTAATGAAAATCTTTTATAGCTCCAACAATACAAAATCAATTCGGTGGTCAATAAATATGTTAAAAATTATAATTTTTAAGTAATTTTAGCTCTCTCTTTTATTCTCAAAAGTATCTTTATTTTGTAGCTAAATTTTAAACTCACTCTATTTTAAGCCCAAAATTGAGAACCAATTAAATCATTCATGCCCTAAATTGGTGAGAATTGTTCCGAAATATTTTGTCGTTATTTTAGGATATAGGACATTGAAAAAAAAGTTGAAAATGTAACAATTTAAAACTCTTCATTGATCCTAAGCCAAATATAACCCTGCATATCCAGGTTGCAGTGGCGTAGGGTATCGAATTTCAAGGAACAGTTAGGATGACCCATGTGACAGTTGCCCAGGAGTAAGGGGTCTCCCAGGTGTGGGGCTTTCACTGTGAGAACTATGCCAATCTCAGACAAGTTGAAATTGATGGTCTCCCTACATTTATTACATGAATTCAGATCCCAGTGTGTTTAGGTAAGGCCTGTAGTTGGCTTGTGGAGAAAGGAAATCATACCGAGCGTCTGAGCCATGCTTTCAGGAAAAGTACTCTTTACCTTCAGTATGTCACAAAATACATAGACAGCAACTTCTATGGCTCCCTTTGTTCCAGTCCTCACTCCTCAAACCAGTGAAACCCTAGACAAATAGCTTTTGCTGATTCACTGCCTTTCCCTCTCGCCCCAGGCGAGCCCTGCCTTCTGCTTCTTCACACACCCAACCCCAAAACTACCCCTGATTTTGAAGGTAGATGCAATACTTCGATAGCATCTGGGGCCCGCCTGACTCCCTAGGAATCCAGTTCTCTGTGTAGCCACCAACAAATTGGGTATGAAACACTAATGCCAAGTTCATGCCCAGCACAATAAATACCAAAAAAAATGTATGTAGAATTTCTGATATGGCAAAGGGCTTCCATGTAGTGGAAACTCATCAAATTATTCTCTCCCAGCTATCTGTTGAAAGAAAGTCATCAGGAAAGGAAGGGAGAGAAAACCATTTCCCTTCGGTTGGAGTATAAACATTTCCCTTTTTGCCCCACCCAAGAGCTCAGTGGATGAGGTGAAGTGCAAATGACCTACAAAGGAACTGCAGAAAACTGTTTATTCCTGTCTCCTTTGCCTCGTGAAAGTTGGAGAAGGTGGAGTAGTTGAAGGAACCTAGCTTGTCTCTCTTAGTTGGTACCTGCCAACCAGATTATCCCTCATATTTTCCCTTTTGGAAGCATTTGCTTTTCAGGGCCTAGAACCAGAAAACAAGAACATGTGACTGTTTATAAAACAGGTAATCGACACTTGACAGCCTTGTCTTGGACTTTTAATTACCAAGAGAAAAGGCGTTATTTCACGAAAAAGTCAAAAATGACAGAATACGTGTTCAGGATGTATAAAGGTGTCGATCACAGCAATTAAAGAGTGTGTTCCGAGCCCTGGCTGGTGTGGCTCAGCGGATAAGGCACCGGCCTGCAAACTCAAGGGTCACGGGGTTCCATTCTCAGCCAGGGCACGTAACCAGGTTGCAGGCCAAGTCTCCAGCCAGGTCCCCCGCTGGAGGCAGGTGAACAGCAACCATACGTTGATGGTTCTCTCCCTTTCTTCCTCCTTCCCTTTCCCTCTCTCTAAAAATAATGAATAAAATCTAAACAAAAAAGAGTGTGTTTCTTGTCATCAAGATTCCTGTGCCATCTGATAACCGGGAGGTAGCACAGTGTAGGGGTGCAGGTACCAAACCCAAGAACCTCCTCGCCCAGCCACCTACTAACTGTGAGACACTGGGCAAGTCTTCACTCTAAGGCTGCTATGAAGATTAATCTGAGATAATCTGTGTAAAGCTCCCAGCACCAGGCCACACAGCAATTAGTCTCAAGATAGCTATTGGGATTTACTGTTCTGGCTGGCCTGTGTCATCTAATCAATTCTAATTTGTGCTGGAGGAATGAAGGTGATTTTTACACCTAATAGTAAGTTTATAAGGTGTATTCATCACGGGAAAGGTCACGCAGAGTTGGTGGTTGCCTAATTTGATGAGTCAGATTGTTTTCTTTTTTTCGCTCCTGTGTGGAAAATAGAAATTTAAGTCAACGTCTTGCTTGAGGCAGAAAAGCCTACTCATTTGGTCACCTGTCTGAAATGAGAAAGTAGCCCTTCTAGTCTGGCCGCCTAGCGGGCCTCACTGCTGATAATTGCTAGATTCCCTTTGGGACCCTGAAGCGGGAGTCTTGGGACAGAGTATTACATGGCTCTTAATCCAAGAAGTGTAGTTTAAATGTTCATTTAGAAGGCTTTCTCTCCAGGCCCACCTGAATGGAAATGCTTCAACATCCAGAACACCAGCAGAATTTCTTGATTAAATTGAATAGTAGGTCCAGGCTTGTGGGCAGCTATACCCGATCAGAGCTCAGGAACTCACTTGCCCAGGGGTGGCCATGGGGAGGGAAGGCTGCCCAGGAGCGGAGGCATTTGGCGGGACTCCTGAATATGACTCGAAATCCCATGGTGGTGCTCCTACTAAAAGCTGGTCTAAATAATTACTCTAACCGGCTTCTAGGTTACTGATGACCCTCCAGTCCTGATCGGCAGTGAGTGAGTGAGTGCCTGTTGAATCCACCCGAAGCCCTAAGGTGAATTGCTTCTATCACCACCCCCAAGTGGCATAACTTAAAACGGGCAGGTTTTCGTTTTCCCACTGCCCTTCTCAGGGCGTGAGACCGAGTGCTAGCTCAATGACCTCAAGCCATCAAGTGCCAGGACATGTTAGCTCATGCTGGGTGGCAACAGGTTTGTTTTTCATGATTATGTAAGCTGAATTCCTTTTCTAAGAAGGGAGTTGGAAAGGAGCTGTTAAATTGGAGTGCCTGCAAGCATGTGGTCTAAATGTGCAGCTGCGTTAACCATGGTAAACTCAGGGCCTTCCTCTGAAACGGCCCCTCCCACCCCAGATGGATCCGTAAACTATAAATCGGGTGTGACCTGTGACCAAGGCTGTCCGGTATGCTGAGATTTATGTCAGGCGTTCCAATGCCTACTAAGGCTTTTTAGGGAGGGTATTTGATCTGCAGAGTCTTAAATAGCAACCTAATCAGCCAAGCGACCTGGGCACTCTGTACCCCTATTAGGTTGGCTTTCAAAACTAATACGGTGTTAACATCCTGCGTAAAGGGTTCATGCTGAAGTCAATTGAAAGACTCAAGGTGCTAGGTGGGTATTTATTGACTAGACTGCTATTTAGAAGAGAGTTCAGATTGTTCTTAACTTCCAGGACAGAGTGTAAAACCACAGCAAGTAGCTGCTTGGGGATTTGCATTCCAGAGCTTCCTGTCCCCTCAGGGCTGGCAGACCCAGAGGCCACATAATGAATGGTCTGATTCTTATAGCTGGAGAATCCACACTGGCTTTCTGCCCTTAAGGTTCTCTGCCCAGACCAGGTGTTTGTGTGGTTTTTTTTTTTTTTTTTTTTTTTAAGTTCCTCTTAAAGATTTGGAATTCACTTGAAGATAACAGCAGGAGAACAGACTGAGTTAGGCATCTGCACAGAGATGGTATCTAAGAAAGATCCACACACCCGAGTATATCCCAAAAAAGGAGTGTTTCAGAATTACTGAGAGCCAAACTTAGGAAACTAATCGCTAGGATCTTCTTGGATGGTTTCAGGAATTAAGAAGGGGGGCAAGGGAGAAGAACAATACAAGATTCTTGGGCCAACAGTATTTTTTTTTCCCCCTGGGATAAATGGTCTGTATTTTTTAAGTGGTATGATAATTATGTGCTTATATACACAGCCATGTTTATTTATGAGTTGAAAGTCAAATGCCAGGATTTCCTTCACTGCCTTCACCAGCTAGGTGCTATTAAAATGGGCCCCAGGTCAGAACCTACTAGAAACTGACTGAGAGAAGTTAGGTTGTAATTCTGCCAGTGTGTGTGTGTGTGTGTGTGTGTGTGTGTGTGTAAAACAGAAAGACAGAATTCCAGAACATGTCCTTGTATGGAGTTATGAGTCTGCTTTGAATTTTAAGTGAAGAACAAACTAAGAGAATACTTGAGCACTAGTTATTCAAATTAATTGCTTAGGGAAAGCCATCAACCTGTTCTTCTCTGACCCATTATTCTAGTAAATATAAAGGCCCTATGGCCAAAGGACAGGATCTTGAAGGAGTGGGGGTGAGAGGGAGAGTTGAATTTTAACCCAGTGGAACTGGAAACTAATTTCCTGGGCAGTTCAAAAGCTCTTAATGGAGGCTTTCTGCCAGACAGAGCCAGAGCAGGCCCCTACCCAGTCACAGAAGCCTGTCCCTAATCCTGTGTCACAGAAGAGGACACTGCATCCTCTTCCTTCAGGACAGACCCTCTCTCGTGTAAGGCAGACGACCTTCCTTGGGCCCACCACCCATCTCTGTGCTCATCCAGCCTTTGTGTTGCCTTTCAAACCCTGCTTAGAATTCTCTCTCCCCACCTCTTTCCAACCCAACCTTTCGCCTCCTTCCAGGTCTGACTCTGGGTCCTCAAAAATACCCAACAAAGGAACTCGACCTCAAGGCCCTCTGCTTACTGTAAGTCATTAATTAGCAAGCTGCTACAATTTTCACTACTTCTGGTGGAATCTTTAAGCCAGATGGTCAGCGAGACACAAAAGCCCTTTTCTTTTCTTTCCTGGCTATACTGCTCTTTTAAATAACTTGATGATCTTTCTGCTGACTTTTGTCATCATTTACTGCGCCCACATAGGTAAGGACATAAATGACTTTCCACTGCTGTTGCATCCAGAATCAATGTTCTTTCATCTCCTCCATCCACTGCACATTAACCCCAGACCATATTTAGTTTTTGTAGAAGTTCCCTGACATTAGACTGCAAAAGCATTCCAGGGACATGAAAGCTATTTCTCCAAAAAGGACAGGAGGGGCTGAAGAAGAAATTAATATGTTGAAGGTATATTATGCTACTTACATTCCCCTGACCCGGGGAACATATGCGGAAACGTAACACGGAGGGACTTTTCAGAAATATGGTCCAGGGAAAACCCCATCTCTATTAACAAGAATGTCTTAAAGGCTTTTTTAGAAGAAACAGAAGCTAGAAAAGTTTTCAACTTAGGCCTCCCTAAGTTTTTAAGCCTTCCTTAAAAATAAAAGAGGTAGCCCTGGCCACCTGCCTCAGTCAGTTGGAGCATTGTTCCAGACACCAAAATGTCGTGGGTTCTAGTCCCAGTTAGGGCACATACCTAGGTTGTGGGTTTGATCCCTGGTTGGGGCAGGTACAGGAGGCAACTGGTCAAGATTTCTCTCATATTGATATTTCTCTCTTTTCTTCTTCTCCATCTCTTTCTCCCTCTTTCTCGAAACATATCTTCAGATGAAAATGTAAAATAATAATAATAATAGAGGCAGGTACAGGAAATAGAATTTGTATGAGAGAGAAGGACAATAACTCCTTCGCGTGAGTCTACACTTCTTCACTCAGGGAAGCCTAAAGGAAATTGAGTGCAGTCAACCTGCAAGGGTGAACAGAGTTCATTGAAATGCACTGATAATTCAGAATCTCATTTCCACTTCATTAATTTCAGCCCCTGTTCCCTCCTATTGTACTTCTAATGAAAAGTGAGATAGACCAAATTGAAGATAATATCCTGTGCCCACTCCTGCTTTCGCCCACCCTCAGGTGCTCAATCAGTGGGGTGGAAGTTCATTATCAGAAGGAGGAAGTAAAAGGGGTGGCCCACATGATCTACACCCCAGCCAGTCTCCCCTCCTTCACTTACCTGTGCAAAGGTTGCCCGTGGTTGTCAACCGTTTAATATTGATGAGAATTAATATCAAAATCATTTCAGGTCTTGATATGTTTCCCATTCGTAAAGACCACAGATTTTGCCAACTTTGGGAACCTTAGCATAATTTTGGCTAAAGAAGTCAATGGCAGAGGAGATGGTCTGATTCAAGGTTATACGATAGAATGGGTGAAGAAAGGGGGGTGCATCAAGGCTGCTCCTCCATTTCTGGCTTGTACAATTGGTGAACAGTTGCATTACTAAGCACAGTAGGGTAAACAGAGGAACAGGATCAAAGAATGTGAATTAAGAATTGAGTTTTGATACTAGGGCACAGAGGAGAGATTTCAACACAAGATACAAATTTGGGAGGCATCATTTACAGATGGCATTTGAAGCCACGTGAATGGACGTGTTTCATCATGAAGAAAAGGAGAGTAAACAAGGACAAAGCACCCAGGACTGAGCCCTGAATAATTCCAGCATGTAGCGAGAGGGTGGAGAATGAGTGGCCAGGGAGAGAAGGCAGGTGGGGTGGGAAATAAGTGTGCCAAGACATGTGTTTCAAGAAAGAGATAGTCAACTCTGTGGAATGCTGCCAAGAAGCCAAGCAAAATGAGAACAGAAAAATAAACACAGGGTTTGGGACCATGACCAACCTCCTGAGTCTTGATAGCTGGCGTGTCTGCTTATTTACTTAATGGTTTTTCACTTAACTTCATGACACATTTGTAACAGACAGAGCATGCCCATGGCTAACTCCAGGTGAGTACAGGACCTCCTAGGTATTGGTTTTCATAATTGGGTCTACACTGGGCCTATTTGTTTGCTTGTTTGTCTTTTCTGAAGGAGGGATGAGGAAGGATGAGAGGTGGGAAAAGGAAGGATAGGATAATCTACATTCCCCAGCCTGGCCTCAGCGATCACTCTCATCTAGAAGAAGCACCTGACCTAAAAGATTAATTGAGTTGAAGATTAAAGAATACCAAATTCTATGTTAGGAGACATAGTCTCTCTCTTAATACTGTTTTTCTTCTTTAGTATTATATTTAGCATAATTTGTCATTGTGAACATACTTGGTGCGATCATTTATTTTACCATGTCTGTCTGCAATAGTTTTAATTTTCATCACACAGAAAGCATGTCTAGCACCCTCTTCTATCTAGTGTTCGGCACAAGCCCTGGCACATGGTAAGTTCAAAATATAGGTGTTGGATTAAATATATGATGGTAGTTTATACCGGAATAAAAATTACTACCTTAGGTTTAGATGCATAAATACATTAGTGAACTAAGAATGGTCTTCTATGTCTTTTTCATATTATTAATTTGGTATTCAGTTAGACGGCTATTTTCCACTATTAGACAACTTGTGGAAGGCACTGGAAATTTAAGAAAATGATATGGGAGAAACACAGGAAATTGGTAAAAATGTATGTATTTTTTTTCTCTAGAGATGTTAGAATAGACAACTGTGGGTTTTTTTTTGTTTTGTTTTGTTTTGTTTTGTATTTTATCTCAACACTTACAAAAAATTCTCATCTGGTGTTTGGGAATTGAAGGGTTATTTTTTACTTTTACATCCAGAGAAATCCAGATGAATGGTAGTCATATTCTAGAAGCATAGCAAGCCCACTGGCCCAAGCCACTCCTCTTTCAGATAGAGTTGGGGAAAGGACATGATAGGAAACTGTGGACTCTACATGCCCCTGATGCAGAAGAAGACATTTTAGAGAACTGTCAGAGAATCACACAATCTTAGAGTTAAAAGAGGCTTCAAGCCAATACCCCTTTCTGTATAAAGACAAGGGTCTTTAAATGAATTGCAGGGTCACATGGCCAGTTGTCACAACCTGTAATAATCTCACGTCTGACCCCAGGTCCAGATCTGAAAGTATGCATGCGTATGCGCATGCAGGTGCACGTGTAAATGTTGAATCTCTGCAATGTTGAATTCTTATTTATAACCAACACCGATACACATAAACCAAACAAGCCTATGGTGATAGCCTTGGTGATTTATCTTGACTGAAAAACCACCCCAAACCTATGTATTTATTTCATAAGTTTGGAATGTTTATATTAGGTTTTCTCCAAAGTGAGGCACAGCTGAATACTCTGATGAAATCCCAATTTTAGCACAAGTGAAAATGTCACTTTCTCCTCTTACAAACTCTTACTAGGACATGGGTGAGCTCACCATGTGTCACACAGTGAGGTCAGAGCCATGTGGCCTAGGCATGGCTACCAACAGCTGGAGTGGAGGGTCTCTTATACATGAATCATATACCCCAATCCTGCCAATTTTTTTATAACTTGCTTATTTATGTGCATTTTTGAGGAAATTGGTAGTTTTGTGTGGCCATATGTTAATATTTACTTTCTTAGTAACAGAAGTTGGTTAAGAAATGATTACTCCTCCAAAAGATAGAGGAAGTTTCTCAGATTGATTTTTCTAGAGTACTTGCTTTCTACACTAAGATTTGTATCATATATAAAACACATAAAAATTAACTCACTTTGCAAAACAGTCATTATTTTGATTAAAGATTTTGTTCCTTATTTTAACATTATTTTCTTCCTTTGAATGATTTTCAAATATAAGGAATTTTGAAATTAGAACAATGAACATTAGTCAATATGCATCTGTATAGAGTCTGTAATAAATAAAATTTTACACAAATGCCATCATGCCTGAGTTTATAAGGAGTTTGTGGAAAAACTGGGAAGAGAAGATGCTTTCCTTAATTGGAAAATATACCACAAAAATATTGTGTTGATTTTCTACAACATATGGGGCTGACTTGGCAGATGGGTGGGAGTAGGTGGTTCTTGGCATGCAGAGGGGCCCTATGTGTCCACCTTCCTGCTTTTTGTTGGGAGAGAGATCACCGGATCAATGCGTGTGCAATGCCTTTCTCTGTTGCTAGATGAGGTCCATGTAGTTATGGTAGATACGTGGTTTCTATTTATAGCTTTTGCTTGCTGAAATTTCTTCCCTTTCCCCAGTTAGCCTACTGTAGTTACCTTCTCAGCTATTTTAATGGAATAACTCTAGCTGAAACAAATGATTGAAAAAACAGAATGAATGGGATTGACTAGTTGGTATCCTGTACAGAGCTGACCTACAGACTCAGGTTACCCGACTTCAGATCCAGGTCACTGACCATGGGCTTTGTGCATGTGTGTGTATTTGAAAATTTATGTATAAACTTAATAAAATTAAAAAATCAAAGTCAGAAGTGGTCACAATTGATGGCGTCTTTGATTATATTTATGGTTACTTGTGTTTAGTGAAGATTCCTTCTAGTCCATCCAAAACAAACATGTTTCCTAAGTTTGCAATTTTTATATTGTATTTTCTCCACAAAATATCTTTGAACTTACTCTGGTAAGTTTTAACACCAAATTTGGTACAAATAAAAATTTTCTCCTCTATATGTTAACATTTTGATATATATACTTCCAGGCTTAAAAAATAATATTAATATATGTCACACCCAAAATGTAGGAATGATTGACAGTCAGCATGTTGTAGTGGCCAATGCTTAACCTCAGCATTTTCTTGCCTTTAAAAAAATAAGTGTGTCTGTATATAAATGTGTGTGTGTGTGTGTGTGTGTGTATATCAACACATAAAACCTTTGTCTGTGTCATTATGAAATTAAAGTGATTATCTCTGGGAAATGTTAGGAAGGAAATGTAATGTGATGATATCCCACCTATTTTTTTTTTTAAGATTTTATTCATTATTTTTAGAAAGAGGGGAAAGGAGAGAGGCGGAGAGGGAGAGAAACACCACTGTATGGTTACCTTTCACCTGCCTCCAGCCACAGACCTGGCTGGAGACCTGGCTTGCAACCTGGTTATGTGCCCTGGCTGGGAATTGAACCAGTGACCTTTGGGTTTGCAGGCTGGTGCCCTTCCACTGAGCCACCAGCCAGAGCCCAAGAAAAAAAATTTTAAATCAGAATAATAAATATACTTGAAAAGATGACAGGAGATACTGGAAACATGAAATGAGACTAAGCAGATTAGTTTAGAAAGAATTAGAAACACCAAGAATGAATCCTACCTGACAGAGAAAGAAATTTTGCCTGGTATTCCTTAAAAGTGGAATCTAAAACAAACAAATAAACAAACAAGAGAACAACAGACAAACAAACAAAACCCCTCAAATCATCACGCTGTACACTTCAAATGTCCTACAGTCTTGGCAATTATACCTCAATAAAGTTAAAACTTAAATTAAAAAAAATAAAGAATTCAATAGATTGTTTTAATAAAGAAAGTATCTGGTAAATATATGAGATGGAAGATTAGATTGAGGCAGTCCCCAGGAGGTACCAGGAAAGGACAAATAAGAGAGAGAGAGAGAGAGAGAGAGAGAGAGGGAGAGGGAAAGGGAGAAAGAAAGGGAGAAAGAGGGAGAGAGGGAGAGAGAGAGAGAGAAGAAAGAAAGAAGGTGGGAAGGAAGGAAGGCAGGAAAGAAGGAAGAGAAAGGAAAGGAAGGAAGGAAAGAAAGAGAGAAAGAAGAAACCTGGAGAATCAGGTAAGTGTCCAAGTCTATTTGTTAGGGACACCAAAGGAGTAAAAAGAAATTGAAGGAGGACACTCTTTCAAGCAATAATGACCTTGAGTTTTCCAAGGTCACACAGGTAGTTAATGGCAAAGTCAGGAAGGAGGTCAGCCCAGGCAAGCTAGCTGGAGTGTGTACTCTTAACTATTATTTACTGCCTTGATCTGTTCTGTCACATGCCAGTCTGGAGGAGGAAAATTAAGTTAGAATAGGGCCTAAAGGGTGAAAAATTATCTACAGGGTGAAAAATTATAAAATAAGTAGAAAGAGGGACAGTCCAAGAACTGAGGAAGACAGTGTGTTAAGAGCGGTCATAAATCTGGATGTGTCAACTCAGTGTGACTGAGGCACTTTAAACAAACATCAAAACCCAAAACATAGGCACCACATCTAAAAATGACAACAAAAACAGACAAATTACTTCATCCCTTTAATCTTCAATTTCTTCATCTATAAATGGGACTGTCACCTGTACTTCATAGGGTTCTTATAAAGATTAAATAACGTAATACATCTAAAATTCTAAGCACAGGAAAATAACCCCATATTCTCACATAAAAAATAAAATATTTTATGTATTCAAACATACAACACTATTCGTTGATGATATTCCACGCACCAGGCAGCAGAATACGCTGGAGAACAAAACAGACAAAAATCTCTACTGTGATGGAGCTTTGGGGGTGGAGGTCGTATTGGGAGAGAGAGGCAATAATCAAATAAATATAAATAGATAGTATAATGTGAAGGAAGGTGAGTGCTGCCATGGAAATCAGAGCAGGTTAAAGGCAAAGCAAATGGGGTGGGAAAAGTTAAGAAAGGTCTATCGAAGCAATGAAATGAGCGAACAGGCCAGGAAGTGGAGTTCCTGTCACAGAGAACAGCAATTGCAAAAGTCCCCGAGGTAAGAGTACTTGGCAATTCAAGGAGTGGCAGAATGTCAGTACAACAGGGGCAGAGTGACCCAGGGAAGACAGTTGCACGGTAGATCAGGAAGCTAAGATAATATAGCTAGCGGTCAGATCGTTTAGGTCCTATCTGTCGCCGAACATTCAGTTTCTCTGTCACCATTTGCAATCTTTGTCCTGGCCTGTCCCACAAAATCACAGGTGCCAGCTATGAAGGGAAGCCCAGCGTGTGCCTCCTTACGTTAGTAAATGTGTTCTAGACTCTAAGATTTAATATGCCAGAAGGTACCTCTGCCTCCTGGTTGTAGCGGAAGACACCTTGAAATTGAGCTTCCTAGGCAATTTGCTTTCCCCCCCCTGATGGCCATAGGAAATGGCTTTTGCTCCTCATTGATCATTCCAAACCAGTCCTCTAATCGCCCTTGTCCAGGCCCCTGGGAATGAGTAGGAAATGTTTGAAGTCCCAGAGCCAGTCACACTCTGAGTCACCCCGTCGGTCCAGGGGAGGCGTCCAGGAAGCAGCCGGCTCTCAGGAGAGGTTTTGATTTAGTGCTTTGGACTCTGTTACACAGCCATGCCCATACCCGAGGTAACCCTACCTCACCCTGCAGGCTGGGGTGTCCATGTTCTTCAGAAAGGCATCCCAAACACAACCCGATCTGCCCCTCCCCCAGCAAAGGTTGTTCCCGGTCACTAATCGCAGCAGAAGATTCCTTTCATGTCCCCTACTTCTTAAAGGGGTGTTCTGGCTACAGCCATGTCAGAGGGAAATGCAACTTATTCTTGTTTTTACTTTCCCAGTCACCTCTGAATTAGTTATTTGTTTGGGAGGTTGTACAATTTTTTTCTTCATCCTCACATGACGACATGCTTATTGATTTTAGAAAGAGGGAAAGGGAGGGAGAGGGAGAAAGACATGGATGTGAGAAGGAAACATAGATCATTTGCCTCTTGTATGTGCCCTGACCCCAAAGGAGCATGCAACCTAGGCATGTGTCCTGACTGGGAATCTAACCTGCAACCTTTCCGTTTATGGGACAATGCTCCAACCCACTGGGCCACACAGGTCAGGGCAGGCTGTAAAATGTTCACCTCTGTAAATCTGGTAGTTTCATTTGCATTATTATTAGTCAACAACTTCATCTAGCTGTTTAACTTACATTATAAATAAATAAATGCCCAGAACTAAGGAGATCGGGGAAAAACAAACTAGTGAATTGCCACCTATGTTACGGAGCTTCATTTACATTTAGTGTCTACTACAAGAGGAGTTAGTTGCCCATAAGATTGGAATCCAGCTGTCTCAGGCTGGATAGATGAGTGGTTTCAGATATTGTTTTAGAAGCTCAATGCAGCTACAGTTAGCAAACACAGACTGGTCAGAAAAAGGGCCATACCTAGACTGGCCCCTTTATTCCAAATATTGTCATTATGAGAAGATAAAGACAGACCCCACCTCTTGATCCAAAAATCTTTCTTCTGAGGTTGGTGAAAAAGGACTAAAAAATGTACACGGGTGGGCAAAAGTAGGTGAAATTAGCCACCATCATTACCTACCTAAAAGATAAACCAGGAGTAAGGACACAAAATAATAACAAGACAAGTAATACAATAAAAAATGTAATAATTAATAATACAAAAGTAAACTGTTTTGTGTACTCACAGCTACGTCTGCCCACTCCTGTGTATAAAGAAAAGGGGTCATCTATTGGCTTTTTACTCAGAAGCGTCCTGGCTGCCTTGACTTCTTTCAAGAGGATGCCTACCACAACTCTCTCCATCTCCTATGATCGATGATTTCAAGATTCCACTCAGTTACTCTTGGCAACCTGGCACCTGTTCCCACCGTCATGCCACAAAATGGCAACAGGCAGGTATTTTGGAGATGAGACAGGGCTAATTACAGCGATCATTCACCTGCCTTCACACAGCTCCGTGACGGTGCGGATGGCTCCGTGGCCAGCCATGTGAACTTCTGGAGCTACCTACCTGCCCAAGAGCTGGCCCAGGTGGGGTTATAAACAGGAGGAAGAACAGTTTTAGCTCAGTTCATGGATGACAGATTCCTAACTATTCTTAGAAATTAGAGTACCTCCGACCTTCTGAGATTAATGTTGTGGGCAGAAACGGCTCAGCACTCCCAGAAAGTTAAATCAGTACTAAATCAAAATCTCCCCTAAGACCCGGCTGCTTCCTGGATGCCTCCCCTGGACTGAAGGGTGACTCAGCCTCACTTAACCTGAATTATCTCCTTAAAAGGGTTATCTTCAAATATATCCATATTAGGATATATTCAACATAAGAGTTTTAGAGGGACACAATTCAATCCATAACCCTAAACACCGTCACAAGGATTACTCCCGATTGTGCAGATGCCAGACCTCGCCTTGTCCCCAGAGCTGTGCCCAGTTTTCTCTGGATACTGGTTCCCTCACCTCCTCCCTGTGCCATGCACCTCGGTGGATCACTTTCTTCTCCAAGCATGAGGCGCCATCTTGGCATATTGGGTGTAGAGAGTTACAGAGTGAATGGAGGAATTCTCAAGACTTCTCTTTGGGAAAAAAAGTTCTCCCTTCTCTTATGGGTGTGGTTTCAGACGCCCCACTGGACCATCCTCTAAGAGTTGACTTCCCCTCCAAAGAATGAGGTGCAGCCATAGCGACCCGTGCTTCTTCAAGGCCTTAGATGGGCAGCCCAAGCCATGTTCTTTCTCCTGGCAACTTGGACTTGAGAGTCACTCCTTGCGGAAGGAGAGAAATCCCTTCTGCAGTGACAGAAGGAGGATGATGATAATACTAACAGGTAGCACTGAGAGTTCAGTGAGTGCCAGGTGCTGTTTTAAGGGTTTTTCACACATTAACTTATCATTACTACAGCCTCATGTGGTAGGTATGTGTTTGTCATTCATCCTTTTACAGGTGAGGAAATTCAGGTGCGAGAACTTTGGTTCTCTGCCCAGGGTCACATGGCTATTAAACCTTGCTATGCACTAAGTGGTTCTCCAGTTCTACCCTTCTTTCTCGTGGATTGCATGTCATGTTCTGGTAACCTGCCAATATATTCCTTTTAGCTTGAACAAATTGAGATGTGGCTTTATTCTTTGTCAACAACAAAATTTTGTATTAAGATGGTTGGTCCTGTCTACCAGAATGTACCCAACCTTCTATTACATTTTTGACAACCATATACAAGTGACTGTGGAGAGTGTTTTTTTTTTCAATTTTTAGTGACTCTATTCCATTATGAAGTTTCAAAGGGTTTTAATCAAATTGAAGAAGCCCTTCAGGAGAGATATCAGTAGTAAAAGCCATATGATTTTCTGAATAATAGATGGCTTTTGCAAGAAAAGGCAGGGAAAGAATAAGGTAATGATTGGATGCGTGTGTTCCCATCAAGCCAGGAAAAGCTGGAAGACAAGGTTGGTACTAAGGGAAAGGGGAAAAGTTAGTAAGCTTAGCTGGGTGAATGCGATTAGGAAGCTCTTATCTTGTAGACTTGATTCAAGTGTTTGCTACCTAAGGTGAAATTAGTAGAGAAGATCAGGAATACATTGAAAGTGGCAAGATACTTAATAGTGCCTAGGCTTTATCTTTCTGTCTTTCCAAAAGTAGCCGAAGTGTGTGAATTACCCTTTCTAGAGTTTCTTGATTACCATATACTGTTATCGTGTGGAGTTTTTCAGGAGTAAACAGCTGGTTTGATGTTGCACAGTTTCAGTGGAAGAACCCGTGACTTGCCCAGAGCAAAGCATCCCCTGTACCTGGCTGTGGCATCATGGCCACATGCTAACCACAGTTGCCAGAGCGACTGGCTGTGTCTCAGGGGCACAGATTCAGCTTTCTCCTCCCTGCTTGAAAAAAAAAAAAAAAACATCCTAAAAGGCTTGGACATTCTTTCCGGAAGGAAGTAACAAGCAAATAATTCACTTGGGGCCTAGGTTGACAGGTACAGATACGGTGGGCCGTCTCCCCGTTGACTCAGGTCAGGAAGTAGTCCCTTTGGAAGGCAGGGAGCCTTTCTTGAAAGATGGAAACAAGGAAGAGAAGTGAACTGGAGAGTTCAAATGACCAGAAGGCTTGGTGGCCAGAGATGACGGGGCTTCAGGAATGAGAGAGTTGAGACATTAGGGAAGATGACGCAATGGAGACAGTAGGTAGCATCAGGGGATGCAAGTAAGGCTGACCTCCAGAAGACTGGAGAGCAAACCCCACACCACCTTTTGCACTTTTATCTTATCTATGCCTCCACACTCATCTCCTATCAGTTTACCAATATTGCAAAGTAGCGTGACTTCCTGGCCTAGTAAACTTAGGGAAGGACGGGCTCCCCCAAACTGAAAGTCTCCAAAGATGCAACCAGGAAGGAAGAAGGGCTGTCTTCGGTGTCAGAAATGATCCTTCCCAAGCAGATACTGTGAAGTTCTCTCTAAAGGGAGAACTTCTATTATCAGGGACACCAAACTGCACAATTCTGGGAATGACATTCGCACTATATACTTTTAGCTCCTCAAGCAGCATTGTGTACTGTGGGTGTGGCTGTACATGATTGTTCTACAGAATCACCAGCTTTAAAAAAAATCACTACATAACAAGAACTTCATATTCCAGTTAATTTCCTCGTTTGTTTTTATAGATACGAAGCTCTGTATACTACCTTAAAAGCCCTCTTAAACTTGGTTATTTATAATGGTTTCTAACGTTCCTTCTCTGTTACTTAATACTTTTTGTAGGTGCTAATAATCTAAGCTTATTTTTATTATATTTTTGCTGTAAGTCAGTGGTTCCCGAATTGGGGCCAGGCATTACATAATTACTTGGAAAATGTCAAAGTATACCTGCCCAATGTATCAATGGGAGAATGAATAAGTAAATTGTGACATGTGTACACATGATGTAATTCCAGGTACATGAAGTTTGAGAACTAGTGGTAGAAGTCAACCTAGAGAGGTGATAGAATTACTGAGAAGTTACATCAGGGAAATTTCTGTGACTTTTTCTTTTTTTCTGTGATTTTTTGATCTGGGTGGAGGATGTATCCATAGGAAAAAGTCATCAAGTTGTATGTATGCTTAAGATTTGTATTTTTTATTGAATGTGAATTACATCTCAATACTGTCTAGATTATTTTTACACACATATACACCCACCTAATTCTCTACCTCAGATCCAGGGAATAAGATGAATAAGCTATGGGAGCAAGGGGTACAGAGAGAATGTGTATTTTGGAAAAGCTCCCCACTTTCTTTGCCTCTATCACTGTGAGCAGCCAAATATCCTTTCAGGAATTGGACTCAGACTGAGGATAAAAACAACCAAAATAATTTTATATCAAATTATATATAAAAACACTCTAAAAAATTAGTAAATCCCTGGAGGTCATCAGTTTTCCTAAGAGAGCCTGCTTACTTTCCAGTTTGCTTTGATTGGAGAACTAGTTTTGTGTTGTTTTCAGTGACTTCAACACATTAAGGTAGGAGGAATCATGGAAATTTATGATAGGTTGAAATATTTCGGGGATTATTTTGATCAGGTTCCTAAAATGACAAAACATTCAAGTAAATCTGCGGTGTGTATTTGGGACCTATCCCATCAACCAGGCTCCCGTTCACACTGATGAGCACCGAGGAGACTGAATGTGATGCAGCCTTAGGAAATGGGCTATTCTCCAGTTTGAAAGACACTTGTGATTAGCTTTTACATATTTATCCAGAGAATGAAAGGGGAGCATAAAAGGGGTTTTCCCCCCCACTTTAAATTGGACTATTTAAAAAATATTCGTGGCCCTGGCTGGTGTGGCTCAGTGGATTGAACACCTACCTGCGAACCCAAGGGTCTCTGGTTCCATTCCCAGCCAGGGCACATACCCAGGTTGCAAGCCAGGTCTCCAGCCAGGTCTGTGGCTGGAGGGAGGTGAAAGGCAACCATACATTGATGCTTCTCCCCCTTCCTTCCTCCCTCCCTTCCCCTCTTTCTAAAAATAATGAATAAAATCTTTAAAAAGAAAAAGAAATATTCTTATTTTCTATTTTCTGTGATCTATTCTAAAGGAAGAGCAACGTGTCTGGTCAGATGTAGCATATGGGCTTTTAAATAAATAATGCTTAAAATTTTTTTAAAGTAAAATTATTTAAATTAAAAACAAGTCGCTAGCGTTAGTACTAAATCTTAGTGGCTACTTATTTATTTTCTCATTGAACACTCAGCAACATTTCCAACCTTCATTTTGATCCTGGGGGCCATGTGAAACCAGTCCTCTCCCTAAGACTTTACCACTGGCTTCACCGCACTTAGCTTCACGTTCCTAGGCATACCATCTGCCTGGTATACATTCCTCCATGTTCAGGCCCAGGCAAAACCTCAGAGATGAACTAATTCGATCACGCTGGAACCTCTACACCACACTCCACTTAAAAATTACACTCAGGCCTAAAGGAAAGTGGCTTGCTCAGGGTCACAGGGCTGGTCCAAGGCAGAACCAAAGGTCCTATCTCTAGAAGAGTCTTTTGTTCATTCTTCTACACCACGCTGGCCTTAGCGGCTGTGTTGGGAGTTGGTATCAGTGATTTTAGAAGAGTGCACAAATGGCACTTCCTCTCCTCTGAGACCCCAATAGGAGTCCCATCTCAGGGTAAGAGCAGGAGCTTGGGTTTTACTTGGGGAGCCTGCAGGGATTTCCAAATCTTTAACCTTAACCCTATTTTGCCCAAATGTGGAAGAGATAACTAGCTTGCCTCTGGGGGCCAGACTAGGCTTCATTATCAGTTTTTACTGCTTTGTGACCCCTGGTGAGATACGCAATTTCTTCATGCCTCACTTTCCTTCTCTAGGGAATGGGGATAATAACACCAGAACACAAGGCGCTTGTGCGCTTGCCCACTTCCTGGGCTACAGAAAGGCACTCCCTAATTTTCTTTGGAAACCCAGCAAGTCCACAATGAAGCTACCCAGCTATTTCCTTGGAGGTTTGAGAAACTGATCTTATTTCCCTTGACCCCCCCCCCCCCAACCCTTTGGAGTCTTCTCTATTTCGGATTGTTTTGGAAATTGCGGATCGTTTAGAGAAGTCATCACCACAAATCTGCACATCATGGGCACCACAGGCTTTGCTTTAGGTTTCTGTTCTCTTCCCCAAAGGCCCAGAGTTTTTGTACGAGTTGTGGGACAGCGAAGGAATTCGGGACAGTATCTTCTGTGACAATGACTTCAAATACTCTTTGCCAACCTAAGAAAGGTTGGAAGGAATGGGCTGAGTCCTGGTGAGACAGGTTCCGAAGGCATGTTTTTAGTAACGCAAAGGGCTGCAGAAATGCAGGCAAACTCTGAAGTCCACTTGTCAGTCATCCAAATCGGTCACCTGCTGGGCAAGGCCTAACACCCCGGGTCCCTCTCCACGCTCCGTGGTTTTTCCTTCAAACCCGCCGCATCTCATTAACTTCACCTCCGAAAGTGCTAAGGAAGTTCCCTCCCAGTGCCTACCCAGGCAGGGTGGGGCGAGTTCGTGGCTTGGAAAGAACTGGGAAAACGACCTATTCCAACTCAGCGCGCAGCCAGGAGAGGGGGTGTGTGTGTGTGTGGAAGGGTGGAGAGGTGAGTAGGGTGGACTAAGACACCAGGACCAGGACCCTGAGTTTCAGGGTGTCCTGGAGGGAGAACACTGAGACTGGCTGCTGCGGGAAGCCGCCTTTTAATCTCCTGGTCTGCTTTCCCTGTGCAGTGGCTGCAGAGGAGCGTCCAGTCCGGAGCGCCTCCGGGCACAGGACGGGCTGTGCTTGCTCCTGGCCCGACCGGGCAAACGGCTTCCGCTGCCACCCTCTGCTGTCTTCGGAGGTCTCGGTGGGGCAGTTTTTGTTTTCCCGCTGTCGGCCCGGTTGGCGGCGGCACGAGGTTGGGGTGGCCGTGGTCGTCTTTCCTTCGCCGCTCCTGCGACTCTTACTCCAGAGTTGAATCCCGTCCTCCCTCCACTGCCCCCACCTTTTCAAACGTTGTCCAAACCTGCCACGCTAAAAGTGCGCGACTTCTCCCGGGCCTGCAGAAGGAGCTCCTGCAGCGCGGCATTCCTCGGATTCCAGCGCCGTGACGTCCCCCGGGACAGCACGCCGCCTGCTCGCGGGCCCCGGGTCCACGTTCCCGCGCCCTCGCGCGCGCCCCCGCCCCGCCGCGCGCGCCCTCCGGCCGCATTCCTCCCGCCCGCGGACGCGCGCCCCGAGCTCCCTCCGCCTCCCGGCCCCCAGCGCCACCGAGCCGGGCCCGGGGGTGGGGGAACCGCGGCGGCCGGCGCCTGCTCCGTCCCCTCCCACTCGCACGGCCCCTTCCTCCCTCCTCTCCCGGCTGCTCGCGTTTCCTGCCGCTCGGGCTCTCCCAGCCCTTAAAAGTTCTTCCTAACTTTTCCTCCCAGAGCGGGCGCTGCGGGCGCTGCGGGCGCAGGCAGGGGGCAGGTCGTGCGCCTCTGCTCGCTCCTCTGCCTACCCTCCGGGCTGAGGTCCTCGGGGAGCGGTCGACACAGTGACCGCTGGCGGTCCTTCCCGTCCCACTTCAGCCATCCTCCCTGGCCTCCTGGCCTCGTCCCCCCTAGAGCGGGACAGCCCCGGGCTTAGGTGGCTCCTTTTCTCCAGCTCCTGGTGCCCGGATCGCGGCGGAACCCTCCCTTCCTCCCCTTTCGCCTCCTCCAGCTCGTTCCCGTCGCCCCTCCTCCGCCAGCCACTGGAATCAATTCCTTGGGGAAGTGGGGCTCCGCCGCCGAGGCGCAGGAACAGGCTTTCCGCGCGGGGCTCCAGGGCTCCAGCGGGGCCATGTAAGCAGGTAAGCGCCGTCTGGGGCGGAGAGTCGGGCCGGAGGTTGGGGACCGCCTGGGTGTCCCGGGCGCCCTGCGGATGACTTGGGCAAAGGCTGGCAAAGCCAACTTGGGATCGGCGGCTCGGGACGCGGCCAGGGCAGCGGGGGCGCGAGGTGTCCGGGCCGCAGGAGTTTTCTGTGGCGGTGGGAGCCGCCCGCAGCGAGGCGCACAGCTCGTCTGGGCACTTAGGTGGAAGGTGAGAGCTGCCTGGGTTGCTTGTGGTTAAACCTCGCCCCCTCCTCCTGGTTCCCGCTTGCTTTTTGGGCTTGAGACAGGGCCTCGAAAGGGCAGCTGGGGATACCCAGGGGCTGGGGACCGAACGGCTGAAAGACGACGATGTTGCTGCTGCTCCAGCGGGGCGAGAACGCGGTTCCCCGTCCCTCTTCTGCCCTGCAGGGGGACTCGATCTTGGGAGGGAGAGGAGTTTTTATGCTTTCCCACTAGGCCCCAGCCATGCCACCAAGCTCCTGGGCTTCTTGGCCCCTACTTGGGTGGCCGGGCTGGCCCAAAACGTGTGGCCGCGTAATTTCAGAACAGGTCTCCACCTCAAACTTTCTAACTTTTATGTATTCACTTCTGAAGGTGGTGTTAATAAACTCGCTCCTTTCTCCCTGGCATGACCCCTAATTCTGGGCTCTGAATACTTTAAGAGGGGTCTCCACCTTTTCAAAGAAGCCGAGAGGTAGCTGCCAATACCTGTTTCCTTTTCCCTCCTGTTCCTGTCACCCCTCCCACCCACAATTTAAGGAGATTGTGGGGTTTTTCAGGAACTGGCTGTTGCAGGCTCTTTGTAAGAGTGAGGAATCTCCAGGCTGAAAGCTGCATATGTGGTTACAGGGTTCCCACCAGTGTGCTAATTTAAAGAGTATTCGTTCACTCATTCATTCAACAAACCTAGCATGAAGCTTCTACCCTAGGTAAGAAATGAGGGATACAAAGATTCCAGGAAGATTCCACTGCAGCCTCCTGAAGGAAAGGGAAAATTCTTCACAGGCCCAGGGGCAGTGCCGTGTTGGCAAAATTGCAAGGTCCTGGAGGTGAGGGAGTGAAGTGTGGGCTGAACACACCTGGAGCAAACAGGTAGCCGAACCAACTCGCTCAAAGTGAGAGTCATCCAAAAAACACGTGCAAAAAGCTCATACCTTCATACCTGCTTGGAGGCCAGAGGGGATTTATGGCCAGTGTTGCAGGGACAGCATTAAAAAAAAACAACAACGAAAAAACATCAAAAATTGAAGTGGAAGCATGTTACCCACTTATGGGACCAAATTTCTTCCGGAGGAGCACAAGGTCTCCTTTTGGACGCACTTCTGTACAGGATGCGGTTCCGACTCTTGCTATGAGCAACAGTAGGTTGACCATCTACATTTAACTGGCACTAATTGGCCCGTGCTGGGTTCCATGAGAATAGCATTGATCTCCTTTGAAAGAGCAACTTGACTGCCAGAGGTTATTTATTGATAATAGGGCAGCATTATAGACTCTTGTATGAAAGTCACCCATCTTTGGTGATGATGGCATTAAAAAGTTTGTGCCATAGCCCTGGCTGGTGGGGCCCAGTGGACTGCGCACTGGCCAAAGGGTCACCTGTTCGATTCCCAATCATGGCACATACCTGGGTTTCGGGCCAGGTCCCTAGTTGGGGGCATGCGAGAGGCCACCACACGCTGATGTTTCTCCCCCTCTTTCTTCCTCCCTTCCCCTCTTTCTAAAAGTAAATAAATAAAAATCTGAAGAAAAGAAAAAGTTTGCGCCTTAGAACAACATAGCCTTGATGCCTGGGAGCAAAACAGCACAGTACTCTTTCCCCGAATCTGAGTGGATGGCCGGGCTGTGTAGAATGAGTTTATGTACCTGCGTCTGTTTGTCAGAACAAGCCCAACTTTTAAGAGTCATTATTGCTTCAGCACAGTTGTAAGGACTACATTTGCTCCCGAGCAACCGAGTATCTTCTGTCTGGTGGTTGTGTAGCCTGCTGGGCCAGGATTGAGCCGATTCTGCCTAGAAAAGTTCCTTTTAGTGCAGTAGCATTCCCGGCCAGGTTTGCCTTCCAAGGGTGCTTTTCCATTGGGCTGAAGTGGCGGTGTAGTATTATTCATAGTGGCTGAGTCCCGGCTGAGGTGGCAGAGGGCCAGCTTTCGGTGACCTCAGGCCAGTACATCAGAGTGGGAAGAGCAAGTGGACTTTCTACAGTCCAAGGTGTTTATCCAAGCCCCTGCGAGGGCCCTTCCCTTATCTCAAAAACAGCCCCTTAAAGGGAGCTCGCCTGAAGGAAGGTGTAGGACCTGCCCGAGAGAAATGGCTCCAGAGAAGCTCTTTCTTGCTAATCTCACGCACCTCCCCAGCTTCCACCACTGGCTTAAACACACAGGTATTAGAAGCACTTCAGTTATTCAGGTTGTGCATTCCACCTGGCGTGGACGGCTGTGATGGAAGGAGCTGTTAAGACTATTTTAATAGGGAAGAACCTGAAGAATTCAGAGAACAATTGAGTTTTTTAGGGGAGTTTCTACTTGTCCAAAATGGGTGGGTGAGAGGTCAAGAACTGTGACGAGTTTTTCCCCAGCACTTCCCAGCCTCACTAAGGACTCAGGTTTTTTTGTTTGTTTTTGTTTGGTTTTTTGCTCTTAAAATGGGAAACAAAAACGCAAGCCCTTTGATTGGACATTGTAGCCCCCCTGGGTTTCATGTTCTCATCCTTTTCCACATTCTATCCTGCATTTGAACTTCTTTGTGTGGTCACCAAGCACAGTGTGGTTTTAAAACTCAGTCGAAACCTCAGAACAGTGCTCTGCATCCTGTTCAAGATAAGGCAGGGGGGAAAGAGATTAGACGAAATTCTTAATTAGCCAATTAAACTATTGCTGCTTGCGCTGATTAAAAAAGAACCAGGGAAAACAAACACCTTTTGGTAAGAAGGAGGTTAAGATTAACGTCTAAAATAAGACTGGGATCCCTTGTGACTTGATTTACCCTCCTGTCTGAGCCCAGGGTGAGCGCCCCAAGGTGGGCTCCGCCCTTTGCAGCTTTCCTGGTGTCCCTGTGCTGGAGCAGGAAGCCAGGAGTAGGAATTTACAACAGACCCAGGCCTGGATTCCAGCTCTGCCATCTTTCCGCTGTGTGACATGGGGTGAACTTTGCCACCCTCCGGAATCTCAAATTCAGCCTCAAATCTCTTTCCATCTACGTGATGGGGCCAGTAGTTCCCCACTTGGCAGAATATTTGTGGAGAATTCAGCGTAATGCTCTATGGGCCCCTCCTCAGGTAGTGCCTGACACAGAGTAGGTAGGTGTTGGGTCAAGGGTGGTTATTTATGTTCGAGGAGTTCCATGTGGCCATGAATGTGCTCTTTGTGTCTCTTTTTCCCCCAGCAGCCCGAATTCAAATGTGTGCCAACATACACATAAAGCTTTGTCTTTGACTTCTTTTTTTTTTTGGTCTATTGGCTCAAAGCACACGTGTTGGCTGGCAGCTGCCATGTGGCCCCTCCTAGAGGAAGAAGAGGTTGACGGTTGCAAGGCGAGGCAGTAGGGAAGCTTGAGGACTGAATGAAACCCCTTAGAGAATCCCAGAGAAAAGCGTCCTTTCCCTTGTGTACTACTTACCATAACAAGGGTCCAGGACTAATGTAAGGATCCTGGCATTTCCGATGTTGAAATCCAGTTAAAGGATGTTCGAATGAATGCCTCTGCCTGCCCTTTAGCAAGAAGGCAAAAAAAAAAAAACCTTCCCAAACGAATATCTTTGCAACCTGATTTCCTTCTTTGAAGCCCAAATGTGGAGTCAACTTCAACACCTCTGCTGGAATGCCAGCCTCTGGTCCCTGGAGCTTTCATGTTGCCTTTCATCTGAGAAGCCTCAAGTGTTTGACAAACATTAACTCCTTGATCTTCATATCAGCCTCCCAGGAGGAGGGAATGTTAGAAGGAAAAACAAGTCAGAAAACATCAGTAGGGCAGGTGTGTAGTATGTATTCTTGAAGCAGAGTGGAGTGCCATAGCCCAGAACTGGTTCACCGGGCCAGGCCTTAGCTCCCCAGGCCAGGAGGTCAGGGGCAGAAAACCTCAGAAAAATGCAGATCTGGCTGGGAGTTTTGCAAAGGGAATGGAGAGGAAACCTACTTTGCCCAGACCAGCCTTGCCTTTGCCATACACTGCATGCATGCTGATTAGGAAAATAAATAATCTCCCGACTTATTTATAATTCTGAATGAGAGGATATGATGCAATGCTTGTGGATAAGAATTACAGTTGCTGAAGATAAAAGGTAAACGGTGACTAGAAGTACCTTTTTGCAGCATAAGGGTAGTTGCTCGTCCAAGTTGGATTATAACTGGTGTATGAACATTGTTTTAATTTCCTTTCCCTCTTTCCTGTTGGTTCTGGATCCCTTGGCGTGGTTTGGTGGGGCTCTCCTGACATGCTTTTGTTTGTCCTTGCTGTCAGAAAAAACAGATTGGGACCCTTCTCAGATCAGTGTCGTGTGTAAAATTTGATACGTGGCCGATGGAGCTTAGTTCCTTCAGGGACTAAATTAGGCTTATAATTAGCTTGACCCAGAGGCCTGGTGCATATCCTGTAACTTGAGGCGGTCACCCCATAAATGCTTGATGTTGGTCACCAGGGAGGTGCCTGGGAGAGAGGGAACGGGATCAGCTCGTGCTGCAGCCTCCTCTCACAAGCAGGAGGTCCTCTTCACGTTTGTGATGGTTGAGATTTTCATTTTTATTTATTTTTAATTTTTAAAAGATTTGATTTACTTATTTTTAGAGAGAGGAGAAGAGAGGGAGAAAGAGAGGGAAGGAAACATCAATGTGTGGTTGCTTCTCTCAAGCTCCCAACCCGGGGTCTGGCCCTGCAACCCAGGCATCTGCCCTGACTTGGGGATCGAACCGGCGACCTTTTGGTTCTCAGGTGGGTGCTCAGCCCACTGAGCCACACCAGCCAGGGCAAGGTTTTCAGTAGTGAACTAACTCTGTTCCTAAGTTAACAAGCTTTCCTGGATGTACCACTGACTCCCAGGGAAAAATCACTCCGTCTTAAAAGTGAGCAAAAGTTTTTGCCTGAAATACACCTTTTACTAAAATTTTTACTTGATTTCCTAAAGTCCTTGGCCATCCATCTTCTGAGAGTCACCTGGAGGGCTTGTTAAAGCAGAGTGCCATTCCCCAGGCCCAGCCAGGCCTCTCTGGGGTAGGACGGAGGCGTTGGAACCTGGTGGTGCCGAGACTACTCATCCTTGACAAACTGTACTTGGAGAATTCTGGAGCTAAGGATTCTTGTTTTGGCCCTTCCACTTCTCTCTTCAGGTTTGGTGTGGTAGTCACTTCAGTTATTCACTGCAGTGATTTGACTCATTCTGTTCCTGGTTGTTCAGAGCGTGGCAGTGGCTGGAGCCAGTCACTGAACGGTCACCTGTCCCTACCCCCGCCCCCAGAGAGCCTGAATTAGACGTTTCCATTTTAGTGGACCTGCTTGGCTGTCGCCTCCAATCCAGGGCCCTCTGCTTGGTTCTGACAGTTTGGTTCATCCGGTACTTCCATCCATCTGGGTGTCTGCTTTACATACGCTACCTGCCTCAAGCTGAACTCACTGCTTTCTTGCCTCAGAATCTGCTGCTTCTGTATTAGTTCATGATACTGCCTTCTATCGAATTATCTGCGGAAACCAGGAACTTGGGATCCTTTTCACGTCGCGCCTTCTTTGCACCCCCAACCTCTATTGTCAAACACCGGTAACGAACCCCCAGATCTTTTGAGTTTTTGTCTCTAAAATACCTTTAGTTTACTCCGGTCCCTCCACCCCCACTCCCTCATGGGATGGTTCAGGAGTTTCAGAGGTTGCGTTTTCATATATTCTTCATCTACTTTTTCAAGTAGTTATTAAAAAAAAAACCAGAGATCTGTTTTTTGAATATTATTTCAGTTTCTTCTTTTGCTTCTTATTACTCCTATGAGAAGGCTTTACCTCTGGCTACCTGCCCATTCCCCTCTGTTACCCTCCCTCCACCCCACCCCACCACCCCTTTCACACTTAAAGGTGTTTAATTCCGCCAGCCTTTGTTACATGGATTGCGGCCCCAGTGCCCTCTCTTCCTTGCTGTCCATTCAGCTGCAGGGTCATCTTCCCCGACACCCCTTCCTCCAACCAGTTAGCATTCCTTTCTTTATAGTCCCGTAGCACTTTGCACTTTCTGACATTGGTAAGTTTTATCCTTGCCATGCTATGTGTGTTTGCCTCCCAGTCTCACTTGCTAAATTAGAAGCGTCTCCCTGAAGCATTCACGTTTCACTTGCTTCAGAATTAGAATCTCCACCCTATACGGATGGAAGTTGGCTAGCATGTTTTTTTTTTTAAAGGCTTTATTTATTTACTTTTAGAGAGAGGAGCAGGGAGGGAGAAAAAGAGGGAGAGAAGCATTGATCAGTTGCCTCTCCCATGCCCCCACCTGAGGACCTGGCCCAAAACCCAGGCATGTGCCCTGACTGGGACTCAAACCAGCAACCTTTCAGTTGGCAGGCCTGCATTCAGTCCACTGAGCCACACCAGGGAGGGCCTGTAGCCATGTCTTTAGATTATTAGAATGACTCTGTCCCAGTATTCCCAGCACTTTAGATGATTTTATTAAATCCTGCAACAACTCTGTGAAGTAGGTACTCTTATTATCACCATCTTGCAGAATGTGAAATAGATTTGATATATTTTTTATTCGTTGTTTTGTTTTTTAAGGTTTATAGATCAATGAATGAATGCATTTCTTCTTCTTTTTTTTAAAGGTAAGATCTTTTTTTTTTTTTTAAGATTTTATTTCATTATTTTTAGAAAGAGGGGAAGGGAGAGAGGCAGAGAAGGAGAGAGACATCAATGTATGGTTGCTTTTCACCTGCCTCCAGCCATAGACCTGACTGGAGACCTGGTTTGCAACCTGGTTATGTGCCCTGGCTGGGGAATCGAACCTGCAACCTTTGGGTTCGCAGGCTGGTGCCTTATCCACTGTGCTACCAGCCAGGGCCTGAATGCATTTCTGAAATGCTGACATGAGGGCCTGGAGACCTGCCTGACTGGGAATTTCTTATTGATCCTCTAATAGGATGTTCAGTGCCCCTGTGGAAATTGCATCTTGTTAATGACTGTATGTGATTTTAAAAAAATTGAACAGATATCATTGCTATTTGTTGTACACATCTTACTTGTTCATTTGAGGAAATGGATTACACCTCTAAACTGACACCCACCCTGGTTCTTAACGTGTTTTGGCTTCACTTGGTTACTTTTAAAGATGTGATCGTTTCTTCCCTGATTTTTGAAACCTAGGAAACCCTTCAGATCCAGGGTGTGTGACTGTTGCACATGAGTCAGTATGTAGGAACCTTGGGGTGGAGGCATGAAACAAAATTGTTTTTGCAGGTTTAGCTATGTTAGAATATGTTTAATTCCTGTCTCTGCATTACACTACACCTTGTATTTAAGAGGAAAGTGCAGAAATACCTCAACCTCTGAGGTATCTGTTTATAAATGAGAGAGGTGGGGGTGGGGGCTCCCTGACACCAGGTCCCTGGGGACTCACCAGTCAGCTCTTTCCATCTGGAACTGAGGAGCAGCACTAATATCAACGATGTTACCACCAAATCATAAGAGGAGCTCTTTCCGTTTTTTTTTTTTTAGTTCTCAAGTGAAAGGGATTAAGGCAGATTTCCTGGTCCCGAAAGTGAATTTGGTATAAATGATGTGCGTACCGTCATACATACTTCAACTTGATAAATGAGGCTCTCCACAAATAATCCCCAGACAGTCCTCTGATTTCTTCAGATTGATGTCCCACAGTTCCCCAGGGTTTTGCTGAGCAGCAGCTGTTTCCTAAACAGACCCAGCAATTTTCCTGCGATGTTTATGCCCTTGCCTTGCTCAGGGATTGTCACGTTCGGCATTGCCCATCGCAGGGTCCCTGGAGGCCCACTTGAAATGCCAGCGCTTCCCCGACCTCGCTCCCTGGTCAGGCCCTTCTGCCACTTCGCTCTTGGCATTTACCACTTTGTGCTCCATGTGCTGGTTATTGCGTCCCATGCCCCTCAGTAGCTTGTCAGCCACCCAGGAGTTGCCACCTGCCTCTCTCCACCTCTCCGAGTGCCCTGCAGACACTCACTTTTCTGCTGCTGGTCACCTCTCCCTGTTCATTCCGATCTGTCCCCTCCTTGCCCCAGAAAGGCTCTCCAGGAATGCCCTCTGAGGCTGCTGCTTCTCCCTTTATTATGACAGTCTTTGTGTGAAGACAGCTGTCTCAACACCTTTTTGTCACCTGTCCCACAGCTGCCAGTGCAGAGACCAGATCACCCCCTCACTACATACTCTTGTTTGAAACAGTCTGTTGTTTTCACTTTCCTTCTTGAAATCTTCCTTGCTCGCTGTATTGTTTAGCGATACATGTGTCTGTAGTGAAAGGTAAAAGGAAACGCCAGGAGGATGAACACCAAGATAAAGGACGTGGGGTGTGGAGGAGGTGTCTCATAGGTCAAAAATGTTCAATTTTAATGCTTTAGTCCTCACTTGAGGATGTATTTTCATTGCATCTAAAGAGTGAGGAAGGGAGAGAAACAGCAATGCTAGAGAAAAGTATTGGCTGCCTTTCATGTGTGTCCAGACTGGGGATCGAACCCACAACCCAGGCATGTGCCCTGACCGGGAATCGAACCTGCAACCTTTCGGTTATGGAACGACACTCCAGTTAGCTGAGCCACACTAGCCAGGACAAAAAACCACACCACGTGGCCTACGGTTCAGTGCAGACTGCCCAGCAGGGCGTTCAAGGCTCTGCATGCAGACCTCTTGCTCCTACCTATCCTGACTCCCGGCCTCTTGGCTCCCGGTCGCCCTTCCCCAGACATTTCCCACGGTTGAAACCTGTGGTTTTGACTCACGCTGTTGCCTTTTTCTTGAATCCCCTTTCCCAGCTGGTCACGTCATAATCTCCTCTTCTGTCCTTTAATGACTAGTATGATTTTTACATTTTAGATGTTTTGTCTGACGTTCCCTTTTATCATTTGGGAGAGAGTTCATTGTCACCTGATCTGTCTTTTTATGGAATTTGACATCCCCTGCTTTGATATACTTCACATTGGAGGATTGCTGTTCCTCCTCCTCTCTAAAGTGGTAAGCTCTTTGAGGTCGTGTTCTGTGATTTATTTACTGTTGGCTTCTCGGCACATGCTGCCAAGTAGATAGATGTTTAGTAAGTGGGGACTTGCTGAGTAGTAGATGGAAGATTAACGTTTTTAATGGAGGGCAAATTTTTTAAGGTGTGCCCGAAAGAACTTCAAAGCAAATTGTAGGGAATCCCTCTCAGGCTCAGTATCTGAAATGTAGACTGTCCATTGCATAGGTTTGCATGTGGATTTTTCTCGTTCCAACCCACGATTTTGTTTTACAAATGATTGCCCCTGCTTTTCCCACCTGCCTGGCGGTGGTAATGGTTTGGGGTTGTGGTTTACGTTTCAGCACCCCTGGCCCATCCCCACCAGCGTGGAGCATGGTGACAGTTTCTGCACTAGACTCTCACATGACATGGTGTGTGTGAGTCTAGGTTTGGAAGTTGATCTGGGCTGTGAAGTAAGTGGTCCCCCTGGTAAGGGTGACTTGTGCCATCGACACGACTTGCTTGGAGAAGCAACACATCCATTGAGCGGCGAGGCAGCAGAGTTTATTTCTGTGGCAGACGTGTCCCACTCCAGAGCTATAATAAGCATAATGAAGGAGGATTATGCTGCATTAGGGTTATGAAGGGTGTACTAGTCTGTTACCAGGGTCAGTGGTGGCAGCTCAAGCCAGCAATTAGGTTTCATTCAAGACGCCAGCAAGCAATTAGCATTCGCTTTTGCCAATGGAATCCGATGATCTATATTAAGCATATTCTTGTTCATTATCCACGTTGTAAAATGTGCTTTAGATGATGAACATGCATAGTTTTCTTTCTTTCTTCTTCTTTTTTTTTTTTGACATACACAAGTATCCACATTATCATTTGGAAAATGGAGCTGACGGTCAGAGTCCCTGTGCTTAAATCTGTGGGCTATACTAACATTTTGGGTGATTGTGCTCTTTAAAAATATGTACATTTTTCAGCCCTGGCTGGTAGCACAGTGGGTAAGGCGCCGGCCTGCGAACCCAAAGGTCACAGGTTCGATTCCCCAGCCAGGGCACATGACAAGGTTGCAAACCAGGTCTCCAGTCAGGTCTATGGCTGGAGGCAGGTGAAAAGCAACCATACATTGATGTTTCTCTCCCTCTCTGCCTCTCTCCCTTCCCCTCTTTCTAAAAATAATGAAATAAAATCTTTAAAAAAAAAATATGTACATTTTTAAAAGATCATGTAAATTCTTTTCTTAAAACATAAAAATTTGTTATGGAATATTATACAATTATGAGATTAGTGAGGGGGAAAAAAGTGGGACCGATGTGAAAAGAATGAAAACTCCAAAATAAATGAAATGACACCTACCAGCCTTAATTATATTCTTCAGGAAAATTACTGTTTACTTCAGAGGCATCCAAAAATAAAGGCTGCAAAGGATGGTTTGTGCCATGTTTCTGCTGAGCAGCTGTTTTGGCTGTTTTCAAAATGAGGCTGATTTCCCAAGTGCCAGGTTAGGTGCTTCCGTGTACTTGGTGTCCCTTCCTCCTTATGAATAAGTTTAGGTATTTTTCAGCTTTCCTTGTGAACGTTAAGGATACTTAGTGATTGAGAGAAATTTCCTCCTTCCTTCCTTCTTCCCCATGACGGTCCTTCCTCCTCCCTTCTTTCTCCCTCCCTTCCTTCCTTTATAATAAATCGACTTCATTTGCAGGACTCTGGTAGGTGAATTACTGTGTATGTATTTAAAATTAGTGTCAGGCCCTGGCTGGTAGCACAGTGGATAAGGCTCCGGCCTGCGAACCCAAAGGTCACAGGTTCGATTCCCCAGCCAGGACACAGAACCAGGTTGCAAACCAGGTCTCCAGTCAGGTCTGTGGCTGGAGGCAGGTGAAAAGCAACCGTACATTGATGTCCCTCTCCCTCTCTGCCTCTCTCCCTTCCCCTCTTTCTAAAAATAACGAAATAAAATCTTTTAAAAATAAATAAATTAATTAATTAAAAAAAAGTGGTTTCAGGCATGGTTAGTGCACAGCACACCGGGCCAGACACCAGTCAGTGCAAAGGTATGTTTTAAAGGACTTCTGTTTTTGTGGGGTAGCTAGAGCTGCCTCCGTGTCCTTTGATCCTTGAGTTGCATTATTATTTTTCTCATTGAATGATTGAAAAAATAGTAAAAACGACTGAGCATAGCAGTTTGAAGTCTGTGGACATGAGTATATTAAAGACGTCAAGGAATCTTGCAGGAGAACAAAGCGTGTCAAAGCCTAATTCATTTTAGTAAGGACCTGTTTTTTTTTTTTTTTTAATTTGATTTTATGGAACACATGTAATCTCAAGGGACAGGAATACATATAGAATACTTGCTAGAAAAAAGCTCGTTTTACAAGGTCCCTGTCATAGGGACTTTAAACACTTCAAGTCTTCATTAGCATAGCAGACTAACTTTAAAAAAATTAATTAGAATTTGGGGAGGGGGCAGCACAGAACAAGAGCAAGTTTTACAATGTCAGGAATGTAACTGCAAAACCAATTTTCAGGGACAGGGACAGTTTTAGGGACAGTAAACACTTATTCTAACTCCGTGTATTTACAACACAATGAAGACCGATGTTCAGGTTTAGTGTGGGGCCCTGCAGGAGCTTCAACCTTCAAAAAAGGATCCAGGTGTATTCACTAAACTGTCTTATTACAGCCAGAGGCCGTGGTTAATATGTACATGAGTGAAAAATCTCCCTTCTCCCAATTCTGGCAATCAGCCCTCCCTCCTCCTCCTCCCTTACAGTACTGCCAAGAAGAAAGCAGGCAGACCAAGAAGGTATAAATGATCGGGGGGGCTTTAGAAATGCCACTGCAATTATTTTATTAATAGCAGCCATAGTTTTAAGTTTTGTGTAACTCGACATGTAACAAAGACCTTGTGACTGCAACGTGAACGGGTTTTCTCCACCCTCTTTCTTTTCCCAAGCTCGTTCGCCCGGCATTTCCTTCATCATTTCCCCACTCCCATTTCTGACCTTTTACAAAGCAGAGCTTCATGTCTGGAAACCTCTTTTCCTCCATAGCCTTGATACTCATAGTGAACTTATGAAAGATGTTATTTTTTTTCCCCCGAAGATTTTATTCATTATCTTTAGAGAGCAGGGAAGGGAGGAAGAGGAAGCAAAACATCAATGTCTGGTTGCCTTTTCTGTGCCTCCTGCTCCGGGGACCTGGCTTGCAACCAACACCTGTGCCCTGACAGGGAATTGAACCGGTGACCCTTTAGTTCACAGGCCAGTGCGCAATCCACTGAGCCACACCAGCCAGGGCACAATTGTGTTATCTTTGAGAAATGGAAATGTTAAAGAGGTCAGTTGCTGAAATTTTACAGGCAGTCAGTGGAAGAAGTGGATTGGAAACTTTTTTTCAGAGCCTTTGGCTCAAGTTCCTAACCATGATGTAGGCCCAGAAATCCATGCAGGCCAGGAATATCTGTTCTTTTTCTTTAGTCTTTTCTTCCATTCAACCATCAGTTTGTTTAATAAATGCACCTTGATGTTTTGAAAGTGGGGTATGTTTCGGTAGTGACAGCCTTTAGGAGACTAAGCTTATAATAAATCTACTGGTCATGTGACCATCTGGCATTTGAAATGTAACTAGTTCGATGGAGACTTGCTGTAAGGATCAAATACACACTGGACTCTGCAGATGTACTACAAAAAAAGGAATATACAATATCTCATTGTAATTTTTTCCCCCAATGTATGGTTGCTTTTCACCTGCCTCCAGCTAAGGACCTGGCTGGAGACCTGGCTTGCAACCTGGTGATGTGCCCTGGCTGGGAATCGAACCAGCAATCTTTAGGTTTGCAGGCCAGTGCCTTATCCATTGTGCCACCAGCCAGGGGCTTCGTTGTAATTTTTTAAGTTGATTATGTGTTGAAACAATATTTTGGATGTAGTAACTTAAATAAAATCTATCATTAAAATTAATTTCTTCCATTTTGCTTTTTAAATGTGATGCCTGGGAAAATTAACATTAATGATGTGGCTGGCACTTGTGGTCCACTATACATATATATATATATATGTATGTGTATATATATATATATATATATATGTATACATGCACACATATCTATTTGGACAGCACTGTTATAGATGGTTATCAAACTCTTCCTGGGAGCTCACTGTTCCTGAGTGATGACCCTTAGGACTGGGGGAATAGGGGTGGCGGGAGAGAGAAATTAGAAATTGTTATTGGGGATGGTAAGAAGCAAGCTGGATGATGACTTCTTAGGTGACCTGCAGAGAGAGACTAATACTAGCTGGAATGTATTTGCTACTTAACCATGTGCAAGTACTTTGTCAAGCACTTTGTGTGGATTATCTTTTTGATCCTTACAGCAACCCTGAGAAATCAGCACTCTTGTAGGCGTATTTTATAAATGAGAAATTGAGGGCTTAGAAAGGCCCAGGCTGGCACCAGATCCTACAACTAGTACATACCGGTTAACTATGCAGCACCATTGGCGTGCAAATACTAGATGTTGTTGGAGCTGAGAGTGGAATCTGGGCGTGGATTCAGTTCCTGTGCTTGCAGCCATCCTGTATCACCGCCTCTTGAGGTGAAAGAGAAAACATTACCCGGAACTGATCGGTAGAGGTCTTTTTATTCCTTCCTTGTCTGTGGAAGGTGTGCGTTCTCCTCCCGAGCACTGGCTGATGTCAACTTAGATTTAGGGAATATAGTGCAATAATTGATGTTCCTAACAATGACCTCAAGTTATTAAAAATGATTAAAATGCAATCACACAGGTGATGTACTACAGAATTGCGCACATGAAAGTTATATATTGACTAATGTTACCCTCAATAAGTTTAGTTAGGAAAAAAGTTGACTGTATATGAGAAAACACGATGAAATTATGCTTAATACACACTTACTAATTCCAAATTAGGGAGATATTCATCAGAAATTGATTTTAGAGACATTAAACCTGCTTCAGATTGCCTTTTTAACAGTGACATTGATATATTTCCTAGCAAGCTCAGGTTTTTTTAATGTAAACCATAGATCCTTCTCTTTCCTCAATACACTTAACAGTATTTTTTTTTAAATTGGTCAAAAGTATACCCACAAATCTGCTTCTAGCTATTTAAAATGATTTGCATATTTTTTAGTCTTCTTTCTTATGTATATATATTTTTGTAATTGTAGTTTTATATGATTCACATATATGTGTGCTTTTCATATATATTGTCTTACTAATTAATATTTTTATATATGTGCATATAATTGATATTGTTTAAATCCCTGTTATTTTTTATTATTGAAATACATACCCTTGCATTTCTTGCTATCCCATAGAAGATGACAATGAGAATCTTTATGTTACTAGTTATTGATTTTATTTTAGGATACATTTCCAAATGAGTGAGATTGCTTATTATGATGAATGTTTTTATGAATCATACAAATGCAATGAAATTTTAAGCATTGGTCATAAAGATAAATGAGAAAGTAACACAGCTTTACTTTCAGATAGCTGATATTCTGTTAGATCTTGCTTTAATGACTAGAAAGTCGATTATCCCAACAGATAACTCTGGCTTGTATTTGTTTTTGTTTGTTTTCAATCTTTTCCCTTATTGTTTGCCAAAAGAATTGATGAGCCCTAAAAGCATTCATTCGAAGGCTGAATGCTGACACTTGCACTAGATTTACCTTTTCTTTTTTTAACCTTCGAAGAGTTCTTTATTTTTTTCTTTCTCTTATTGTTGTTGGAATACATTTATCCCATTTCCCCCCACTGCTCTCCCCTGCCCCATCCTTCCTATCCCTGATCCCACAGTCAATTCCACATGTTGTCCATGCCCATGGGTCATTTATGCTGGTTCCTTGACGAAACTGTTCCCCTTCTTTGCCTCTTTCTCCCCCTCCCCGCCCCCCTCTGCACAGTCAGTCGGTTCCTTGTTTTTGTACCTCTCGATTCACTTTTGCTGTGTTTGCTAATCCTTGCATCATTTAGAGCAGAAAAAAATGTATTGGATAGAATAATTTCAATTATGAATATGATATGTATAGAATTATTGAAAAATATATTTATACAAAGGAAGCATTTAAGTGGAAATTAAAAATGTATGTAAGTAACTACTTCATTGCCAAAAAGAAATAATCACAAACTATTATTACATCATTCTAAGTTAATTAATGTCTATGGCTTATTTGCTTGCCTCATTTTATATAGATGCCACTGGTATACCTGCCTATTTTTCTACTTTTTTCACAATGTCTTTTCTTGTATCAGCTACTCTGTAACTTGCTGTGTTTTGATGGCTATTGTATTAGTTTTTGCTTTGGTAACAAAAAAGGTTTCAGGCCCTGGCTCATGGCACAGTGGATAAGGAGCCAGCCTGGGAACCCAGAGGTCACTGGTTCGATTCCCAGCCAGGGCACATAACCAGGTTGCAAGCCAGGTCTCCAGCCAGGTCTGTAGCTGGAGGCAGGTGAGAGGCAACATGCATTGAACTCTCTCTCCCTCTCTGCCTCTCTCCCTGCCCTTCTTTCTAAAAATTAATTAATAAAATCTTTTTTTAAAAAAAGGTTCTAGCATCTTACTAGCATACAACAAACAAACAGTTATTCTTTGTGTTGTGTGAATTCTGTGGATGGGCTCTATCTCCTGGTGATTCTACGGAACTTTATTCAGCTCCATCTGTCTTCTCCTTTGGAAACCCAGGTGGTCTTGCTGCTCTGGTGGCTGAATGCAGGAAAAAAGTGAGACGCATGCAGTCTCAGTTAAAGCTGCTTCCTGGAGGTGGCACATATGCCGTCCATTTACATCCTGTTGGCCAAAGTATACCGCCCGCCATGCCAAAAAGTCACGGAGTCAGGACCCTCACTCACCCCATGGGATTCCCAGGCAACTCACAGGGACCTGGATGTGGTCAGTAATGAGAAGGCAGTGGAGGATTGGGCTAATTCCATCTTTTATACCGTCATTGACTTAACTATTCCCTTCCCTTCGGGTTTGGTATTTGCATTGTTTCCAATTTTAACACGTATAAATAGCATTGCTCTAAATATTGTTGAACCAATTACATGTATTTACTTGGAGAGTGTTTCTGGGGATATGGTTTCCAAAGTTGGCTTTCTGGGTCAAAGGGCATGAATTGTTTGTAGATCTTATTACATGGGGCCAGAACGCTCTCTCCAAAGACTATCAATTTATAGTACCATCATCAATATTTAAGTATACAGCCTCCCTCATACCCTACAGTGCCAGGTTTTGCAGTTTTCATTTTATTAGTTACATCATTGTTTGCAGCTTAACTTTTGTAATTATTAATGATGGTGTTTTAAAATGAAAACTCTTAGAACAAATTATATTGTTAATCATCTATTAATGAATAAAACAATGGCCATCTATAATTATCTTGTTTATAAAAGTCATTGTGAAATTACTCATTTTCATCCTCTCCTTGTTTTCTTGGTCCCATATTTTTCTCAGTATGCTGTTTCCTAAATACATATTGATCCTGACTTTAACACAAAGCAATGAAAACAGCAGACACTAAAGATACACTTGATTTGAGGTTTTATACCTTTTATCTGAATCAAATCAGAGTAATTATTACGATGGGCTCGGGTCAGTGTCTGCACCTATTCAGATTGCTGAATTTTGTTGCATATTTTGAAGTCTGAGGAGAGGAAATTTACTTACCGTCCTCTTGTCTAACATTGGATGTCTTTAATTCCATGGTTTTCAGATTCACCGATTGCTGTATGCTTTACATAGTAGAAAATACCAACTGAAACTTAAGAACCAGCCTTCCCTCCAGTTTTGCCCCTCAAACTGTAAGCTAAAACTTTTTATTACTAACTGCATCCTCTCCCTTGGTTTCCTTTACAAAGTGTCATGCTGCCTGCAGCCACACTTGTCTTTGGCTTCTGCATAAACAAGGTGGTATCTAGACAAACCCATAGTATCCTTGGTTCTGTCTCCTCAAGAGGCTTTTAAGAATTCACAGATAAGGCAAAAACAGCTAGCTGCAGGGGAGATAAGAGAAATCTTCAGGACTGCGGGCAAGAATAGGCTGTGTGTGTGTGTGTGTGTGTGTGTGTGTGTGTGTGTGTGTGTGTTGGGGTGGGAAGTAGTGCTGGCCTGGAGGAATGATGGTTGGATTTTGCACCTACCATTGGAGTGCAACTACCTCCCACCTCCTTTAGCGGAGGAATGTCAGAAATCCTCGGAACTGAGAAATCCACTCTGTGTTTTAATGCACAGGCTGGTGAAGCTTGTCACAGATATTACAGCTCTGTGGAAAGCAAGGCCAAATGTGTGAGAAGCAATCTGATGCGTGAACCAGACATCTGTGTGTGAACCAGTTTATATGAGCAGTTGTAGTTGCTGATTGCAGAATGTTAAAAAGTGTATTGGCAGTGTGAATGGTAAGACTCCTGTTCGTGTTGGAGAATTGTGACCTTGGATCGATCTGCCATGAAAGTCTTTGGATTTTTGTTCCTGAAATGGTCTCTTATTTCAGTTGAACTTCATTTTTTTTTTAAGTCTTTTTAGGGTTCGTTGCAAATGTCTTTTGGAAGACGAGGACTCATTGCTTATGAAGTTTTGCAATAGGTAAATTTTGGGGAAACTGGATTTTGAGGCTCACATTAAGTGAGAATGAAGATGCTTTATGTTAACCCATTTTTGACTGACAATTTATACAAAAGCTAATGCAGGTGCAAACATGAGTTTACTTATGTAGCAAACTGCATCCATCTCTTCATTAATACAGAAGAAACCAAATAAGTACAGGACAGGAGCTTTTAAATGCAGTGCATTAAAATTTGATGCTTGTTCACATTGAATTGTTACATATCTAGGTTGAATTTATAAAAAAGGTTGCTACTGAACTCTTCTTAAAGGTGCTGTGCTCATTATAAATGTTTTCTTAAATTGCTAATAGTTCTAAAGACCAAAGAAATGCTTCTGTTTTGCTTATCTGAATTATGTATTTTGGGAGAGTTGTAGCAAAGGGTGTAAAACATATGTGTGAATACCTTTGAGGTCTGGGGTGGATGGTCTCACATGGGGGACCCTGTGCAGTGTTGCCCCAAATCAGACTGTTACATTGTCCATTTTCCTTTCCTCCTAGCCCGTATGTTGTCCTACCAGTGGAATCATAGTGTGTGGTGCTATGGTCTGAATGTGCTCCACTCCAAATTCAGATGTTGATGTCCTAACCGCCAAAGGTGATGGTGTTAGGGGGTGTGTGTGTGTCTTTTGGGAGGTGATTAGATCATGAAGGCTCAGCCCTTGTGACTGGAATTAGTGCTCTAATAAAAGAGACCCTCTCCTGTCAGAGTTCCCTACCGCCTTCTGCCAGGCCAGGTTATAGCAGGAAGTCTGCCACCTACCTGGAAAAGGGTCCTTACCTATATTGGAACCTTGATCTTGGACTTGCAGCCACCAGATGCATAACTAATAGATTTCTGTTGTTTAAGAAAAACTACCCAGTCTGTGGTATTCTGCTACAGGAGCCCACATGGACTAAGACACGTAGCTTAACCTGATGGGACATTGTCAGGCAAAAAGTTATAGTTGTTTACCTAAGAAAGTCTATGACTCCTTGACTATTCTAACACACCTGCATCCATCTGTCTCTGTCACTGACACCGAGTTTTAAATGTTAACCAGATATAGGACAGATTTGTGGTTCTTTTAACCCATTGTTTGTGATACAGTGATTAGCCCATGTTTGCTCAGGCCTGTGAATTGTGGCCAAAACCCCATGTCTTCATGTCTCCTTCCCCAGGGGATGCCTGTGCTTTGCTGGTGTGCTCAGCTGTCACAAGGGTCTTTTGGTGGTAGCCACCTTGGAACTGATTTACCTTCTTCTGTCCTCCCTGGCTTCTTTGAAGACTTTGGTCGGTCTCACCAACAAGGAGTTTGGTTGTGGTCAGTTACCCATAACAGAGATTACGGCCCATCCTTCTTGACTTCTGTGCCCGGGTATTCCATGGAAGCCCATTTTAAAAAACAATCACCCTTCAGTTCTTAGAGTGTCTCAGGAATCTTCACCCCAATTATTCTACCACTGAGCACAGTCATTGTGTTTTGTCTTTTTTCTGAACCTTGCATTAACTATATAACTTTGATCCTGTCCTAACTATTGAATAAGGTCAAACAGAATATTTTGAGAGAATACTTTTTCTACTTTTTTTCCACACTTACCTTTTCAGGCATACTTTCCTGTTTCTACATAGTTGTAATGTATGTATAAATTTAATAGAAATAGAATAAGTACACAGAATTAATATGTCAAAATTAGTAATTTCTATTTAACGATTATTTGTGTTATGTTAGTTTCAGGGTTTTCTTAATTATAAAAATGCCATTGAAAATGCCATTAAATCTTTATACAAGTAATATCTTTCGTCTTTCCAATTATTTCTTTGGATTGAATTTCCAAAAGAAGGATTAATGCCCACAGAAAAGAATGTACATATTTTTATGTCCTGTATTGGCAAAACCACTACTCTAAGATTGTCCAGTTTTACGTGCCACCAGACTTCATAATTTATAAGACTTATATTTAGTCATTGTTTTGTTTTATAGATTTTAATATTCAATGCTTATTAGGATGTTGTTGACTTGGTGTGAGGTCTTTATTCCATTATTGGCCCTTGGTAGGTGCTCAGCAAATTTTGGTTAATTGAGTGTGAGAGAGAAGCACTGTCAGTGCTAGCTAGCATTTCCAGTATTGTAACTATTCATCTTTTTTTTAAAGATTTTATTTATAATTTTTCAGAGGGTAAGGGAGAGAAGCAGAGAGGGAGAGGGACATCAATGTATGGTTGCCTTTCACCTGCCTCCAGCTAAGGACCTGGCAGGAGACCTGGCTTGCAACCTGGTTATGTGCCCTGGCTGGGAATCGAACCAGCGACCTTTGGGTTCACAGGCTGGCGCCTTATCCACTGAGCCACCAGTGAGGTGTAACTATTCATCTTTATGTGCACTTTATTGATTTTTAAATGTTGGTTACAGATTTTATTTGTGGGGGGAAGCTATGAAGAGAACAATTTTTAAAAACCACCATTGACTGACAGACTGTAAGCTTGGGGTAATTACTTTCCCTAGCTGCCTTTTAGATTTTTCTGCATGGTTGATTGATCAGTGAGGGTCCTCAGCAGGCGCTGCAATGGGATCCAGTCTTTTTTTTTTTTTTAACTATATGACTATTTGGAATCTTGGATGTACCTGCTAGAAGGAAGTATTATTATACTGATAGGATTTTTTTTTTAATGAAAAGCAATACTAGGGAAAAAAAAAAGGAGTTAACCATGCAATTAATGTTTAAAGACACCTTGAATAGGCAACCAAAGTAACAATGCACACAGCAGGCTGCCCTTGCTCTATTCCAACAGGTCGGGTGACTTCCTTCCCTTTATTCACCATTTTGGAGCACTAACTTGATTTGCCCAGACATTAGGCCTTTAGGCTGAGAATGAGCCCGAGTTCCTTGGACAATTAGGCTTCTTGGTATAATTGCTCAGCTGGTACTGGTCATTCGTGGTTGAACTCATCAGATTAAACTCCTTAAGAGGCAGCGCGGAAGACCAGACCCAGCGTGCAGACATCTGGCCCGATTCTTTCGTACGGGCAGGAACTTTCCTCCCAAAGCAGGGACTTTTCTGCTCCTCCAGGATAGGGGACACCTTCTGCCTTTCCCTGCTGCTGGTATCACTTCTTTTCTTATTTTCTGCCTTTTCTGTCACCTGCCAGTTCCCCACACACACATCCCAGGCTTATAGGAAAACAAAAATTCCCTGGATTTTCAAAATGTGTAGCCAGGCAGGATGGCCAGTCAGTACTGGAGTGTAGCCTTGGTTCTTTTTCATTGCTATATTTTGTGTCTGGGAATGGTGTTCAAAGAACTTCTCTTCGAAAGCTAGCTCTTTATATTAATTATTTTCTTTCAGGGTCTGGGAACCTGGAGTCCGTACTAAGCAGATTCTAAAGGTAGTCTCCTGTAGTGCATACTTTCCTGGTGATTAAAGGGATATTTTCCCATATAGGTTACTCTTTGCCCTGGAAAACCAAATAGTGACTTCTTCGAATGGTATGTGGTATGTGTACACTTTAACTCCAGCTTGATTTGAATCACTTTGATCACACATACGCCTGGAAAAGCAGCTACCCATTAAAAAGGCAGCACCATTATGAAGCGACTCTGGCCTGCTCCGAGAGAGTCCTTGAGGCCACGTAAGATGAAACCAGTTGGGGCAGATGTGTAATGGGCCAAGTCCATTTTGAATTCTTGCAAACTCTCCAACTCTCCCCCATGATCACCCATGGGGCCTGGTGGAAAGTGCACTCCTGTGGAATTTCAGAAACTTGAGTCCTCCTTCTGCCACTAATGAGCTATTTTGGGTGTTGGCAAGGGACTTAGCCACTCGTGACTCAGTTTCCTTGTCTTCATCGTGAGTTCGTTGGTCTACTAGAGTATGATTTTCAGGTTCCTAGCTCCACGCTCCTTTGCAAATTCAATAGTTCTGCAGAAGTTTTGGCTCAAACCCTGCGGTTGAATTTGTGGCCAGGCAAAGAAGGAAACCTCTGTGTGGTTCCTCTTCTCAGAAGAAATTACTTGTCTGATTTATTTTTGTCCAGGAAGAGGTTCAAGGAACATATTTAAATATTAGATTCTTTTTTTTTTTTTTTTGCAGTGGTAGTTCATTGTATTTTATGGATCCTGTGGCATGCACCCCTGGTCCTTCCTTGTGAAAAATGGGACTGCCATGTAGGTCAGATACCGCATTGTTGCCGCATTCATTTCGGTTAAGGTTCGTTGTGTTCAGATATATTTTCAGAGCTTCACCCTGGTCGTTGAGGTCATTTCAGATAGTATGAGATGTTGCCCAGTCACTGGCTGCAGATCACTGGGGTGAGAGCACAGTGGAATTTAGCAAAAGTTTCCCTGTTCTGGGGCAGAAGATACATGTCCATTGCCCTCTGCAGAACATTCCCTTTCACGACAGTGCCACATAACTTCCACATCTGTCCCCAGACGGTTCCTGCGCGGCCTTCCTGTTGCAGCGTAGGTCCTGAAGGTGCCGGTGGGTTGCTCTATGTTACGAATGCGCCCCTTTGGCTTCTGAGCTGTGATTTGTGGCCTCATGAGCATTGCAACATCATCTCCCGG